>CM040753.1:30906039-31578539 GCA_022829145.1 Albula goreensis
GTCTGCCGCAGTACCGTAAGGGCCAGGTGAGGGGGGCCCTGGGGAGGGAGTGGGCCTCCGTCTACCCCCTGCTCCAGCAGCTGCTCCGGCAGGCCGACTCCCCCGGCCTGGTCAAGGCGCGCGTCCTCAAGTGCCTGTCCAGCTGGGTGCTGCTGGACGTGCCGCTGAACGAGAGCGAGGGGCTGGTGGAGGACAGCTTCGCCGCGCTGGCTGACCCGGAGCTCTTCGACACCGCCGTGGAGGCCATCGTCAACGCCATCTCCCAGCCCGACTCCCAGAGGTGAGGCTCCTGCTCTGCCCACTTCACCATGACTTTCAAACTAGAATCGTGCCAAAGCATTACTCACAGGATACGTCATTTAAATAAATAAAGCATAACTGTCGGAGCCATAAATACGTTTTTAATTTTTTGATATATTTGTGGATCCTTTTTCTTATTTTGTCATTTTATTTTGACTTATTTTGACAAAGCATCATTAGAGTCACACTCTAAAGATGTCTCAACCAATCATATTTTGGTAGATGAGCAAGACTAAGGAACTAGTCTAAGCAGAATGGACTAGACGAAGAAGACTATGTATTTTTGACTTAACTGAATGCCAGCTAAACAAGTCATTGCTTGACAGTGCCAACCAAAGAAAAGCCAAAGCCAATGGAATGACAGTTGATTATGGTCTAGAATAACAAAAAAAGTCTCACACCTCCAGTTCAAGAAGTAATAGATTTTTGTTTTGGTTGTAAATCTTGAGACAGTGTCTGACTTGGCTGAACTGGTGTTTCCATCTCTGGACAAATACATGCATCGTCATGAGGAGAACCTGAGAGATGCAGCCAAGGTGACACACGTTCTCTACGGAGAGCTGTCGAGGGAGAGGATGAGGGGGGAAGGACAAGGCTGTCTGGAGAAAGCGGAAGAGCGAGAGAGAGAGACAGAGTGAGAGAGAGAGCGAGCGAGGACAGGGAGGCGGGAGGGGCGAGATGACAGGGACAAGAGGGACAGGAAGAGTGAGGCAGAAGGAGTGGTGTAAGGGGAGAGAGACGTAGCACAAGAGACAGAGGCAAGGGCGTGGAGTTGGGGGGCAAGGGAAAAGGATGGAGGGAGAGATGATAGCCAGGAGGGGAGGGGGTATTTCAAGGCTGGCTGGCGTTTCCATGGCGACTGCACAAGGGAACGATGTCTTACGCTCTGGTTGGTACAGACGTGATGAGCGGTTATCTCCCCCTCCCCCTCCACCGAAAAGAGAGAGAGAGAGAGAGAGAGTGGCAGCATCTCTCTACATACTGAAAGACTTGGGGTTAGAGAAACGATGATACATTGTTAACAGTACAGTTCAGAGGTCTTCTGTTTGCTTAGCCTACAGCTCGTATTAAAATCAGAACAGACAGAGAGCAGCAGCACATAAAACAAAAGGAATAGCACACGGTGTAAATGCTTAAAATAGAACAATATTGGCATATATTAATGAAATACCTTATAGTACTCTTTTATTCTATTCTTAATCTTTTATTCTTGTGCCCAAAATAGAGCAGAGCAGACACAGTGTAACTTGTTAATTATTTAGCGAGATGAATTAAAATTCATTCAGAATAATTTATCGGACCATGTAGTTCTGAGGAGTACTTTCACCACCCCACATTTCCATTCTGTACAATCATCTATGCGAATACATTCCATCTCATTGTATATTGAATCATAGAGGATAGTTCACAACCATGCGATGAGAGTATTCAATGAATACAGTACAACAGCTGCCTCCAATGTACATGACTGTTCTTCACAAAATCATTTACATATATGCACAGGATGTTCTGTACAAAGGCAGTAACGCTTCTATTGTGTAGTGCTTTGATCAGGACGATTGAGTTGAACATAAGGGTGAACAATAGAAACATGCTGAAATCACAGGTTCGAAGGGTTAATATGCCCATAAGAAAAATTACTGGGATTTCTGCTTATGCGAAGCATTAATGTTTACAGCACTGATCTGTTGCTTTGGGCAAATGTCTGCGAAATTAATTAATAAGCAGCAGTAATAAATAATGGATAAGGATTAGTGATGTTTTTTCTGGCCATGGCCCCTACATTAACAGTGGGGCTAATGGAGCAGTATCCACTGTGTGTGGATTCAGATGAGATTCTGTTCAGTCTGGGAGCGGAGGCTGAGTCTGCAGTGACATTAGCACAGTGACTGAGCAGAACATTCCCAAGAACGCAACTGGGAATTGGGCGATATTTCATTAGCGGCCCTATCCTACAGCACTTTTAACAATCCTCTTTTCCCACCGGTGAAGCAGAATCGCTGTCGAGGGCTCAGTAATACGAACGGAAAAAGAGACTTTGAAATACAGATTTCTCAGTTGGTGGCGGCTTCGGCGGCGGTCGGTGGCGGCGGTCGGTGGAGGCTCGATGCGTGGGGAGGCCGTGCTCTCAGTCATCTGTGGCGGCCGTCCTTTTGCATGCCATTTTCAGGGTAACAATGGCACTGATTGAGCTTGACTGGGCACTTATTTTTGTACTGGCAGTGATCGGCTCTTTTGGAGCAGTGCAGAAAATAATTTGAAGTGCCATAATGGAAACCCAAGGCTAACCTGATGGGGGCATGGGGGGTTCGCTTTTTAAATTCCCAAGAGAATGGTTGTAGTTCCCCCCCCTCTTAAAAGGTTGTTAAATGGATTTCAAAGTCTGTCTAAATGCCTTTATCTTTTTTGTCTTCCCTCTCTACCTCCATCCCTCTCTGCCTCTCTCACTTACCCCCCACCCCCCATCTCCCTCAGTCTTACTGTTTAAGTACATTACAATCAAGTCATTTGCAAGGATGCTATTGGACCAATTGCATCTTGTTGCCTGGCAACTCATTTCGTCTGTCTCCCAGTGTCTCAGTATAATTGCTGGGTGGGGGAAGGGAAGGGGGAAGCAGGGAGCTGTTTGTCTGAGGCGGTGTTGGCTGTGTTTCTGGGGAATGGGGAAAGATATCGAACCTCACATTTGCGGTGCGCAATGCCGGCCCACTGCGTGTAGACAGGCGCACATAAATCCCAAAATATTCACCCCAAACCCCCCTTCCTCGGCCCGCACCCCTGTTATTTAGTCATCTCCAGCTAATGTTATCTCAACCTCAGAAGCCTGTTGGATCTCCCATTTAGCTGTCTGCACAGGCTGCGTGTGAGAGCACCATGGCAGTCAGCGCACTTAGAAGCCTCATTCATTTTTAATAGGTACCTTCTGTAATGCAGGTCATGCACTCGCAGAAGGGAGGAATCAAGCCGTTGTCATAGTGCAAAGCAAAGTGGGCTGCAGACGGTCCCCTCCGTAGAATTTAAACCGCGCTCTCCCGGCGTCAGAACCAGCCGTTATTATTCATGACATGTCCTATTGACATTGGAATGATAAACGGGCCATTACCTGAATGTCAAATGTGCCCCCTGACTACAGCACGGCACCGCTTGTAACTCGCCGCAAATAAAACATCTCACAAGAAGCTGGTCCTTGTGACGAGCATATAAACAAAATGTCTGATTAATTCCAGTTATTATGACAGAAAATGAGCAGTGTGAGGAACTGTAATGGTTATACATTTATTGACGAGTGAAGAGCTTGAAAGCATGGGATGTATTGGAGGCTAGGCTCGAGTCTTGCTGAAGGGACTGCTCTTTTGTCCTATGAGCAGGGAGGTCATTGTTAACATAGAATAGAAAATGTAGCACTTGAGACAGGAGGCGGAAGGAAGGCATTCTAATGTAATATAATAGAACGTACCGGAAAGGCCGTGAAAGCAGAAATGCAAAGACGGGCAAAAACAGTTGACGAAATAGACAGCTGGTGATGGGGCTGTCTGAAAGGGTAACAAGAACAGGAGCAAAAACCACAGATTTTATGCAAACGTTTATTACAAGTACAGAAATGGGGAGGATTTGGACATTTTTTGTTTACATTACCACAATGTTACCATGACCACCAACTTAATGACCTCGATGGAACACCTGAGCTTTTGATAGAACAGACCTGGACCACTTAAATTTATATGAGAGGAAGCAATGAACCGACCAACCGATATGGGGACACCAGAATACGAGCACAAGTTTAGGATTGACTCGAGACTTTACCTATCTGCGTTCTTTGCTTGTCATCCAGGTATGTGAACACACTGCTGAAGCTGGTTCCTCAAGTGCTGCAACTGCAGGATCAGCTGAGAGAGGCGGTGCAGAACGGAGACATGGAGACTTCACACGGAATCTGCCGGATCGCCGTGGCGCTCGGGGAGAACCACTCCAGGTACGGACTGCTGCTCTGTATGTCATCTGCGTCTCTACACTCTGAAAGGGATACTCAAGACGGCCCTGACAGGCTTACCATGTAGACCTGCCTACCTGTCTGACCATTTTCTTTGCATTGCACCAGTGTAAACCATCCTCTCCCTTTTGTGTGTGCGCTTCAGGGCCCTGTTGGAACAAGTGGAGCACTGGCAGGGCTTCCTGGCCCTCGTAAACATGATCATGTTCTGCACAGGCATCCCCGGACACTACCCCGTCAACGAAACCACCAGCTCCCTCACACTCACCTTCTGGTACACCCTGCAGGTAGGTCCCCTTAACAGAGCGGCATTATGTTTATCTGGCTACTCCGCCCTCTCAGAGTCTCAATGCCATCTACTATTATTGCATTTATCTTACAGTCATTTAGCTGACACTTTTATCCAAAGCAGCTTACAGTTGATTAGGCTAACCGCGGGTCAAGGTTGAGGGCCTTGCTCAGGGGCCTAACAGCAATGGTGTTCTTGCTGTGGCTAGACTGGGACTTGAACCACCAACCTGAAGGGTCCCAGTCATGTACCTTAGCCACTCAACTACAGGCTGACATAGAGATGCGGTCAAGTGAAGAGGTTTGAGAAGCCTCTCTCAGGGAAGCATGTGGTGATCTGAAGATAGATGATTATCTAGATGAGTGGTCATGATATCGGTTTTGTTGCACACAAGCGGAAATGCCGAAAAATTGATTGACTAAATATTAAATCCATTTGCAGCAAAAAAGGTGTCAGTAATGTTAACACTCATCTTTTCAAGATAGAAAGGTACTTTTTGAAAATGGAACTGTTAATTAACTTTTAAGCAAATTATAATTTTTTTACATTTTTTTTAGAGCATAGAATACAGCATGTTATGACTTATTTTGTTAGTCTTGCATAGCCTGTTAGCCCATCTTTAGCAAGAGTGCCAAAAATTCTGGTGGTGACATTATTTTCACAATAAATAACATGCTGTTGTCCTTTTTCCAGGTTATGTAGTCTTCTAGGCTTTGCATTCTGTAGACAAATTTGGCTGTGCTAGCCAGTGGACCCGCCCTCTTTCCTCTGGGAGACTGTATTTTGATAACTAGCATTACGATATCCACCTTCTCCATCTCATTTTATGAAACTGGTCATGCCACTAAGTGGTTATTTTAGAGCGTATCATTTTCGGGGGGTGGCAATACTTGTTCAGGTAGAGAGCCAAGCTCAAAGAAACTACAAATTACTTCACGGTTAATAGCACTATCATTTTGCCATTTCTTGGAGAGTGTCTCTCGCTGACGGGAGCTTAAGTATACATTGCCAGATTGGGTTAGTTATTTTCACATCAGCTATGTTTTATGTAGTGAACATAACTTTTAATGTTTGCTAATGAGTATGCGAGTGCTTGATACCTATTGAAAATGATTTTCAGTGAAAACAGAGCGCTGTTTACATCCTTATTCTGTAAGGATAAAAATTTTACAGAACGATAAAAATTTTACAGCTCTGCCACAGATTAGGTCATGCTTTTTATCTCTATGTGTCAAATTGAAATAATGAGCTGCAGTGTTTGTGCAACACATGTTCTTGCAGTTTTTAAGTTTACCATCGTATTCAGAATGGTCTGTATTTTTCTGAATCTTGTCCTGCGTTTGTGAGGTCACATAAAAACATTTGTGCCTAATAGCTAAGTGGAAGTGATATTTATCCGTATATCTCTATATTTATTTTATAAGGACAGAGTGGCAGCTGCATGAAAAGGAAGTATGTGGATGTGAGAATATGCCGCTAAACATGTAACAGAAAGTGAAGTGGCAGCGTGGAGTTTGTTTTGTCTAATGGTTGGTTTGTGTTTAGGATTTGGTTTGTGTGCGTGCTTGTGTGTGTAAGTGTGTCTGTGTGCATTTGTATGTATGTGTGCACACCCTGTGCGTGTGTCTGTATGCACCAGTGTGTGCGTGCACCTGTGTGTGTGTATCTGTGTCTGTCTTAGCTTGACCTTTTCAGGATGGATAATAGGGTAACTCTGTCAAACCGCCAGTGCACTGTCGTCAGTCCTGTTTTGGTACAGAGCACTACTGCGAATGATGTGAGCTCAGCCCCATGCCGTCTTTATCTCCACACCCAGACAGAGGCAGAACACACTGTCTGTAACTGTGCTTCTGTGCGTGTGTGTGTGTGCACGTGTGTGCATGTGTGTGTGCGTCTATGCGTGGGCACCTGTGTGTTTGTGCATCTGTGCATGTGTGTGTTTGTGTGCGTGCGTTTGTGCATGTTTGTGTACACGTACATATGTGTGCATGCACGTGTGTGTGTGTATGTGTCAGTGTGCAGCTATTTCTTTGTGTTTCAGTGGCTGTGACTGGGCACACACAACCATACATTCCTTCACCCTCATCCAGCACATTTGTGTATTATCTCTATATTCTATATTATCAACACATTTTTTTAGTGTCTGAGATCAAGGTCCCCCGTGAATTTCTTCTCCTCTTCCTGATAACACCCACCCACTTCAGGAAGCAATTTACAAAGTGCGGCCATAATGGATAATGGAGGCAGGAGGCAGTCTGGGTGAAGCGGACGCAGAGCGGCCCGTCCTGCTGCCAGCATCACTGTAATTCCATATCCTCAATCAATACCGCTTCCCCAGTCACCCTGCACTCACAGTGCCGAGGTACTCAACTAGGAGTGGCCACTGATACCTCCAAGCAATACAGCCTGAAAAGCAGCCATTTTGGCATGTCATGCAAATCTGTAGTACCAGCTCATTGTACAGATTCATATTAAATCTGTACCCCCCCTTTCCGTACTCTTAATTTGACTACTGCCTTTTGATTCTATTATTTTCGTTAGTAGCCTAATAGGATTTTAAAAGAAGCAGATAGCCGCGTTTGTGTGTACGTATAATGGAATGCTAAGCTATGAAGTGGCCCTCTCGTGTGACGAGCAGGATTGAGCGAGCGCGTATCAGAGATAATGTCGCGGCTTATCGCTCGGGCGCAGAGCTCCGCGTGGGGGAACGGACAGCACGGAGAACCGTGCAGCAAAAGGTTTCACGCACCACCCGAGCCATCATGTGACAAACCGATGAAAGAAGGGGACGGACAGTCCCTTTTTGTAAAAAAACCTGTGGTTTTGGATGATGGAATATGACAGCGGTTCAGAATAAAAAGAGTTCATGCATAATAGAACTGTGGCGGTGTTAAAAAAAAACGAGAGATGCCGTGTCACTTTCTGCATCAGTCCAGAGCCTAGATCAGAAGGGCTTTAAATCAACTGCTCCTCTGTGATGTAGATTAAATTGCCCACTCCTGGCAGTGCCAGCTAGTGCACAGTGTCTAATGTGTGAGTGAATCATGGCAGTCCGCCATATTACTGCTTTGAACTGGACAAAATGTCTGTCCCACACATGGTATTAATTCCTGCCAATGGATTCGCGATTGATTTATACCTGTCAATTCCACACATCAGATGAGTGGTAAACGTCCTCACCAGCCTTTTACAGCTAGCATAACAAAAATAGATAAAATTACCGTGAGCAAAAATTTGATCCTGACAGTTATCTGTAGCACTGTAATATGTTCACAGTATTGATTTATGTTTGCTTCATATCTTAATTGTCTCTTATTAAGATCATGTTATTGCATGTTTTTGGTTTGGACCATTCCCTCTAATGCTTCACTATATACATTTTATTTCAGCATCTTTAGGCTGTTCCTATATGATATAGTCACTTTTCTTGAGAGACTTCCTGCTTATTTTAATGTTTTGTTGTGCTAAAGGCTATCTGTCAACCAGCAGCTACATGAAGCTGAGTGATGTTTAGTTTTTGCTCTGAAGAACCATCCTGACTGAAAACCACCATTTAGCCAATGAATGACCCTTTTAAGTGTGATTGACAAATAGTTCAAACATTCAATCTGTTTTTCATCCCTAGGTTTTTCTGTACAGTTTGTGTGGATGTCTCCTTTTTTGGTCCAGATTCATTGCGATACAGCAGCTTTTCTCAGCGTAATTTATTTGATGGCGGCAGTGCTGTGGGACTCGGGATGGATGGCCCTCCTGACCCCCGCGCTCTGTGTTTCAGGATGACATCATGTCGTTCGAGGCGGAGAAGCGGGCGGTGTACCTGCAGGTGTACAGGCCGGTGTATTTCCAGCTCGTGGACGTCCTGCTGCACAAGGCCCAGTTTCCCACCGACGAGGAGTACGCCTCCTGGTCATCCGACGAGAAGGAGCAGTTCAGGATCTACAGGTGACGGGACCTTTTGTATTGAATCTGTGTGCAAATTAAAGCCAACAAAAGTCATCTGGCAGCTCTATTGTATTTGTATAGTTAACTCAAGGAGTTGGCTTTAGACATAAATGAATCTCTCTGAAAAGATCATTTACAGTTAAAAAGATCATTCATGTGTCTGACTGTGCAAAAGTAATGAGGTAATTGGGGAGTGAATAATTCACAGGTTGAAACTGAGGTGAGCCGAAGCTGTATTTACAGCACATTGGAACATTGTGTGTGTGTGTGTGTGTGTGTGTGTGTGTGTGTTGCAGGGTGGACATCTCAGACACTCTGATGTACGTGTACGAGACGCTGGGGGCGGAGCTGCTCAGTAACCTGTACGACAAGCTGGGGAGGCTGCTGACCAACACAGAGCAGCCCATGTCCTGGCAGGTCAGTGCGACTGTCCAAAAACACAGCTGGCACAGTGACACTGGAACCTGTAGCCCCCTGCTCTGCTTCTCAGGTTTAAACAAGGGCAGAGAGATAAAGACAAACACGATAATAGCAATCAAGTCATTGGGTAGGCTCTCATTCTGAGTATCTGAGTATGACATATAGTAATGTCCTGTGATTAGTTTGTGGTCGTGGTTGTGATGTATTAGCTGACGTTCCTACACATGGAAGGGAAACTGATGCATGGTCTGTGGTCCTGTCCGTTCAGCACACAGAGGCGTTGCTGTACGGATTCCAGTCCATCGCGGAAACGATCGACGTCAACTACTCCGATGTCATCCCCGGGCTGATCGGCTTGATTCCCCGAATCAACATCAACAACGTTCAGCTGGCAGACACCGTCATGTTCACTATAGGTAGCGGACTCTTTCTCTGTATGCGCTGTGACTCTGTGCTTCTTCAGTCATCAAGCATTCATCATTTATTATCTCCAGAGGCTCTGCATTGTGCTCTTTGGCATCCTGAGTCATTTCGTTGAAATATTCAGCATTTCTCTTTCTCTCTGTCTCCCCTGATACAATATGTATCTGTACACATCCCCTCCCTCTCTCCCTCACTCCCTCTCCCCCTCCTCCTCCTCTCCCTCTCTCCTCCCCTCTATCGCTCCCCTCTCCCTCTGCCTCTCCCTATCTCTCTGTCCTCCCCTCCCTCCCTCGTTCTCTCTCTCCTCCCTCCCTCCTCCCTCTCTCTCTCCTCCCTCCCTCCCTCTCTCGTTCTCTCTCTCTCCCTCCCTCCCTCTCTCTCTCTCTCTCCCTCCCTCCCTCCTCCCTCTCTCTCTCCTCCCTCCTCCCTCTCTCTCTCCTCCCTCCCTCTCTGCAGGCTCTCTTGCAGAATGGCTGGCCGATCACCCGGTCATGTTGAGCAGTGTCCTTCCCCTGGTGCTGGAGGCCCTGGGGAACCCTGACCTCTCCGTCTCCAGCGTCTCCACGCTCAAGAAGATCTGCCGCGAGTGCAAATATGACCTGCCCCCCTACGCCACCAACATCGTGGCTGTCTCCCAGGTCAGAGGGCTGGGGGCTTTCAGCTTCTCCCTGTCTGAAATAAGACCTGTCTCACCCTGAGGGTGTATGTAACTTGGGTCGTATGAACCAGCCTGAGCCTGTTTTATCTGGGCAAATTCCTAAACAGATTCGCCAAAGATTTCACTTCAACATCAATCTTGAGATCTCTTTGAGTATTTTATAGTGACATTTCACATTAAACAGAGAATGATTTCAGTCATACTTTTAGCTTGTATTGTGCTTATTCTTAGATGTGGCTGTATTGCCTTGTGAGGACTATATGATTAATTATAATATTTATTGTACACTTTGTCATGTTGGTATGGCTATGAATATTTATGTTGATGTAATTACTTCTCTTTTCACAGGCGGTGCTTATCAAGCAGATCCATAAGGTCAGTGAAGAATCCTTGCTCTCTTACGGTAGTCTCTGTCCCAGAAGAGTAAGCAGAAGAGAATGATTGCCTGTGATGACCTAGGATTGGTTCAGCCAATTGAGTTATAATTAGGGCTGAGGGAAACTGCCAGGGGAAAACTGATCCCAGATCAGCAGTCCCACTTGTAAGTGCTTTACAGATACTGGCATGTCAGCAGTTTGTGTAATTAGTCTCTCTGTGTGCACACTGTACCCAGACCAGTCAGTGCATGTGGCTGATGCAGGCCCTGGGCTTCCTTCTCTCCGCCTTGCCGGTGGAAGACATCCTGCGCAATCTGCACTCCCTCATCACTCCCTACATCCAGCAGCTGGAGAAGCTGGCCGACGAGACGGTAAGGACGGCGAACCCTCAAAGCGTCCTCCATCAGCCCACACAACCGCTACTACAATGGAGGGTTCCCAGTATATATCACTCACTGTAATGAGTGTGTACAAAAAGGCCCCATAGCTATTTTGTGTTTGCCTATGTATGTGTCTGCTACCATGCCGCCATTTTTTTTTTTGGACCATAGCCTTGAAAACAGACTTTGTCTCCATGTGGTTCCACCGATTTAGCTCAGCTCACAGTGGGTCCAGATTGTCACTCCCGCTCACTCAAAAGCATGACACCACACACTAACCAATCACTGTGTACGAATATAAAAAAATACAAATATACCAGATGATGTTTAAACTGTTCTGTTTCAAAATGTGGGAATTACACAGGCCATAGTAGTACGCAGTGGAAGAATTGTACAATGGAATATTACTGTACAATTGGAGTGTGAATTTCTTTTTATTTTTTAAATATTATTTCATTTTTTTAATTCATTTTAAATTATTTTGAGCTGTGCCACTCTTGAATTAATGAAATTGTCACATTAGACAAAAAGGCAATAATTTCAACTTATGAAAGCTGACAACACTGACACCTTGTGGGCGGAGGAGCAAAGTCTCTATTATTGCAAATGTGTCATGGTGATACTAACCATGACACATTTTCTTTTCAGCTACAGAATGGTGACTTTTCTGCTTACTCACACAAACACAGGTCCAATAAAATCGTCATTTCTAGTGTGACTGTGATGACGTCATGTATTCCTTTATAAAGAACTTTGAAAATGACTTTGATACTGGTCACCAGCTTCACTTGGATTTCAAGTCTGTTTAATTGGAGCAGCAAAACGAACATCCTCATATGTTAGAAGCACTTGAACCTCACCCAAAAGCAGCAGCTTACGTCATCCAGTCAGGCTCCAGTTGTTATCCCAAAATTGCCTAAACAGCAAAATGTGCTAACAGTGTACATATGAGAACAGCTGGACTCTTATGTACACCATTAGTGTGAAATTAACACCGTGTATTTTGCTGTGTCCATGTGAACTCATCCTAAATAGCAGTGTCCAGAGGTTGGGTCTGATGTTGAATCCAGGCTGTGTGAGCTCTAGCTCTGACCAACATCTCCCCAGGGCAGTACGTGATTGGTTATCGGCACGGATGAATCTTGGTGTGCAGGAACTGCATTTCACGTCAAGTGTCAGTGACCCCCTCTGGTCAGCCGAGTGCCTGTTGTCCCCCTGTGCAAGTCCTCTCCCCAGCTCTGTATGACATTAAATGATCAGCTGGAGAGTGGAAAGAAGCAGCAGCGTAAAACTGTGTTTTGAAGAGCGCTTCTTCTCAACTGCGTTCTGTGAGGTTACTGTGATTGATGAGCTCAAACACACACAAACTAAGTTTAAAGAACAAAAATGGTCTCACTTAAACTGTAACCCCTAAAAAATAGTCCTGAGTTACATGTTGGGTATTGTTGAACACTGCTCAAAATTACAGCATCGGAATATTAATATTACATGCCATGTAATAAGACCACAAGAGAGCAGAATCCACTCAATGTAATTGACCCCTCAGATAAATGTGTTCCTGTCAAATGACCCATAAAAATTTAATGCATATCTGGAAAATTCTGTTCAGATGAACATCTGAGAATTTATATCTATTTACATATTTAATTTGAGGTTAATTTTAGCTTCACTACTTGAGAAATCTGGGCAGAAAATGATACATGGAATCGAGTGAATGTATCTCTGAGAAGTTTCTGTTTCCGTTTTTCTGTTCTCTGAACAGTCTCTTACACTGCCTTTACTCGGGAGGATTTTGACAGATTGATTCGATTCCACACTCGCTGTTGGGCCACATGGTGGATGTATTGTCACTGTTGTCTTTGTCTAGTATTTTTCTGTTTTACCTACATAATATTTTCCACTGTTACAAAACAGATGGTGAGCATTAAAATTGGAAGCTCTTGTCAACGTGTGACAATATAAAATGTTGTTTATTGGTTTGGGAACTGAGCCTGTAACTCAGTGGCTGCAGGTTCACGTCCTAAGTAGGTAAAGCTCTTGAGCAAGGTTCTCCCTCTGAAGTGCTTCAGTAAATACCGAGACGTATAAATGTATAATAGGATGTACCGAGTTAGCACGTGTTTAGATAAATTGTGATCTTCTGCAAAGGTCATCACGTATGGTTAGTTTTATCGTTATGCTCCTCAAACCACCATGCAGGGACATTGTCACTTTGAGAGATATCCCTCTCTGCAGGAGAGATGCATTAACACGTTGTGAAAATGACCACTCATTTGCCATTATGTAACGCCTGACCTTGTCTCCCACGGATATGAGCGCACTCAAACGAAACCACAACCGAAATTGCAGGAAAGTTCACCTCACACTATTACAGACGCATGATGGTTAGATTTTGTGAAGTTAATAAAAAAAAAAAATGCCCCCCGGTCCAAAAAATGTATATAACAAGAAAATCTGTTTTCTTTGTGTTGACAGAAACATTATTTTCTTCATATGGTTATCCCGAGGACTTCAAAATGCAATCCACTTGTGTTTGGGAAAACAGCTGTATTTGTATTCATCTATAATTATATCAAATTATATACACACACACTCTCTGCATGTGATGCGGTGTGTCCCATGATACGACAGACTAGACTAAGGGCAAAAGAAGTTCCTTCATCAGTTTCAAGAATTAAATTTCAAAATAATAAAAAATAATACTCCTGAACAATGCGGTCTGCTCCTCGGGATAATTCAGTAATTCAGAAATAGTTCAAAGGGAAACATTCTGCATAACAGTTTCCGGGCTTTCTATACCAGCTCACTCTCATGTTGAAAGTTTCTTGAAGCCACAGACCCCAGAACAGCTGCTCAAACATTCATCCAGTGCCTTTGCTGCAGGACGTCTCCCCGAGGTGTCCCTGAGTCAGTCAATAGGAAACGCCCTTTGGGATTGACTGTGACTGTTTTACATTCAGCTCCTTTACACATTGACACTGACTGAAACCTCCAGGAATTCTGCTGGCTTTTATTCCTTCACAATATTTTGTAGACTTAAAAAATGAAACATGAAGCACTTAAATAATTATTTGGACTATTTTTAAGTACATCTGACTGTCTCTTCCAGCCATCTCATAACTATTGCTGTACCAGTCGCAGAGCTCCATAATTGTATTATGGCAGCTCCCCCTCTCATGGGGACACCTTAGGATTAGCAGAGCAGCCAGTTTTCTCACAAAATACTTAAATGATTATTAGTTTGATGAGTCATTGTGGTTTGTACCAGGTTTTTGTTGTTGTGTATTCACATCAGATATCTGTGGGTAGTCCGTTAGATTATATATTGTCTGAATTACACAACACTTTGTTGACTCTTTGCAGTCTGTGTATACACATGGAGATTTGTATGATTGTTGGGACAGGTGTGTGTGTGTGTGCATGTGCGTGCGTGCGTGCACACCTGTGCCCATGTGCGTGCTGTATTACATATATGCATGTGGGCGTATGTATGTATGTGCATGCTGTCTGTGCTTGTACATTCTGTAAGTGACAGTCATTCCTGTTATCCCAGAAAGAGTGCGAAATGTCATATTTATCAACAGGCTGTGAGTGGGGTGAAAAAATGTCTCACCACCCTCTTCCTCAAAGCACACTCGACCTTATGGTGCACACTCATCGTCACCGAGGAAATAGGAGTGATTACATCGTAATTATCGCTAATGACTTTGTAATTACCGCCGTCACCCAGGGAAGACTATCAGATGGGAGTCTTTACTCATTAGTTAACGTCAGCGACCGGGGGCCACACACGAAGCCGAAGAACATTTGAACACCGTGCATCACTCAGGAAGCATCACCGTGCTTATTAAAGGAACACGCACCTTTTATTGAATGAAAGCTCATCATCTCAGACGGCAATATTATCATAAAATAATAAAATATCGGGTCCCAGCTTCTGTTCCCCAGGGTTATTGGGCAGATGGATTTCAATATCGTCACCACTGTTAAAAATTCATAGTATCTGTGATAAGACAGCTTTTCAGGAAATGAGGTAAATTGTTTATGATATGAGACAGGCTTTTGTCACCTGCCGTTTTGAATAAATTTTATTCGTCGAGGAGCATTTTATTGCAATTTATTAGTGGCGGGAAGATGGACAGCATACAGCTGACGATGCAGTCTTTCTGTCTCAATGGGCAACAAAATACTCTATCGTTCCTAAACCACCGTCATCCTCTCGAATGAGAAACCCTCCATCTGTTTATCTTCATCTTTTTCACTCTGTTTTTCTGTCTCTGTAATTGTATTGAATAATTGCAATACTGGCATAATATCTTAAGATCTACAATGCACAAACATGTCCTCCTCCTGGTTCCCTTTCTCTCACCATGAGCAGAAATGCTAGTGGAGTAGCTTTGGTAGCTTAGCAATCTACCCAGTGTTGCTCAGCCTGTGGCAGGTGGACACACATTTGGTTGCCAAGGTTACAGTCTGTTCCTCCTTCCCTAGAAGGACGGCAGTTTCCCCGTAGCCTGAGCCAAAATTTAATCTGGGTATTTGGTCTTCAAATTCTGAGAAATATGTTCCACCCCTCATATCTGTGTTCAATGCAGATAGCAAAATGTTTATTTTGGTGGTGTTCTCTTACTGGAACTCTAACCATTTCTTTCTCTCTCTCTCTCTCTCTCTCTCTCTCTCTCTCTCTCACTCTGTCTGTTTTCAGCCCAACCCCTCTAATAAGCTGGCCATTATCCATATCCTGGGGCTCCTGTCCAACTTGTTCACAACACTGGATATCACAAAACAAGAGGAGGAGTCGGGCGAGGGCACGCCCCCAGTCAAAACCACCCTGCCCCAATTGGGTCCCAACCCAGTGAGTCCAAGATAGTACTCTTCTAAGAGCTCTTTACAGCTTGACAAACAATGAGCTAGTTTTAGTCTTTCGGATACGCAATGAAAATTGCTATTATTAGTTGCTGTGTGTGTGTGTGTCCTTGAGAATTGTTAAAGCCGTAAAATACAATATGAAATCATTAAGACACATCATACATGAAAGTGAATCACCAGCTTGTGTATGTGCACACCAGAGAGATTGTAAAATGTGTTGGCCCCACTTTACGCCAGCTGACCTTGATCTGTTTGTGTGTCCCTGAGGTGGTGGTGGTACTCCAGCAGGTCTTCGCTCTGATCCAGACTGTTCTCAGCAAGTGGCTCAATGACTCGCAAGTGGTGGAGGTAAGACTGGGAATGGAGGTAGATCAAGGGCTAAGCCAGCTGCTTTAATCTCTCTCTTTCTCACTGTCATGTGTTAATGCAGCAGTTTACTGTCTCAATTCTTTCCCTTTCTCTACCTTCATCTCTCCTCCTTTCTCTTTGTACCTCCTTACACATCGCTGCCATACTTTCCCGATCTCCTTCGTTCTCAGGCGGTGTGCGCCATCTTTGAGAAGTCGGTGAAGACTCTGCTCCATGACTTCGCCCCGATGGTGTCCCAGCTAAGCGAAATGCTCGGCCAGATGTACAGCACCATCCCACAGGCCTCAGCGCTGGACCTCACACGGCAGGTCAGTCGGCCAGCCCACTGGTGCCCGT
Source organism: Albula goreensis (assembly GCA_022829145.1). Lineage (NCBI taxonomy): Eukaryota > Metazoa > Chordata > Actinopteri > Albuliformes > Albulidae > Albula > Albula goreensis. Next base: position 30,922,394 of record CM040753.1, read on the forward strand.
TATCCCTGCATGGTGCTGGGGCTCCTTCATGTCAGATACAGTCCACTTCCGTCATTTGAGATTAAACGCTGTCATGTGTTCACATTCTGACAGAAATCAACCACTGTCCTCACATGACCCACTCAGATTCGACTGGTTGCTTTCGGAAGGAATGACCCACAAATAATGTGTGTATATATTTTGACAGCAGTGGAAATAACAGTACTTGAATGGCTTTGCTCTTTTATTTCAGATGGTCCATATATTTGCCAATGAGACCGAGCATTTTCCCCCTATCAAGGCCCTATTTGAGCTGGTCACATCCGTCACCCTGTCCATCTTCCAGCAAGGTATGGAGTACAGGCATGGGTCTGTGAGAGGGGGGGTAACTGGAGAAACTGCTGTGGATGTTTGGTTGGCCATAGGTGGTATAATGTTGGTATGGAACGGTCAAAAGGCTCCGTAATGCTGTGTAGAGTCTAGCTGATGAAGATATATGTTATAAATGTCTGATGCTTTTGTTCACTGGGAATGTATGGACTCCCATGCTTGGATGTCAACCTGTGGGGCTAAACCTTTAAACGCCACGAGTGTGCAGTTTCTCGCGGTGGGAAAGGGTGTAAAGGGAAAAACGGAGAAGAGATGGAACGGAATGACTGCCATTTTGAAGCCACTGCATTTTCTTTGTGTGCATGACTCCCATCTCCCCAACAGCAGCCAGCACTACGGACCCCGGCGAGCAGAGATGGCGGTCGGTGTCCCCTAAGATCACCAGGCCCATTTTCCATGTTTTTATTTTAATTTTGTTAAAGGAGAGGTTTTCGTAGGTTTTATTCCAGTTGTGCCAGTCGTATTTTGTGTTTCTTCAGTTCAAAAGCTCAAAAAAGACATGGGCACCTCAGAATTAAGTTACATGATGCAACACTTTGAAAGTGATGTGTCTGTGCCCTGAGGTGGGGGCCAGGGAGCAATTATTATTCTCAACACTTAATGGGCTATGCACCACTCCATAAATTGTTGATATTAATTCAGTAATTATATAATCCTGATAAACCCACCTCCTCTCCCTTCAGATACACTGAGACGGTAGGTTAAGGAGACCAGAACCCCGTGAGAAAAAGACCTGCGCAGTGATTTGAATTCTTTAAAATATGAAATGCTGTAGCATAAGCTGCAGTAATACAGTCATCTTGTTTTATTATCTTATTTCTGCATTATTCCTTATAAAAGTACATTTGATGAGCCTTTGTGGAGGTCTAGCATAGTCCTATTATTCCAACTGTCATTATATGTAGCAGTCAGCTATGTTCATATACATCTTGTAAAATGTTAGCCAGGCTAACTGTAATCTTACTCTATTTTACTTGTGATATGTTGTTTAGCAGACTTTTGGTAGTGACTTGATTTAAAATGATTGAACATTTATAAATTAAGTATAAGAAAATGTTAATGATTTACCATATGTTTGGCAAACACAGGCACAAAATATAATTTAGCAAGCCTGCTAACGAGCAGTCTGTTTAAAGCTGAACTTGCTTGAGACAGAAAGTCTCTCAAAGATTTGTGGGTCAGGTAAAATATTTTCTTTATTGCATTTTATAAGGCAAAGGTGTGTCACCTTATTTTTATACATATTGTTTGGGGCAAGGCTAATTTACATTCTAAATGCCCCTGCTATAACACCAGAAATGACTGGCATGCAGTAAGCGTGTATTCTCTTGTAAGTAGTGAAGGAATAAGAAAAACAAGTGGACCAAGTTGTGTCCAATTTTTTTCTGTGAAAAATCAGAGAAAAATGTTCATTGTAGAAAATAAGATTATGCATGGTCACTGACTACATGTGGATGGGGAAATGATATGGAACATTTTAGCTAATCACAAACTAGTGTCAGTTTAGACAAAAAATGCATTTGCAGTTTAGCATTAGCTTCAAGGGAATTCCTCAAGTGCGCTGTGCATCTAAACCATCAGAACTGTGCTGCCGCTGTGTGTTAACAGGGTTGGTTTCCTCTCTTTGATGCTCAGTTCTAGTCATCATGGCTGTACATTGTTTCTATTCCTGATTAAATCCTGGATCTTCTAACCAAAGCCTGGTACACACAACACAAAATTTAAATCTAAATTTCCACTCAAAATTTGTCAAATCTCAGGGCGTGCATGCTGAAATCATACCACAGCCTACAGTTGTAAGTTGCATAGTGTGTCATGCCTTTTAAACTCAGATAACGCTTCACTGAGAGCACCTTCCAAACTGTGGATATTAAAGAGCTTTGAAATCCTCACAGAGAAATCCAGTGTTTGCTGAGTTGCACCATTGGCAATGAAAAACAACCTGTTAGTGACCTTCAGTGCAGCTAAACAGCCTTTGAACAATCATTAAGTGTATCTATTCATATCTGCATTTGCTGGCCTTATGTCAGTGCTTTAACTACACTTTGCTTTATTAGACTTTCTGTTCATCTGATCCTTAGTGATACCAATTTTTCTTTTCCCATTGAAACGTTTTTGTACATTTTTGCAGAAAACTAGGTGCCATCAATTTATAATAACTAATGTAAGAACGAATGAACAGGAAATGGCTTCTTTTTAAAACAATATTTCAGGGACCCTCTTCTCTTTGAAAGGAAATGGCAGAAAGAGAGCAAAGCAAGAGACATTTGAACTAAAAAAGGGTGCTAAATATTTATTTCAAAATTTTTTCTGCTTTTATGTAAATGGAAATTTAAAAAAAAATATATTAATTTTTGCACTTGAGTGTGGGATTAGTCACCCATGTATATGTTTGAATTGCTGTCACCCAAACTTCCCTGATTCTCCTGCTGTCCGGTCCTTCCATGTGTTACCTTCAGTCAGAAGTTGTGTAGTGTGTACCAGGCTTCCTTATCTCTGACCAAAATGCAGCAGTCTGTGGCCATTGTTCAGGTCACAGTCTCCGTTGACTATTGGTAAACCAATAGCCACAGTTACACAGATACCACTCAAAGTGATGAGGAAGTACTTACTGCTTAGCAGAAAATGGTCGGCCCCTCAACCTCAACAAAGTACAATTTAACAAAGTATTTCTACTTCCTCCTCCAGCCTAAGTGGAAGAGAGAAGGGGGAAATGTAAGCCTTTATGTCATTTTAAGAATGAAGTAAAAATAAATGACTATTTTCCCAGTGGGTACTGCCTAAGTAATGGACAGCACAGGGACTTTCGCCTTTTTTTGAGCAGGTTCCCTGTGGTGCGATTCTTTGTGTGGCTTGCGGCTCAGAAAGGGACTGTACCGAGTCTTGTTTGGAGCATGGGAACTGCTCGGGGAGGGGAGCTGGGACAACCTGCCATCCTGCCCTTTGAGGAGGAAGCCAAGGCAGTTACTGGGGGCTGGGTACTCAGATTTTGGGGAGGGGGTGGGTGCTGGGGGGTTTGCAATTGAGATTTAATAAAAAAAAAAAAAAAAGAAAAAGTCACAGTAACAGGTGCCTCCTGGGTTCCCACTCCAAACCCACTTTTGTTCTTTTAGGTTTTTTCTTTTTCTCTCGTTACTTATTTTTCCGTTCTTCCAAACTGGCTCATTTCCCGTCCGTTTCTGTTCACTTTCCGAGACTGCTTCCAAAGCTTCACATGCCCTGTTTCTTCCCTTCTTTTACTCACGTGTGCAATTATTTCAATGATATCTTTTCTGTTTGCTTTTGTTTCCACATGACTGTTAAATCTGTTCAGTTGCTGTTTGTATATTATTATTATTTCTTAAGTTACATCTTTATTATATTTTAGGGCCCAGGGATCATCCTGATATTGTTGATTCATTTATGCAACTCCAAGCTCAGGTGTGTTTTTGGTTTCTTATTTCATTCACTTTCGGTTTCTCTCTCTCTCTTTCCCTTTCTCTCTCGCTCTCCTGTTTGTTTGGGTCCTTGGATGACCCTCATTCTGGCAGGGCCATGGAATTGAGTCACGGGGTTCCATTGGGGGATCGACACAGTCTTTCCTCCAATACCCAGGGTTCTAAGTTTCTGGCTCCATCTGGAAATGCCCCAGAATGCATTTCATGGGGCAGAATTCGGGTAGACCGCCTGTACCGAGCTGGGAGAACTGTGACCCAGAGTTGGCATCTCTTGTGTTGTATATCACTGCATAGTTTAACAGCATTGGACACTTCTACCTACCCTCCTATTTAAGCCATATAATACATGGACCCAATAATGACAGTCAACATTTATGTATTTACTAAAATGTACTAAAATGTATTTAGTGCTTGTAGCCATTTCAGGGAATGGACACACTCAACATTTCCTAGTCTCTGGAGAAAGACTTGCAGCAATCATTGTTCAAAATGTATCTGCTTGTAGCCACTGAAGCAAGAAGTGGAATAACAGATGTCAGAAGAGCGACAGACTAGCATTGATTTTTATAGTTCCAATTACAGTTTACAGCAGCTGCACAGTTTACATATTTTGGGTGTGCAAGTCAACGTTGTTTTACTGGTTTGGCAAATGTACACAGTCAAACTGATGGTAGGGCTTCATGATAACACAATGTATAGTATCACATAGTGAATTTAAAACAAGATGTGTGAATAAGGTACATGGTATCAACATGAAATATCTGTTTCTGTGTAGCTAAATGACATGATATAGTTTGCATAGTTCCTTCTTGAAGTGAGCAGGTATATATCATGGAGAAATATAGAAAGTTTAAGGTGGTGCTCAGGCAGTTGATGGCCCACTATGGGGACTGCTAGACAGACAGACAGACAGATGGACAGATAGGGGACCTCACAGTAATCCCACCTCGGTTAGAACCGCTAAACCCCTTTTCCCAAGTCATTCCAGCCCTAAAACAAATGCCTAAATTAATTAATGACTCAGTTAATTAATTCAATTGGTGCCCTCTGTTTTTGATTTTTCTTCTCAGTTCTCATTTTTCCTCCTTTGTATGAATCTGAAATTCACATCTGCCCCCTTGACCCCTCTCTCCTTTCATGCCGAATAATTTCCTCTCAGCATCAGTTGTATTTATCCGTATGTGTTACCTACGGATTTCTGTTGCATATTCAGTCGAAGCTGGAAAAAAAAATTACGATTGGAATGAAATGAAAACAAAACAAACAATCATCATACTTTTAATTTACTTAAGTTAAATTTTGATGTTTGATTTTTTGCAGTCTGTTTCTTACCTGATCTGTTTGCATTTGATGAGTTTGTATGAGTTCTGTTGTTTCCTTTGGAAAAAGCTAGCTTTCAGACAGAGTAAGAGGGCAGGAAGGTGAGGGTGGGGGAGGCAGAGGTTCCTTAAGAAGGATGGGGGTGGGGAAGGGAGGGAGGGCGTGTCGCCTTGTTCAATGGTTCTGTCTGCTTCGTAGGCTCTCAAACGGAAACCCGATTTATTCTTGTCTGAGAATCTTGACGTGAAAGCCGTGTTCCACTGCGGTAAGTGTCACGTGGTCGCGCACACTCTTCATGGCTCTCTCAATACAGGACCTGCGTACCTCCACATCGGCTTTGCACTGCCAGCTACAGCAGGAAAACAGAACTGTTAGCCTCTTTTCCTTGATTTTGACTGATGCCCTCAACACATCAGATGTGTTTTAGCTGCTAAAGACCCACATTTAATGTAAAAATGTGGCTTCACAGACCATAATATACATGGAAATGAAGGCCACCAACCTTCACCATTTGCCTCTCTCCAACTCCAAAAATACACCTCATAATAGTAGTAACTGACACAGCGAAAGGCACATAGTACACAGTGTCTTGCTGAACTGTCTGACGCATAGTACAGTAAAGTACAGCAGAACACTTGAGGGCCGAGTTTAGTGCAGAGAATGTTAATGACATGCTGGTGATGCCCAGGATAAAGGGATGTAAAATAAGCGAAGCTCCAGCATCAAAGGATGCTGTTTGTGTGAGACTGCACCACGCGTACATCTGTTTGTTGAGGGTGACATTGGCTCGTTGGATCATAGCCAGCCTTTCTCAACTACTCTTTCAGGAGTACTGTCACTCAAGTTCCCAGAGGGCCCCACAGTCAAGTCCACCTGTCAGTTCTTCGTAAGTAAACGCGTACTGAAGCAATCACCCAGGTTTTCTCCATAAGCAAATGTTCTCTGTGATGGTCATTAGCCCTGGCTGTGTGCTGGGTGATCGTCGAGTTGCTGTGATGCGGTGTCCGTCATCCCGTCTGACTCCGCCCCTCGGTGTGCTCGCGTGCTCTTTGCAGACGGAGTTGCTCCCGCACTGTGGAGACATACCTCGCGTGGGCCAGGTGGTGCAGGAGGATGGCAAGCTGCTCCTGCAGGCCGTGTTGGAGGTGAGGCTCCCGCATACCACCCCACCCCACCCCCATCCCGTCCTCCTTCAGTATCATTGGTAACACCCCTGCACCAGCAGCCAATCAACCACCACCTCCCCCTCACGCTCTCTCCTTCCAGGCCATCGGCGGGCAGTCTTCGCGCAGCCTGATGGACCAGTTTGCGGATGTGCTCTTCTCTCTGAATAAGCACTGCTTTGCACTGCTGACCGTGTGGCTGAAGGAGGTGCTGCAGCCACCCGGCTTCCCTTCCTCCCGCGTCTCTGCCGAGCAGAAAGAGACCTTCAGCCAGCAGATCCTCAGGTACCTCTCCCATGCACACCTGAGCAGCGTACTCTCATGCGCACTCCAAAATAAGTAGCCTCATACTCTCAGAGAGCAGGTGCTCTCATATACACGTGCCAGAATACCTGAACAGGTACTCTGGTGCACACACCGGAGCAGGTGCTCTTCACACCTGTTTATTCACTGTTGTCTCTTTCTCTCAGGGAGCGAGTGAACAAGCGGCGGGTGAAGGAGATCGTGAAGGAGTTCACCCTGCTGTGTAGAGGACTGCATGGTACAGAATACGCTGCTGAGTACTGAATCAGCGTCCGTCCCGACCCTGAACCCAAAACCCAAAGCGCCCCCTCTCAGCCGCCTGGAACCCCCCCACCCCCAGGCCCCTCCCCCCCCCTCCCCCTCCCTCTCCCTCCCCACCCCCCACCCCGCAGGCAGCCCCCCCTCAAACCAAAACACTGGAGCTGCACTTGACCTACGAGCGGAAAATCCCCCCCCATGACGCGCGCGCTATAGCTGTCCCTAAGGAAGCCTGGCACAGACGATGGCAGTGCGCAATCAGCGAAGTGGCCGGCCCCCGGAGAGGTGGAGCTCTCTGCTGCTCCTGTGTTGTTCTTTTCGGGGGTTTTATTTGTTCTGAAGCACTACGAGTCTTCTTCCAGCAGCAGACTGCTCCCTGTCCTCATCACCTCTCCTGCAGCATGCTTTATGAAGCCCCACCCTTTCTCTCGTTCTCGATCTTCCCCAGCTCCTTGGCGGTTTCCTTGTGATATGCATACGTTGTTAAATAGTACTAGTTTTCTTTTGAAAGAAATAATTATATATACATATATACAAACATATATATATATATATCTATATATAAAACAGGGTTTTAAACTGTCCTGCCGCCGCCGCTGCTGCTAACCGAAGGAGAAAAGGACAAATGAAGACGATACAGGACTTTCTGTTACAGGGCCAAGAAATATCTGACAATACCAAACCACACCCCCCCTCCCCTCTTTTTCCCTTGTTGCCAAATCGTTGTTTATTGTCATGTGATGTAGGTTTTTTATTTTTGATATAAAAGTAGAATTTATCGGATCTGGTATGTGATGGTATAAACTGAGCTGAGCGAGGGGAGGAAAAGCTGAGAAAAACCGAACAACCACTATAAAAAAAAAACACACTTGAAAAAACTGCACCCCAACTAATCACAAACTCAAGAAGTAATCATCTGTGAAACTAAGCAGCTTTAACTGAGGGCGTTGATTTACCTGTGCTATTATTATGGACTTGAAGGGGCCGACGTGCAACTGCATACAAGTGTCTTGGCTTCACAAGGGAGCAAAGGGGGAGGGCACTAAGAGACAATGAGAGCGAAGGGCTGTGTTCTAACTATGGACAGAGTAACCCGCCACATCAATAGCTATAACCCCCACTAATCACACAGCTCCTGTTTCAGTGTCCTCTCATTGCAGTATATATTCACTGAAATACTTATGCAATGAAGAATGTTCCGGTATGAGTACCTTAATTTCCGCTTTATAGTCCTACTCTGAATGCACTTTGGGTTTTCCACACAGCACGGTCTCTGAATAAAACTAGACTTCATTTCTGCCATTTTTACCCCCCAAAGTAAGCATTTACAAAGTGCATGAACTGAGTGTCTCTCTGGGTAACCACGCAGCTCTGTTAAGGCCTTGGCTCCCTTATCCTTTGTGTGCCTGCGGACATGTAGCATGTGTTTTTAGGAGGGAGTGACAGTAGCGTAGCGCGAGTGAACTTGCACAGTGTCAGGGCACAGTAGGATATTACGTTTGTTTGAGACAGAGATTTAGGTGGTAAGGGGAATGAGGGGAAATGTACATTGATTTTTGTACCTGGTTTTAATTTATTAAATATATCTAAGGCAGCATGCTCAGAGGTGTTGTCTTTTTATTTCTGAAAATGTGCATGGTCTTTGATTTGACACATCAACAAATGTGAATCTTGAATGAGGGATCGTGGTGTCAAATTCAGTTTGAGGGACTCCAGCTTGGAATAGTCCGGAATGTTGAGACATTACCAGGTTTTCGACACCGCCACAATATGTGTATTTTGCTGTTATTGTACTAAAATGATGTAATAAAACATTTATCACACACTGTAAAAATTACACAAACAAAATTTTCCATTTTACAAGAGTCCTCACTCTAGTTTTAATGTTGACAGCACATTGCATACTTAAAAATATGGAGGTCCATGGTAGACTGTCTTCTGTATAAAAGTTCAACATCATTGAGAGTTCTTGAGGGCAGCTGTTCAGAGGTGGTTGGTGACTTGTACTGGACAGTGAAGGGTTAAAGTCCATTTCCCAGTCGCCACCGCTGCCTGAGCTAAGATGGCGGTCACTGGAGTTTGCCTTCGTCCTCTTCATTATCGTATCCTCGTGAAAAGGTTCAGCACCGACTTGGATTCCTGTAGGACAAGAGCAAAGCACTTCATTACAATGATGTTCTTCAGACATTTTGAACATATTAATAATATAATGAGTCTTAAGGCACTTGAGAGGAAGGAAAAGAAACAACATTCACAAAACACGTTACTTTAAAAGGGTACACACATTTTAACAGGATACCTTAAATCTATTTGCAGTTGTCAGTCCTCTTTTTTTCTTATCTATATGAATTTATAAATGTGTTATTACAATCAGTGATTGCTATAACTGTGTCGTATGTACTTAGCAGGACTGAGCTGGCCAATTGTATAGGTAAATAACAGGAGAAAAGACTGACCTTGGTGCAACGTGTTTTGCTGAAGACGTTCCAGAACCTCAGGGTTTCATCTCCAGCTCCTGTCACAATGGCTTCGCCATCTGGAGATACAGCCTGGGAGGGGAAGGGGAAGAGAGGTCATGCAGGTGGAACGTGGCATATTAATGATCAAATATTATCTGGATAGGAAGAAAAATAAAGTGTGTACAGTTCATTAAGATGCCTAGCAGAATGAGCATGCAAGACTAAAGCTCTGCTCCTTGTGGAAGTCCCGCAGGAGGTCTGCATTATCAGGTAAAGGATCCTCACCAGGTAAAGCACCCTGTAGGAGTGTCCCGTCAGTTTGGCCACCTGCGTCAGGGAGGGGTACTTCCACACCAGGATTTGGTTCTGAGAATAGCCGTGTGTGCTGACCTGAGAACACACAAATACACAGATTGAACGTCTGAGGGATGGATAGCATGTACACCTGGCAGGTTGAGTATTTGAACCGCAGTCTGTCGCATTGTGGGGAGGTTTGCTGGGCGTAGCGCCCAAAGTGTGAGGCTCTTTGGCGGGGCTCACCAGCTCGTTGGCGTGCTTGGACCAGGCCAGGTTGCACACCTGTGACCCAGTGTCCGTGCTCTGCAGGGCCTGTCCCGTCAGGGTGTTCCAGAACCTGAGGCAGCGGTCGGCTGTGCCGCCGCCCGAGGCCAGGAGCCCGTGCTGGTGTGGGGACCAGGCGATAGCCTTCACCGCGGCCAAGTGGTCACTGTACTGCTGCACCGGGAGCAGGCTGGAACTGTTCCACACCAGGAGCTGGAGGAAAACAACATCATCATCTACATATGCACCTATAAGACCAGCGGCCAGCAACATGGTGTGCTTTGCTAAGTTTCAAGACACGTTCAAGCAGTCACAGTCAAATGACGCCCACCTTGTTGTCGTTGCCCCCCGAGGCGAGGTGCTGGTGGTCAGGTGACCACTTGAGGCCGCACACTTCCTGCCTGTGCCCCTGTAGCCGCCTCTCAGCGGGCGGGGGAGTGCGGACATCCCTCTGTAGAATCACTCTGTCCCGGCTGCCTGAGGAGAGCTGGTCCCCATTCCAGGCCAGAGCACCTAGGACAGAGGAATTAGGGCACTAAGGAAGAGTACACAACCCCCATACACGTTCACACATCTCACTTCTCCTTTCCTCATTTGCATTTCTGCAGCGCTTACTTCTGTCTACCCCCTTTTAGAGCTCTAGATTATAAATATCTCCTTTTAGCTCATTTTTCAACAAACGACTCTTCTCCCCCACTTCCCCTCCCTTCCTGTGGTGGACACTGACCAACACGAGCAGAATGGCCCTCCAGGCTGGTCAGCTTCCTCCCTCCTGCCGCGTCCCAAATTTGGACATAGCCTTTGTGGGTCCCCACTGCCACCAGACTTCCCTGAGACGAGTGAAGAGAGAGAGAAAAGCTGAACTATGACAAAATATAGCATCACAACACTATGCATTTCATGAAATATAGGTGAAATCTCTACACATACATAAATGCCTATTGTTACTATACACATACAGATACTGAATCTGAGCCTGCTTTTAACATAGTTTCCATCGAGATGAAAAGCCAGCTATGAATATTTTAGCAACAACTTATTCTATGGTAAAAATACATTTTGGCCTTGACCTCATATTTTATCCACAGGCTTTGTGTCTGAAATTGTGTCTCTATGTAGAGCAGCTTCTGGACTCACCCTGTCGTTCCAGCACACTGATGTCACCGAATCTCCATCCACTGATAGGTCGCACAGCCTTGTCACCTGGGCAACCACACAGCTGTCAAAACCAATATCTGTGCCCCTTTACACTGCTTTTTTTCCCCTCCACTGCCCTGGCCATTATTTATTTATATTTATTATTTATTCATTTCACTGGCAGTCTTATTCAGAATGACTTATAGGGCTGTAACATCTAGTTTATCATGTAAGAACAAAAAGAAAAAGGGCAAAACAAATGTATTATGCTAAAAAAATATGTGAATGCCACATATTTACAAATATAATACATATGGCGTGAACGTGTACATATCGAAACCAAAACATTTCCAGAAAATATTAACTTCCATTAACTAAGTGCTTCAAAATGAACCATTACAGCAACTGCGAGACTGTAACCTCATCCGCAGCCATTAAGAGAAAGCAATATACATGGTTTATCAATGTCTTCTAAGCTTACTTCATCATGAAGGTCTTCAAGTCGTCACATGTTGCTTTGACAATAATTTCACTCATTCAAGGCATGGTGCTCATTAAAAAGTTCAGTAATTAATTTAATAAGACTAATAAGCACCTCTCATTGCTTACTGCCGATATGAAATACTGTGGATGGTCAGTGAGGTTCTCCTGCATGCTTAAAAGCAGTGGTTTTATAGCTGCCTGACGCGTTGTCTGCAGGCCTCTGCTGTCTCACCTGGCTGGTGCAGGCACTCCACAGGTACACGCAGGCCCCCAGCCCCACGCTCAGCAGGTTGCCGGCTGACCAGTCCACCAGGTTGAGGTAGAAGTCGTCCTGCAGCTCAGGCGCGTCCAGTACCTTGAATGGGATCTTGGAGATCTTGCGGGCCGGTTTGCGAGGAGAGCGTAGGAGTTTGTGACTACACCAGCACACACACACAGTGGGGAAAAAAAAAGATAGATAAAAAAACCCAAGGTTATTCATACTCTTCTTCTACACACATGCATCTCCCCGCATAGACAATTTGAATGTATTTTTAACTTTGTTACAGAGCCAAATGAGATCAAGTGATGCTACCAGAACAGAACAAAATGCCATCTAAGCTTATTTTATGTTCAGGCTTTGTCCTTGCTACCCATACATATGTATGTGTCAAAATATGTGATAGAACGAGAATAAATCACAAACACAAAAACCAAGGGAATGCAGAATTGATGGAGAAAGATAGTTAGATATTCAGTCATGTAGACAATGAGATCACTACCTCTTGTTGCTGAGAGGAGACAGGGAGTAGGGGGACACTTCATTCCCACTGTCAAAAGGCACTCTCTTTGTGTGGACGGTGTACTGCAGAAGCACAAAGAAATACATACAGTCAAGTCCATAAGTACTTGGACAGTGATACAATTGTCTTCATTTTGGCTCTGTATGCCACCACCATGGATTAAAAATGAAACAATGAAGATGTGCTTAAAGTGTAGACTGTCAGCTTTAAGGGGTTTTTCAAAAATATAGTGAGAACTGTATAGGAATTACAACCATTTCTATAAATAGTCCCCTAATTTTAAATTGTATGTGAAAAACAATTAACAATTTTTTTTTTTACAAATATCCTTTGTTTCCCCAGTTCTGCCAGCTCTCCATTACCTCGCCTCCAAACTTCTCCACTACCCCCACCCTTCACAGATTCCTGACCCCGCCTTCCTGAGCCCTCACCCTGAAGAGACTGTGGTTGCCCTCGGCGGGGAGGGCGTGTCTGCGGCCGTCAGCGTGTGGGTCCGGCACGGCCTCAATGCCCGCCCCCAGCAGCTCGTTCCTCAGGAGTGCAGCGTACGCCACTGCATCTGCCACGAAAAGGACAAGGGGTCGCATCACAGACTCTTCCGGCACACCGACACTTCTGTAATCATTTTCAAGCATCATCGTAATTCCTGATGTCTAACAAGCTGTTAATCAAACAAGGTTATTGTCTCACAAAGGGAATGATATGGCCTCTGTATGCCACTTAATGGCAGAAGCAGATCAGATATTCATGTTACACAGAACGGATCCATTACCTCATTTTCATTTAGGTACTCTTAATTAGTCAAATTAGTTCCCAGACATCTAATGCTTTGATATTCTCTAACGTGCTGCGGCAAATAACTCCTTAGAGGAGAGTTCATTTTTAACCAACTAACTGGCAGGCCTACAGCTGAAATCAGAGAAGACGTGAAGGCAAAAAGTGAACAGCTGGTCATTGAAACAAAAACCTTAACTAAACAAGCTAGTTATTGGGGAAAAAACTGTTGATAACAGTGCTATTGGAAGTGCTGTGTAGGTTGATTTTATTGACCTCCACCCAAAGGCTCAGAGGGACGATCCATGTGATGACTATCCCTCTCTTTTTTTACAAACCACAGAACTGTCATGTATTACACATTTTCAATGTCTTCAGAGGAACCCAAAGTCAAAATATACTCGTTTCAGCAGCTAAACAGTAATGAGACTTATGCTTTTCACTGCCTTAGCCTTTACCTTTCCTTATCAAGGCTGAGCCCATGGGGAGAGACTGATCACCAGTGTACAACAATGGCCATAGTTATCAACAGTGCAGCTGGGATTAAAACACAGATCTGCTGGATTTACAGCTGTATCTACTCCATGATCCACCTGAAGGCCAAGTCAACTATAGCAGACTACATACACAACCTTACCTTTTCCTGTGTCAGAGCCAGCCTCCTTAGCCTTATGGTTCTGGTTTGGGGATCTGCAATTCTCCTGCCAGAAGACATGACAAAATAGGAAAGATTATATTTTTCAGGCTCTGCTCTCATGACTAAGAAATATATAAGTCCACACAGAAAATATCACCTTATCTTCTTTAAGTCTTTAAAAATGTATTAGCTGTCCCAAAAAGACCATGCTGTTTCATTCATTCATCATTCTGCTGTTTTATTATTCACTTCTTGCCTGGCACCATCGTTGAATTTTTCATGTACATGCTACGTTCCTTGATAGAGCAATAACTGATATTAGTGGTGGGATGTTGTGGAAAAAGTCTCAACCATAATGACCCTCTGAGTGCAGTTAACTATACCCGACTCACATTGGCACAGTGGAAGTTGACACTCCAGTTGCTGCCAGCACGAGTGGGTATGAAGCGGTCTCCTAACTTGACACTGACTGGACTGGAGCTCGCACACCCTGACTGCAGACAGAAACAGAGGGAAGTTAATGTGAAAATGAATGCACTGCTGATTATAAATGAATATTTTGAGTATAAATGATATGTTTAATGCAGTTAGGAAATCACATCAGAAAACAGTTTTTGAAATTGTAAAAGACTGGTCAAGGCGTATCTACATTATGGTATACTAAATTTGGAAATATATACAAGCGAATTCATACGTCATAACCCAGTTGTATCTGTCCTCTTACTTTGGCCAGTCGACGCTCTGGAAGATTCTGGTGATTGATTTGCCTAAGAAGGCGTCGCTCATAGTCCTGGTCCATCTCTCCTGGAGTACCACTGACTGCCTGGTGCTATCGAGCCCTTCTCCACCACTCTCTCTCCCTCCTCAGTTTGGAGTCCTGTTTCCCCAACGCTCAACCATTTCTGACAAACAAACCAAGTCAGAACTGAATATAAATCACAGTTTATGCTACTTATAGACGACTACACTATACTTGTAGTACGAAGGCCACCCGAGAGTGTACTGTCATCGATCTCAACAGCAGGTTGAGAATTGCACAAAATTATAAACTTATAAATAGTATACTTTAAGTGGCATGTGTCAGTAATTACTGAAGCATATCTAGAATAATTTTAAACATACATAAAATTCTGCAATTGTATGTGCAATTATATTTGGACTGTAACAATTTTTCATTAACTGCTATTGGACAATATCGGTCACATCTAATTTGGCTTCCTTTAGTTACACTGTAAAACTATTTCTACTGGCATTCAGTTACCGGCTTAAAGATGCCTCTATGTAGTACTCTCATGACAGACAGAGAGCGGTCATTCTAACCGCAAAACTAGATAACAAGCAGCCTGGCGGAGTATACATGAATGAAAAATACATCCATGAACCGACATACAGTGCAGCTAGCTTCAAGTAACTATTAATTGGCGTACATAATTATCTGACAAGCGAGCTGTCAATGGGTCGTTTGAACGCTCCGTTTTATTAGTTAGCGTTATGAGCTACCAGCAAACTGCAATGATATGTAACGTTGGAGGTCTGTACAAGCCGACGTGTCATTAGATGGCTAGTTACCTGCCAGAAACTACCGAAGGAAGTAATTGCTCATTATCCAACTATGTTAAATACCTAGTAAATTAGAACAGCAATTAAGTATTTATATAACAAATTAATTAAGGAGACTAAATACCACACTGTTGACGTTAGTTAATTGTCTAAAGACCCAATATTTCCCAGCTAACGTTAGCTGAGGCAAGTGGTTAGTTACGTTTGCTCCTTCCTCACTGTAGCAATAGTTAGCTATTCTTGACAGTTAGCCAGCGTTAGCTAGCAACGCAGCTACCATAGCGATAGATTCAGCTACCTAGCAAAGTACACAGATTGCTAGCTAAACGAGTCTGTAACAGTTACTATCCCAGCTTTACTTTTTAGCGTGAATAATTACATTTAACTCGTTGTGCGACTGTCTTGTAAAGACAGATGTTATATTATTTTCTAGCTGCTATCTTGTTAGGTTATGATAACTTCGGAAGCAGACCAGCAAGCGAGCTAGCTGGCTCCCTGCCTGGCTGACTATGATAGAGAGTCACCAAAGAAAAAATAGCAAGCTAACAACCGCGTCAAAGGTATGGTGGCATTGATTAAGCTCGGTAGCTGAAAACTTATCTTGCTGATGGTAGCTGGCTATCTCTATTTTCTCTGTTGCTCATCGAAAAAAAATACGTCCACAAATAATATATCGACAATAATACAACATTAAGAATGTCTATATTTGAAGATAAATCCATTCGGTGTTATTTCATCCTCACATCGTTGTCAAGGTACCATGACAAAATAACACCATTCATGGAAGCCCATTGCTAGCAAGCAAACGTCAGCTGGAACCTGGCTCGTTATCTGTGTATATTACGAGAAACGCCAACCATTCTTACCCGACCCACTGTTTTAGAAACATATTAAAGATGAATCTTCGCGCACCACTTTCTGTCTGTTGATCCGTTTAATATTTCGTCTTTTTGATTATTAATTGGCAAGCATTTTTCCTCGGATGTAGTCAGTTATCTAAGCCTAGGTACTATATGGTTATTCTAACGAGGAATGGACTTCGCAACTCGGTCAGATTCTGTTTACATCTCTCAACCAAGATGGCTGCGGGACCAGCTGAGCAGCTGCACCACAATGATTTTTTTTATTTTTTCAGCTGAAATATGGACAATTATGATGGGAGATATGGGAACATGGGTTAATGAGTTGGACAGTATGAACGTAGTTTATATTTTATTCAGAGCCGATGGTTTCTTAAAATTAAGCTGTAAAAAACAGCTAATGTAACATTTTAGCGCATGATCGTGTAATGTTAGAAAACGGTCGCAAGAGCAACGTTATGTAGTGATATGTTCTGTTTTATCAAGGCTATATTGTGAAAATGGGTGTAACATTAATGGGTTTTTGTCAGCTAATCACCCCTTACTTTGGACATCAGTAAAACGGTTAAAACACTTTTCTAATATTTCGGTAAACGAAGTTTGAAAAGCTTTTCAAGAACCCACTTCTTTTATTCAAGTGATGGCTATAACAGTTTTAGTCATTATCACTGTTTTAGCGTTTCGGCACCGATGAGGGGAACTTATTCTCCCACGGCCTCAACAGAGTCTGGTAGTAGCAACACCTTGCCACTAGAGGTCAACAGAAACAGATTTGCGGTCTTGGGGCTGTGATTGTACAGTTTCGTTCGAACTGGATGAAATTGAAGGATTACAATTTCTGACTCATAGGCCTATCTCAGCAGTAGTATGATATTCACCCTCTTTGGCAACATAAACAATACAAAAACTATCTAAACCCATTAGAGCTTTTCTTAACCCTATGTAGCAAGAAAAGCTTAGCCGTAAACATGAGCTAAGGGGAACTTTTCCTGACACACAGGCTGTCAAAGAAGTGACAAGAAGTACAGAATGTATGAAATCCTATTTCATATAAATACTTTTGGATGAGCCAATCTACAATTATTAGTTCTAAAGACTATGAGTAAATACATATTGCTTGAAAGATACAACTGAAGCTTGAATACACTATTTAAATATAATGTCACTGTAAACCATGCGAATACTAACACATAAAAACACAAAGTCACTCAAAGTTTTATAATCATCACCTACATTATATGTGAAGGCAAGCTTTAGATACTAATTGACATCGATATACACTATACTGTCTTTTATTAGACTCAGTCAAGTTTAGCTCTTAGAGACTGGCAGTTACTAATAAATATCAAATAAATGAACATGAATGGAAAGAACAGTACCTTTGGCTCAGGCCAGTAAAAAGTCATTAAAAGTTATTTCAAACAGGCTACATCAAAGAAACAAAAAGACAAGGTCTGTTTTATGTCTCCATTTTATATTGCAGGTAGCAGTCATTCATCCTCTTAACCTTTAAAAAAAATGTATGTCTAAGAACATGGTGCATCATCAAGTTGGATACCTGGCTACCTGTTATCCCTTTTAAAGGGTTATTATTTCCTTGTTGCATATTTATTATTTTCTACCTCTGGACAAAATGTTCTTCGACTGCTGAACTTGTCTTGGTATTAACAATTATTCATTTGGTACCATCTTATTTTGGACCATCAAAGTTGCAAAAAGTTGCTTTTGAAGATTATGGATGTGGTATCCATCGAGTCAGGGAGTCTCCTCTTGAGCCAGAGAGCAGTGAGTGCTGTGAAGAATTCAGAATCACACAGCGTGGGTATTTAAAGCATGATAGAAGCTTCTCAGACTCTTCTTCACAAGCAGGCAAAGAGAACTGGTGGAGCTAACACTGAGTGAAAACATTGCATACAGACAATGCATGGAGCTACATTTGCACCTGTAACAAAAAGACTTCTGGGTCATCAGTCATGAACCTTTATAAGTAGGTGCTTGATCTCATTGTACAGCCCATATTTTCACTTAAATAAGTGACCTGGGAAACACTTGAGGAAGTATGCTCTTTTACTATCATTTACTTTAAATGACTCAATAGGCTACTCCAAATTTGTGGTTTGTGTTGATTTTTTTGACGTTAACTTTGCTTAGAGCCATTCTCTTGCACTGGGTCTGCACTGTTTGAATGCTTTCTCGACCACAACTGTCAGGTAAAGTAGTGCCACTACAAATGACATTAATTAGCGAAGAGACTAAATGTATGAACTCACCGCCACTACATTACATTGAGAGGACAGCATTTACGGTAAAATGCGATTCATTTTCTCAAATCATCAAGGCAGCAGGAGGTAGGAGTTATATTGGCGCATGCGCTCTAAGATGATAGTGGCGGAAGGTTGGTGTACTGGAGCTGCACACGTGGGTCAACACTGAGTATCCGAAGGATCTTGCCGGAGTTACGGACTGTGGGATAGACCAGAGTAGTCACCTTTGTCAATCCAAGGTAAGAGTGGTCAGTCTGCTGAACATGATTCTCGCTCAACACACAACTCTATCTTGTGAAGCCGTTCCCTTGCTCTAACCGTGTGCTTACACAAATTGGGTAAGATATAAAAATGGCGTTTCTTTTATAAAATCTCTGTATGAAAGTTAGTGATGTGCTATAAGGCAATGCAATAATGATATTGCATCATATGCATTTTGAGCTGACATTGTTGTAGAATAGTGTGTATAAAGTGTATCGGGTCGTTTTAGGGGGTAAAAAGTTTGAGTGAAAAGTCACCCAGTTGTAACTGCTTGCCCTGCGCTGCCCTCACGTCGTTAATTGACTGTGTTTGAGGTCACGAGTGTTGCGCAAAGTTTGCACCACGGCATCTTTTTGAAAATCACGGAGCTTTTAGCTACAAATCAATTGGCTGGAGTCCCAATCTGCGGTAGTTCGAGGTGCATGGACTGTGTGTCTTGTGATGCAACAGGCAAATAATTACATTCAACCCCCCATCTCTCTACTCGTACCCCTCTCCATTAGAACAGACTATGAAGACAAAGTTTAAGTTTACTTTAAAATCGTCAATACTGGTGAGAATGAGTGTCTTGACTTATGTGGAGGAATGCTTTTGCATGGTAACCAGATTGGTTGATTATCTGAAGTGTTAATCTCAGTTTATGTTGTGGTTGTGTAGTCTAACACATGTATGCATTCTTGATTACAGCTCAGCTTTTATCAACCTGGTCACTAATGTTACCTGGGTGAAACACCTTGGCCAGGGTAGGGTACATGTCTGTATTGGGTCCATTCAACATGTTGAAATGGGTTATTGGCATGATACAGGCTAAGTTTGTGGAAATGAATTATTTGGCTTCCAATTGCATCATTATTGCATCCTGTCCAGAGGAACAGTACCATGCTAACATGTTGTCTGTAATTATGTGGTGCATATTCTTTTACATTAGTTTCCTCATGTCAGTGCCAGGTGCCTTTTAGTGAAGTGAATGCACACTGCTGAAAAGTCTTGTGATGCATGCAGTCACAGTATGGAGACCAATTCATTCATTGTGCAGGAAATTTTAATGCTTGCCTTGCTGCTACTTGCCTGATTTCCTTTGTAGTGCTGAATTAGCACACATTCTCAGCTGATTCATAATCGCATCTCGGGACAGCCACCTTGTCTGAAGCCATTTCAGTTACTCATTAAAGGCTTGACCAAATTTGATATGTTGTTTGTCAGGTTGTGAGAAACTCTGTCAATGGCCAGTAGGTTACTGGAGAAATCTCAGCTCACTTGTTAAGGTAGCTTTTCAGTTCTAAATTAAGTTCCCTTACATACATGCAGTCTGGCATTGTCATCTTACTTAGTTTTACCCAAGCAATACATATGTCAAATGGCAACATCTGTGCATGTTTCAGCAAAATATAAACTACGTTAATCCACAGCATTGCTTTCCGGCAAATGGATACTGACTGAAAACAAAGCTAATTTATAGTACTACTTCTTCCGTGAGCAAGGAAAATGTGTTGACTCTGCCAGAAAATTGATAATCTCCAGTTCAATATGAGTCCTTAGCATACATATTTTTAGCTCTGACCTGTGTGTGTGTGTGTGTGTGTGTGTGTGTGTGTGTGTGTGTGTGTGTGTGTGTGTGTGTGTGTGTGTGTGTGTGTGTGTGTGTGTGAGTGAGAGAAAAGGTGTGTGTTTCTGTTCGTGCCAATTGGCTGAAAGGGGGCATGGCAGTGGGTGTGGCCTGGCCACAGCTATTTTGAATTCACACTTCTTAGCCAATCACTCTGCTCTTTTTTGCAACAAGTTTTTTCACCTACCTGCCATAGGTAGTCTTCTCGCATTCCAACATTGCTGCCATGACTGCTTTGCCCATGGCACAGGGTAGATGCCAGGGAACATTCCTGAACATTTAGGAATAAGAGATGCAGGCAGCAGGGTGGGGTCTCTGCAGGTACACTCATACAGACTGCCAGCACATCATTAGTTATCACTGAGCATGTTCAAAGTGATATTTTCAAACAATGAATAGGATGCAAAGAGAGGCTGTTACAAAACAATGACCACTGAGCAACTGCACATTTCAGTCACAACTGTATGGATGTATTGCAGATCCTCTATCATGTTTAAATACTGATAAAAATTGATAACCATTACTTTTTATAAGTAATATCTTATAGACAGTGCTGTCCTTGTCAGCTCTTCTGATGTTGTCTTTGCATTTTGAAGGTCTTGGGGTTATGACTGTCCTGCGCTTCTACAGGAAGGAGGGGGAGAGAGGGCGGAGTCTGCAGAGGGCCGCCCAGCTCAATTCTGACATCATCATCCTCTCCGAGGACTGCTACAATGTGGAGCTGAACAGTGAGACTGGGGAGGGGGCGGGGCAGAGCTGAGGTGGATTTAGACAGCGAGTGTGATTGGGTAGAGCAGGATAGTGTAAAATACTGGTGTCAGAATCAAATCCTGAAGAGCTGCAGTGCATGTTGGGATTTGGTGTGTTTCAGCACATAATTGATTTCTGATTGGCTAAAGAGTCCAGTCTACATACCTTGTCTCAAAGGCCTAAAGTGGCTGCTTGTTGAAAGGAAATCACAAAAACCTGCAGACACCGTAGACCTCCAGGACATGAGGTTGAAACCCCTGATGTAAGAGGCGGGTCGGTGAGAGGGACGAGTTCCATTGTTTAATACTTGAGGAGGGGTGATGAAGTGGAGGATAGGACGGATGTTGGAGAAAGAGGTAGAGGTGCAGTACAAGGGACAGCGAACATGAGGGGTTTGAGTCTTTTACCATAAATACTGGCTTACTAACACCCCGCTCTCCCTGTCTATCTGCCGCAGCCCATGATCCTCTCAGCCCGGAGCAGAAGAATGTCCTCCGGTGGCTCTTCAGCCCGCCGCTCCGGGCCGAACAGCTCCAGGATGAGCCCTTCCTACAGGCTGGGCCAGGAGATAAAATGGTGGAGATCGGGCCCAGGTAAGAGAGAATGAGAGCAGGGTGGACATTTTGTTCTCTGGAACTAATTTGTATTTACATTGATTCACACCTCCTGAGGTTACATGTTAATGGAGGCAGGCTGAATAGAGATTTTGAAACAAGAGTCCTAACTTGAGATTAAAGTAACAGGCTTGAATAACATGAAGACGTTGCTACTGATTTTCATAACCAGCCTCTCACTCTCCTACGGTCCCTTCACTGGGTACGTTTCTCTTGTAGGTTGAATTTCTCCACCGCTTGGTCCACCAACGCTGTGTCCATCTGTCAGAGCGTGGGGTTACGCCAGGTCAACCGCGTGGAGCTCTCCCGCCGGCTTCTCATCAAGGTGCCGTCCCATCTCTGTGACAGGGGAGATAACCCACACACCCCTCCTGCTTCCTCTACAATAGTGTAGTTTCGTTAGGGCATCTTGGCTGTGTTCTTACACCATATTGGGTGTGCCTAGCAAAGCAACACAGAACGAATAACCTTATGTTCTTTAAGAGACACCTCATTTAAAGTATTTGACTGTGAAGTGATTTAGAAAGCGTGCCCTTGCACTGGTGGCTTGCCATGTGCTTTTTTGCTGCCATTAGACTGTAAATCTCTGTCCTCAGTACGGTACACAGAGGTGCATTCATAAATTGACCAGAACAGAGTGGAATTGGACTATTTATCACTGAGGGGGGAATTAATGTTGTGTAAACTGTACTAATACTGAGAGGGGGGAGAAATCAACTGTGGAGAAATCCTGCTCACCACAGCAAAGTTTTCTCAGCGGTGATTGGTCGTTTTTGTCCTCCCTCGCAGCCCAAAGACGGGGAGGCTGAGAGGATGACGGAGGAGAGGATGGAGAAGCTGATCGGCAGCTTGTACGACAGCATGACAGAGTGTGTGTATGCTCATCCAATCACCTCCTTTGCTGTGGAGACACGCCCCCAGGAGGTGTTCGAGGTGGACATTTTGGGGGAGGGCCGGGCTGCCCTGGAGAAGGCCAACGATGAGCTTGGTAAGGGCGCTAGGGGGTGGGATGGAGCAGTCATTCAGGTGAAGCAGACAAGTGAATCAATCAGACCACTAGGGTCATGGAAATTTGCTGTCTTTTCTCATACCTGAGTCTATACTTCACCTATTCTGCCTGTCTGCAGTCATAAATACAGCCATACTTTACAGAAACCGCTGACTACGTGTTTTTAGTGACTGATCTCTAACATTTTTCTACACTAACTCTTTCTCTCTCCTCCTTTCCCCCTATCCCTCCCTCCTTCCTTCTTGTCTCTGTAGTTGCAGAACCCTCATGCCCCAGGCAAAATGGGGATGATGGTCACATGACGCTAAACGAGATTAAGATGACAGCAGCAGTCACAAGGCAGTGGTGTTTTTGATTAGGTCATGGGATTCTGTCTCCTGTGCTAGCCCTCAGGGACTGGAGCAACTAAGCTGTGGCATTTTGCTCATTTTATTTATATCCGCCTAATGCAAACGTGACTGGCATGTGTCGTCTAGGCTGCAGTGTATCAGACACCCCTGCTGAACGTTTCATGTTCTGCAGTGGATTGTCACAAAGTGTTCACTAAGTCCCCACTGTTGGCCATTCAGCTTTGTTAACCAGAACACCCAGTTTATCATTAAAAAAGTTATTTCCCATATTGATCATTGTCATGCAGTTGTGTTTCGCTTGCCATGCAGTTCACTTCACACTGCCATGCATTTTGGGAAGTAACTTCCTCTGGAATGAATAGCCCTCAGTGTTGTCCATGGTAAATGTTATTCTGTTATACATTTTGACTGTAATTCTGATGTTGCTGACCTTGATATGTAACCGATTAGCAGTAGCTGGACCGAATAGATATGTGTTCTGTTTCCTTGCAGGTCTGGCTTTTGACTCATGGGATCTGGACTATTACAGTGCTCTGTTCCAGAGGGTGCAGAGAAACCCCACAAGTGTAGAATGCTTCGACCTGGCACAGTCTAATAGGTCGGTCTGTTTTCTTTCTTTTGAGCTGGGGGTGTTAACACAGTGTTTATGTAGTGATTTGGTACATATTGCATTGTGTATGTCACAAGTTTGTGACAGTCTTTGTGTGCCCTCTTCCAGCGAACACAGTCGACATTGGTTTTTCCGTGGTCACATGACCATCGACGGGCAGGAACAAGATGACACTCTTTTCAGCCTCATTATGGGGACCCAGCTCCATAGCAACCAGAATAATGTCATCAAATTCTGTGACAACAGCAGGTGAGGGAGGCGGAGACCAAAATTCAGAGGGGTGGCTGTAGTTTTCAGAATATCCTGCAGATGGAGCCATTTTATCATGATCCATACACCCTTCACAGTTATCCCATACTTACATTTTAAATGGTTTCGGAAACTGTGATTGTATCTTCTGCAAGAATGATTGTCACTCTCTATGAATATTTGTGCATTCATCTTAACACCAGTTAGATTCCCAGACTGTTCCAGTTACTCAGCCTGATAATGAATTCTGTGTGTGCTTGCTAGCATGCATGTGTGTCTCTACCTCTGTGTCTGCCTGCATCCATATATGTCTGTTATGTTTATCTGCGTTTGCAGTGGAATTGTGGGCATGGAACTAGAGTGCATGTATCCCAGTGATCCTGCACAGTCCAGCTCTTACGCAACCCGACGCACCACCCGCCACGTCATATTCACCGCGGAGACCCACAACTTTCCCACAGGTATGGCAGGCGTTGATGGTGTTTCTGGATGCGTTTTTAGATAGATGTGAGTTAAGGACATGATTAAATAGTGGTAACAGAGGACTGTGTAACATCCTGTCTGATGGAGATGAGTTGAACTCATTCAATGTGTTCTTATGTTGGATGCGGAAGACCTGATTTATTTTGAATTATTTTGGTTTGTATGTTTTGAATAGTAATATATGTAACCGCTTAAGAAAGAAGGCTCAATTGCAAGCTCTTGGTGAACACCGTGTTCCCTAGCTTGTGCCCTGTGAAATGTAACAAGATTATCCCCTCTCAGCTTTGACTTTAAATGAATAATTACAGTGGACTGTCTTTCCATTTCTGCTGTTAAATGTATCTATTTTTTTTCTGGCCACACTTCTACTGTACAGTACAAACAAGTGGGTAAGCTGAAAGATCAAAATTATTTTGAAATGAAATAAAAATCCATCCACCCATCTCTGATTTTTTCCATCTGGCTTCAGAGATTGAATATTTCACCTGTACTTGTGCACCCTCTAATCAAATTTTAAAAACCTGAATAACTGTCCTGTCCTGCAGACGTTTGTAGCGAGCCAGAGAAAGACTTTACCCATGATGCAATGCCTGTCCATTGCAGATGATGTCAGTTTTTACACTAATGTAAACATGTATCAGAAGGTGAAAAGTAAGAAATTTGAACACAATTATAGAAGCTAAAACTTTAGCTTTTCAATTCTCTGCCTCTCATAGGTGTGGCTCCTTTCAGCGGCGCGACCACAGGCACGGGTGGGCGGATCCGGGATGTGCAGAGTGCTGGGAAAGGAGGTCATGTGATTGCTGGCACTGCAGGATACTGTTTTGGCAACCTGCACATCCCAGGTAAGGCTTGTTTAAATGGGAAACACAGCCTGTAACTCCAGATAATTATGAGCATTATGAAAAGTCTTGCACCCTGAAGAAAGTATTTATTAACTGAACTGAGAATACATTTGTAATATGGGAGCTCGTAGGTAGATAATCAACTCTAACTTTGATTCTGTACATGCATGACGTACATGGCATCATCGGTCTCTCTTGTATGAACCAACAGTTTTGACCGTCCATACATTTTTCTGACTGAGACTGAGAAGCATTGAAGAAATACATTATTTATTGCTTTATCCACCAGATAAGGTTTCCACAGTATTTTTGTAGTTCCTTTGAATATTTGTTCTTAGAACCAATTTATAACTTGGCGTAAGCTTTGAAATTAGGGAATTTTCCCCCTATTGTCATATACAGAACATATAGGAACAGCTCAGCTTCAAAAAGTGAATTACGACCATGTATTTGTTCCACCCATGCACTAAACCAAATGATTTCACTATTTAGCTCCTCTACCTGGCTGAAGTTTGCAGAATAGAATGAAGTGGTTTTAGTGCACAAGTGGAACA
This sequence comes from Albula goreensis, assembly GCA_022829145.1. Classification (NCBI taxonomy): domain Eukaryota; kingdom Metazoa; phylum Chordata; class Actinopteri; order Albuliformes; family Albulidae; genus Albula; species Albula goreensis. The sequence goes on from CM040753.1 coordinate 30,948,092, forward strand.
AATACTTTATAGCACTTCTACTTTGTGGTGCCAGGGGTGCGGTAAACCAGCTGCTTTATTTTAACCATCTTCATCTTACAGCTAATGTTGGTATCTACCTCCACTGTCACTTTGAGCTTTGCTAACCCCATAATAGCTGCTGTGCTCTTCCTCTTCTGTTAGCCAGCACTGTTCTGTAGGCCTCACCGCTAGCCTCTCTCTCCCTGCAGGGTATGTCCTACCATGGGAGGAGGAAGGATGGGAATACCCCACCAGTTTTGCTCCTCCGCTCCAGGTGGCCATTGAAGCCAGTGATGGAGCCTCAGACTATGGGAACAAATTTGGGGAACCGGTCTTAGCAGGTACTGTACCCCATTCCCTTTTTGAATCCCCTGCCAGAAGCTCATTTCATTCTGTCCCTCTTCCTGTCAGACAGGGTCTTGAGTGGATGTCTCCTTTACATTTCCTCTCTCGTCGAACCAGGCTTTGCCCGCTCCTTCGGCATGCGATTGGCCAATGGAGAACGGCGTGAGTGGATCAAGCCAATCATGTTCAGCGGGGGGCTGGGCTCTATTGAAGACCAGCACATAAAGAAGGAGGATCCGGAGTCGGGTAAGGGGGGAGTCTGCAGAAAAAACACTGTCAAAATTTTATTGCGCATCACATTTAATGTAGTATTCATGCACCAGTAAGGTGTCATATTAATAAGGCCCATAAGCTGTGCCTGGAACATTAGATTCATAACTAATTTTATGATCAGTGACATACAACTCATGGGGCATTTGTACCCCGTTAACGGTGAATGTGAATAAATCATAAGTTTAAATTCTGTCATTTCTCTCCTTGTGTCTTTCACACACACACTCATTCTCACAGGGATGGAGGTGGTGAAGATAGGAGGCCCAGTGTACAGGATTGGTGTTGGTGGAGGTGCGGCTTCTTCCATACAGGTACAGAACACACACCAATCCTGTGCAGGGGCAAGGCTATCAGTAATTTGCAGCATGATTGTATAATTCATATTGTATAACACCTATACTATCTAACCTTTGTTTTTCATGTCGCTTTATTAGGAATATTGTCACAAGTTGCTGTGTGTGTGTTTGTATGTGATTTTAGGTTCAGGGTGATAACTCCAGCGCCCGTGACCTTGGGGCGGTGCAGAGAGGGGACGCCGAGATGGAGCAGAAAATGAACCGAGCCTTGCGGGCCTGTTTGGAGAGACCAGGCGGGAACCCAATTTGCAGCATCCATGACCAGGGGGCTGGGGGGAACGGTAAGCCGGTCGCACACAACCCCACATACACCGATGTTCACATATCACACGGCCACAAAGACAGCCTGTAATGAACTACTGAAGAAGGGACCAGTGTAAGACTTTCTCTGGGATAGACTTTGCTGTCAGTGCTGATTTGTGGAACACCCTGGCTGAGAGGGTTGCTGCGGCTCAGTGCTTTTTATTGTTGTTTACAGGAAATGTGCTGAAGGAGCTGAGCGAGCCTGCTGGAGCGGTCATCTATGCCAGCAAGTTTAAGGTGAGAACTTACCACAGTATCAATGCCGGGAAATCTGCCAGGACGTTTAAAGCGAGATACCCCTCTCTCTCTGACTCCCATTTCAGCCGTCATATTTCTCAGGCTGTCTCAAAACCTCCCACCCATTCACAGAGAGTGAGTCTGACAATATGGATCCGTTAAAAAAGTTTAGCTAGTTTATCCCTTGTCTCCTTTAACTTCACTCCTCATTTCCGTAATTAAGGTTGCTAGTAAAGAATGGAAACGTTTCCCTTTTCCAAACAAGCTCTTCATTCAGCCAGTGAAGTATAAATGTCCACTCCAGCTAAACTTATTTCCAGATTTTTTAAAGAATTTTCAGAAATGGAAGCAGAGAGTGGTGATGTAGGAATTCATGAAACTAGGTGGAAAGTAATCTCATTTTCTTAGTAAAATTATCAACATAATAGGTAGGTCACATCTGTAATATATCAAAGAACATCACAGCACATGGAAAATTGTTTTAGGGGAAGTTATGTCCATAATTCTCTTAACATTTTCACCGATGTGTACATTCTCAGACTTGATCATTGTGTACTGTCATTTTCAAGCTACATGATGTGATAGTAGCTGAAAAATGACAGAATGAGTCTCGTGGGCCTTTAAAACTGGAACAAAAGAGAACTTGAATTTGGTTATGAGCTACTTCATACTAAAATGCACATTATGCTAATCTCAGTGAGGATAAACTGAAGCGCGCCCTCTCCTCTCAGACAGGTGACCCCACTCTCAGTGTGCTGGAGCTCTGGGGTGCAGAGTACCAAGAGAGCAACGCCTTGCTGCTTCGCCCCACAGACCGGCACTTCCTGGAGCGAGTGTGCCAGCGTGAGAAGTGCCCTGTGGACTTTGTGGGCAAAATAACCGGCAATGGGAAGGTGCGCTCATGTTGATGTGTTCCTGTGTCTTTAATGTCCAGTTCTGTGTCTCTGACTGTTGGCTCTCTTCGGTGGAGATGAATAAGAATGTTGGACCAGACCTGTTTGGTGGGCACCACCTTTCACTGCGTCAGACTAGGTGGAGGACATTTGTCTCTCTGTCATGTTGTTTAACTGGGTTTTCTCTCCGTTCAGATTGTTCTGGTGGATGATCGGAGTAATCCTGGGGAACAAGGAGATGGTGGGCGGAGCCCAGTGGACCTGGATCTGGACTGGGTTCTGGGGAAAATGCCACAGAAGGTGGAGGACCCTTATTTTTAATTGCATGAAGTAAAATGTTAGTTGTCCAATACATAATATGGTCGATTCCTAAACAAGGTTTTGTAACCCTGGTGCTTGTTGCATAACTGGCATACCTGAGTTAAAAACCTGTAGGTGGGATAATGTAGTCAGGATTTGGGCATGTAAATACACATTTTCTCAGCAACCTGATGCCCTTACAGCTCTGCATACAAATTTAGGAAGCTGATGATATTCGAATGCAGCTTGTCCTTGTTTTCACTGGACCTGTTTTGCCATGTAAATTATTCACATCCATTCAAGCATGACCTGTGGTAACATAGCTTTTGTTTGGTGGCCATGCCGAGTTTAAAGCTAGCATGATGAAATAATGTATAACAGAATGTGAGGCTTGTTGTACCTTTGTCTGTTTGTGTTAGGAGTTTGCGCTGCAGCGTATGGCCCCAGCTCTCCAACCCCTCAGCCTTCCCGCGGGTCTGTGTGTCCTGGATGCCCTGGAGAGAGTGCTGAGGCTGCCGTCTGTGGCCAGCAAACGCTACCTCACCAATAAGGTGGCTGTTTCTCTCGCCGACAATGCAGTTCAGCATTTAAAGTCCTTGTGCCTGTGTGTGTGTGTGTGTGTGTGTTGTGTTTGTGTAAGGGTCAGTGACTGCCTATTCTCCATATGTCATGTATACAGTAGCTCAACCACAGACACTTGACATACTTTTAGCACATTTAAAACACCTGTCCGAACCATATGCTAACTACATAAACCAAATCAAAACGTCTGGTAAAGCACTGTATTCCCTGTTTTGAAGCATCTGTCTGAGAGCTGGTACACAGCTGGCCCCACCCACTCCCGACCATGCCCTTTGGGGCTAACTCCTCCTTGTCCCCTCCCCCTCCCTTCCTCTCAGGTGGATCGCTCTGTGACTGGACTGGTGGCTCAGCAGCAGTGTGTGGGGCCCCTGCACACCCCCCTAGCCGATGTGGCTGTTGTGGCCCTTTCTCCCTTCAGCCTCCAGGGGGCGGCGACAGCAGTGGGGGAGCAGCCAATCAAAGGCCTGGTGTCCCCAGCGGCAGGCGCTCGCATGGCTGTGGGCGAAGCCCTCACCAACCTGGTATTCGCCAGAGTCACTGCTCTCAAGGTACCGTCCCATTAAAAGTACACTAATCTGTCATTATGTACTAGTGGTCGGAGATCATTTGATCGGATTGAGACTCAGGTTACCCCTTAGATTGATGCCGTTTGTTGTGTTGTGCTGACAGGATGTGAAGTGTAGCGGGAATTGGATGTGGGCGGCGAAGCTCCCTGGCGAGGGGGCAAGTCTGTGGGAGGCGTGCCAGGCTATGTGTGAGGTGATGGGCAGACTGGGCGTGGCTGTGGACGGAGGCAAGGATTCCCTCAGCATGGCCGCCCGCGTCAGCAAAGAAACCGTCAAAGCACCAGGTACACTTACAGCGACTTTTTGTCCCAGTGAAGCGGCTCTGAAACTACACTACATGTATTCCTTATATGCATTTTTGAGAAGGCCAAAGCTGTCTGTAGAAGGCCAGAGCTGTCCTATCTGGATTTTGGGACACTAATGAACCTGAAGGCTACTGACTCATGAAAAAGGAGAATCACTGCGAATTATGAAGTGCATTCGGTTATTGAACCATGATAGAGAGATGTCAGTTACAAATGGCTTTTTTAATAGGTGCTCATCGGCAGAGTGGCCCTATCTCTCCTTGGCTCTGCCTGTCTGATGATGGGTTTTGTAAATGTTATTCTTGTGTTTTTAGGGGCCCTGGTCATCTCAGTCTACGCTGTTTGCCCTGACATCAACGCAACCGTGACCCCTGACCTGGAGAACCCTGATGGGAAAGGTGAGGCTGACTTCCCAGCTGTTCCGCTACTCATCATCTCCTCCACATGAGCAGCTTTCCTTCCTTGCATTCTGTAGCGAAGTTGGGTGAAGCCAAAACTGTTTCTGAACCAATATTTGTGCTCTATGATCAGAGGGATGTCTGTATGTCTTTGTCTTGCAGGGGTGCTGCTGTATGTGCCCATATGCCCAGGTAAATACAGGCTGGGTGGATCCGCTCTGGCCCAGTGCTACGGGCAGCTTGGAGACTGCAGTCCTGACCTGGAGGATCCAGACAAGCTCTCTGCCTGCTTCAACACCACCCAGGCTCTTCTCCAGGGTTAGTCTGAGTTCTGATACGGTCAATTAGCCATGCTGATCCACAGTGCTGGGGATGTCAGGCCTACTGGTTTGGGTAGGGGTGTGGTCTGCCGGTTTGGGCACATGTCTCCTAACCAATGATCATCCCTTCATGTCTCCAGTCAAAAGAAGTAAAGATAAAGACATTCACACATAATATGAAAGCAACTATAATAAAAAGAAATAGTTACGTGACATGAAAATTTACAATATAGTTAATTAAAAGCAACTTTAAACAATGTTTTAATGTTATCTTGTGACTGAATTGCATGTTTCTAGATCGACTTCTTAGCGCGGGACATGATGTCAGCGATGGGGGGCTCATTTCCTGCCTGCTGGAGATGGCCTTTGCAGGGAATCGTGGGATAGAGGTGGACTTACCTTTACAAGGACCAGGAGGTTAGTGTAATGATAAATACTGGATGTCCCTATTTGTGATTGTAATCCCTTGCAATACCCCTCAACAAAATACATATTGAAAGACCCCTGCAGTCAAAATTACATTTTACTCCCATTTTATATATTGCACACAGAGGTAATAAACAGGTATGTGCCAGAGACCAGTCAGTGTTATTTAGTTCAGCATATATTCCAATCTATACCAATCATAGACCAATCATATTCTACTGTATGCATAGCCATCCCTTATACAACTTTTCCTGGAAGCTGAGGTCTGTAGCTTGGTGGTATCTATTTATAGTCTGGCGAGAGAAGCTGTTTTATTAATTTCCTTTTTCCCTTCAGTGCAATATAACATTCTATTGCTGAGTTAAACAATTTCTTTCAGATTTTAATTACAGGAATTATTCTTGTAAATGTCTCATGCTATGAGTCTCCCGGAGGTCCTAAAGTGCATGTCTTGTGTTATTAACTCTGCATCTTATTAACTCTGAATCTCTGTCTGTATTAGTGATGGAGGTGCTGTTCTCCGAAGAGCTCGGTCTGGTTCTGGAGGCGAAAGAGTCCGACGTAGCCCGAGTGTGTCAGAGCTACACTGATGCTGGTCTCTGCTGTCATAGGATTGGCAGAACCTGTGGGTTTGGACCCGAGTCTATGGTGAGTTGACTGAGGAACGGTAGCATAAATCTGCATCATCATTACGGCTGATCGGGATTTGGGATTGCAGAGCTATAAAGGTTCACGTTTCAAAAGTTAACCACGCCTACAGTACTTTTCGAAATATTAGGGGTGGAAACCCTGGCGTCATGATCGAATACCCTGAAACAATTGGTTGTCTACAACTGGCCACCTGAATAACCCCTGTATCTATATCTGGTTATATAATCCCCACATTGACATCCCAGGTCATCACTGCAAAAGACAACCGAATTCTCAGTTGACCTAACATGGTGAAATAAAGGGCAAACGAAAACTCCTGAGGGAAAAAAACTCCCAACTACCACAACTTAAATAAGGAAAATGAATAGGAAAAATTTTAGAGGAATGTCGTCTGAAAAGGCATATTTGCATCACAGACTGGCTTTATAACATAACCTTGGTTAATACACTACATGTTTTTATTGTGTACCAAACTTTTATTGTTGTCATCCAGCAATCAAAAGGCTTTTTTTTCCGTTTCAGGTTAAAGTGCGAGTCTGTGGCCAGGAAGTATTGAGTGATTCTCTGCCTCACCTCAGGGCATTATGGGAAGGCACCAGTTTCCAATTGGAACATCTTCAAGCCAATCCACTTTGTGTGCAGCAGGAAGAGGATGGGCTGGCCTGCCGTACACAGCCATTCTATAAATTGACCTTTGACCCTGCTCAGACACCCAACATAAAAGAACTAGGTGAGGTGATAAAAATGCTAATAGTTTTATCACTGATGATATTGATAATACCCTAATATGGTGATTATTTTAAAATTTATACTCATTAACATGTGTGTGTGTGTGTGTGTGTGTGCGCACTTGTATCAGCTCTAGGACGCCCCCGGGTGGCAGTGATTCGAGAGGAAGGCAGTAATGGGGATCGAGAGATGTCAGTTTCTCTTTTCATGGCAGGATTTGAGGTACAGCACACTCGAACACATATTGTCCAGAGCTTAGAAATTATCACAGCATATAAAAATGTATGGTGGTCTTTCGAAACAGCTTTATAGCAGTTTGAATTTATAGTTTGAATTGACTGAAGTAACCATACCACTGCTGTCTACATGACTAGGTCTGGGATGTCACAATGCAAGATATATGTTCAGGATCTACAACTCTGGACCCTTTTAAGGCAGTGGTTTTTGTGGGTGGATTCAGCTACGCAGATGTCCTGGGCTCAGCTAAAGGTACCCTTTGACTGAAATATCTGTCAGAAAACTTCCCTTTAAGTTGCTTGGCAATGGGTTACATTGAAAGTGTATTTTTATGGATTTTTAGTTAACGTGCAGTTCAATAATGGCGAAATATAGCTTTCATATTGTTCATGGTGTTTATTTCTGTTTCTCTGGCAGGCTGGGCTGCCACAGTGACCTTCAACCCGCACGCACGTGTGGAGTTTGAGCGCTTTCGGCAGCGCAGTGATACACTCAGTCTGGGAGTGTGCAATGGCTGCCAGCTACTGGCCTTGCTGGGCTGGGTCGGCGGGGGTAACTCCGCAGGTAAACTTCACCAGGAGCGTAGCAGATGGGGAGAAGGTCAAACAGGCCACAGTTGTTTTGTCTCGTAAACTTTGATGTCCTATCTCACATGATAATGATCTTCTTTGTCTACATACTGCTGAGATTTAAGAGGCAACTAAAAACACCCAGTTATACCTCCACTGATTTTGATTTTTTCCAGTTCCATTTCATCAACATTAGCTGATAAAATTGTGAAGATAGTTAAGATTGTTGTCATGTTTTTTTTATATATAGAATCAGACATGACGCTGACGCATAACAAGTCAGGCAGATTTGAGTCCCGGTTTGTGAGCGTGGGCATTCTTCCGTCTCCGGCCATCATGCTGAAGGGAATGGAGGGCTCGTCTCTGGGAGTGTGGGTGGCCCATGGGGAAGGTGAGAAACATGCCTGGTTCCCTGTAACAGCGGACTGTGCTGTGTTATGGTACTGCGTTATTATTTTACAGTGGCTGTTGCTTTTAGTTTGTATTAGAGTTGTGCAGAAGAAGCATGACTTACTCATACTTAAATGGTTATATCTAGAAATGACAATTTATGATAATAAACAATAGGGCACTCTGTAAGCACTCTGTGAATTATTAAGCCAGATATATTTTAAGGAAAGTAAAGACCATTACACTCTCTCTCTTCAGGTTTGATGCAATTTAGCTCTCCCGAAGCCCAGGACCGGGTCATCCAGGGTTCCCTGGCTCCTCTCCGCTACATGGACGACTCAGGTTCCCCCACGGAGCAGTACCCCCAAAATCCCAACGGCTCACCGCAGGGCGTGGCGGGGGTCTGCTCCCTGGACGGGCGCCACCTGGCCATGATGCCCCACCCTGAGCGGACTGTGCTGTCCTGGCAGTGGGCCTGGGCCCCAGCATCCTTCAGGGGCTCCCTGACGCCATCGCCCTGGCTCAGCATGTTCAAAAATGCTGCAGTCTGGTGCCAGGCCGCCCAGTGAGCTGACCGAGGGTGGGCAGGGTTGGGCGAGGGTGTTCACTTTTAGTCCTAGTGAAAAAAACTAGTTTGTACTTCACTACCCTCTTAAAATGAGCAGCTAATTGGTTGTTACATTTTGTGTCAAGTACTGGTCATTTAGATGTGAAATCCATACTTATTTTGAACCTTTTGGTCTCCAAATGAGTTCCCCTGGTATGGTGTCAGTCAGAAAATTAACATTCCTTTTTATTGTTACAGGTAGACTTATACAGGTATTTTATAAGCATCGTTCTCTTATATTGTGCTGTTATGCTTCTGATCCAAACACTGTTGGATTAATTTTGTTTTGATGTGACAGCGCTAGCAGCTAGTGTCCCCCGCGCTCTCCATTCAGAGCCTCCCCGTCTATGATTGTCTTCATTAAGTCCAGTTAAAGGTCTTTTAGCTAAAGGAACATTCCAATAATTTCAACATTTCACTTTTCCGTAAAGCAGTCCACCATTGTAGAAACATTCGTCCAAGAACTATTCTACCTATCAGTGGAACATCAGCCCTGGGGAAAAATATTAAACCAGTCACACCTTGTAAGACATTCCCACCCAGTTCCCAGTTGTCAGAGATGTTGCCTGATGGGATTGGGAAAGAATTGGTACATCCTGCTTTATTTTATATTCCATGGTTATTCAATGAGGATCTACCATGAATGCCAAACTTGAAAACATGATCATTTACTTGAAAACAAATGTAATTGCACTGTAATTGGTGATCCCTGCCAACAACTGTATTAATGTACGCTCTTTTGTGTCATGTAGAAGAAAAAATAAACACTAATGATTTTCTAAAGACTACAAGAGATAATGTTTCTGGTGAGTGTTGTTTTGGGTGGGGGGTGGTGGCTGAGTATGATAGATCAGTACAGCGACAAAAACAATCAGAATAATAAATATATATATTTATACAAATACAGATTTTGAACATCAAATACAGTACCATCCTACAGACATTTATAATTGCAGATATTGAGTCAATACATAGCGTTGGCTAATAAATGTATTGCCAGTATTACAAATAATATTAAATATAAATATTATAAACTGGGATAATAGCAATAGAAGAGAAGTATTCAACATCTTTCACTTACACTAATGTCAAACAAAATTAGGGATTTTACCTCTGGCTCCCTGTAGGGGGAGCAAGGCTTCAGTTGAAGGTTTTGCTCATTGGTCATAATGAATTACTACACCTGTGGTGTAACCTTTTTGAGATCTGTTTAATGTTCTTGTTGTGATTAATGGAAATAAACCCATCCACTGACAGCATGTTTGATGCAGGTCTGTGGTTGTAAACTTTCGTGCTGAACTGCCTTGCGATAGCACCATGTATCATGATGTCATATGTCTGCCAGAGGACATCTAGGCTTCCTTAGGTGACATTGCTGCTCCTTCTGTAGCCTTCCTCCAATACTGGGAGTGAGTTTAGGCCACTTGGGTAACACAACTATGATCTGTCAGGTCCTACAGTGTAGAGCCTAGCCCTGTGGCTAGGCTACAGTGAATCAGTGAGGACGCCCCTCATTGAGGCGGTCTGAGCGCTGTCCACCCTCTCCGTCGCCATCTGCTGGTTGATGTTGAGTACACACGTCAGGAGCAGGAAAACCACCACCAGGTCGTCCAGCACCCCCAGCAGCCCGCAGGACGGCTCCGGGACGGCCTCCAGCGGGGACGTCATCGCCATGGCGGCCCCGAAACAGCACACCGCCACCCGCAGAAAGAAGAGCCACACCAGGCCGCTCATGTTTCCCATCACGCGGAAGAGCAAGTGCAGGAACAGGGGTGTGTCATACAGATAATCTGCAACCTGAGACCGGGAACAAAGGTGAGTATCTGCTTCAGGTGTGTGAATGTCTATTATACTCTTTTCTTATGTGAAGTGCTTCCTTTATGCTATGTTTTCAGGTACAGTTACTCTACATCATTGAAACAGGATCATGCCTGAGGGTGAGGTGTAACATTAATTCTCAATCCAATTCAAAAGGTCTGCCTATCTCCAGGTCTACAAAATGTATCTTAACAAAGCCCTGGAACAGATACACAGCTTGATGTGGCAGACAGTGACTCGGCAATAAAGGAAGTAAAACCAGCAATAAATCGTGTTTGTAGTGACCGCTTATGTGATTTCTTAAGGACAATCAAAGACGCTGCTCTCACCCTTCTAGGTGCTCCAGAGAAACGCCTGTTGTAGTCTTTTATGTCCCCCATCACCTGCTTCTCCAGTCTGTCTTTCCTGCCCTCATTGAACAGACGGCATAGTACACTAACCTGAGAAACAGAGCAAGACGGACCACTGGTCATTCCTGGTCAGTGAACTGTTTTCTCTTTATTAAGAGGGTATACTTTTACCTTGTAACCATGTCCTGGTCATTTTTCTTTTGCATGGCTGCTTTCACACTTTCCATTCATTACAGTAAGTCATTGGCACAGGTTTTTAACATCGCCTTACCTTTTGTCTACACAGAGGGCAACTAATGGCACCCAGCCAGGACCCATGTCTCCAGTAGGATATAAGACAGGGAGCTGCAAGGGTGGGAACACAAATCAGAATTACATGATGATAACAACCACCAGTAAAGATACCACAGCACATCAAACACGTCATCAGCATTAGTTTTAGTAATAAATATATATCCATGTTTTTAACTTGGATTGAAAAACAGTGAATATTTTGGGGTGATCTACAGTTAATATCAGTATCTCACAGGGAGGTAGGGTTTCAGGACAGGACAGCCCCTAAAATTAAATATAATTCAGTATATTTATCCTGCATTTTACAGTATATGTATTATAAAGGAGTACAGTATATTCCTTTTCTGCAATGGGCATTCTTCCTCTGGACACTTGTGCATATAGGCCTGTAGAGCTTGAAAAGATGACTGGATAAGTACCCAGTGGTTAGCATAAAGTAAAGCCACTTCTTTACTTTTTTTAAAGTCTGAAGTCAAAAATATACTACGCCCAAGCAATATACTATGAAGTTGTTACAGTATTACAATAAGGACACAGACCATCCACTGCTGTTTTGACCTAGTATCTCAGTGACATAATTCAAACTGCTGGAACAAAGACGCACTTGCTTTATTTCAGGAAGTTACACTGTTACAGTAAGGATCATTACAACACAATTTTTCCTGGGCTAGCTTGCCCTCTTGAGCTGAACTGATTATAAACCACAGCGAAGAATTTTCTGCGAGGGGAAAGGTTCTCCTCCAAAAGTTCTACGTGACACCAAGCAGCTAATCTCGGTGAGGTCGCCGTCACAAAGGCGCGCAACACAAAATCACTGTAGCAGTGGTTATTCATTAAGCTAGCAGACTGTGGCTGCGTCACTACTCATATGCGTTTGAGCAAGCGCCAAAGAGTTTCCAACCTGCCTCTATTATTATTGCACTTATTATTCACTTCCTACTGGTGGGCAGCTGAGGATGGCAGTTTCTAAAATTTAAGATGGGCTAAAAAGCGACACACCAGATGGCATCGGACTCCTGGCTTTTAGCACAGACCCTTAATTACTTTTTATTCACGGGGCATTTAGGTCTGTAGTTTGGCCTGTTCAGCATCTTTTCTTGACGGACATGCTCAGCATGTAGTTAATCTCTTCAATAGTTTGTTTACACAGGGCATTTTGGCGTCTTCTTTAACTGTAAAACATAGCGTGCCATTCTTTTAGGGAAATATCTGTCCTGTAGCACATAAACAACAGTGTTGAAAATCAGTGATTTACCTATTCAGTGTCTCAAGTGGCGTTCATTTTAAAACTATACATCAGTCTTGAGTGTTTGATTAATCATGTGTCAACAGACAAAATGATGTGACCTAACTAGCTTTTAGCAATGATGTCACATTCCTCTCCTTATTGTATATGTTTACACTATTGAGTAAGCCACACAGAAGTACAATGTAGGAGGACGTACCACAGAAAAGATGTCCGCAGTTGGTCTCCACAGGGAAGATGGCAGTCTGTAGACACACTGGGCAATGCCAGTCTCTAAGGCCACAAGATGGGCTGTGCTGACATCCCTGTACACCAAGAAGAGTGAGGTTAGAGTCATTCTGCAGAAGAGTACCATATGCAATGCAATATCCCTGTTTCTGGTGTATTGCAAGTCCTTTATTGTCATGATAATTTTAATAAAGATAATTTTATTAACCAACACCAGTGAATAATACTAGAGCACCGTAAGGAGTAGCGATAGATGGTTTTACAACAGCTTTCATGTATATTGATCCTTAAGCAATGGAATGGCAATCAGCCTGCAGAGTTAATATACCAGCTGTTCTGAGAGTAACCTGGTTGTCCTTGTTTGAGGTTTTGAAATGGGCCTCAGACCCAAACAAACCACAGTACAGGGTGTGTGTTAAAAGTGTGTGGTGCAATTAGTTCTTACTTTTTACAGCTCATGAGACTTCGGTGACCTGGCTCCCAGGCTTGGTCTGAAGTGGCATTAGACTGACTTTGAACCCCATTGGTCTTTGAAAAGAGGCCAGACCTTGCGGTGAAAAAGATTTATGATTTGTGATTACAACTTCACCCAATTCTCCTCACAAACTGTGACTCCCACACAAAACTAAAAATGGCTGATATCAAACAAGCTTTAGTTCTGCTTTCTAGCCCCAGAAAATACTTATCATTAGCACTTTCATAAATTGGTATGTTAATGTCTTTATATGCCTTCATTCAAAAATATGTACTTCAAAATGTTGTATGGGGTTTGCCACAGGTGGGTTTCTAGGTGGTCAGAAAGAAAAAAATAATAATAATAGAAAATATGCAGTGTATCTTAATGAAAACAGATAATCATTGGACCACAAGACACTGTGTGCAGAACAAAGTGTTCTTATGACAACTGCATCCCAAAATAAATAACGAGCAAAACAATTATTCATTTGATAAATCATCAAGCACAAGAAAAAATACAAATATCTGTCATAGGGTGTATGACATGAATGTGATACGCACAACATGACAAACATACAATCTGTTGTCACATAAATGCTATAGAATACCATAACAATAACCATCATTTATAACGTGAATATGTAATATCTGTTAAAAACGAAACATTTTCAACAGCTCATCTTGTTATTGTCAGGCTGGAGCATCTTGAATCTAACAGGTTTTTCCGTGGGTTACTTTGTGCAGTATTTCAAGGAATTTGCTCCAGTTCCGCCTAACCACATCTCACAGTCCAGATGGCACAATGTAAACATAGGAATGTATACGGCGCTCAGCCTGGTCAGATGTCAGCCTGCCAGCAGCACGGCAGCACGCCTTTAGAAACCACTGTAAGCATCTAAATGAATATCCCAACACAGACGCAAATTCCCCACTGTGTTTTGTCTGTATATATTCGGATTTCTTTAGACGTTCTGCACACTTATCAGTTTTAACTCAAACAGGAGGGTTGTATCCAAGTGAGGTATTTTTTCACACTCCGATATAATTACTATTGACATACAGTATTAAAACACTTCAGTTTTTATTCTCAAAAACATGTCTGTAATGCGACTGTTTTCATTTCCTTAATCTCTGTTAAACGGCAGGATTAAAAAAAAGCCATTTACAATCTTATTTATTCACACAGTATTTGCTTCTTTTTCTTTCAGTTTCTAATGATTGATTTTATTTTACAGTAACTATCTAGCATACATGTAGGTTTTATCTGCATAAGGCATAACACTGTAATACAAAGTGGCCATTTCGTTTCTGAACTAAAGAAGTGTTCAGAATAAAGTGCTTCTCTTAGTCACTGATACAATGAAAGTTTAAACAATATGATCTGGGTTTACACTGTTTTCATATCGTACATATCTCACTTACCTTAAGTGCAAGTTGTTGCAGTTAGACATGGTTTCAGGAGGTAGGACAACAGAATCTGTGTTGCTTCAGTTCTTAGGAGGAAGTGCTACATGACAGCATCACTGAACATGGTAAATTTGACAGGCAGGTTAATCATCAACCAGCGTTCTTGGGCTCACCCACGGTTTCTTATTTCAAGACAAATAACAGCATACAGAAATATACACAAAAAAAAACTAAACTTTCACACAAGAAACTCTACCTGTCTGTGGAATTTTAAAAAGCATAACTGCTAATGTAGTGATATGAGTGTTGATTCATGGCCAAAATGGGGAAGTAGGTAACTCTGATCTTAAGTGCTCTATTTTGATCATGTGACACCAAACAAGGTCAAAGATTGAAAACCCTGCCAAATGTTTTTTTTTTTTTTTTTCAAAAGTAGGTTAGGCCTGGGATATCAAGGTAACATCAACAATCATTTACCATAAGTTTACTCAATTTAATGTTCTGCCCCACATGTGACAAGGGGAAAATCTCCAGGCATGGTAAAAATCCATTGTGATATCCCATTATGAAAGATACTTATTTAGAACCTTTTATAGAGTATGTTATATTTTGGCCTATATTGCACCTTTGTATATCTTATTTTTAATACATTTATACGCTTCACCAAGTAGTATAAAATAGTCAATTATGGATGAAAATATGTGATATTATGGTAAATTAATGCTGTATTTTACCTTAAGTTGTTCAATTTACTGACTTATTTGCCCTGATAGAGTCTCATCTCTGAAATGTTCCATCTTATAACTTATAAAAATTATTCAAGGGAATTGCTGCCCTCCACCCACATTTTTCAAATGTTGTTTAGTCTGTGAACAAGGAAGTTCTTGCACAGACAACTCGATTATTTAATTCCTGAATGAAGCACCAGTCCCTCCTTAATTAACATAATTCTGCCTTACAAGAGGTTTCATCTATTATCATAAAATACTATTTTCGGAAAACTGTATCAATGCCTCATTCTGTTCAGGTAAAGGACTAAAAATGAACTCCCCCATCGGAGTTCACATTTCATTTGTATCTCAAATCTATTCCGACATATACTGTATTTCTGCAAATATTTATCTAAAACGTGGCAGCCAAAAATACGAGGTCAAATAGACTAAAAATAGCAAGCATCGATCAGCCCAGACCTTCAAATTTCAGAGGTGGAAGGTGAAAGGTGAGCGAACGCTTGATTTTGCTTCAGTAATCTGAGATGAAAGAATTCTTTGTCTGCAATCATTACATTTGAGATATATTTAAATAATTACACAATATTTTGCAACTTTGTAGTAATAATAATAATATTAGGCTTTATTTATGTATTACCTTTCATATCATGAAATGCAGCTCAAAGTGCTTTACAAGAGAAAAAATAGAAATCAATAACATAGGTATTTAAAAAAACATGACAAGCAGGGAATTGTACAAAGGAAAATAAAATAGATGAAACAATATAGCTAAAAACATAAAAATAAGATAAAATATGAAATAATAACAATGGTGTTAAAATAAAAAAGGTGGAATTAATTGAAAGCAAGATCATAAAAATGGATTTTCAGCTGATTATTAAAACTATCAACAGAGGTTACTTGTCTTCTTGGTAATGGGAGTTTGTCCCAAACCTTTGGTGCATAGGATAGAAAGCTGCTTCACTATACTTTTTGTAATTCATTTTTGGGACATTGAGCAAGCCAGCATTTGACGACCTAAGGGAACAGTGCAGTATGTTCTCTTTTCCTGGTTTTTGTTACAATTCTGGCTGCTGCATTTTGTACAAGTTACAAGTTTTTTTTTTTTTTTTTTTTTTTAAGTAACCAGTAAAGAGTGTATTGCAGTAATCTAGTGATTCCAGTGAGGCAAACGTTTCACCCCAGTCTGAACATTTAAAAATTTCACTCTGGCATAAACTGGAATGCATATAGGAACATTTAAAAAGGCGTAAACTAAACATTCACCATGCACACACTTTAAAATATACCATATACTTTTAAAACAAAGACTGGTGCAAAGTAGGCTGTCAAATTATATTAATGTTTAAAAGTAGGTGAAATGGTATTGTACATATTTGCCTTTTGTATTTGAACTGTATGTTTAACTAGCAAGGTCATATTATACTGTACCCTTGACATTATTTGACACCTGGGCAGTAGCAGAGTTGTAAACCCTTTTGTTTGTAAAATTATGGGTATTCCACAATTACATTCATAAATCTGAGTGTTCACTGTCATTGTGCATGTGACTTGGACGGTAATCTTATCATTGTGTTTATGGCATACGATAACATTTTTGGAAACACATTCCACACTAATTCACGTGCTTTGAGGCTAATCTTTTTCAGGTGCTCATTTTCAAATTCAGTGCGCTAATCTCTTTAGATTACGTGGTCAGACTTGTTTGTATCTATTGGGCATATAAATCTCATTTTTGTTTTACCGTTTACTGAACAGGCTTCACTCACTGGAACAAGCTAGGTTTTCATAGTGGGTTGGCTACATTTGCTACAATGTTTGCTGTTTACCATTCCTCTAAGGCAATTGTTGGTAAATACAAAATTTTCCGACAATATTATATTTCAGGCAGAAGTGGAAAACTCCAGTTTCCGAAAATAAAAGTACTACCATGTATTTGTTTTACCTCTGCCCTAAAACAGGTGATTTCACTAATTAGACTAGTTTATCTGCATGGCTGATTACAATCAGCTGGTTTAGTGCATGGATAAAACAAATACGTGGTAGTACGTTTATTTTCTGTAGCAGACTTTATCACCTTAGATTTTAGGTTGTGTGCTCGTTAACTTTTGAATTTTGAAAACATAAATGGGTTTCAGCAAATCTAGTCAGCATAAACTTCCCTCGAATGTACAGAATGGATCATGTTGCACCAACGTCTGCAAAACGTATAAGCTTCTGTACCCTTACATTAATTTTGGACCAAACTGTTCATACTGTCTGTTAAAATTCAGTTTAAAATATGTTTGAATATTTTAATGTCTATTCAGAAGACAAATATGAAATGGCGCTGCTCCTTGTTTTGTCTACTACCAGACACGGTCAGCATTTTCAATGTTATTTTGAACACTGGTCGATCATTTTAAAAATCTTAAATCAAAAATCAGTACCAGTGATTTTGGTAGACTCTAGTTAAGCCTGAAATACGCAAATCCGACTCTTTACATGAATCTGCATCTGGGTTCAACATCTTCACTCCTCCCTCAAGATGATAATAATGTACTTTAGTAAAGCAAAAGTCACGTCCACCATCCTCGTTCAAATGTCATTCATTGCTGAACTGCATGGTACACAGTATTTGGCACAAAGCTAAATGAACTGGGTTACTCTGATTGGTTTCTTCGGGCACTCAGGGCTGTCCGTCTAACACATCCGCACGCCGATTGGATGGTCTATACAGCAGAAGTCAGGCAACCATTGGCTTTTTATTTCTTAGTATTCAGCTCTTTATCCTGTCATTCCCCGAACCTGTCTCAGCGGAGTACGTCAAAGCATGTGCGGTGTGTATTCACGTAAATCTTACGTTGTTTTAACTCCGCTGTCTGAAACGATATCTGTAGTTTACGCAGGATGCTTTGAGAAATACATCCCAGGTGAGGTCAGATGCAGTGGAAAAGGGGAAACGCATTGTTGACAGGTGTAAACGGAAATTTCAAGCCACTCTAGGAAGAAATGGATTTAAACAAAACGGTACTATGCGAAAGCCTTATAATTTGGGTAAGTATTGACATTTTAAAAGCCAGTAGCTAGGACAATGTGTGGGGTTTGTCATTTGCCATTATTCTCTGGTTTTAACGTCATTTAGAGATATGTGAGCGACTGTCGGTTAACACTGCCGTTTTCCTTAGTAGCTAGCTGGCTAGCTAGTTAGCCATACATGTCGGTGGTAACGATTTGTACCGGTAGTTAGCGACAGCAAGCTAGTGACTGGATTATACCATTAGTCTCCTTTACATTAAGGAAATGTTCCCACTTCTTGTAATGCAGGGCTGTTTCCCTATCATTCTTCCATTTGTCCCCAAGCATATGTATCCACAGACAAATGTGGCGAGCCACTCAAACTATTTGAGGATGTTTGCGTGCTAGCTATTTTAGCTAACAACGGCTTGTCTTCAAACAGGCATTAAAATGAGTTTTAAGACAAATTGGCTGAACCGAAATAGATAGTGTTTGCCAGCTAGCGTCAACTATGTCATTTTATTTCACTTGTCAGTTCAGCCTCGCCGGTTCGCTGAACATACAAGGACTATTTTATCATGAAAAAACATAAAACATTAAAGTACATGTGCATTTTAAAGATTTAGAGTCGTGTAGTTTGCTGCTAAACTCGTTAGTGTATCGATATTTGTGGGAAGGTTGCCCTTCAGTTCTTTTCTTGTTATGCAATCAAATGCCTTCGTTAGCAGACTGTTTTCTTCGTACTTAAACAGATTTTTGTGGCATAACCTTTATCACTTTTGGAACCACAATTATTGTAAAACATTGTGTTGTGATATGAATGTGACATCATTATGATAGCTAGAATGCATCTTGCTAGATAACGTTTGCAAATAATGCAATCATTATCTTTAATTAGCTAGCCAAATTAAAAGTGCCATCAGAGTGTAGCTACATTAACAAACATGATGATAACTTTTGCTCACGTTGGCATATGTATGACAAGATAGCATTCATAACTTTTATTCTCACATTAACGTATGTGAATAGAAATGTGACTGCTTGCTAAAGTTACGTCATTCATTTGCATGAGTTTGACATTTGTGTAACTTTGTTTGTAAATACCTAATGCTAGTAACGTCCCAATTAGTGTACAAGCAAATGTCTTGCTCTTAGAATAGATTACATTTTTCAAATGCACATGTAGTATCTGAAATGACATCCAGGTTTAAATACTCTCCTCCATGCTGTCGGTCTGTTGGAAAGGATCTTGCTCTTCACTGCGGCTACAAATTAAATTATTAACAGCTTGCCTTGTGTCTTCTTGGTAGTCAAATTTCAGTGCATGACCTTGGTCCAAGATTGCTGTAGATTATTCATTGAGGCGAATGAATGTTAGTGGCTGTGCACTCATCGAAACAAAATTCACCATGTGTAATGCATTTGAACTTGGTAAAACTGATAATTTTAATCGACTTAAATCCATGTTCATACTGTCACTTAAACAGGCTTTCTTCAAGCAAAGTCTTAACTGAAAAACACGAAATATTTACGAAACGAAATATTAAAACGCGCATGATTCTGAATGATCTGGATATTTAAAATCCCCTATATGGAAGAATAGGTTTTTTTTATCGAGTTATATTTCCCTATGTTATGTCAAAACCCGACATAACATCGGGAAATATAAATCGGTTTTCCTTGTGTTTTCATGTGTCCATCAGCCTGGATTATGCGCGTGTGGATATCAGTTTGTGGCTGTAATTTATTCTGTGCCCCTCTGCGGCCAGACCCTTGTTCATCTTGTCAATATTCATTTGCATTGCATTTTTTCAGTTGCAGACATTCAACACTGCTGCACCATGTAAGACTGCACAGGACCTGACTACTGGGGTTGCCATGTCACAGGCACTTCATCAAATGTGAGTCTGTCTATGGGGAAGTTTACTAAATATGGCACCTTGTAGAACACTGCAGTTCATGTATCGTAAAGGCAGTCCTGTACTGAATAATCCTGGGTTTCTAGTTGGATTGCAGTTGATGTATGCATTGTGCATAAAGCGTATGTGTATTCTTGAGTATTGTCTCTGTGTTGCAGAGACCCAGCATGGTTCAGTGAAAACTGGCTGGGTCGTATTAAAGAAGATGTGGGTGACAATTGGCGCCTTAAGGTATCAACAATTCTCTTCCTGGCAGTGCAGCCCTAGCACAGCACTTTCACATATATCCACACTGGTTTTGAAAATGTACAAATCACAGCTTGTATGAAGAATAGGCCACAAGCACAAGACATCTCCAACATCTCCATGTGGCCAGTACTTTATGCTTTTCTTTTCTTGGTAAATACCAAAAGTTCTGGATATTTCAATATCCTTTAGATAAAGTAAGCATATCAATTACTAATTAATTATGAATTGATATTTTTCATCTAGATGAACAACCTGAAAAAGGTCCTTCAGATGATGGTGGATTACTATAATGAGGTAAGAGGTATTTTACCATTTATGGTATATCATCCATTTTATTACCACAACATATAGAGTTCTCCAATAGTCTTATAAGGGTTGTCCATCCAGTGTGCATGTACAAATTGCAGTAATTTTCCTATAACTGTTGCAAATTAGTAATCAGAAGAAATGACATTGCAATTAACATAATCCAATACTGGCAGGTTCTGGCACAACAGATTTCTGATTTCCCCCTGCCGGACCTGGTCCAAGTGGCTGAGCACTCCGACCCTGTGGAACTAGGCCGCCTCCTACAGCTGATTTTAGGCTGCGCTGTGAAGTGTGAGAGAAAACAAGGTAGTGACGACCTTAAACATCGTAAAATGATGTTTCATGTAAAATATTGAAGTTGTAAATGAAAAAAGTCAGCTGTGTGATGGTTATTCATGTGTAAGTTCATTTCGCTTTGCAGAGTATATTCAGATCATCATGACTTTGGAGGAGTCGGTACAGCATGTTGTCATGACCGCCATTCAAGAGGTGATTTTACTGCCCCTACTTTAATGTGGATTATAGTACATACATACAAACACAACATGCCATTCTGAAACCCTGATATAAATCATACAATGAATCTAAAAAGTCTCACAAGCACAAGATGTAGGTGTTTTATTTCCTTTTTAATTATATTTTTGTATTTTATTTTTATTGATAATTTATATATTAACATTTAACTGTAATAGTTATTGGTTTCAGTTAACATGTGTGCCCTCAGTGTCAGGTAGCATTTAGGAAAAGAAGCTATGTAGACAAAGCTTGACCCTGTCCCTTACTACATGGATTATTTTGTTGATACCTAAATAGATTTTTTAAGGAATTAAACTGTCAGAATGGCTTCCTGTGAATCTATGCTGATTCTTCTGTCTTTTCCAGCTGATGAGCAGAGAAACAATGGCACATTTTGGAGCAGAGCCTCTCGGTGACCTTGAGCTACAGGTGACTCTTCGGCCACTCTAAAGATAGAAACCTAACATGCTTAGCACTTACATGGACTTACAGTACTTGAAAGGTGTAAACATATCTTGCCTCAATACAAGAGCCAACTGCCTTTGAATTGGTTGATCCTCTGTTGGCCCTCCGTGCTGTGTGATTGGCACTGATGTATGTTTTGCTGTTGGGAGCAGCTGAAGAAGGCTATGGAGGATATGGCTGAGCTCATGGCCCAGAAGGAAGAGCTGGCACAGCGGTGCCAGGAACTGGACATTCAGGTCAGTTCACTGGGGTCTGCTCCATTCAGGTGCTCTTGGACGTATTCTCACATTTCCCTGATCTCTTGTATGACATGAAATGAAAACGTCCCTGCTTTGTTCCTTGCACTAGATTACGCTGTACTTTTTAACATAGTGAGTAGATACCTAACCTCTGTTCACCATTACTGTATGGTCTGTAATTTACAGTGTTGGTAAAATATTGTGAAAATGTTTCAGAAAACTGGAATTGGTTGTTGACATTTATTGTAAATATTTTTGAAAAACAGTTAAACATTATAGATCATGATTTTTTTAAAATTGTTAATACTAATGAAATATTGATCATATGCTGGGAATGATTCTTGACAGATTGAGTTGTAAAAATCACAAAACACAAACCCCCATGCTGAGATTGTATGGAGAAGGTAAGCTGGATTTGTTGCATGGCTTTTGAGCCAAACTGTGATTATAACTCCTGCTACAACTAACAATTCTAACGAATTCTGTGGGGGGAGTGAGTGTGAGCTCAGTTGTGCTGTCTGTATTGTCTGTAACACACATTTCTTACATGTATTTAGATTCTGGTCACTTTGCCATAAATTAACTTCACCGAGTATATTGAAATATGGTAAACTTTCTTCCTTTTTCAGAATAATTCATAGAAAAATAATCTCAATAAAAATAGGACCAAAACTCTGAAACAGGCATGTATTTTAAGAGCCAATTGTAGAAGCATGCTGGAAAGAAACATAGAAAAATATATTGAGGAACTGGTTATAACTTTTCTTACATTTTGTTTTTTATAGCAATAATAGCTGACAAAAATTGACATGTAGTGTGTGGAATCAGGCTAGTATGGGTAGACCTGTAGGGAATGAAAGTCAATCTGCATTCTCATTAAGATATGTAACTAACCAGAAATAATTAAATAAGTCAGTATTTTGTATTAACAGTCAACTAACTTTTGCGTGCTGCTTACTCATGGAGAATGGCTAAACACTTTTTTTTTCCTGTTGTGTTTTTTGGGGACAGCTAAGGGGTGGTGAGATCAGTGAGTCAGTCTCAAAAGAGTGGGTTAATGGTGGTACTGTAGTCTGTTATCAGGTCACAGTAGAGTATTTTGGTGTTGACTGTGCTTTGCAGTTTGGTTTCAGATGGGTTTGTTGGTGTTGACAGTGTGCTGTGATTGGTCAGATGACAGAAAGGTGTATTAATGCTCCCAGTGTATATTTATCTGTGAAGTGCCAGAGGGGTAATGTTGGGGTTGACACTTGATCCTCATCGGTCAGATGACGGGTTGTCATGTTGGCACTAACAATGTGTTTTGCGGTCGGCCAGGTGACCGTGCTTCAGGAGGAGAGAAACAGCTTACTGGCAGAGAATGATGTTCTGACAGATCGCGCAAACCAGCTAGACTCCTTCGATGACCCCAGCACCCCATCAGGGAAGAAGCACAGCCAGCTCCAGCTCCAACTCGAACAGCTGCAAGAGGAGAATTTCAGGTCCCCATTGTTTAAAGCAGCTCATCGCTGCAACCAAAAAAAAGCAAGATAATTATTTCATAGGATAAGAAAAAAATTGTGCAAATTAAGGGTTACATTTTTTTGTGATTGTTAGGAGTTTGCTGCACTTTCTAGTACCATGGAGGGTGCCTTCATGTGGTTTTTTTTGCTCTGATGTGTGGCTGTAGGCTTGAAGCCGCTAAAGATGACTACCGCATCCACTGTGAGGAGCTGGAGAAGCAGCTTATTGAGGTCCAGCATCGCAACGACGAACTGACCAGCCTGGCAGAGGAGTCCCGCTCACTCAAAGACGAGCTGGACATCCTGAGGTACAGCGGTCAGAGTTTGCTTGCGTATGTCTATGTGTGCCTGATGTTTCTCTGTAGTGTCAGTGTAGCGCACCGCGCCGCTCTCTCTGACCCCTCCCTTTGTACCGTGGACAGGAGCTGCTCGGACAGGGCGGTCAAGCTGGAGGCCTCTGTGGAGACCTACAGGAAGAAGCTGGAGGATCTGAGTGATCTGCGGCGACAGGTGAAGACTCTGGAGGAGAAGAACATGACGTACATGCAGAACACCGTGAGCCTGGAGGAGGAGCTGCGCAAGGCCAACGCTGCCCGCACACAGCTGGAGACCTACAAGAGGCAGGTGGGGTATCACTGCACCATGCACTGCATCAGCTCCTCACCACCTAGCCACAGGCAGCCTTTCTGCTGCCTCAAAACTAACACTGGAATTATTATTCACAATAAATTCCAAAGTGTTAAATTGTGTTTATTATGCTGTCTGATTCTTTTAATCAGGGGAGTTGAATTGGAACATAAGCACTGTCTTAGTTGCTTGAAAACACTGCAGTCAGATCAATAAACTAACTTTCCTGTTGAGCTTGTACTGTGAAAACCCATCTTTATTATACAGCAGCAGAATGCTACATGCCTAAAATGAATGAATAATGTCTGGATACCAGGACATTGAAAAATAAGTAATGCAGTTCTGTCCCCTTCTGTCTAAAGAAAAAGTTATCTTCTACCAGGTCCAGGAACTGCACAGAAAGCTGTCGGAGGAGTCCAGAAGGGCGGATAATTTGGCCTTTGAAATGAAGAAGCTTGAGGAGAGGCATGAGACAGTGCTGAAGGAGAAAGAGGTACGGGGGGAATCTGGAATGCCGCTTATAGACTGACAGATCGCTAAGTGGTAGATGTTGC
Source organism: Albula goreensis (assembly GCA_022829145.1). Taxonomy (NCBI): domain Eukaryota; kingdom Metazoa; phylum Chordata; class Actinopteri; order Albuliformes; family Albulidae; genus Albula; species Albula goreensis. The sequence goes on from CM040753.1 coordinate 30,972,486, forward strand.
ATTAAAATGTTTGTGTGCTGTGCGGCCTCAGAGGTTATGAAATTGAAACTGAATGAAATTAAGAGGACATGCATTACAAACTAATTTCATTCAGTTTCAATTTCATAACTCCTGTATTGAATAGTACAGAAACATTTCAATACAGCATCTACCACTTAACGATCCGTCAGTTTGAATTCTGATCAATAAGCGGCATTCCGGAGTGGTAGATGTTATATGATAACGTTTGTGTATTGTGCGGTCTCAGAGGTTATGAAATTGAAACTGAATGAAATTAGTTTGTAATGCATGTTCTCTTATTGTGTTGCTTTACCCACAGAGGATAATCATTGAGAGGGACTCCCTAAAAGAGACGAATGAGGAACTGCGATGTACACAAGCGCAACAGGACAAGCTCATGCAAGCAGGTATCTTATTGGAGGCTGTAGTTAGAAATGATGTTACCATAGCAACTCATGCAGAGTAGACATTAAATGCATGTATACGGCAGTGGTCATCAAATCGCTGCCCACAAGCCAAATCCATCCACCCCAGCAAGTATTTTGGCCACCAAGCCTTTCTAATTGATTGTGAGTTATGAATCACCATTCCAATTTTGTTGAAAAGCTGGTGGAGAATATTAACTTAGTGTGCAGCAGTGGTGCTGAAATACCCAGGTGTGTCCATCCCTCTAACTGAATGATTTGCACTCAGGATATGATTTTTACACCTACCCGCTATTCATCCCTTCTCATTCACTGGGCATTTGAAGGTCTTACATAGTGAGAACATGCATGCTCTATTCTTCATAATTACGTGGCAAGAAGTGGAATTCAGAGTGGTTGAAGTGTCTAATAATCCATGTCGAAATGGGCTCTTTTAGAGAGGATGGAGAATATAATTTTAAGTGTCACGATGTATTTTTGAAGAGGATTAATATTTAAGATATAGCTCACATATAATGCCTCACATAGGGTATAGTCATGCTGAATTTGAAAGTAAGACAGTTTAAGCTTTTGCTGGATATTTCTGTCATCTTAAAAATGATGGGAACAAATACTATATGGTTCTAAATAGTTCTTCATTTTGATTTCTTTTTTTGTTTAAAAACAGTGCTTAAGATTATTGTTGTAATTTTCATGTACCCGCTAAGGAATGTTCCCTGCTGGAAGCCCAAGCCATGATAACCTTGCAGCTGAAATCTTGCCAGTAGAGTACAGGTAGGAGATTGTGTTATTTTTCTGCTGGAGTGATGCACTGCTCTCTCACAGGTGGCTCCAAATGAGCACACACTGTATATTTGGCCTTGTGATTATATCCATTCATTCTGTGTTCGTCACTCCTTCAATGACAGACAGTGGTCATAGTGCATGTTCTCTTTTTTGCAGTTATTATTTTAACTGCATCATCAAGCACATTGTGACCTTGACAATGTCATACCTCAAACAGTTGACTCTGTATATGAAATTTCTGAATAAAATAAATGATATTCTTATATGATGTAGCTCGTGTTGTAATGTAGTAAGCCTTTGTCCCTCTAACTGGAGGGTGTGTTAGTGGAGTCTGGAGTAAGAGAATAAATTGGTGAGACAGTGAGTCATGTGTCAGTATGTGTGAGAGGGACCAAACGTAGTGCGTTTTGGCATGCTGTCCTGTTTTTGCTCGGTAGTGCTTAGGTTGCTTTTCCCGTTGCCGCAGGGAGAAGTTCATTCGACTGCAGCACGAAAACAAGATGCTGCGTCTGCAGCAGGAGGGCTCGGAGAACGAGCGCATCGTGGAGCTGCAGGTGCAGCTGGAGGAGGCACACCGCCACAAAAGCAAGTCAGACACTGAGAACAGGTACCTGCCACATTCAGACAGCTATATGTATCCCCAGACACTTTGACTGACTGCTGTTTGGTTCCACCCACTGGCAGATGCATGCATCTACCACGCATAATCTTATCTTCAGTGCCTCCCATACTTTGACTTGCACATTCTTTTTTTAATGAAATCCTCTATGTCCATGCTTCCTATACATTATACTTGAAAAGAATTTCATATATTTTTGCATATTTTTAAACTGAATGTTTGGAACTGAACAGATCCTTAACCAAAACCTGTCACTAGGTAAAAGGAAACCTGACCTGAAAAATAAGAAAAACAGTTTTGATACTAATATAATTTTGTCCATTGCATTTTTGTTCATGTGGTAGGGCATGTGTGCTTATGCTGTGCAGGAAGGGACGGGTGTCTTTTTTTCCAGATTGAACCAAGAAAGAATCAGTGAGCTGCAGCTCCAAGTGGAGGATCTCCAGAAAGCTCTGCAGGGGCAGGGAGCCAAGACTGAGGACGTAGGTTAAAAAAAAAAAACACATCAAATTTTTACAACTCCATTTATCTTTCTGTCTGTTGTGCAATCTGTACTCAGGCTTTACCAATAGTCATTTTTGACTTTTTGTTTCTGGTCTTTATTATTCTGATTGTGTGTATTATGATTGTAATGTGGGAACTAAAATTATTCATTAAGAGCAAAAAAGACTATCATCATGCTGGAAGCCATTTGATGTGATTGCTACTGTTTTACCATGTGAAGTTTGTTCCTTTTATTCACTGTTGCTTTTTTGTGTTTAACATTTAATCCCAGTCTCACCTGAAGAAGAGGCTTGATGCCCATATGTAAGTTCACTCCGAATTTTGTATGCAGTGCACTGTAGGTCCTGTAGATGTGGTAAAACTAAATGAATCGTTTCCTCGTTCTCTCCAGTCATTTCCAACCCTGTTTGTATTTTCAGGGTGCAGCTGAATGAAGCGCAGGATGAGATAATGAAAAAGAAGGAGCTGATTGAAGACCTGCAGCCAGACACCGCTCAGACCAGTGAGTGAAACAAGCCGCTCCGGGATCTCCTATCTTAACAAAAAGCTACAGACGCACATTGCGCACACGATGAACAAATAACAGAATTTTGCTGCTGTAACTCCAATGAGAAGTCACATACAGAGATTTTGTTAGCTGTTAATTACGCTTTTAGGGAACTGTTTGTTCCTTTGTTATGAACGGAGGTACTGGGTTGGAAAATGCTTTCTGGTTGCATATAAACCTAACATGACAGGTATATTTGAGGAGCTTCATTTATTTATGGACAAGGTAAGGAAAACAAATGACTGTGAATTCTATTGGTATTAAAGTAGAGTTTAAATTATACAGCACTGAGAAATGAAGTATAAAAAAAGGGTAGTGTATTGAGAAATAAAACGAAAATGACAGTAGAGCTATTGGACAGGATCCAGAGTGTGCAGGGCAGCAGAAGAGAAAGGACACTCCTTTTAATCAGTCATGCGTGTGTTTTTCCGCAGCACTGAAGATAGATGAGCTGCTGGCTGCCCTGAAGAAGAAGGATGAGGACATGAGAGCGATGGAGGACCGCTACAAGATGTACTTGGAGAAGGCCCGCAATGTCAGTGCATTAGGAGTGCTTGTGCTTGGAACTGACCTCAGTAATGGCTGAGGGACAGGGGGACCAGACTGAATGTTTCTGCATGAATATTTCAGGTTATCCCAGCGATTTAAGTGATCTGTTAAGTGGCCTGTTTCTACTGTTGCAGGTGATAAGGGCTCTGGATCCAAAGCTGAATCCCGCTACTGTTGAGATCCAGTCCCTGAAGAATCAACTCACAGAGAAAGACAAGAAAATCATCAGTCTGGAGGTATGATGACAATTCTGATGATGACGACTGCAACAACAATATACTTTAGTAGCAACTCATGGTGTTCACAAAATTGCAGCCTAAAATATGACATGATTTTTGCATGACAAAAACAAAATGATTTTGCAATTAAAAATCAACTTTAAAAAGCAATTTTAGTAGGTCACTTTGCTCTTTCAGTCAGTGTCAGTCAGGACCTTTTGGTTTTAAGAATTTTGGTGTGATTGTCTCCCTGTTTCTATGCAGCGTGAATGTGAGCAAGCAAAACTTCGAGAATATGAAGAAAAGCTGATTGTTACTGCATGGTACAACAAGGTAGGATCGCACTGACTGCATCACTTCCTGTCCCTATAACAAATGGAAGGGCCCTGCTTACCGAGTGCTAGGACCTGACCATTCTATTAATGTGTGTCATAAACGGAGAGGCACTAAGAAATCAAAAATGCCCAGTCCCTTGAGATGTGCTTTCTGTCTTCAATGCAGGTCCATTTGTGTAACAGCAGCGAAATCCTGATTTAACATTGTCATTAGTTGAGGGGGAGTTACAGGTGTGGGGACAGATGAATAGGGTTCTCAACCTGAGCAAACAAATTTGAAACTTACAGTAGTTTATTTAGGATGTAGCCTAATGTGGTCAATTATGTGAGGATTCATTTGTTAAAAATATCCCCACAATTATAGAATTCACTGCGTAACTCATATTTCTTAATTGTGACAGCTCTAACCATCAGCCTGTGATTGTACTGGAAAACATTTTGTTGATAATATCAGGTTAAGGTTAACTTCCTACTGAAAATTACTTTGTATAACATATAAAGCAAGAAAGACACTGACCACATGACATAAAAATCTGTTCACACTTGTATGCCTTTACATCTGTGTTCAAAACACACATAGATTTTGATCCTACCAAAGAAAAAATTCACTTAAGAAAAACTGCTGAATGCCAAAATATTTGTGGAACCTTGCATATGTACAGTGCTTACACATGTTTCATGAAAGGGGCCAATTGAGTGCAGAGTGTTTGTCTGTGTCTCTGTGTAACTGAACATCCTCCTGGTTACAGAGCCTGAGTTTCCAGAAGCTTGCCATCGAGTCCCGACTTGCCGGCCGGTCCTCCCTCGTGCCGCCCGGCCAGTCCTTCCTGGCCCAGCAGCGGCAGGTGACCAATGCCCGCCGCACAGTGTCCGTAAACGTGCCGGCCACTTCCTCCAAGTAACTGCGCTTCCTCACGCCCTCCTCATGTACACACTCAAGTGACCTTACGCACACTGTCTTCAGCTCTTTGAAGCGACTCCCTAGGGACGAGCATGTGCAAACGTGAACACAGGCACCTAGGGCCCTGATTTCAGCTTTCGCCGGCCACCAGTTGCTCTCATACCCCTGGGCTGCATTCAGATTAAGGTACATCTGCCAGCTTCCATCAGGTCAAACTGGCACACTTTGCGAATGGGTGAAGTTTGGAGTTGATCAAGCCTTTATTTATCTTCTCTTATCATGTCATAATCATATTAAGTCAGGGAAATAACTTTTTTTTTTAACTTGTATATAAGTGTAGTGCAGCGACATACAAAATAAAGTGAAAAGCAACAGTTGTTATGTTTGTATACCACCAGTCAGCTTCTGTATTTTAGCTGTGGGGTTTTTAAAAAAAATAATAATTTACCGTAATAATTTCAGGACTTAGCTGCACTCCTTTAAGTTTAATATCACTTCCAGAACTAGTTATGGTGTCATGTTTTGACAAAAGCTATGCAGTTTGGAGATGCGACCAATGTTAAATTTAAGAGTAACCTGGGCATATTTTCAGTCAGAATACAAAAAAAAACATGTCTGAAAATTAGGTGTGCAAATAAAACTAAAAAAATACGAATTGGTGCTGGACATCATATTTTCTCTTTTGCTGTGCATATAGTTTTGTTGTTATTATACAGTACAGAAATAAGTACCTGAAAGAAGAATTAAAATGTACTGCAAATTTGAACATGTTTCTCATGGAGAATGTGATTGAAAATCTGTAATAAGGTGCTTCAATGAAATGTTAATTTATTTGAAATTATTAGACTTCATGATATGTTTTGTATGGTAAACAATGTGACTACTGCATGCTCTGTGGAAATAATGTAAGAAATATAAGAAGGCCTTTTTTTCTATGGGTGTTCTGTCTTAATTAGTGTCTCTTAAAGGATTCTATTAGAATGGTCAAAATAAGCAGGGTTCACATGCCAGCATTTGCATAGAATACACATAACTTTATTCTGAAGTGACAAAACTGTAAAGAACTTAAGAATGAACATATGAACAGATAGCAGTTTGTATGTGGTTGAGAAGATCTTATAGTTTTATGCGTAATTCATAAAAAAAATTGAATGACCTTTTATTCGTATAATTCTTGCTTTGTGGTGGCTAGAAAGCACAGATGATTGGCCAGGCTTATTCTATACTGGATATAAGAGCTGGGCTGTCAGGTATTGTGAACTAGGAAACACTGGTTTGCCTTGTGCTCCTGTTTGTATGTTTTGAGTCAATTTAATATCATCAATGCAGTTACTGTCTCCGATGCACAACTTTTATTTTCTCCCTATTGTTTAAAAAAATGTGTCAAATCATGTCCATGCTGAAATACATTATATATGAATTGAACCACAAGCACTTACATTTATGTTAAAGTGGAAGAAAATCTCTAAATTGTATTGGATTAAACCAAAATGGTAACCACTCAGATTTATAATGATTGTCAGAATAAATTATGGATAACTGTGAAATGTAATTTATCTATGTAGTCAAAACTAGGATGTACTTTTTAAGCCTTTGGAGTTCATTGACAAAAAATAAAGTTTGAATTTTCTTAAGGATTCCTTTAATGTATTTCATTGTTGGGGTTGGGTGGTTGACAATGCTTATGTCCACATTTTCAGTGATTGGACACTGTCCTGTACTGTAAAAGTTGAGTAAAATGTTTTGTCCTAGCAGATTCTATCATTACCCACTAGAGGCCAGCAGAGTTCAAAGTAAAACTTTGTTGTCACATTTCATGCAGACACTGATATATCACAACTGAACCCTTTGTTTCCAGTTTCTCTTTACACAATTTACCCTGACCCAGTGAGGCTGGAAAGAAGAGTGTCTCAATGGGATCTGATGTACTACAAATGAAACCTTATACTTATTTACTGAAAAAGTGTATGGGCACCACACCGTTTCAGCTTACACAGTGTAGTTCTTATCCTGGTACTGAGTACTGGTCATTTTTTGTATCTGAAATTTTATTTCATTGTGTTGTAGTACTGCAGGATTTGTATTTGGTTGCACTTTGGTTTGCCCCTGTTTAGTTTTACTGAGTTTTTGAGTTAAATGTAAAAGAAATTGTGGACTTGATTTCAAATGATTGGATGGAGATCCCTGACACACACTTAGGTCCTCCTCCTCCAATACCCTTAACTCTAACAGTATTTCCAATCTTTTTCTTCAGATGTTGTAAGTGTAGGAAACATAGCCCTGAACCAAAAAAGGTGTTGTACTACATGGACTGTAAAATAAGATGAACAAAATGAAAGTATGAGAAGTAAACCAAGATGAAAGTAAACCAATTGGGAAAGTGTGAAGCTGTGGTATAAATGTTTTTGGACTGTTCATTTCAGAATAGCATTTGGATTTTAATGATCCCTTTATAGAATCCCTGTGTTGTTTATGTGTTGTCTTATATTTCTCATAGAATAAGGGTCGGTGGTCAAAAGTACATTACCAAAAGCCTTTTTCACAAAGCAGTATTTGACTTGAAAAAGGACAGGGAGCTAGATTCCTGTTTAATCCAAAAAATGTTTACCTTGTGAGTTCCACTACAGGTCAGTTTTCAAGAAAACTGCCAAAGTGCTTCATGTTTGCATGTATGCATGTGTGAAATAAAACCAATGTATTATAGTATTATTATATCATTTGTTCTAGTTTCCACTGCTGCCTATTTCATATCACCTACAGGTATTCTTAAGGGAGTTTAACGAGGAGTGGCACACATCTTGAAGGGAAGTGGTGTCAGGGTGGCTCCTATCTGTCCCTCCAGACTCAGCTCTGCACCCTGGACAGGGGAGAAGGTGAATTTTTGGAACATTGAGACGAAGAAGAGGAAGAGTTCCATCCGGGCCAGCTGCTCCCCCAGGCACACTCTCTTACCTGGTGAGAAGCACCATATGAAGAGTTATTTAACAAATCCTTTTGAACCCCTCTCTGGATTTGTGTAATTAGTGCATGAAATGAGTCACACATTACCTGCTGAGAATGGCAGGAATGCATCTTTTCTCACAAAGTTTCCCTCAGAATCCAGGAAGTGTCCCGGGTTGAAGGTGTCCGGTGTCTCCCAAACACTCTTGTCATACATCACGGAGGTCAGGATCGCCAACAACATCGTGCCCTGAACCCAAAAAAACATTTTCACAAGCTGAAGTCTTCCTCATTGTATACCACCACAGTGGGTTTGTATCCTTACCAAGGTGAAATTAATGTAGTATACATTATAAAACAAAGATACACTGTCTCCTTCACATTGCAGGGATGTTTTGCCCAGACATGGCTCATTATTATGGCTCAGATTACACAGATTCAATGCAGAAAACATTCTTTGGGTAATGTCATGATTGCAGTCATTTACCTTGTTGGCTGAAGTTTCAAGAATTACTTGAGAAAAAGGTTGAAATTTCAAGAATTGTCTTGAAGGGTTAATATTGTTTGAGTCATGCAAGAATTTATGCAATGAACTGAACAGAGGAGAATCTTCATTACATCGTAAAGCTGATACTGGTCAATGCCTAGCATGCCATTAAGTGCCTGAAGCATTTCGTTACCTTTGGAATGAGGTATCCTCCCAGTGCGGTGTCTTTGTTGGACATCCTTGGTGCATTGAGTGGCACGATGTTCCCTATTCTCTGCACCTCGTGGATCACAGCATCAGTGTAGGGCATGTTGGCTCTGTCTGCCATGGTGGGCTGCCGTGACTGTCCAATCACTCTGTCTATCTCAGCCTGGACCTTCTCTGGAAATTGGACAAGTCTAACATGAAGAACTATTTACAATATTCATATGGTGTTCATTTACCAGGACCTGAAGTGTTGAATAGTATTTAGGTAATGTAAGTTTTTTTCCATGGAGCCACCATAAATGAGATTCTTTTGAAGTGGCTACACAGATCTGTTGGTGGCCCCTCACCCTGTATTTCAGGGTATTTCATCATGTAGAGCAAAGCCCAGCGCAGTGTGGTGGAGGTGGTCTCTGTCCCAGCCAGAAACAGGTCCAAAGCACACAGGATCAGGTTGGATTCCTCAAAGCCAGCCTCTGGATTCTGTGCATTCTGAGGAGTAAATTAAGGTTCTGTCAGGCCTCTCATTTTAACCTGCATATTCACATTTATAAATCATGATTCTCGAATATGATTACTATTTCATGAGAAATAGTATATACCTGTTTTATCTCTGCAAGGAAGGAGTCCATGTAGTCTCGTGGGGCTGATGGGTCCAAGTCTTCCTTGTGTTTTTCCATCTCTTCCCTCACAAAGTCAGAGATCTCTTTGTAATGGCTGAAGACTTTATTGTGTGGTCCTGGTAGAAACTTCATTATGGCTGGAAAAGCCTCATAGAGCTGAAATAAAAAAATCCACTGTAATCAGCAAGGGTTTTATATGGCATTTCAAGGTACACAAAAAGGACAAGCTTTTCATGAGAAATCTTTCCATCATTTAGCCCTGAAAATGCATTGTAAGTCAGAAGGAGCCATTCAATTTAATAACCGTTGAGGTTATTTTATGTATTCATATATTTCCATCAAATGGTCCATTATAAACAGTTCAGAGGAAAAACACCCCTACCTGGCCCCAAATGGAACCTTCTATTTGCATGACTTCAGACAGCAACCTTAGCAGCCTTTGGAAGTTGTGATCACTGTAATCAAATCTGTGTCCAAAGACCATGAAGCAAATGATGTTTGCGGTGGAATTGTTGAGAAGCCATTTAGGATCAAAGGGGTTACCTATGAAATGAAGGACAAATGGTATTTCTTGTGTTAATCAAATAAATGAGGGATGGAAAAGTGGGAGCGCTCAATTTCCATTTTCTTTTCAGTATTCTGATACACAGCAGTAACTGTACATGTGGTATGTAAATGTTTGATTGTTGTATGAGAACTTTTTTGGTAAATGAAATAAAACACCTTTCTGAAGATGCTATTATGTGTTGCCAGTAAGGTTAGCTTTAAGCATTTTCAGTACATAGCACTGTAGTTTGATTTGATCTGGAGAGATACATATAGTGTGGGAGATGGTTCGGGGATCTTGAGCCTTGAAAGTCCTGTTGATTTCAAGGATCCGATGCTTCACCTTCCTTCCGCTCAATCTCTTCATGGAGGAATCTGCTCTCCTCACAGATGACGGACTCAAGAGACTTCTTTCCCAGTCCAAAATTCCTTAAGGTGGTGAGAGCAAATCTCCTCTGTCTCCTCCACTTGTAGCCATTGCTGAGGAATATACCTGGATGGAATATACATTTTCATGTTATGCCAGCTTTAATTCTAATCTGTGAACTTCACCACCTAACTTGCTGAAATATTGGCACACCATAGTGTTAATTTTACAAAGAAATATTTGCATCTGTGAGAACCAGAAGCACAGTCACATGATGTATGTTCACTATTTTGGCACATCCAATGATTAATTTTCTATTTAAAGATTTTCATAGCAGGCTTCTCTTGAATTTTGTCTCTTATTTAAATGGGACATGTGAGATTTTAAGACTTGCCGTTTCCAGAATATAGTCTGTCATTCATCGGGGTCGGAGGTCGGTCCACAAAGGCTTCTGCCTGGGTCACCAGTGCCTCCTTCACCATTTTGTACCCTGTGACAAGCACTGTCTTAGTTCCACCCAGACGAAAGCTGAAGACATTTCCATACTCTTCGGCCAGCTTTGGAAATGAGACAAATAAACAAATCATTATTCATTTAGCCTGGAATGCTGGCCTGAATATGCCAAAAATGTCATTTTTGTTGTTAGACTTGATCACCTTCTTACTGGGATCAGATGGCATTGATAAGTAGCCTACAGTGTGATGCTCTTTTTCCTTGTTCATTGTTGGACGGTCCTTAATGATTATTCCAGCTTGTTATGTGCTCAGATGATCTTGATCAGGGTCCGTGCTTATTGAGAAATATTAAGATAACATTGTCTGCACTCCACAATGTCAGAAGTTACAATAATGGAACATAAGCCAGGGTCCATTCAATATTTTGGCTGGCACGTAAATTTAGGTGTTCCTTTCACCGACAGTGGGAAAGATGAAAATTAATGCACCAAATTGTTCTTGTGCTGAAAAAGTGTAGCACTCTTAAATTGTAAGTGAAATTTAAGGACAAGTTTTTATTGAATTTATTAGCCTGAGTCTAAGGCACTTCTGCAGAACAAACTGAAGGCAACAGCACCACTATCTCTGACCTAATTAATTTGCAATCGGAACATCTTCAACACAATGGCAAAAGATTACTTGCATAATAGAGTAAGAGAAATACATGGATTGAACAACAAACACAGATTAACAAGTAAAACATAACAAGACCATAGGGTTTTCTCACCTTTGTCAGGGAGATGTGAGGCTGTTTGGAGTTAATGTGCAACATATTCCCCACAATTGGTAAGGCCCAGGGACCAGGAGGGAAGTTTGGGGGATTCCTGTATTTCAGGAAGTCCGTGATCAGAAGAAAGGCAATGAGAAAAATTAGGAGTCCTTTGATATCAACATCCTCCAGCACGGAATACAGCAGCATGGTGAAGACGAAAACCTCCCGCACCCCGCTGAAAAACAGCACTCGTCTGCTGGCTTAATTTTTGTACTTTGCACATGATAGAAGCTGTGTATTATGTAACCTGTGCACTATGTGTTTAATAAAGGCAGGTCCACTGACTTAACTAGAATTTTTACTGGTAAGGTTCATTTTACGGTTCATGCCAAATCCAGACTCATAAAAGAAAATGCATTTTTTTTATTATTTCAACAGATATTGAACAAGGAATCCATATTGCCTTTTTTTTTAAAGCATTGAGCATATTCAATGAGCTGTCATCTCGAAAGTTCTGTGAGTAAATGCAGGCCCTTACATGTACATGAAAATGCACGTCACAATACCAGGCAAACAGAATGAAAAATAAGCAACTGATTTAGTTCTTTATGTTATTTAATGAATGTCTTTGTCCTGGGTAACCTGAATGATATACAGATAAGCTTAACAAATTAGTCAGACGTAGCAAGTTAAGTATATTACAGACTATACTCTGTATATGGTGTATGACTGTAATTATTATCATGTAGATAAGTATATTGGCTCCCAGCAATTTCTGGCTGGTCTCCAGTGTGATTCACACACAGGCTGGCAAAGTAGTGTATATCAATAATCACATACTGTATATTTCACTTTACTTCTCTGGCAGGTGTGTTTTTGTCTTTACCATTTTCTCTGTCACCTGAGTTCAAGTTAATCATCCTTATTCCGAAGTTATCTATGGTCTTCTGGGAATTGCGACAATCAGTAAAAACAGCGTTTGGTAGATATGTAATATTGCAGATTATATTTTTGCATGTCATTTTTGGACTGCCCACCCTTTACAAAGTAATTAGATACAGACTACATTTACCCATTTGTTTCAGCCCCATAAAATCTTTGCCCATACTCACTGAATGACACATCAAAAGTTCAAACATTCCCTTTTCCATTTATTTTGATAAGACAAAAAAATTTGGGCATAAACTCATCCTTGGACATAATTGTGACTTTGGTGTTATGAAGCCCCATTAAAAATACCAGTGTTTCTCTGTCAGCTCAGTGACCCATCCAGAAAGACCCTGGAAAAGTCCTGTCTAGCTATCCTGCAAGTGTTATGGGCTGCTATCCAAACACGGCAGGAACAAAACAACACAGATGCAAGTGTTTTTTATTCTATGTTGCTTTAAAGGATTTTAATGCTTAATACTCTTTTTTCTAAATAAATACATAAAATCTCTGTTTAAGGAATATCAGAATCACCTGCCATTACTTCCTTTGCTCAGTATAAAAATAACATGCTGTTATTTTCATCCAGGACATCATTAATTGTAGAGTCAGCTGAAGGTGCACTTTTCAAGACGTTTGCTTAAATTACTGATTTGGTGTAAATCAGCAACACATTCCCTTCTTTGTGTGAATCAGCATTGGGAGACATGCATAAACAATCTATTCGCTTGAAAACAACGGGATGAAGATGTGTGTCTAAAAATAAAACTGAGGTCAAAACTAAGCAACACTTACTATAACATGATTACAAATTATAACATTTAATTTAATTTCATTTAAACATACTTGGAAAACACCTTAAAGAAACACTGCTCTGTCATTTTGTTTGTGCTAGTGGCTGTTAACGAGGCACCGAAGTGATGTTCTTAAAAGTATTCGGTTATAATTACAAAGAATGAATTGTAACAAATATCAGAACCTTAACGGGCCATATTCCCCCAGCCTGCTTGAGAAGCAGAGGTTCTGTTTGAGTTTCAAAGGGGCTGTTGGAGTAATTATCGTTGGTGAAATCATGATGAGCTTATTCCACTTGTAGTTTCTCCCCATTTCGAAGCTTTGTTTTGTGTTAACTTCAAATGAAACTGCAGCATTGTCAGTGTAAATGACCCCATTTTTAAGAATAAATGTCACTTTTAAATGTCTGTGTTATTCATGAAACTGATTTACCTTTAAACTGTAAGTTTTAGTTTTTGTAAACCTTCTGGCCTTTATTTTGAAAATAGTTACCGTTGTTTCCCAAAAATGCGCGCGCTGTTAAAATCGAGCGGCATCAGAGCGGACTTGAAATGGTGAACTTACGGAATCGCAACGATCTTTACAAATAGCACCGATCGTAACTGGAATGAGAAGAAGGTAATTGTTTTTAGGTGTGTGTTATTAAATATTATTTCCTCAGAACCCACGCTGCATCAATGTTTAGCATCAATTAAGTGTGATACGTTCATTAGCAATACAGCTATAACGTAGCCCTGTCGTTCTTGTTAGCTAACATTATTTAATCGAGGCGAGTTCTGAAAATCATTTCAAGCTTTTTGTTGGTATACATTTTTTGTTTATTTGTACTGAACTTTATTATTTGTCGCTACTTGGAGAAAGATATGGTTTATCTGTGGATCTTTAACGAGCTCCCACCACCTTTTACTTGGTATGTTACTCAGTCAATCGAATTAGCCAATTCTTTTCAAGTTTTTGTCCTGGCATAAGAATTTGTATACCATGTAAATGTCTATACATGGTATACAAATGTACAGATGCTTCTGTATCTATGCTGATGTCAGTACAGTTAGTACATTAGTTATGGAATTGTCATTTTATTATACATGTAGAAATGCGGTTTCAATATCTTAAGTGCATTCTATTTGTGTATACTCTCAGCTCTTAAGGTGGAAAAAATCATGTGTATTCCCTATTTGGTGTGGAAAAACTCATCACAGTGGTTCCAAAGGGATGGAATTGAAAAACTGAAAATGAAGGTATTTCACGAAAATGAAGAAAACACATAAGGCCACCAAAATTTCACATTTTCTCTGAAAATGATGAGACAATCATGTGTATTCCTGTGTGAGGTGGATAAAGTCGTCACTTCATTGCTTCCAAGGGATGGAAATCCTGAAAAACACGTATTTCTTATCTCCAAATATGGAAAAACATAAGGCCACCAAAAATTTCTCACCGAAAATGATAGACAATCATGTATTCCTGTGTGAGGTGGATAAAGTCTTATCTTCCAAAGAAAACACATTTTTGGCTACCCATCTCCAAAAGGTGAAAAAATGGGGATGCCATCAAAATTTCTCTTTTTTCTCTGAAAATGATAGACAATCATGTGTATTCCCTGTGTGAGGTGGATAAAGTTTGTCATGTGTTCGCAGGCGATGGAAGTTGAAGCAAAGCGATATTTCCCAAAATGAAGAAAACACATAAGGCTATGTCTTATCTCCAAAATGAAAAAATGAGATGCCACCAAAATTTCTCTTTTTTTCTCTGAAAATGATAGACAATCATGTCTATTCCTGTGTGAGGTGGATAAAGTCGTCACAGTCGCTTTTCAGGGATAGAATTGAGAAACGGTATTTCACCGAAAATGAAGAAAACACATGAAAGTCTTATCTCCAAAGGTGAAAAAATGGGATGCCACCAAAATTTCTCTTTTTTTCTCTGAAAATGATAGACAATCATGTGTATTCCCAGTGTGAGGTGGATAAAGTCGTCACAGTCGCTTCCAGGCGATGGAATTGAGAAAACGGTATTTCACCGAAAATGAAGAAAACACATAAGGCTACAGTCTTATCTCCAAAAGTTGAAAAAATGGGATGCCACCAAAATTTCTCTTTTTTTCTCTGATAATGATAGACAATCATGTCTATTCCCTGTGTGAGGTGGATAAAGTCGTCACAGTCGCTTCCAGGGATGGAATTGAGAAAACGGTATTTCACCGAAAATGAAGAAAACACATAAGGCTACAGTCTTATCTCCAAAATGAAAAATGGGATGCCACCAAAATTTCTCTTTTTTCTCTGAAAATGATAGACAATCATGTGTATTCCCTGTGTGAGTGGATAAAGTCGTCACAGTCGCTTTCAGGGATAGAATTGAGAAAACGGTATTTCACCAAAATGAAGAAAACACATAAGGCTATAGTCTTATCTCCAAAAGTTGAAAAAATGGGATGCCACCAAAATTTCTCTTTTTTTCTCTGAAAATGATAGACAATCATGTCTATTCCCTGTGTGGTGGTGGATAAAGTCATCACAGTTGCTTCCAGGGATGGAATTGAGAAAACGGTATTTCACCAAAATGAAGAAAACACATATCTCCAAAAGGCCACCAAAATTTCTTTTTTTCTCTGAAAATGATAGACAATCATGTATTCCTGTGTGAGGTGGATAAAGTCGTCACAGTCGCTTTTCAGGGATGGAATTGAGAAAACGAAGTATTTCACCCTGAAAATGAAGAAACACATAAGGCTACAGTCTTATCTCCAAAAGGTGAAAAAATGGGATGCCACCAAAATTTCTCTTTTTTTCTCTGAAAATGATAGACAATCATGTGTATTCCCTGTGTGAGGTGGATAAAGTCGTCACAGTCGCTTTTCAGGGATGGAATTGAGAAAACGATATTTCACCGAAAATGAAGAAAACACATAAGGCTACAGTCTTATCTCCAAAAGTTGAAAAAATGGGATGCCACCAAAATTTCTCTTTTTTTCTCTGATAATGATAGACAATCATGTCTATTCCCTGTGTGAGGTGGATAAAGTCGTCACAGTCGCTTCAGGGATAGAATTGAGAAAACGGTATTTCACCGAAAATGAAGAAAACACATAAGGCTATAGTCTTATCTCCAAAAGTGAAAAATGGGATGCCACCAAAATTTCTCTTTTTTCTCTGAAAATGATAGACAATCATGTGTATTCCCAGTGTGAGGTGGATAAAGTCGTCACAGTCGCTTCCAGGCGATGGAATTTAGAAAACGATATTTCACCGAAAATGAAGAAAATACATAAGGCTATAGTCTTATCTCCAAAAGTTGAAAAAATGGGATGCCACCAAAATTTCTCTTTTTTCTCTGAAAATGATAGACAATCATGTCTATTCCTGTGTGAGGTGGATAAAGTCGTCACAGTCGCTTCCAGGCGATGGAATTGAGAAAACGGTATTTCACCGAAAATGAAGAAAACACATAAGGCCACCAAAATTTCTCTTTTTTTCTCTGAAAATGATAGACAATCATGTCTATTCCCTGTGTGAGGTGGATAAAGTCGTCACAGTCGCTTTTCAGGGATAGAATTGAGAAAACGGTATTTCACCGAAAATGAAGAAAACACATAAGGCTACAGTCTTATCTCCAAAAGGTGAAAAATGGGATGCCACCAAAATTTCTCTTTTTTTTCTCTGAAAATGATAGACAATCATGTCTATTCCTGTGTGAGGTGGATAAAGTCGTCACAGTCGCTTCCAGGCAATGGAATTGAGAAAACGGTATTTCACCGAAAATGAAGAAAACACATAAGGCTACAGTCTTATCTCCAAAAGTTGAAAAAATGGGATGCCACCAAAATTTCTCTTTTTTTCTCTGATAATGATAGACAATCATGTCTATTCCCTGTGTGAGGTGGATAAAGTTGTCACAGTCGCTTTTCAGGGATAGAATTGAGAAAACGGTATTTCACCGAAAATGAAGAAAACACATAAGGCTACAGTCTTATCTCCAAAAGGTGAAAAAATGGGATGCCACCAAAATTTCTCTTTTTTTCTCTGAAAATGATAGACAATCATGTGTATTCCCTGTGTGAGGTGGATAAAGTCGTCACAGTCGCTTCCAGGCGATGGAATATTTCACCGAAAATGAAAAAAACGAAAAATGGCCACCAAAATTTCTTTTTTCTCTGAAAATGACCAAAAATGAAGAAAATGGACATAAGGCTATAGGCTAGTCTTATCTCCAAAAGGTGAAAAAATGGGATGCCACCAAAATTTCTCTTTTTTTCTCTGATAATGATAGACAATCATGTCTATTCCCTGTGTGAGGTGGATAAAGTCGTCACAGTCGCTTCCAGGGATAGAATTGAGAAAACGGTATTTCACCGAAAATGAAGAAAACACATAAGGCCACCAAAATTTCTCTTTTTTTCTCTGAAAATGATAGACAATCATGTGTATTCCCTGTGTGAGGTGGATAAAGTCGTCACAGTCGCTTTTCAGGGATAGAATTGAGAAAACGGTATTTCACCGAAAATGAAGAAAACACATAAGGCTACAGTCTTATCTCCAAAAGGTGAAAAAATGGGATGCCACCAAAATTTCTCTTTTTTTCTCTGAAAATGATAGACAATCATGTGTATTCCCTGTGTGAGGTGGATAAAGTCGTCACAGTCGCTTCCAGGGATGGAATTGAGAAAACGGTATTTCACCGAAAATGAAGAAAACACATAAGGCTACAGTCTTATCTCCAAAAGTTGAAAAATGGGATGCCACCAAATTTCCCTTTTTTCTCTGATAATGATAGACAATCATGTCTATTCCCTGTGTGAGGTGGATAAAGTCGTCACAGGGATAGAATTGAGGTGGAAAGTCGGTATTTCGCTTACAGTCTTATCTCCAAAGGGATGGGATGCCATTGAGAAAATCATGTCTATTCCCAGTGTGAGGTATTTCACCGAAAATGCACAAAAATGAAGAAAATACATAAGGCTATGTCCAAGGCCACCAAAATTTCTCTTTTTTCTCTGAAATCATGTCTTTCCCTGTGTGATCTCAAAAGGGATAGAAAAAAACGGTATTTCACCGGGATGGCCACCAAAATTTCTCTTTTTTTCTCTGAAAATGATAGACAATCATGTGTATTCCCAGTGTGAGGTGGATAAAGTCGTCACAGTCGCTTCCAGGCGATGGAATTGAGAAAACGATATTTCACCGAAAATGAAGAAAATACATAAGGCTATAGTCTTATCTCCAAAAGGTTGAAAAAATGGGATGCCACCAAAATTTCTCTTTTTTTCTCTGAAAATGATAGACAATCATGTGTATTCCCTGTGTGAGGTGGATAAAGTCGTCACAGTCGCTTCCAAGGGATAGAATTGAGAAAACGGCATTTCACCGAAAATGAAGAAAACACAGAAAGCCACCAAAATTTCTCTTTTTTTTCTCTGAAAATGATAGACAATCATGTGTATTCCCTGTGTGAGGTGGATAAAGTCGTCACAGTCACTTCCAGGCGATGGAATGTTGGAAACGGTATTTCTCCGAAAATGAAGAAACACATAAGGCTATAGTCTTGTCTCCAAAAGGTGAAAAAATGGGATGAAACCAAAATTTCTTTTTTTTCTCTGAAAATGATAGACAATCATTTGTATTCTCTGTGTGAGGTGGATAAAGTCGTCACAGTCGCTTTTCAGGGATAGAATTGAGAAAACGGTATTTCACCGAAAATGCACAAAACACATAAGGCTATAGTCTTATCTCCAAAAGGTGAAAAAATGGGATGCCACCAAAATTTCTCTTTTTTTCTCTGAAAATGATAGACAATCATGTGTATTCCCTGTGTGAGGTGGATAAAGTCGTCACATTTGCTTCCAGGCGATGGAATGTCGGAAACGGTATTTCACCGAAAATGAAGAAAACACAGAAGGCCACTAAAATGTCTCTTTTTTTCTCTGAAAATGATTGACAATCATGTGTATTCCCTGTGTGAGTTCGGTAAAGTCGTCACAGTCGCTTCCAGGCGATGGAATTTCGGAAACGGTATTTCCCCGAAAGTGAAGAAATCACATAAGGCTATAGTCTTATCTCCAAAAGGTGAAAAAATTGGATGCCACCAAAATTTCTCTTTTTTGCTCTGAAAATGATAAATAATCATGTTTATTTCCTGCCACGGTGCAGAAGGTAGAAGATAGGAGGAAAGAACCATTACTTACCTTCGGCTGGACTGGGGCTTTAACCACACACCTCAGGGGTCCCAGTCGTAAACCTTAGCCGATAGATTACAGGCTGTCCTGTCGTAAGTTTCAGTTTTATTGTGTGTTTGTTTTGCTTGAATTCTGTGTTCAAGAAATAATACGATTGGATGCACAAGCCAGTTTTCAAATCGTTTTTTATTCAATATTTTCAACTTGGCTGACCGTTCAGTCATCTTTCTTGGTAAAGAACCATGAAAATCATATCCTGTCTTGGCTGCCTAATTGTGACAGAGTGGTAGCAGAAGGTTTTTTTCTGAAAAGAGGACATGATTTAAGAAGTTAGCAGTTTCTGCTGGCAAAACTGTTGTTTTTGGTCTATAGCTTTAAGCAATATCTACCTTTGTAAGATCCAGAGAAAGTTTACAAATATCCACTTGAAATACTTTGGTGAGGGAAAGATAGCATTGGAGACATACATTCCACAGGAACACAACTGTGAAGCCATGAAAGACAAGCTATATATATTTAGTAATTAGTCAAAAGTACCTAACCAAAAGCCTATTTGACACAGCAGCATATGACATGCAAAAAGGCAAGGAACAAGATAACTGTTTAATCCAGAAACGTTTGTCTTGTGAGTTACACTTTAAGAAAACTGCCTAAGTGCTTTGTGTTTGAATGTATGTGTGTGTCAACTAAAACCAAAGTAATATCATTTGCTTTTTGTTTCCACTGCTGCCTATTTCATATCGCCTACAGGTATTCTTAAGGGAGTTTAACGAGGAGTGGCATACATCTTGTAGGGAAGTGGTGTCAGGGTGGCTCCTATCTGTCCCTCCAGACACAGCTCTGCACCCTGGACAGGCGAGAAGGTGAATTTTTGGAACATTGAGACGAAGAAGAGGAAGAGTTCCATCCGGGCCAGCTGCTCCCCCAGGCACACTCTCTTACCTGGTGAGAAGCACCATATGAAGATTTATTTAACAAATCCTTTTGAACCCCTCTCTGGATTTGTGTAATTAGTGCATGAAATGAGTCACACATTACCTGCTGAGAATGGCAGGAATGCATCTTTTCTCACAAAGTTTCCCTCAGAATCCAGGAAGTGTCCTGGGTTGAAGGTGTCCGGTGTCTCCCAAACGCTCTTGTCAAACATCACGGAAGTCAGGATCGTCAACACCGTTGTGCCCTGAAGCCAACAAAATATTCACAAGCTGCAGTTTTCCTCACTGTATACCATTACAGTGGGTCTTTAACCTTACCAAGGTGAAATTAATGTAGTATGCATTATAAAACAAAGATACACGGTCTCCTTCACATTGTAGGGATGTTTTGCCTGCACGTGGCTGATTACTTCAGATTCCACAGATTAAATACAGTAAACATCCTTTGGTTAATGTCATTTCAGAAAAAGGTTGAAATTTCAAGAATTTTCTTGAATGGTTTATACTGTGTGGGTCATGCAAGAATTTGTGTAATACACTGAATAGATAAGAATCTTCATGACATCGTAAAGCTTATACTGTTCAATGCCTAGCATGCTAGCAAGTGCCTGAAGCATTTCGTTACCTTTGGAATTAGGTGTCCTCCTAGTGTGGTGTCTTTGTTGGACATCCTTGGTGCATTGATTGGCACGATGTTCCCTATTCTCTGCACCTCGTGGATCACAGCATCAGTGTAGGGCATGTTGGCTCTGTCTGCCATGGTGGGCTGGCGTGACTGTCCAATCACTCTGTCTATCTCAGCCTGGACCTTCTCTGGAAATTGGAAAAGTCTAACATGAAGAACCATTTACAACACTCATATAGTGTTTATTGACCAGTACCTGCAGTCTCCTGTGTTTAATTGTATTTAGGTAATGTGAGTTTTTTCCACAGAACCACCATAAATGAGATTCTTTTGAAGTGGCTACACAGATCTGTTGGTAGCCCCTCACCCTGTATTTCAGGGTATTTCATCATGTAGAGCAAAGCCCAGCGCAGTGTGGTGGAGGTGGTCTCTGTCCCAGCCAGAAACAGGTCCAAAGCACACAGGATCAGGTTGGATTCCTCAAAGCCAGCCTCTGGATTCTGTGCATTCTGAGGAGTAAATTAAGGTTCTGTCAGGCCTCTCATCTTAACCTGCATGTTAATGTTTATAAATCATGATTCTCGAATATGATTATTATTTCATGAGAAATAGTATATACCTGTTTTATCTCTGCAAGGAAGGAGTCCATGTAGTCTCGTGGGGCTGATGGGTCCAAGTCTTCCTTGTGTTTTTCCATCTCTTCCCTGACAAAGTCAGAGATCTCTTTGTAATGGCTGAAGACTTTATTGTGTGGTCCTGGTAGAAACTTCATTATGGCTGGAAAAGCCTCATAGAGCTGAAGAGAAAAATGACCTGTGGTCAGCAAAGATTTTATATGGCATTTCAAGGTACATAAAAAGGACAAGCTTTTCGTGAGAAATGTTTCTGTCATTTGGCTCTGAAAATGCATTGTAAGTCAGAAGGAGCCATTCGATTTAATGACCGTTGAGGTTATTGTATGTATTCACATATTTACATGAAATGGTCCATTATAAACCGTTCAGAGGAAAAACACCCCTACCTGGGCCCAAATAGAACCTTCTATTTGTAAGGCTTCGAACAGCAACCTTAGCAGCCTTTGGAAGTTGTGATCACTGTAATCAAATCTGTGTCCAAAGACCATGAAGCAAATGATGTTTGCGGTGCAATTGTTGAGAAGCCATTGAGGATCAAAGGGGTTACCTATGAAATGAAAGACAAATGGTATTTCTTGTGTTAATCAAATAAATGAGAGATGGAAAAGTGGAATCTCTCAATTTCCAATTTTCTGTTTAGTGTTCTGATACACAGCAGTAACTGTACATGTGGTATGTAAATGTTTGATTGTTGTATGAGCACTTTTTTGGTACATGAAATAAAACACCTTTCAGAAGATAAGGTACTATTATGTTTTGCCAGTAAGGTTAGCTTTAAGCACTTTCAATATAAAGCACTGTAGTTTGATTTGATCTGGAGAGATACATATAGTGTGGGAGATGGTTCGGGGATCTTGAGCCTTGAAAGTCGTGTTGATTTCGAGGATCTGATGCTTCACCTTCCTTCCGCTCAATCTCTTCATGGAGGAATCTGCTCTCCTCACAGATGACGGACTCAAGAGACTTCTTTCCCAGTCCAAAATTCCTTAAGGTGGTGAGAGCAAATCTCCTCTGTCTCCTCCACTTGTAGCCATTGCTGAGGAATATACCTGGATGGAATATACATTTTCATGTTATGCCAGCTTTAATTCTAATCTGTGAACTTCACCACCTAACTTGCTGAAATATTGACACACCATAGTGTTAATTTTACAAAGAAATATTTGCATCTGTGAGAACCAGAAGCACAGTCACATGATGTATGTTAACTATTTTGGCACATCTAATTATGAGCAAGATGTTAATAACAGAGGCTTCTCTTAATTCTGTCGCTTATTTAAATGGGAAATGTAACATTGTAGAGACTTGCCATTTCCAGAATATAGTCTGTCACTCATCGGACTCGGAGGTCGGTCCACAAAGGTCTCTGCCTGGGTCACCAGTGCCTCCTTCACCATTTTGTACCCTGTGACAAGCACAATCTTATCTCTGCCCAGACGAAAGCTGAAGACATTTCCATACACTTCAGCCAGCTTTGGAAACAAGACAAGTAAACAAGTTATCGGTCATTTCGCCTGGAATGCTGCCTTGAATATGCTGACAATGGTGTTTTATTGTTAAACTTGTTCAGCTTCTTACTGGGATCCAGTAATATTGTGAGTAGCCTACAGTGTGATCCTGTTATTCCCTGTTAATTGCAGTCCACTTCTGTCCACAGCAATTATTCCAGATTATTATAAACTCATAAATAAAATGAAATATATGCATTATGATTGAGAAAATAATTAGATTTGAGATTTAATTTTTTTTAAATTTGAGATTTAAAAGTAACATAAAATATTTTTCAATATTTCAAAGATGTTTCAGTATTATTTTCACTCTTGCATAGGCCATTGTCAAGCCATCGTCTGCAATGTCTTTACGATGTTTGCGAAATGCTTTTTGGGAATTGTTTTGCATTGCCTAATCAGCAAACATATAAGATGAATGTGTCTGACAGACAGAATTGTAAAAAGGTTTTTTCACAACTGAAAGTAGATCAGGCTATTTTTGGTATAGATTACTTGCATAATAGGGTAAGAAAAACACATGGGTTGAACAACAAACACAGATTGACAAGTAAACATAAGAAGTCCAAAGAATTTTCTCACCTTTGTCAGGTAGATGTCAGGTTGTTTGGAGTCGATGTGGAACACATTCCCCAAAATTGGTAAGGCCCAGGGACCAGGAGGAAAGTTTGGGGGATTCCTGTTCTTCAGGAAGTCCGTGATCAGAAGAAAGGCAACAAAAAAAATTAGGAATCCTTTGATATCAACATCCTCAAGCAAAGAATACAGCAGCATGGTGAAGACGCAAACCTGCCGCACCCAGCTGAAAAACAGTTCTCGTCCGCAAAAGCTCTTCCTGCTGCCCTACTTTGTGTACTTTGCACACAATAGAAGCTGTGTATTATGTAACCTGTGCACTACGTGTTTAATAAAGGCAGATCCACTGACTTAACTAGAATTTTTACTGGTAAGGTTCATTTTACGGTTTATGCCAAATCCAGACTAATGAAAGAAAATGCATTTTTTTATTATTTCAACAGATACTGAACAAGGCATCCATATTGGTTTTTTTTAAAGCATTGAGCATATTCAGTGAGGTCTGTGTGTAAACTTTGCCCCTAACATGAAAATGCAAGCCACAACACTGATTATGAAAAATAAGTAACATTCTTTTTTTCAAATTTTATTTAACAATGTTTTGTCCTGGATAAATTGAATGATATACAGATGAGCCTCACAAATTAGTCAGACGTGGCATGTTAAGTATATTACAGACTATACTCTGTACATGGTGTTTGACTGTAATTTCTGTCATGTAGATAAGTGTATTGGCTCCCAGCAATTTTTGGCTGGTCTCCAGTGTGATTCACACACAGGATGATAAAGTAGTGTCCATCAAGAATCACATTACATCCTGTATATTTCACTTTAGTTCTCTGGCAGGTGTGTTTTTGTCTTTACCATTTTCTCTGTCACCTGAGTGCAAGTTAATAATCCTCATTCCTAAATTATCTATGGTCGTCTGGGAATTATGACAATCATTAAATTGTGCATGTCATGATTTGGCATGTGATTTGTAATCAGTAAGTGATTGCATAAATCACCTGACACTTACAAATGACTAACCATATAAATTTCTTTATCAAATTAACTGCTTTAATTAACAGTGGATAAGCATCTTCATGGCTTTTCATTGCACCTTGTATGACACAGCAAAAGAAACACTCCCACATGTTATGAGATAAGACAGAAAAAAAAATGTACTCTAGATGATTGTTGGTGACACCACATTACCAACGTTTCAGCTGACCCATAATAAAAGTCCTGTCTAGCTATCTTGCAAGTGTTATTTTTGGAAGAGGTCAGTTATACTCACCGATATTACAAAAGAGCTTGATGTCACGAGTGCTTGATATTTGCAGGTTGTAGGTCATAGATAGTCAAAATTCCTTCAGATCCTGGCACATTTTCCAATTTACTTTTTCCTTTGAAATGTTTCTTGAGTTTCTCTTTGTTTTTGTGAAAGCCATAGACTTGGCCATAAACAAGAATCCTTGGAGGACATTTTTTTGATTGTACACATTGACTTTGGCTCTCCTTCTATTTGGAGAACAAAAGACTGGACTCTGGGGATGAGAGGTGAAGAACAGCTCCATCCAATGCAGCTGCTTGGATCTCGCTAGCTACCACAGTGGCCTCCAGAAATATTCCATGGTGCCATGGAATGAACAATTGAGGGCCTAGATGGCCTCAGAGTATATTTGAACGAAATTATGGTATGGGGCTCCACACAACCAGTGCAATGCACAGTCAGAAAAACCACTCTAAAGAACTCAGCAGTATGGCCTGAACTCCAACAAAGACAAAACCCAGTTCTGTGTTAAGGACACCACCTTTCTCGAAGTTAGGAACTCTTCTGCCAGGATTCAGCCAGACCAAGCTAGTTGAGGCAATATGAAACATGGAAAAGCCAACTGATAAAAAGGGGATTCAAAGAACCCTTGGCATGATAACTAACCGGGGGAAATTCATCCCAAATCTTTCTAAAAAATCAGCTCATCTGAGAAAGCATAATGCAGAATTCGGCTTGGGAACATGATAAAGAATGGACTCTGATTAACATTCTGTTGAGTGAAGCTCTGCTCAAGTTCTTTTCCCCAGAGAAAACAACTACGGTATTAACAGATGCCTCCAAAATGGTCTGGATGCTGTTTTACTGCAAGAGGATGAGGGAGCACGATGGCCTATTGCATATACCTCAAGAGTTATGGTGGACACAGAGTGCCGTTATGCCCAGATTGAGAAGGAATGCCTGACCACAGAAATTTACCATAAGCCACTGCTCGCTATTGCAAAGAAAAGTCTTTGTGATATGTCACCATACAAAGGTAAGGCTGCAGCGCTATGACTTTGAGTTAACATATGTGCCTGGAACACAAATCCTATCCAGGTCTTCTTCCCCTGACATACAGGCCAGTGACGCCTTCAGTAACATGGAAGAGGATATCACTCTTTGTGTGGCTAGGGTGGTTGCAGCACTGCTTGCCTCACAGGAGCAATTGTCCAGGATAGCAGAAGAAACAAGCTGGGATCCAGTATTCAGCGAAGTTATATGAAATATTCATGAGGTCTGGAAAAAAGGGGTCATGTATGCAATATTGTCATATTTAGGGGAAGCTTTCTGTGGCTGATGGCTTGCTGCTCAGGGGTGACAGGATAGTGGTGTCCATGGCCTTGCAGTGTGAAATGCTAAGCAGGGTACATGAAGGCCACTTGGGTGCAGAAAAATACAAGAGAAGATTCCAAACATGAATGCTGACATAGACCATCTGGTTAGCAATGGCAAGGACTATCTTTTTGTCATAGATTACTTTTCAAATGACCCTGAGATTGCACTTCTAATTCGTAAGAAGTTAGAACTGCTTTTAAGTTAAATTCACATTACTTGCTTAATTGATTTCAATTTCCAGAGCACCATATATGCTTTGGGCATTTCAGGGTGTGGTTGTTGTGCATGTTTATGCATGCATGATGGTAGGATTCGTTGAGATTTATGTGGATGTGTTGCATACGTAGAATTTCTTGTTGCGTATGCAAACTTGTAGATTTTGGTGTACGTAACTGTTTAGTTACAATAATATGCAAAGATTTATAAATGAGGCCCCTGGTGATTTATTATTTACCTGCCACGGTGCAGGAGGTAGATGATAGGAGGAAAGAACCATTACTTACCTTCGGCTGGACTGGGGCTTTAACCACACACCTCAGGGGTCCCAGTCATAAACCTTAGCCGATAGATTACAGGCTGTCCTGTCGTAAGTTTCAGTTTTATTGTGTGTTTGTTTTGCTTGAATTCTGTGTTCAAGAAATAATACGATTGGATACACAAGCCAGTTTTCAAATAGTATTTTATTCAATATTGTCAACTTGGCTGACCGTTCAGTCATCTTTCTTGGTAAAGAACCATGAAAATCATATCCTGTCTTGGCTGCCTAATAGTGACAGAGTGGTAGCAGAAGGTTTTTCTGAAAAGAGGACATGATTTAAGAAGTTAGCAGTTTCTGTTGGTAAAACTGTTGTTTTTGGTCTATAGCTTTAAGCAATATCTACCTTTGTAAGATCCAGAGAAAGTTTACAAATATCCACTTGAAATACTTTGGTGAGGGAAAGATAGCATTGGAGACATACATTCCACAGGAATTCATCTGTCAAGCCATGAAAGACAAGCTATATATATTTCGTAATTAGTCAAAAGTACCTAACCAAAAGCCTATTTGACACAGCAGTATATGACATGAAAAAAGGCCAGGAACGAGATAACTGTTTAATCCAGAAATGTTTGTCTTGTGAGTTACACTTTAAGAAAACTGCCTAATCCAGAAATGTTTGTCTTGTGAGTTACACTTTAAGAAAACTGCCTAAGTGCTTTGTGTTTGAATGTATGTGTGTGTCAACTAAAACCAAAGCAATATCATTTGCTTTTTGTTTCCACTGCTGCCTATTTCATATCGCTTACAGGTGTTCTTAAGGGAGTTTAACGAGGAGTGGCACACATCTTGTAGGGAAGTGGTGTCAGGGTGGTTCCTATCTGTCCCTCCAGACTCAGCTCTGCACCCTGGACAGGCGAGAAGGTGAATTTTTGGAACATTGAGACGAAGAAGAGGAAGAGTTCCATCCGGGCCAGCTGCTCCCCCAGGCACACTCTCTTACCTGGTGAGAAGCACCATATGAAGAGTTACTTAACAAATCCTTTTGAACCCCTCTCTGGATTTGTGTAATTAGTGCATGAAATGAGTCATTACCTGCTGAGAATGGCAGGAATGCATCTTTTCTCACAAAGTTTCCCTCAGAATCCAGGAAGTGTCCCGGGTTGAAGGTGTCCGGTGTCTCCCAAACACTCTTGTCATACATCACGGAGGTCAGGATCGTCAATACCGCTGTGCCCTGAAGCCAAAAAAATATTCACAAGCTGCAGTTTTCCTCACTGTATACCATTACAGTGGGTCTTAAACCTTACCAAGGTGAAATTAATGTAGTATGCATTATAAAACAAAGATACACTGTCTCCTTCACATTGTAGGGATGTTTTGCCTGCACGTGGCTGATTACTTCAGATTCCACAGATTCAATGCAGTAAACATTCTTTGGTTAATGTCATTTCAGAAAAAGGTTGAAATTTCAAGAATTTTTTGAATGGTTTATACTGTGTGGGTCATGCAAGAATTTGTGTAATACACTGAATAGATAAGAATCTTCATGACATCGTAAAGCTTATACTGTTCAATGCCTAGCATGCTAGCAAGTGCCTGAAGCATTTCGTTACCTTTGGAATTAGGTGTCCTCCTAGTGTGGTGTCTTTGTTGGACATCCTTGGTGCATTGATTGGCACGATGTTCCCCATCCTCTGCACCTCGTGGATCACAGCATCAGTGTAGGGCATGTTGGCTCTGTCTGCCATGGTGGGCTGGCGTGACTGTCCAACCACTCTGTCTATCTCAGCCTGGACCTTCTCTGTGAAAGCAAAGGAATAAGTGCCAGGCCCTATGAAATTGTGAACCACTCACCACCTATTGATCCAGTCAAATTGTTTATTTAATTTATTTCTGCAGTCTCCTGTGTTTAATTGTATTTCGGTAATGTGAGTTTTTTCCATAGAGCCACCATAAATGAGATTCTTTTGAAGTGGCTACACAGATCTGTTGGTAGCCCCTCACCCTGTATTTCAGGGTATTTCATCATGAAGAGCAAAGCCCAGCGCAGTGTGGTGGAGGTGGTCTCTGTCCCAGCCAGAAACAGGTCCAAAGCACACAGGATCAGGTTGGATTCCTCAAAGCCAGCCTCTGGATTCTGTGCATTCTGAGGAGTAAATTAAGGTTCTGACAGGCCTCTCATCTTAACCTGCATGTTAATGTTTATAAATCATGATTCTCGAATATGATTATTATTTCATGAGAAATAGTATATACCTGTTTTATCTCTGCAAGGAAGGAGTCCATGTAGTCTCGTGGGGCTGATGGGTCCAAGTCTTCCTTGTGTTTTTCCATCTCTTCCCTCACAAAGTCAGAGATGTCTTTGTAATGGCTGAAGACTTTATTGTGTGGTCCTGGTAGAAACTTCATTATCGCTGGAAAAGCCTCATAGAGCTGAAATAAAAAAAATCCACTGTCATTTTTATACGCAAAGATTTTATACGGCATTTCAAGGCACATAAAAAGGACAAGCATTTCATGAGAAATGTTTCTGTCATTTGGCCCTGAAAATGCATAGTAAGTCAGAAGAAGCCATTCAATTTAATAACCGTTGAGGTTATTTTATGTATTCATGTATTTCCATCAAATGGTCCATTATAAACAGTTCAGAGGAAAAACACCCCTACCTTGCCCCAAATGGAACCTTCTATTTGCATGACTTCAGACAGCAACCTTAGCAGCCTTTGGAAGTTGTGATCACTGTAATCAAATCTGTGTCCAAAGACCATGAAGCAAATGATGTTTGCGGTGGAATTGTTGAGAAGCCATTTAGGATCAAAGGGGTTACCTGTGAAATGAAGGACAAATGGTATTTCTTGTGTTAATCAAATAAATGAGAGATGGAAAAGTGGGAGCTCTCAATTTCCAATTTTCTGTTTAATGTTCTGATACACAGCAGTAACTGTACATGTGGTATGTAAATGTTTGATTGTTGTATGAGCACTTGTTTGGTACATGAAATAAAAACCTTTCAGAAGATAAGGTACGATTATGTGTTGCCGGAAAGGTTAGCTTTAAGCACTTTCAGTGTATAGCACTGTCGTCTGATTTGATCTGGAGAGATACATATAGTGTGGGAGATGGTTCGGGGATCTTGAGCCTTGAAAGTCCTGTTGATTTCGAGGATCTGATGCTTCACCTTTCTTCCGCTCGATATCTTCATGGAGGAATCTGCTCTCCTCACAGATGACGGACTCAAGAGACTTCTTTCCCAGTCCAAAATTCCTTAAGGTGGTGAGAGCAAATCTCCTCTGTCTCCTCCACTTGTAGCCATTGCTGAGGAATATACCTGGATGGAATATACATTTTCATGTTATGCCAGCTTTAATTCTAATCTGTGAACTTCACCACCTAACTTGCTGAAATATTGACACACCATAGTGTTAATTTTACAAAGAAATATTTGCATCTGTGAGAACCAGAAGCACAGTCACATGATGTATGTTCACTATTTTGGCACATCTAATTATGAACAAGATGTTAATAACAGAGGCTTCTATTAAATCTGTCACTTATTTAAATGGGAAATGTAACATTGTAGAGACTTGCCATTTCCAGAATATAGTCTGTCATTCATCGGACTCGGAGGTCGGTCCACAAAGGTCTCTGCCTGGGTCACCAGTGCCTCCTTCACCATTTTGTACCCTGTGACAAGCACAATCTTATCTCTGCCCAGACGAAAGCTGAAGACATTTCCATACACTTCAGCCAGCTTTGGAAACAAGACAAATAAACAAATTATCGGTCATTTAGCCTGGAATGCTGCCTTGAATATGCTGACAATGGTGTTTTATTGTTAAACTTGTTCAGCTTCTTACTGGGATCCAGTAATATTGTGAGTAGCCAACAGTGTGATCCTGTTATTCCCTGTTCATTGCACTCCAATGCTGTTCATAGCAATTGTTCCAGATTGTTATAAGCTCATAAATGAAATGTGATATATGCATTATGACTGAGAAAATAATTAGATTTGAGATTTAATTTTTTTTTTAATTTGAGATTTAAAAGTAATATAAAATATTTTTCAATATTTCAAAGATGTTTCAATATTATTTTCACTCTTGCATAGGCCATTGTCAAGCCATCGTCTGCAATGTCTTTACGATGTTCGCGAAATGCTTTATGGGAATTGTTTTGCATTGCCTAATCGGCAAACATATAAGATGAACGTGTCTGACAGACAGAATTATAAAAAGGTTTTTTCACAACTGAAAGTAGATCAGGCTATTTTTGGTATAGATTACTTGCATAATAGGGTAAGAAAAACACATGGG
The DNA here is from genome assembly GCA_022829145.1 of Albula goreensis. Lineage (NCBI taxonomy): Eukaryota > Metazoa > Chordata > Actinopteri > Albuliformes > Albulidae > Albula > Albula goreensis. The sequence goes on from CM040753.1 coordinate 31,003,342, forward strand.
TTGAACAACAAACACAGATTGACAAGTAAAACATAACAAGTTCAACGGATTTTCTCACCTTTGTCAGGTAGATGTCAGGTTGTTTGGAGTCGATGTGGAACACATTCCCGAAAATAGGTAAGGCCCAGGGACCAGGAGGAAAGTTTGGGGGATTCCTGTTCTTCAGGAAGTCCGTGATCAGAAGAAAGGCAACAAAAAAAATTAGGAATCCTTTGATATCAACATCCTCAAGCAAAGAATACAGCAGCATGGTGAAGACACAAACCTGCTGCACCCAGCTGAAAAACAGTTCTCGTCCTCAAAAGCTCTTCTTGCTGCCCTACTTTATGTACTTTGCACACGATAGAAGCTGTGTAATATGTAACCTGTGCACTACGTGTTTAATAAAGGCAGATCCACTGACTTAACTAGAATTTTTACTGGTAAGATTCATTTTACGGTTTATGCCAAATCCAGACTAATGAAAGAAAATGCATTTTTTTATTATTTCAACAGATATTGAAGTTCTCTGGCAGGTGTGTTTTTGTCTTTACCATTTTCTCTGTCACCTGAGTGCAAGTTAATAATCCTTATTCCTCAGTTATCTATGGTCGTCTGGGAATTATGACAATCATTAAATTGTGCATGTCATGATTTGGCATGTGATTTGTAATCAGAAAGTGATTGCATAAATCACCTGACACTTACAAATGACTAACCATATAAATTTCTTTATCAAATTAACTGCTTTAATTAATCGTGGATAAGCATCTTCATGGCTTTTCATTGCACCGTGAATGACTCAGCAAAGCAAACACTCCCACATGTTATGAGATAAGACAGAAAAAAAAATGTACTCTAGATGATTGTTGGTGACACCACATTACCAACGTTTCAGCTGACCCGTAATAAAAGTCCTGTCTAGCTATCTTGCAAGTGTTATTTATGGAAGAGCTTGATGTCAGTTATATTTGCAGGTTGTAGGTCATAGATATTTCCTTCAGCCTGGCAAAATTTACTTTTTTCCTTTGAAATGTTTCTTGATGTCACGATTTGTGCATCCTTTGATATTTTTTTGATTGTACAGGTTCTAGGTCATAGATCTCTGGGGATCAAGATTCCTTCAGATGGATCTTGCTGGCACATTTTCCAAGACAGTTTACAAACAACACAGAGGACAAGCTTAAGCTCAAAAATATTTTTCTCTTTGAAATGTTTCTTGAGTTTCTCTTTGTTTTTGTGAAAGATGTGAGTCTAAAAATAAAACATAGATTTGGCCATAAAAAAACAAGCATCCTTGGAGGAGAAATTTTTTTGATTGTACACATTGACTTTGGCTCTCCTTCTGTTTGGAGAACAAAAATTATTAGACTGGGCTTTAAATCAAACTGCACTTTGTCCAAAAAAAAAATAAATATCATGTGAAACTCTGGGGATTTTAAAAATAGAGAGAAAATGAAGAGCGAGAAATGGCTCCATCTTTACAATGCAGCTGCTTGGATCTTGCATCAATTAAGTGTGATACGTAGCTACTACAACCTAAAATCATTTCAAGAGTATTTGCAACTGTCGCTAGCTAAATGTGTTCAAATATTTGTACTAAAATGTGTTCAAATATTTGTGCTGCCATAAGAATTTGTATACTGTGTAAATGTCTGTTGTTATTCAACAATGCTTCTGTAACTGTTGATGTCAGTACAGTTATTACATTAGTTATGGAATTGCCATTTTATTACACATGTGGAAATGCGGTTTTATTATCCTAAGTGCATTCTATTTGTGCATACTCGAAAAACGTTTCATAAATTGTCAGTCTGAAAGTGTGGCTGACGTTCAGCTTGGGTTGCTACAGTTAGCAGGAACTGTCTTCAGTTAGCATGTATTTAGCACAAAAACGTGCTCAGTGTCATGACATAGGGTGCGATTCAATACTTTCAAAATGTATCCTCCTTTCCTCCAGCATCACCTTGTCTCCTACCTCTTCTGTACTGGCATATTGCAGGGAGGATGGAGAAGAGGCAGGTGTGGATGAGCAGAGGATACATGTTTTGAGTGCTGAAATAACCCATAAAGTAACTGTCATGAATACAGCTGAGAAAATCGAATGATATAAGGCAAGAGGGTGGTCACAGGGCCGAAGTAAAGGGCAACTGGACTTGTTGTAATTCCTGTGTGGTTTATTCATGCATGATATTAAAACATGTTACCAGATGTTAGAAAACACATTAATGAGGATGGATGGCATAAAACCACCATTATTTTTGCAGAGGGGAATGGTGGGAAACTGGTGTGCTTTTAGCAGCGCTTTCTGTTGCATGTCACTGGCATTGGTGCTTTGGGCAGCTCAGAGGAGTGTAAGGTAGCCTTGTTGCTCACAGTGGCCAGACCTCAGGCTGTTGATGTTTGAAATAGTGTTGCATTTGTGGAGGAGGGGGACAGAAACAAACTGAACAAGGTATCAGAACTGTTTGATGGATGTTACCCTCTCAAAAACAATGCGACGTATAAAAGATAGGCCATGTTTGTAGACTGTGGGTGTCAATCTGTATCCCTGGAGGACCACAGTGTTGGCAGTTTTTATTGTTTCCTTTTAATTGGTAGCCATTTCAGGCCTTGGAAACCAGGTGTGTGGACTCTATAGCTAATCATTGATTTAAATGAATAAATTAAGTCTTGAAATACACCTTTGCTTTGCACTTAAAAATATTTGTAGAGAGCGCAGTGGCTGGTTCTGTGACTGTGTCACTTGACAATGTTTCATTCGGTGAATGCTGTGAACAAAGCTGTCTCCAGAGGGTGCTCTGAGTCCAGGAATGATGTGGCAAACACTGTCATTGCAAACATCATGGCAATAAACATGGACCAAGGTGATGCCTGGCATATGGTCCAAAAAATGGTAAAAAATGTAATTGCAGGGATCACTTTGTGAAAGTGTGTTTCTGGGAAGACAAAACGACAGATAAAATACAAGTTCATCCTATGACAATGATTTATCATGCGGAGATGGACAGAAGTTGCTTTAGTCGTTGGAATGGCTTAGCAACGCATGATGCAGAATTGAATTCAGTTGGACAGGAAAATCAGTGCTCCAAAAGAGGAAACATGGATAGTTCTCTTGTAGCAGCATCATGGTTCCCTTCAAATGTGATACAGGTGAGAAGGCATGTCTCGTTAGCTTGTGTGACATCTGGCAGTGAAACCAAAGATATGACACAAGACTATAGCTTTCGTGGCATACAAGGGGCAAAGCACTGAAGCCAATGGAACATGCAGACTGATTGTCACGTACAAATTGCAGTCATCCTCTGATGTTTGTGATTGTGCTGGAGGGACATGACCCATTTTTAGGAGATAAGATTTGTGTGGACCAAGGTCTTGTAAAATGAGTGTACACTTTAATAAAATGAATTGTGTGCAGTGCTCTAGCCAGGAACGAGTCAATTCAACAAGTTTCATGATATTGCATAGGTACTCAGATGTATTTCAGTGGTTGAAGAGAGCATGCCCAACCTGTCATACATGCACCTCGCAGAGTGCTATTGGCTCTGCAGTGAAGTCAAAGCAGAGCTTGAACACATGGATGGACTTGGGGTATTATAAAAATGAGGAGCCCATTGATGGCGGCAAAAGGTGTTTTTGTTACATTTTGTGTTCATTTATGCAAAACAAAGAAATTGCGTGTTTGTATGGACCCTTACACTATGAATGCCAACAGGAGAGAGCATTATCAGATCCCAAAGAGGGAAGAAATTGTTGGTGACATGGTTGGGGTAAAATTCTTTTTTTAAAAAAGCCACCTCTCGCATGGGTTCTGCCAGCTTATACTTGATGAGGCTAGCAGTAAGCTGTGCACCTTTAATACTTCCTGTGGAAGATATTCTCACCAGCATCTTCCCTTTGGAATCAGCTAAGCTCCTGAAATATTCCATAGTGCCATGGAACAAACAATTGAGGGCGTAGATGGCCTCAGTATATTTGAACGAAATTATGGTATGGGGCTCCACACAACCAGTGCAATGCACAGTCAGAAAAACCACTCTAAAGAACTCAGCAGTATGGCCTGAACTTCAACAAAGACAAAACCCAGTTCTGTGTTAAGGACACCACCTTTGTCGAAGTTAGGATCTCTTCTGCCGGGATTCAGCCAGACCAAGCTAGTTGAGGCAATATGAAACATGGAAAAGCCCAATGATAAAAAGGGGATTCAAAGAACCCTTGGCATGATAACTAACCTAGGGAAATTCATCCCAAATCTTTCTAAAAAATCATTTGCATCTCAGTGTAAATTTGAATATAATACTTCCAGTCTGGTCTATCTGCAAGCAAATGGAAAAGCAGAGAAGGGAGTACTAACTGTCTAAAGACTACTAAAAAGGGCCATGCACAGCAACAGTGATCCCTGTCTAGCCCTGCTGTCATACAGAGCAGCACCACTTGGAAAATTTGCTGCAGAGCTCCTAATGGGATGGGATGCTAAGTGGACTGAGAAAGCCAAGAAACTGAAACAGAGACAAAAATCCCTCTACGATCGTTCTGCTACTGCTCCAAGGCATGGGGAAGTGATGTCATCTGCATTGAAGGGCCAGGTTCATGGTTGAATCAAGCCACAGTCCTTGACATGAGACATTTTTCAAAAGAGGTCAAATCATTGCGAGTGTTAAATCGTGGCAATGCCCACATTGTACATTGTGCAGACCCAAAAAAAATAAATAAATAAAATAAAAAATGACACTGGAAGGCAGTGTCAAAAAGTTGCATGAACCTACAAAACACAAGCTGAAACATTTTCATAGAACTAAATCTACACCTCTGTGATACAGTCTCAACTCAAGTCTTTTTTTGTGAAAAAAAACCTCTTGTATTTAAAAAATTAAGCTTCCATTATTTTATATAACACCTGTATTTACAAATAATGAAGTAATTTTTCTCCTTTGACCTTCAAAGTATATTAAGTTTCAGTTTTACTGTGTATTTGTTTTGCTTGTATTCTGTGTTCAAGAAATCATACAGTTGGATGCACAAGGCAGGTGTCAGTACAGTTTTTTATTCAATATTTTCAGCTTGCAGATGATTACAGCAGCATCTAGGAGGGGCAGTCAGAAAATAGTGTTTATGTCAGATGTTAAGATGGTGAAAGAGGCTTAGGTTAAGCAATCAGAACATGACATGAGACGGCTGACCGTCCAGTCATCCCTTTTTTCCTGACTTTTTTAAAGGGCTTGGTAAAGAACCATGAAAATCATATTCTGTCTTGGCTGCCTAATAGTGACAGAGAGGTAGCAGAAAGTTTTTTTGAAAAGAGACATGATTTTAGAAGTTAGGAGTTTCTGTTGGTAAAGAACCATGAAAATCATATTCTGTCTTGGCTGCCGAATAGTGACAGAGAGGTAGCAGAAAGTTTTTTTGAAAAGAGGACATGATTTTAGAAGTTAGGAGTTTAAGTTGGTAAAACTGGTGTCTTTGGTCTGTAGCTTTAAGCAATATCTACCTTTGTAAGATCCAGAGAAAGTTTACAAATGTCAACTTGAAATACTTTGGTTCGGGAAACATAGCATTAGAGACATACATTCCACAGGAAAACAACTGTGAAGCCATGAAAGGCAAGCTATATATATTTAGTAATTAGTCAAAAGTACCTAACCAAAAGCTTATTTGACACAGCAGCATATGACATGCAAAAAGGCAAGGAACAAGATAACTGTTTAATCCAGAAACGTTTGTCTTGTGAGTTACACTTTAAGAGTGCTTTGTGTTTGAATGTATGTGTGTGTCAACTTAAACCAAAGTAATATCATTTGCTTTATGTTTCCACTGCTGCCTATTTCATATCACCTACAGGTATTCTTAAGGGAGTTTAACGAGGAGTGGCACACATCTTGTAGGGAAGTGGTGTCAGGGTGGTTCCTATCTGTCCCTCCAGACTCAGCTCTGCACCCTGGACAGGAGAGAAGGTGAATTTTTGGAACATTGAGACGAAGAAGAGGAAGAGTTCCATCCGGGCCAGCTGCTCCCCCAGGCACACCCTCTTACCTGGTGAGAAGCACCATATGAAGAGTTACTTAACAAATCCTTTTGAACCCCTCTCTGGATTTGTGTAATTAGTGCATGAAATGAGTCACACATTACCTGCTGAGAATGGTAGGAATGCATCTTTTCTCACAAAGTTTCCCTCAGAATCCAGGAAGTGTCCCGGGTTGAAGGTGTCCGGTGTCTCCCAAACACTCTTGTCATACATCACGGAGGTCAGGATCGTCAATACCGCTGTGCCCTGAAGCCAAAAACAATGCACAAGATGCAGTTTTCCTCAGTGTGAACAATCACAGTGTGTTTGTATTGTTACCAAGGTGAAATGAATATAATATACACCTATGAGCTAAAGCACTATGACCACCTGATTACTATGCTGTTTGTCCTCTGCGTGCCACCAAAACATCTCTGACCAACTAAGGCATGGACTCTACAAGACCTCTGGGGGTGTGCTGTGGTATCTAGCACTAAAGTGTTAGCAGCAGATCCTTCAAGTCCTTCCTTCAAGGTGGAGTTGCCATGTGAGGTGCAGTTGCTATGGATCAGACTTGTTGTTCCAGCACATCCCACAGATTCTCGATTCATTGAGATCTGGGGAAATCTGAAGCCAGGGCAACACCATGAACTCTTTGTCATGTTCTTCTTACCATTCACAACAATGTGTGCAGTGTGGTAGGGTGCATTATCCTGCTGAAAGAGGCCACTACCATTGGGGAATCTCCTTGCCTTGAAGTGGTGTACCTGATCTGCAACAATGTTTAGATAGGTGGCATGTGTCAAATTGACATCCACATGAATTCCTGGACCCAGGGTGTCCAAGCAGAACATTGCCCAGAGCATCATACTCCCTCCATGGACTTGTCTTCTTCCCACAGTGCATCCTGGTGCCATCACTTCCCCAGGTAAACGATGCACACATACCCAACCATCCACATGATGTAAAAGAAAACGAGACTCATCAGACCAGATGACCTTCTTCCTGCGCCAAAGTCCAGTTCGATGTAGTGCACCCATTTTAGACGCTTTTGATGGTGGCTGCGCTGTCCAATACACAGCAAGGTGCAATGCACTTTGTTTTGTGAGTCACTCCCCCCGTAACCATCATAAAAATTTTCTGTGACTTATGCCATGTAGCCGTTCAGTCGATTTGGACCAGATGGGATAGCCTTTGTTGCCCTTGCATTTTGATGAGTCTTGGGCATCCAACACCCAATCACCAGTTCATGGCTTTTCCCACTCGGAACACTGTTGGGAAGTACTGGTGGGTGAGAGCATCCCATAAGCCTTGTCGTTTCAGAGATGCTCCGACCCAGTCATCTGGCTGTAACGATTTGGCCCATGACAAAATCAGTCCGGTCTTTATGTCTTTATGTCTGCTTGTTTCTCCCGAATTCAACGATTCAACAATGTTGACTACGAGAAACAACTATATGCTTACCATATATCCCAGATCTTGACATATGCAGTTGTTACTAGATAAATAACATGATTTGCTTCATCTGTGAGTGGTCATAATGTTTTGGCTCATCGGTGTACAAAAACAACATCGACGTATAAAACAATATACCAGGGGTCATTAAATATATATGACCTAGGGTCAAATTCTCAAAGAGCAAATTGTTTGGACCAAACTAGAGCATCCAGAAGGAAAGGAGGGATAATGAATGACAGAAAAATTAAAACTTGCATGCCTGGCACCTTATGTTTTGTTTCAGCTGAAAAAGAGAGGGAGTTTGGCCTTAATAATAATAATAATAATAATATTGTCTTATTAAAGTTCTGCAAGTTGCTTTTAAAAGCAGACGTTGTGCACTGCTTATTTATTTCAAAGGCAACGGGAGCAATAATATCACACACAGCTTGTGCAAAGCAAAGGCTTTGACTCACTCAGCACCACCCCTGCTGTCAAAATAAAAAATAAGAAATATTCAATTCTGTCGTGCTACAACATTCAACATAGTTTTGCATTTGAATACGCCTTGATGGTTTGACAGTATTCAATGCTTTACCCCTTCTTATGGATTCAACGTAAAATTAATATAACTAAAGAACGGTATTCAAACATTCTTGTTATACTTCATTTGGGGTTGGGAAGAATTAGGTGGGGCCAGGGAAAATAGATTAAATGCAGTAAACATTCTTTGGTTAATGTCATGAATGCAGTTGTTTACCTTTTTGCTGAAGTTTCTGGAATTACTAAATTGGTCAAAAGTTCAAGAATTGTCTTGAACTGAAGGGCTTATATTGTTTGGGTCATGCAGGAATTTGTGTAATAAACTGACCAGAAGAGGATCTTCATTACAATGTAAAGCTTATACTTGTCGATTCCCAGCATGCTCGCAAGTGCCTGTAGGATTTCATTACCTTCGGAATGAAGTACCCTCCCAGTGTGGTGTCTTTGTTGGACATCCTGAGGCCATTGAGTGGCACAATGTTCCCCATCCTCTGCACCTCGTGGATCACAGCGTCAGTGTAGGGCATGTTGGCTCTGTCTGTCATGGTGGGCTGGCGTGACTGTCCAATCACTCTGTCTATCTCAGCCTGGACCTTCTCTGGAAATGGGACAAGTCTAACATGAAGAACCATTTACAACACTCATATAGTGTTCATTGACCAGTACCTGCAGTCTCCTGTGTTTAATTGTATTTAGGTCATGTGAGTTTTTTCCACAGAACCACCATAAATTAGATTCTTTTGAAGTGGCTACACAGATCTGTTGGTAGCCCCTCACCCTGTATTTCAGGGTATTTCATCATGTAGAGCAAAGCCCAGCGCAGTGTGGTGGAGGTGGTCTCTGTTCCAGCCAGAAACAGGTCCAAAGCACACAGGATCAGGTTGGATTCCTCAAAGCCAGCCTCTGGATTCTGTGCATTCTGAGGAGTAAATTAAGGTTCTGTCAGGCCTCTCATTTTAACCTGCAATGAATGTAGCCTATGAATCATAATGTCAGTGTTGTGCAGACATTCCAGAGAGAGAGGTTAAATTTACCAAGCATCTGTTTCACTTCAATGTACCACTTGAAGCTTTTCAGTGATTTTCACTATAATCTCCCACACACTCATAGGAGGAAAATCTCACTGTATTTCATTTTCTCTTACTTCTACCTGAAAACATTCTGTATAATGACTAATGTAGGCAGCACAAGTCCTATGAATCAGTTTTCATTGAGCATGTTAACATTTATAAATCACGATTTGTATAAATATGATCATTACATGAGAAAAAGCATGTACCTCTTTTATCTCTGCAAGGAAGGAGTCCATGTAGTCTCGTGGGGCTGATGGGTCCAAGTCTTCCTTGTGTTTTTCCATCTCTTCCCTCACAAAGCCTGAGAGCTCTTTGTAATGGCTGAAGACTTCATTGTGTGGTCCTGGTAGAAACTTCATTATAGCTGGAAAAGCTTCATAGAGCTGAAGAGAAAAATGAAGTGTTGGGATTTTATATGTTATTTCACAGTCCACAAAAAGGACAAGCTTTTCATGTGAGAAAACACATATTAAGTGTAAGAGTAATTCAATGTAACAGTCATTGGGACGATCGTTTATGTATCCATATATGTACATCTTCACTGTAACGTTTGGAAAAACACCCCTACCTGGGCCCAAATGGAACCATCCAGCTGAATTGTTTCGGACAGCAACCTTAGCAGCCTTTGGAAGTTGTGATCACTGTAATCAAATCTGTGTCCAAAGACCATGAAGCAAATGATGTTTGCGGTGGAATTGTTGAGAAGCCATTGAGGATCAAAGGGGTTACCTATGAAATGAAAGACAAATGGTATTTTTGTTGTTAATCAAATAAATGAGAGATGGAAAAGTGGGAGCACTCAATTTCCATTTTCTTTTCAGTATTCTGATACACAGCAGTAACTGTACATGTGGTATGTAAATGTTTGATTGTTGTATGAGAACTTTTTTGGTACATGAAATAAAACACCTTTCTGAAGATGCTATTATGTTTTGCCAGTAAGGTTAGCTTTAAGCATTTTCAGTAAAGCACTGTAGTTTGATTTGATCTGGAGAGATACATATAGTGTGGGAGATGGTTCGGGGATCTTGAGCCTTGAAAGTCCTGTTGATTTCGAGGATCTGATGCTTCACCTTCCTTCCGCTCAATCTCTTCATGGAGGAATCTGCTCTCCTCACAGATGACGGACTCAAGAGACTTCTTTCCCAGTCCAAAATTCCTTAAGGTGGTGAGAGCAAATCTCCTCTGTCTCCTCCACTTGTAGCCATTGCTGAGGAATATACCTGGATGGAATATACATTTTCATGTTATGCCAGCTTTAATTCTAATCTGTGAACTTCACCACCTAACTTGCTGAAATATTGACACACCATAGTGTTAATTTTACAAAGAAATATTTATACTAATATCTAATTACATAATTAGATATATACATATCTAATTATGAGCAAGATGTTAATAACAGAGGCTATTATTATTATTGTTATTAAATCTGTCACTTATTTAAATGGGAAATGTAACATCGTAGAGACTTGCCATTTCCTGAATATAATCTGTCACCCATCGGACTCGGGGGTCGGTCCACAAAGGTCTCTGCCTGGGTCACCAGTGCCTCCTTCACCATTTTGTACCCTGTGACAAGCACAGTCTTATCTCTTCCCAGACGAACACTGAAGACATTTCCATACACTTCAGCCAGCTTTGGAAACAAGACAAATAAACAAATCATTATTCATTTGGCCTGGAATGCTGGCCTGAATATGCTGACAATGGTCTTGTTGTTGTTAGACTGGATCGCCTTCTTACTGGGATCAGATGGTATTGATAAGTAGCCTACAGTGTGATGCTCTTTTTCCTTGTTCATTGTTGGACGGTCCTTAATGATTATTCCAGCTTGTTATGTGCTCAGATGATCTTGATCAGGGTCTGTGCTTATTGAGAAATATTAAGATAACATTGTCTGCACTCCACAATGTCAGAAGTTACAATAATGGAACATAAGCCAGGGTTCATTCAATGTTTTCCCACAACTTTGGCTGGCACGCAAATTTAGGTATTCCTTTCACCGACAGTGGGAAAGATGAAAATTAATGCACCAAATTGTTCTTGAGCTGAAAAAGTGTAGCACTCTTAAATTGTAAGTAAAATTTTAAGACAAGTTTTTATTGAATCTTATCCTGAGCCTCCAGCACTTCTACAGAACAAACTGACGGCAACAGCACCACTATCTCTGACCTAATTAATTTGCAATCGGAACATTTTCATTGCCACACAAAACAAAGTTTTATGTTTAAGATATTTGAGGTTTCAATATTATTTTTCCTTTTGATCTTTTCATCTTTATCTTGCATAAGAGTTTATTCTTTTGTTGCTCAGAGCTCACCTAGATCATTGTCAAGCCATTGTCTTCCATGTCTATGCGATGTTAGTGAAATGGCGTGTGAGCATTGTATTACAGTGCGTAATTTGATGTAGAATTTGAGATTTAATAGTACTATAAAATATTTTTCAATATTTCGAAGATGTTTCAATGTTATTTTCTCTCTTGCTTAGGTCATTGCCAAGCCATCGTCTGCAATTTCTTTATGATGTTTGTGAAATGCTTTATGGGAATTGTATTACATTGCCTAATTGGCAAACATATAAGATTAATGTGACTGACAGACAGGATTGTAAAAAGGTTGATTCATAACTGAAAGTAGATCAGGCTATTTTTGGTATAGATTACTTGCATAATAGGGTAAGAAAAACACATGGATTGAACAACAAACAGAGATTGACAAGTAAACATACCAAGGCCAAAGGATTTTCTCACCTTTGTCAGGTAGATGTGAGGCTGTTTGGAGTCGATGTGGAACACATTCCCCACAATTGGTAAGGCCCAGGGACCAGGAGGAAAGTTTGGGGGATTCCTGTTCTTCAGGAAGTCCGTGATCAGAAGAAAGGCAACGAGAAAAATTAGGAGCCCTCTGATATCAACACCCTCAAGCAAAGAATACAGCAGCATGGTGAAGACGCAGGTTTCCTGCACCTCGCTGAAAAACAGCACTCGTTTGCCAAAGCTCTTCCTGCTGGCCTACTTCTTGTACTTTGTGCACAATGGACGCTGTGTATTATGTAACCTCTGCACTGCATATTTAATAGAAGCAGAGCCTGCCACTTTATAACCATTTATACTGGAAAGTGTAATTTTATGGTTTATGTTAAATGCAGAGTCCTGTAGTAAATTAAGGTTTTTTTTATTATTATTATTTTTTGTTCAGACTGATATTGCACTAGGAAGCCGTACTGGCTTTTTTTTTTTTTTTTTTTTTAAAGCATTGAGCATATTCAGTGAGGTCTGTGTGTAAACTTTGCCCCTAAGATGAAAATGCAAGCCACAATACTGATTATGAAAAATAAGTAGCATTCATTTTTTAAAATTTTATTTAACAATGTTTTTGTCTGGGTAAACTGAATGATATACAGATGAGCTAAACAAATTAGTCGGACGGGCATGTTAAGTATATTATAGACTTTACTCTGTACATGGTGTTTGACTGTAATTATTATCATGTAGATAAGTATATTGGCTCCCTGCAATTTTTGGCTGGTCTCCAGTGTGATTTACACACAGGTTGGCAAAGTAGTGTATATCAAGAATCACATTACATACTGTATATTTCACTTTTGTTCTCTGGCAGGTGTGTTTTTATGCTTTTTCTCTGTCACCTGGGTGCAACTTTATCATCCTTATGCCTAAGTTATCGATGGTCTTCTGGGAATTACGACAATCATAAAAAACAGTGTTTGGTAGATATGTAATATTACAGATTACATTTTTGGACTGCCCATCCTTTACCCCGAGTAATTAGATACAGACTACATTTACCTTTTTTGTCATGCGATTTGTAATCAGTTACGGATTACATTAACCACTCAACACTATATAATATAAAAATATATTATGTCTTTAGCAAATGTACTGCTGAATAGTACATTTGATCTTTATGTCTTTTCAGGCATAATCTTTACCCCCTGAATGACACAGCAAAGCAAACATTCCTATGTGTTGTGAGATAAGACAGAAAAAAACGACTTTCCATGATTGCTGGTGTGAATCCCCATTACCAGTGTTTCAGCTGACCCATAATAAAAGTCCTGTCTAGCTATCTTGCAAGTGTTATTTATGAAAGAGGTCAGTTATACTCACCGATATTACAAAAGAGGTTGATGTCACGAGTGCTTGATATTTGCAGGTCCCAGATCAGACATAGTCAAGGTTCCTTCAGATTCTTGTACCTTTTCACTGTTAAGACAGTCTAAAGTGATTTATATGAATCTACTTTTCTCAGTTCAAATATGTATTAAGTGATATTTATGGTTCTGTAAAAGTCTTAGAATTTGGGCATAAACAAGCATCCTTGGAGGAATTTTATCTTTGTATTTTACACAGTGACTTTGGCTCTCCTTCTGTGATGATCAAAGTTAATGTGGAAAACAGCCTCCTTCCAAAGCATACAACAGGCCTCCTCTTGCCTGTTGCAGTTGTTTATGATCCCTGTCAGGCAGTCAGTGATCCAATGCACACATCTGGAAAGACCCTGGAGATAAGGCTGACCGAAAGAGACCATTCAGAACGGGCTGCAGTCCAAAGTGAAACTCTGGGGATGAGAGATGAAGAGGAGAACAGCTCCATCCAATGCAGCTGCTTGGAAAAAAATCTAGCTAACGAGCACAGTAGACTCCAGAATTATTGTTACCTTTGATGAAGAAGCAGAAAGCATAAACAGAAGAGATAAGCTATGCACAAACATACAGTGTGGGCCCAGTCTAAGACCACTTGTGTAGGTGCTTCTATTTTGCATGCTTTAAAAATTTTATACAATATTTTTTTATTTTTGCAAATTATGCTAACAATTTGAGTGAAAGGTTGAATCTTTGAAAAAATGTCCATGAATTTCCAGAATGTCTTGGTTTGTGGAATGTCCCCCTTTTGCTTTAACAGTATCCTGCTCTGGAGCTGACTCTGATGATCCATGTTATCCCATGGTCTTCAAGTGCTCAAAACTTTCTAGGCCTTTGAGTGCCCTCTTAAATATTCAGTGAGATCTGACCTTTGGTATGAAGGAATTGACAGGGTCAGTGTCACAAATTTGCTTACATTTGGTCTTAAATATTTATTCTTCATTTTAAATATAAATGAAGAATTTTCTTTGATTTTTTTCAAAATCCTTAAACTTTCAGTTTATTTCCAGGTTTACAAGGGAAAAAAAAAGCTTGAAAACAAGTTGTCTGACTTTTTGACCCTCCAGTATGTTATTCTGATGCAATTGTTATTATTATTATTATTATTATTATTATTATTATTATTATTACTATTATTTACATTTTTAATGCCTGATACTATTTTTCCTCAAACACATTGTCAAAATTTTTTTTTCTCTATTGTTCTTAAAATCAAGCAAACATCAGTTTGTAATTTAGTTCTAGATATTAAAGTTAATCTCAGTCTTAAGGTACAGTGTTGTTACTTTCCATCACTTCCAGTTTCTCTAGGGTATAAAAATGAAGTGCAAAATAATTTTGTCATCCATCATCATTTTGGAAAAATCTGTTGTGTCTGCCAGGAAGCTGAGTCTTGGCCACAGGTGGACTTTGCAACATGACAAAGAGGAAAATTTTCAAAGAAATGTTCACCTGAAAGCAAACTGTGGTGTTTCAATGCTCCATCTCAGTAAAAGTGAATACCTGTGCCCTAAATTAAATAGGACAGTGTATAAACATTGACCTCAGGGCTTGAAGGATCTTGCCAGTCTTATGAAACATTATGGGAAAAAGCTCTGTCCATGCCAGAGAGGTCTTCACCAAGCTTCAAAATTTTGTATTTGAGAAAAAATGTATGCCGTGTTGAAAAACGTGTGTAAAAAGACATTTGTGTGAGAATAACAAATCTGTTTTACAGGTCATTATCTGCGATGTCTGTTTCTTATTTATTGATTTCTTTTTTGTTTATTTTCATCCAGGATGCCGATAATTTTAGAATCAACGGAAGGTGTAGTTTTCAAGACATTTGCCTTGAATGACTGATAAGGTACAAATCAGCAACACTTCCCCTTCTTTACTGTATCAGCGAAGCCCTGGGAAACACGCACAATCAATCTATTTGCCCTAAAACAACGGGACAACGACGTAATGTGTGTCTGAAAATAAAACATGTAAAAACTAGCAAAAAGCAACGCATATGGGATCTTTGTAATTATAACATTTAATTTACGCACTTGGGACAACACTTACCATAAAAGTTGAAGGAAACACTACCAACAAACAACTACTTTGTTACTGCTTTTAGTTGCAAACGAGGTGACCCTTTGATTTTCTTTAAAGTATTCAGTTGTGATAACAAAGAACAAATAGGGACTTTTGAGTTATTGGCGTTGCCGTAATAATAGTTTGCTTACCTTCACTCATAGTTTTTCCTCATGTCTTCACTTTATTTTGCATAGCCTTTAAAATTAAACATCAGGATGAATTCGTTCGCACGAATTAACTTAATTTGACTCGCAATTAGCACAAACACTTTCTGGCGTTCTTCCCTGAGTTTCTACAAACATCAGTCACGTACATACTGTAGCGTTATCATTTTTGTTGACAGTAACTTCAATCACTTTACATGTGGGGCATGACTCTCTCAGTCATACTGAAGCGCATATGCAGTTTTGTTATCCGCCTCATTTACCCTTACCCTCCTTTTTGTATTTTTACTCAGAGCAGATTTCACATTTGCTTAGTCCTCTGCATCTCTCAGTGCTGATGAACATTAACTATGATTCTCAGTGCTTTTCTCGCGTATTTGGATATCTGGGGCTGTTTGCTCTTCCTTTTTGTGTTCCTACTTATGTCTGATATCCTGAAGAATAAAAATCCACCAAATTTTCCTCCAGGACCCTGGCCGTTACCTTTTCTGGGCAATGTTTTCACTGGAGTTGACTTTAAGACCATGGACAAGGTAAGTGACTCATTATAGGTAAATAGAAGTAGCCATTGCGCGTTGTGGCCCTGAGAAAATCAAATATAATGTCGTGGGCTACTCCTCATCGAACAGGTCGTTGAGTAATTTATTGTGCAAATAGGTTGAAATAAATGAGGGCTTTTAAAAGATTTGATCATATGGGATGGATTCTACAAGATCCTACCGAGGGTAGACAATTATTCAATAAAAAATTATTGAATGTGTTCAAAGGGGGCAGTGTCAAAACTCCCCACATCGAAAAAATTGCATGAAATACATGCGAGCGAGCGCGCAAAACACTGGCCTGAAAATTCTCAAAGACTGCACACTTCATTTCTCAAGTTCTCAAAACTGAAAAAAGCTTCAGTTATTTCATGTAACACCTATATTTACAAATAGTGAAGTAATTTTTCTCCTTTGACCTTCAAGGTAAATTAAGTTTCATTTTTACTGTGTATTTGTTTTTCTTGTATTCTGCATTAATGAAATACTATGGTTGGATGCACAAACCAGTTTTTAATATGGTTTTTTATTCAATATGTACAGCTTGCAGATGAGTACGGCAGCGTCTTCAGTCTGAGGAGGGGCAGTCAAAAAGTAGTGTTTATATCAGGGTATAAGATGGTGAAAGAAGCGTTGGTCAAGCAGGGAGAACACTTGTCTGACCGTCCGGTCATCCCTCTTTTTCATGACTTCTTTAAAGGGCTTGGTAAGGAACCATGAAAATCATATTCTGTCTTTGCTCAACAATTTAACCAAGTAGGGAAAACGATGTCAGAAAGTTCTTCTGAAATAGAGGTTACAATTTAAAGAAGTTAGCCATTTCTGCTGGTAAAATGGTCTCTTTTTGATAAAGGTATAGCATTAAGCAATGGATACCTTTGGAAGAACCAGAGGAAGTTTACGAATACCCACTTGAAATACTTTGGCGAGGGGAAGAGAACATTGGAGACATACATTCTTCAGGAATGCAACTTCCTCTGTCAAGCCATGAAAGAGGAGCAAGGTAAATCCAGCATTCGAGAACTGTAGCAAAAATAAAGAACCCTACACTTCAGATATTAATTAGCATATTGGCAACAGTTCCAAGCCCATCACCTTTTGAATATAATTTCCAAAGCAATTCTCAGTTCAAAAGGAGACTTTTCAATTTTATTTTAAATCATTGTCAATTATTTTAAAAGCTTGATGGTGGTACCACCAAATCACTGGAATTTTTTCTTCCTCATTAAAGGTATTAATTAGCATTGTTTTCATCCCACCCATGACTCCTTTAGACCCTGAAACCAAAATGTGGAACTTTGGGAATGGTGAAGTTATTGTTAATACAAGACTTTGGCTGGTGGGTTTAATTTTCCACATCAGACTTGCAACATGAATATATCTATTTGATGTCTTTGTCCTCAGGAAGACCATTTGACCCCCAGTTTACAGTAAATAACGCGGTTGGCAATGTCATCTGTTCTGTGGTGTTTGGCCGCCGTTTTGAATACAGTGACACGAAATTCCAGACCCTCTTACGATTGGACGCAGAGGCTGTTGTTTTGGCAGGAAGTGCACGTGCTCAGGTGGCTATATGCTTTGATTTTTTCCCCCACTCTCTTTTCTATGGGAAAATGTTCGAACATTTTTCTTGATTAATCTTATAGACTGAATGTTGAGCTAAGCATGAAACTGACATGTGGGCCGTGATCTTGCATATTAATTAATGGATATTGCTGTTCGTATTCATTTTCAGCTGTATGATGCCTTTCCAGGACTTATGAAATATTTGCCAGGACCCCATCAAACAATTTTTACAAATTATATGAAAATTGTCACTTTTCTAAAAGAAGAGATTAAAAAGCATAAGGAAAATTGGGACCCCTCCAATCCTGTGGACTACATTGACACGTATTTGGGAGAGATTGAGAGGGTAAGGTGAATTTCACTTAAAAACCTTGAGAAGATGCCGTCCATGGAATGGACCTTGAGTAGAGGCCCTCCTCCAAGACTTATTTATCTTTCTCCTCCTCCATTTTTATCCTTCTCCTTCCTCTCTCAGAAAAGAGATGACAAAGATGCAGGATTCAACACTGAAACCCTGACGGTTTGCACCCTGGATTTGTTTGAGGCTGGGACAGAGACAACTGCAAATACCCTACGCTGGGGTTTCCTCTTCATGATGATGTACCCCGATATTCAGAGTAGGTGTATGTACAACTTAAAATTTCTGGATGTTCCTGAATTCCAGAAAAACATAGGTTATTTTTATGTATTGTTCTGCAGGTAATCTGTCTGGGTTTTTGTGTTTTTTTATATATTCTTCTTTATATATTATATATTCTTACATCTCTTGCTAATATGTTGTATTTTACATTTTTAATTTTCTATTTTTATACTTTTTTCTGTGAAGCACTTTGAGCTGCATTTTATATGTGAAAGGCTCTCTATGAATTAAGTTTATTATTATACTTAGTGTTATATTTTAGTCCTTTCCTGGGTCCTCAGTGTTGAAAATGACTTTGATATAACACTAGCAGAAATAAATTAAATAAACAATTTGACTGGTTCAATAGGTGGTGAGTGAAATATCACAATTTCAAGTAGGGCCTGGCACTCCTATTCCTTTGCTTGCCCTCACAGAGAAGGTCCAGGCTGAGATAGACAGAGTGGTTGGACAGTCACGCCAGCCCACCATGGCAGACAGACCCAACATGCCCTACACTGATGCTGTGATCCACGAGATACAGAGGAAGGGCAATATTGTACCACTGGGCTTCCCCAAAATGGCGGGTAACGATACTACACTCGGGAAACATTTTATACCGAAGGTAAGTGAGAGATGAAACTGTAAATGTCCATTTGACAACTAGATGGAACCACTCTTTGGTTTAATCAACATTTTTTTAATCACTTCACCTTTTGTTATCATCAAGTTAGATTACAAAAAAGTAAATGGTTTTTAATAAATTGAGTAAGATAAAATAAGAATAAGAAATGTGTTCATAAATGAAAATTAGGCCCTTGAGTTAAACCTGCTTGTTGCTTTTCAGAAAATGTAATGTGGTTGTGTGAGTTCACGATAATGACCATCAGATGCTCAGATTACAATATTTATTAATAAGAATGATTTGATTTGAACCACCCAATTACAAGTGGCTTTTGCAATAGGGCTAAACAATAAATAAATGCTGACACTGAAGTGAGAGCTGCCCACTCAATAAGACTACTATTTACATTAACTTATTAATATGAAAAATATTAACATCATCAACCTGAGAGTACAAACCCTGGACGGCAACGGCAAAGAAAATAATGGGAAGAGAAAAAAGATAATGTCAAAAAAATCTCTGAGCAACTTAAATGTTGTAATGAATGGCAGGAAAAAACTGCAATGTTGCCAGATGATTTTAAAGTCACCTTCAGAATCCAAGACCCCCCATCTTCAGTAGATGGTAAAATTATGTTTCCCCATTTCTTCTTTTAAGACAAGGAAAAACAGGCAGAAATTCCCAAAAAAAAGGCAGGGGAGCTTAGGAGTGTTAACACTTCACAACGGGGTGGGGAATACCCCATGAAGGAAACCATTCCTCCCTCTACAGCACCTTTGGACTATTTAGGCCCACATTTTTAACCCTCTGCCACCCCACGTAAAACACTGTTAACATTTGCGTCTGGTGGATGCTAATTTGCTTGTTTCTGTGCAGGGTACACTTGTGATCATCAATCTGTCGTCTGTGCTAAATGACAAAAATGAATGGGAGACACCGGACACCTTCAACCCAGGACACTTTCTGGATTCTCAGGGCCAGTTTCGGAGAAGGGAGGCCTTCCTCCCATTTTCAGCAGGTGACTCATGCACTTTTCTCTGCAGGCACTTCATTGTTTTTAACCATAAATAATACAAAATTTGCTG
Source organism: Albula goreensis (assembly GCA_022829145.1). NCBI lineage: Eukaryota > Metazoa > Chordata > Actinopteri > Albuliformes > Albulidae > Albula > Albula goreensis. The sequence continues at coordinate 31,023,204 of CM040753.1, forward strand.
TAATAGAATGGCACTATTGTTATATTTCTGACACATTCTCATTTCAAATGCAGAAATCTAGAAAATGGTGTCATTTTGTATAACATGACCCTTATCGGCTTTCAGCTTTTAGTTACTACAACTTGGAAGTAATGTTTAGAATCCTGTTTTAATGTTTTATTCTGTATTGCAACATCTTCTTCAGGCAAAAGAGTGTGCTTGGGGGAGCAGCTGGCCCGGATGGAGCTCTTCCTCTTCTTCGCTTCTCTTCTCCAGAGGTTCACTTTGTCTCCGCCCCCTGGGGCGGAACTCAATCTGGACGGTCAGCTTGGGTTCACCTTCTCCCCAGGGCCCTTCCAGATGTGTGTCTTGGATCGCTGACTGCCTAACAACAGATATAAACAGAACCTAACAGGAGCTTAGGATGTACCGTCACTGCATAAAGGCAATTAGGAAACATTTTCTGCAAGTTTAGCTGAATAAAAATGCAGTCACACAATAAAAATTGTATCAATTAATGTTGCATGTCACAGACAATTTTGTGCACTAAATATTATTTGTCTAATAACTCATATACCTGATAACCCACTTTTTGGTTCATTTAAGTAAACAATCAAAGTTGATATATATTGAAGGAAGTAGATGATATAATAAAAATGGAAAAGCCTATTTGTATGTCATTTAATGTTACAAGTCCATGGTATTATATGGATGTGTGAAATTCTCTTGGACCTTTTACACACTTAAACCAGCATAAATAAGTCAACAAAGAAGAAAGACCTTCAGTAACTGAACCTGATTTCCAGCCCCTTTGCTCATACTGATCAGACATCTGAACATTCATGATGGAACATGGGACCTTATTTAATTTATATATCAATAATTAACTTTCATATTCCTTAAAAGTAGCTGACCTCTAGCTTGATCGATACTTACCACAATGTTAATGAATAACATTCTGGCAGCAAGAACAAATATGCTTAACAAACATTTTATCAATCATTTACAATTGCTATTTTGGATCATTAAAACTTGCTTGAATTTTTTTTATTTTGTTGACTTTAATGTCTCATTAGAGCCAGAAGAAAAGAGTCACTAATCCAGTTCAACGACAGTGGAAAAATGGAGGACGTTCTGGGGAATAGATTTATGATGTATACAGAAGCACAAATGTATTTTATGTGAGATTTTCAAATTCCTCTCAATATTCATTCAGTGTCCAAATGCTGTAGTGTATGCTGGAGCCACATTTAAGCACCGGTCCCAGATGAAGATAAGAAACGGCATTGTTTTAAGAGCTATGTCAGCAGCCAGAGATCAGCCAGAGGCTAATGTGAGCGGATCAGGCTGTTTCCTCTTAGGTCATCCAAGGTGAGCGCATGGCGTCGTCACCCGCGAGTCAGTGCGTGTACCCGGCCGCACATAAAGGAGTGCAACACTCAGGCTGAATATCAAACAACTGTGGCCCAGATTCGTTTGTGATGCCGGAGAACCTCCACAGGCAAGCTTGAAATAAAAGGGGCAGCGCTCCTTTTACTGTCGAGGTAACACATTCGCTTGTTAGCCATGCAACATAAGTTTTGTCGCAAGGCTGTATTTCAACATTGCGAAAGGGCGTTACTGTACTTTAAGGGAAAACAACAACTGTGAGAATTCTTTTTCACCCCAGAATGAATTATAAGGCCAAAAACTACATCTCCCAGCAGGTCATGGAGAGTTCCCGAACAATGTTTTATCATTCATTCCCAACGGCCACTTTAATGCTTCAACGGAGCTGAACTTTGCCACAAGATAAGATTCCTCGCTGCAGAGTTTGGAACAGAATCTTTACTTCCAGCACTGAAGATCATATCTACCATGTTTATATACTCATTACTGGTGTGGCTAGATGTCAAGGGCTGTCTGATATTTCTCTTTGTGTTCCTTATTTTGGCCGATATAATCAAGAATAGGAATCCTCCAAATTTTCCACCCGGACCATGGGCCCTCCCTCTTCTGGGAAACGTTTTTGTTGGTGTTGATTATAAGAGCATGGACGAGGTAAAGCTTCAAACACTCCTTCAGTTATTTTACATGGATAGAACGGGATGATAATTAATGAGCTGAATTAATCAGCAGAGGTGGAAAACTCCAGCCTCAGAAAGTGAAAAGTCAACCATGTCTTTGTTCTGACTGTGCACTAAAACAGGTGATTTCACTAATTAGTTGATCTACCCAGCTGAAGAGTTGTGCCAATTATAATCAGCTGGTTTAGTGACTGGATAGAACAAATAGATGGCAGTAAGCTGGGGTTTTACACCTCTGTAATTGTGTTTAAGTTAATGTGTACATTTCTGTTTTGTGAAATAACACGGCAGATTTCTTTCAGATGAGTACTGTTATCATGAATGTTAGCCCTAATGCTTTTTAAATGCACACAAACAGCTGGCAGAGGAGTATGGCAATATCTTCAGTCTGAGGAGGGGCAGTGACAAGACCGTGTTTATATCGGGCTATAAGATGGTGAGGGAGGCCCTGGTGACCCAGGGAGAAAGTTTCGTTGACCGTCCTGTGACTCCTATGTTTCATGAAATCTTTCAAGGCTTGGGTAAGTGTAAAAGAAATGTTAAATGTCTTTCATACTGTATCTATCAATTATACAAAATGAATGGAATGTTATTATTGTATATAAATTACATGCAGAAGTGGGAGAAACTCCAGCCTCAGAAAATAAAAGTACTAACATGTATTTGTTCTAAGTGTGCACAAAAACTGGTGACCTTCCTGGTTGTGGTAATTACAATCAATTGGTTTAGTGAATGGATGGAACAAATGCATGGTAGTACTTTTATTTGCTGAACCTGGGGTTTGCTGCCACTGATTACATGTGCTGTCTATGTATTCTATATCATCTTGTATAGGAGTTTGACATGTTACAGGTGGCTGTGGATGGAAACTTATTTCATTCAGAAATCCATTTCTGGTTTTACATTGAAGCTGGTGGGTGGAGCCACCTCAACTGGGCAAACCTAAAGTGAACTAGGCTGAGCTGAGTAAATTGAGCCACCTGTGGCTAATCAGCCACACTGTATATAGGTATGCCTGTGTGTAGTGTGAGTTCCTCTTGGAAATTTGGAGTGGTGAGGTTGGTTGGAGGAGCTTGGTTCCTGGTGGTTTTTTATTGCTCAGTCCCAACTGAAATGGTAGGTATATTACTCAGTGTTTGCGCATTCTAAGTTCACTTGATCTGCTGCAATGTGGGAGATTTATTTTCTTTTTATCCCTTTTGGAGAGAGTTGGAAGACAAGGAACTGAGTTTAAATATTTTTGCTAGTTTTTACTAGTGAATGCAGGGCATGACCTGAAAGGCTATTTAGGTAGTCAAAAAGTGACACAAATTTTGTCACTGCACACCTTTATGGCATAACTTGCATTTATGTGGTAGCCAACCATCTATTCAACGGTCCTAGTCCTCTCTTGGAATGTGTGGTGACATTAATAATGATGCAGGTCTTTGTTCCAAGACTTAAGAATGAGGTTTTCCCTTCCTGTATCTTCATATTGTATATTTTCAGCTAAGATCATCCTTAAAAGCACATGGGCTTCCCTGGAACTCCTTTTCCCTCACATCCCATGTTAGACTGGATCACATCATGATGTGTCTGAACAACTGTGTCAGAAAATTAACTAAAGTTCTAAGCCTCTACCAGTTGAACTCATTTGGAGTAGGTAATTGGGATTTTTTTGAATATTAATCTAAACTGGAGTAGGGTATGGTCCAATTAAAATAACTTCCAAGAATTTGGCACACCAGTTCATTTTAAAACCATTCAGTGTATATAATGCCCTGTAAGATTCCAGAAGAAATTATAACCTGCTTTTGATGGTCCCATGCAACACTACCTCATCCAAACTTCATATGTTTTGGAATTGTCCTGTTTCTGATTTTTGTATCCATGTGAACTGTTCATCTGATTTACTTGACTTCATGTTCCTAATCTAGGTTTGTGCTGTCCCCTTTAATTCTGATCTCAATTTTAAGCAGATTAAAAACTGTTTGCTGGTTTTACTTCTGCAAAGAAAATGATTAAGCACTGGTTTACACCTGATATGTATGGATCCATAGCCTTGTGAACATTGAATCTTGAACATGCCACTGCACAACTTGATAAGGCTCGACCAGCTGTGGAAGCCTGGAAATCCTTTTTGTGGAATTTGCCGGACAAGGGACAATAACAGCTTGCAGAGCGCTATGTATTGTACATCTGTATACACCTGCCAATTTCTTTTTTTTTTTTTTTTTTTCCTTTCTTTCCCCCCCTTCCTTTCCCCCTTTAAATTTTGCTGCAACAAGTGGCTTTGGAAAGATGTCTGCCCCCCCCCTTCCCCATTGTTTGAAAATCAATAAAAACTTGATCATAAAAGTGAGACTTTTTGGAGTTTTACATATAAAGACACAAGGCTTAGGCCTCTGAATGGCTAACAGGGCAAGACATTTACCCAGATGCCCTGTGGTTGTTTGTTGGAATCCGGCCCGCACCATTTGTGGGTATGGCTGGAGGTCCACATCGGGTGAGGCAACAATCGGCCCTGCCTTGCTGGGGGTGGTAGTGGGTTTAGTCATCTAAGGTTAGTTGGTCTTATTTTTCTCTGCTGGTCAGGCTGAGCACCTGTAGTGGCACAAACTATACACTGACTTTAACAGACACTGCAAGTAGTGGTGCAGTTGCACTGTGGGAAAGAAGTGAGATGTTATACGAATCAGTCGTGTAATTATACAGCTCTTCTCATGGAGCTGGCAAAATGGTTGATCTAATGAGTCAAGTAGTTAGACCAAAGAGAAATCTGGAGGAAAAAAAGTGCCAAATCTCATGTATTGCTGAAAATGTGACTTTGACTTTGGACGTTATCATTCATTAACATTACCTTCTCCATACTATGTAAAATGCATTCACTGGTCAAGAGATGTCAACAGTGGGAAGGATGTCACAATGTGGCAGTTATTTCACCGTTGGTTGTCCTCTGGTGTACCCTGTGCTGATGTTATTTTGTTCTGACCAAGGGATATCATTAAGCAATGGATACATGTGGAGGAAGCAGCAGCAGTTTGCTCAGGCCCACTTAAAGAACTTTGGAGAGGGCAGGAAGACTCTGGAATCTCACATCCTCCAGGAGTGCAGCTTCCTCAGGGAGGCCTTCAGAGAAGAGCAGGGTAAATGTACAGACCACAGGGGGTGCCATAGAGCTAATGAACATCCTCCATATGATGCCATCGTACACACATATTAATGCCTCCTTTGTAGCACAAACAATTCACTTACATTAAGTGTCCATTTTTCAGTCTATTTTTAATATTTTGCATGTTGAATGGTAAATAATAAATGTAAAAAAAAAAGGCAAAAATCTTAATACTTGGATTAGGATTCAAATGATTTAATAATCCGTAAGATTTAGCATGTCCTCCACTGGATTTATTGCCATTGTTATAAAACTGCTTATTTTAAATTGAGTATGATATGAAACTACACTACATCTGTAAGCTCAGCTCTGTGGTTTAATCGATGTCATTAACTGTGCCATCTGGATCCACAGGAGGACCCTTCGACCCCCATGACAAAGTCAACAACGCTGTTGCTAATATCATTGGGTCTGTGGTGTTTGGGCATCGCTTTGGATACGGTGACGTACGCATCCGGAAGCTTCTGCGCTTGAGTGCAGAATCCGTCTATCTAACGGGTTCCTTTGAAGTCCAGGTATGAGACACTTTTCTCACTGTGGTAAGATGGAAAAAAAAAATAATAATAATTTGGCGAATGAACAGGCCAATGCTGTTATCCACAGTGACTTGCAGTTGATGAGACTAAGTGGAGGCCAGTCCCCTTCAGGAGCAACGTGGGTTTAAGAGCCATGCTCCAGCAGCTGTACTGATGTTGTTGTGGCTACACTGGGACTTGAGCCATCAACTCTCCAGATCCTGGTCATGTACATTAGCTTTATAGTATGGCTCTTACATATGCTCAGTTGAACATGGGTGTCATTCTCAAACAGGAAAATTCTCTTCAATGTGGGATGTTGACACACATGGAACCGAGAAAGACATATGTGCAACAAGACTTGCAGAAAGACACTATAACGTGGCATATCAAAAACATGGCTATGAAGGTATCTGACACATCAAGAAAATGTTTCTCGAAATTCTCTAATGCTCTTTTTCTCAATTATCTTTCAGCTTTATGATGCCTTCCCAAGGATTCTTAAGTTTTTTCCTGGTGCTCATAAAACCATAATCTCAAACTACAGAAAACTGGCCAGCTTTCTGAAGGAGGAGATCGAGAATCACAAAGAGGACTGGGATCCATGCAATCCCCGTGATTATATCGACTCCTACTTCAGTGAGATAGACAAGGTAAGGCTCAGCTCTGTCAATGCCATCAGCATTTAAGGCTGTTGGAATACATTATTATACATCTGTGACCGATACAATGCTCCCTGGGACATCTTTTTGCAAACATTTGCAAATGCTTGGCTTCTCTTTGAGTAGTCATCTTGATCTATGGACCAATCATCAGAAATATCCAACATAACTCTGAAGGTTGTTAAAAATCTTGTTTTCCACCAGTCTATGTCAGCCCACATTTTAATTTTTATGAGAAAAGCTGTTCCTTTCACTTTAAATCATTGATTTTAAATCTAGAGGAAAAATGACCCTGAGGCTGGATTCAGGACAGAAAATCTGGCATTTTGTACTGTGGACCTGTTTGAAGGTGGGACAGAGACCACCACCAACACAATGCGCTGGGCCCTCCTCTACATGATAAAGTACCCGGATGTACAGAGTAGGTAACCACTCCTTTACTTAACTAACCACTTACTAACCCCTCCTCACCATTGGTAAAACTAATATCATTACGAGAAACAAATTATAAAACTGATCATTGTAGTCAAGTTATAAACTATCTGATAAAAGGCTGAAGTTTTTTTACTTTCTGCTATGTCAACATCTGATAGAGAAGGTCCAGGCTGAGATAGACAGAGTGATTGGACAGTCACGCCAGCCCACCATGACAGACAGAGCCAACATGCCCTACAGTAACGCTGTCATCCATGAGGTACAGAGGGCGGGCAACATTGTGCCACTGAACATGTCCAGGATTTCCAGCAAAGATTTGACACTGGGAGGATACCATCTGCCCAAGGTGGGAGAACGCTCATGGCTCTTCTAGACATAATGGTACATACTTAAGTCAAAACAAAGCACTTATTTCATATGGTTGGTAATAACCAGGTGTAATTTATACCAATATGTAGAACTACTATGTAGAACCCTGACTGTAAACTGTGGAAAGATATGAGCCAGATAATTATATGGTAAGTCATAGGTATGTTAGAGACTCCTATGGTATAGGTGGGGGTGACATTACTGTATGTTCCTGATGTGCAGGGTACTGTCATCGTGGCTAATCTCTCATCTGTGCTAAATGACAAAAATGAGTGGGAGACGCCAGACACCTTCAACCCAGGACACTTTCTGGATTCTCAGGGCCAGTTTCGGAGAAGGGAGGCCTTCCTTCCATTTTCAGCAGGTAGATCTCGGCCTTTTCTGTCTGACGCTTCCACTAGCTCCAGCTGGACCTCAAACGTTCTCACATGTTCACCGAGGAAAGAACAAATAGTAGATTTATTACATTCTTGGACTGTCTTGTAAACCTGAAACCATGCTTTTCACAGGTAGGAGGATGTGTGTTGGGGAGTACATGGCACGGACAGAGCTGTTCTTGGTCTTTACCTACCTTCTCCAGCAGTTCAGCTTCTCTCCTCCCCCTGGCGTGGAGCTGAGTTTGGAGGGTCAGCTCGGGTTCACCCGGTCTCCAAAGCCTTTCAAGATCTGCGTTTGTGCTCGCTGATTTCCCAAACGCCAACCATGACAGATAATATACTCTTCCCAAAGAGAAAGAATACATGGGTTAGAATGCAGATCATGAGAATATACGCCTGAAAGATACATACTAATTTGGCAGCAAAATAATACTTTGATGTGTATTCCTTCTTTTTTGGAAGAGTATGCCATTGGCATTTAGAGCGAAGCAAATCCTAACAAACATACTAAAACAGCAATGTATGAATAAAATACAGCTGTGCCAAGTTTGGTGTTATTGCCTGGTGTCTGGCTTGCTGCAAATACAGTCTATTGGTTACAATTTGCAAAAACAAGCTGCTTTAGTTCAAATGTAAGCATGTTCCAGAGATGATAAAAGGCTAAATACAAGGTGGTTAAGACAAAATAGAGAAAATGAAAAAATACTGGATACATTGGACAGGCACCCACATACTGACTAAAATGTTGTATCAGAATTAGCATCGCAATAATTTAGCACAAAACATTTTTCCTACAACTGAATTTGTTTTTAGTTATACATTCTCAAAAATGCAAAGTCCACTGGCCATTCTTCAAAAAAAAAAAACCAATCATTCACTCAAATCACTATCATCCTGCAGTCAAGAAAATGGTAAATGGCCATTGAGGTGCTGTTTTATGCATCTTGTCATTGAAATATTGTAACTGTAACAAGCATATGACAGGCTCACTCAAAAAGATATGCCTTAATGGTGTTTTCCCAGTTAAATAAGAAAGAATGAATTATAAAACAAACTCTTCATGTTAGACGGAACTGGTTTCAGCACCAGGCAGTGGTTCAGCACCACCAACAAAAATATTCATGCACGGTGGAGTTGCAAAGAGTCGTCTCTCTACATTCAAGACAACATGGAAGGTATTTGTCAGCTAACAAGTAATCTATGCGATATCTTCAGCTAATTACAGACATGCTACTTCACCACTTGTACCTTGTGCCATGTGCATCAAATTGTTTACAAAGAATTCTATTACATTTTTATTGTAAATAAGTTCCCATATGGGTATGTTAGTCTTTTTAAAATATATTCATATGGGGCAGCCTATAGCCTAGTGGCTAAGGTATGTGGCTGGGACCCCTGAGGTTGGCAGTCCAAGTCCCACCCAGCCACCACAAGAACACCATTGCTGTTGGGCCCTTGAGCAAGGCCCTTAACCCCACATTGCTCCCAGGGGAGATTGGCCCTCAGTTAGTCTAATCAACTGTTAGTCACTTTGGATAAAAGCATCAGCTAAATGGCAGTAATGTAATACTCTCTTCTGTGTTGGAACTGCACCATCCAACAATTGAAATTGACTTGTGTTACAAAGTAGGTTTTTGAGAAGGTATCCATAAACATTTTATAGACTAAAAATACACCCTCTTTGCAACCTAAATGCAACGATCTAATAAAAATCATTAACAATGCTATCTGGTCCCACAGAATGGCCCTTTCACCTCCATGAAAAGGTAAATAATCCTGTTATCAGGATCGTCAGGTCATGGTCACCATGTGGTTTGATCAGTGTTTTGCAGCTTCTGATCAGATTCATTTAGGGTTTTGTGAGTGAGAATTTCTCCCACTGTGATTTGTATTAACCCAAATCGCATTAGCTGTTCAATTCATGATGTAATTTCTTTTGCTATGCCTCAACCACTCAAAATATTTTCTAAATCTTGTGGTCAGGGTTGAGGTAAGCCTAGCCTAGTGTGGTGTGCCTGAACGCCTGGGCATGTAAACAAAAAGAAAATAAAAATTTGAATATGTTTGTCATATAGCAATTCAAACCCAAAAGCATACGTTTAATATTGAATGCATCCAGTCTGATTTTTCTCAAAGCAGGCCTTCTCCCTCAGTCAGTCCGCACTTCGGGCCATGAAGCCTTGCAGTTTTTATGGACAATGTCCCATGTCTGAACATTGCAACCAAAAATTAAGTATAAAAAAAGTTACCAGAAACCACATGTATTTTGACAATGATCTCAAATAGACTTCACAACTCGATAAGAAGTTATTTTCTCCACATGGATTTATCTTGCAACAGCACAAATGTACGGGGGAGTGAATATGGGAAGCAGTGACTCAGAGTGTCTATGTAGTATGTATACGTAGTAGATATGGCCAAGAGGAATACTGCGTTAAAATGAATGGAATTTGTTACACATTCAGTAGTGACAATACGCAGTGGTACAGAGTGTGAATGAAGTGGAATGGCTGTTTGCAAATGTAGTGCAGGATGTTGAACCCGACAAACGATTGCACTTTTTGCCTGTATGCTCAAAGAAAATATCCAAATGATGAAAGATGCAATCACAGCAAAGCGGCAGAAAGAACAATCGCTCTTGTTTTATACTTTTTGTTTAAAGAACAGAGGGTTCAGACAGTTTGACCATATCAGTACAAGGGTTAATCTCAAAAATGATTAACTGCTTTAAAAGAGATTAACATGAAATTGGAGCTTCTGCAAAGCTTTGAAGAAGCGCAGTAAGGTTGAGAGCTGTCATTCCTGGGAGAGGGGTGCAAGAGAAGCCGAGATGGCCCTGCAGGTCGTGCTCTCCTCTGTCCTGGATTGGATGGACGTTCACACTTTGCTGCTTTTCGTCTTTGTGTTTCTCTTGATCTCTGATCACCTCAGGAATAGGAGCCCCAAGAATTTCCCCCCGGGACCCTGGGCTCTGCCCTTTGTGGGTAATCTCTTCAACACGGACGCTAAGCAGCCCCACATCCACCTAACTGAGGTGAGTCGACCGCTATTACCATCAAACAATTAGAAAAACTATAAAAAATGTAAAAATCAATACAGAATGTTTTAAGGCAGTGCCAATGGGAAATTATGACTTTTTCTTAATTAAAATTGTACATATATAACTGATATTACATTTTAATGTGTCTCATTTTCTGCCATTGGTAAAAAAATAAATGTATTATTGACACTTTGCTTTGATGAAAAACATGAATAAATATGTGTAACAGATCATTGTATGATCATTATAATCATAATCAATGAGAACTAAATGATTAGTTGGGATGACAGTTATTTTTGGTATTAATGATATTTTAAATGTTCTACAAGTGCATTTTAGGTAAATAACCCATACCAAACTTGACTAGAACCTCAGAAATACAAAAAATACAACAGAGTGAAAATACACCTGTAAGTAGCAGTATTATTATGCCTTATTTAATATCTAAGTATGCCTAATTTGATATTCAAAATTGTGTGCATTAAAGCAACAATGCTATCACGCTTTACTTTGATCAAAAAGAAAAGTATTTTCATTATTAGACAAAGGGAAATCTTCAGCTGGCAAGTGGTGAGGCCCTCAGTTCTGTTCAAAATGAAACATTACATGACGTTTGGGCCCAGATCTTTTAACACAACTTGGATTTCATTCACATTTTTTAGCTGGCCAAACGCTATGGAAACATATTCAGCCTTCATCTGGGAGGTGTTAGGACCGTAGTGGTAAGCACCTACAGCTTGGTCAAAGAAGTTGTTCAAGGAAGTGCTTTTACTGACCGGCCTGACTGTCCTGTTCACAGAGGAATCAATGACTGCCAAGGTAACTATGACGACATCCTGGGTAGTATTGTACATCACTGGTTTAGATATGATGTTGTTAGCCAAATATAATGTGTAAGCAATCCGAGTTTTTACTTCCTCAAATTTTTTCATTGATGTTGTTTCCAGTTGTACATTTCATGGCACATTTCTCAGTAGAGATTCTTATCATACATTATAATTGTAATACAGTTAGATCTTTTGTCACTTTTGCATAAGAGGACACAGAATACTTGAACAGGAGTTCAAAGTGAGACTGATGTTGCATCTGGAGTGTATGACCAATCAAAGGCTTGTTCCTCGTGTGGGCGAGCACCTCCTCCTGGCTCTGTGGGATAGGTCTCTCAGTGGGGCTGATTAGTTTTGATTCAATTCTGGTCGGGGGGAGAAAATGGGGGATAGTAATACTACAAATCAAATGACTGTGTCTTCCACTGTGTTCCTACGGCAGGCATGGTACTCAGCTCTGGCTACAGCTGGAAACAGCAGCGCAGGTTCACCATCAGCACTTTGAGGAACTTTGGAGTGGGCAAGAGCAGCCTGGAGTCCCGTATCCTGGAGGAGTTCACATTCCTTCACCAGGCCATGCTGGAGAAAAAAGGTAGGAGCTGCTGGAGGTCTGTCAACCTGAAGATTTAGACTCGTGTCTTAAAAAAGTTACAATTTCAGATCAAGGTTGTGTAAGGTTGAGTAATTCCGTACTCTATTGTCCATCTCCTGAATGCTCTTCCCTCAGAGAAGCCGTTTGACGCCCACTTCCTGGTCAACAATGCTGTTTCTAACATCATCTGCTCAGTGGTTTTTGGGAGGAGATTTGAATACGATGATGAAAAGTTTCTCTTAATGCTGAAACGGATTTCAAAAGCACTCCAGCTGCAGGGTGGCATGTGGGCACAGGTATGGCACAAAGACTGCATCAACTCTAAGGAAGGCACAGAGCTCAGCAATACATATTTATGATTTTTACATAAAGACCTTTTAATGGATTTAAAATAAGATTTTGCTAACCTTTATACAAACGTTAAAACTTAGTGAAAATGGGAAGTGACATGTAGGATTTATTAGTAAAATAATTATTACATTATTAATGTAAATCAACAGCCCAGGTTCTTTGAATAAAAATGTTTTTCATTAACATACTTGTAAAAAAGCAGTTCATAATATTACATATTAAAACATTACAGAACATTGCACTGACACATTGACAGGAATGAGATGCTGTTATCTTCTTATTTTTCAATTGTAGGCATACAACTCCTTTCCATTTATAATGAAACGCTTGCCTGGTCCACACAAAGAAATGTTTTCCTACTACCGGCAAGTCTGTGACTTTCTGAGGGGGGAGATTGCACATCATCAGAAGGATTGGGACCCTTCCACACCTCGGAATTTCATCGATTGCTACCTCAGTGAGATTGAAAAGGTACTGAGAATCTAAACAGGATTATATTTTTATTTTGTTAAGGTATTGAAACATACTCCTAAAACATTAACTTGTCTTCAAGTAAAGGGTAGGCCGCATCACACCTATTGGCTTTAATGATATTTCATTTGAAGAAAAACATTAACTTAATCAAATGAATACATGTTTCTGTCCTTCCTTTCTTCTTTGTTTTGATTACACAAAAATAAGTTCAGTACCGCAGAACGTCAGGGATACTGAATTTAGAAATTCAGAAACACTGATCAAATTAACACTTTAAAACGGTGGTCCCCAACATCGGTCTTGGGGGCCCACTCTGTATGCTGGTTTTTGTTCCAACCACAACTGCAGTCCCAGAATTTTAACAAGCTGTTAATTGTTCATAATTGTTCCATTGTTCATGCTTTTCATGATTAGAGAGATAATTTGCCAATATAGCTACTCATGTCTTGAAGAAAAAGCTCCTGTATTCACATTGTGTTTATGTCATTTTGCAAACACAGAAAGGGTAAGTTTTTATACCTGATCAAATTATAGACTGGGGTGAATCAATTCTTACACTCCTTAAGTCATTGAACACATGATAAAGCTCCTGTTATTTTTTCCTTATGCTTAATAACACAATGCAGGTTTTGCTCATTATAATTAGTTTAGCCTTTGAATCCTTCACTGTCTACCAAATGGTTAGTTTTAGTGGTCATGTGTTCAGAATCACTGTGGTTTTTAATATGAGTTAAAACATTTTACTTGTCTTTATGCAATTGCCTGCAATGTGGCACAATGTGAATATAGGAGCTTTTTCTTCATGACATGCATATCTATAATGGCAAATTATCCCTCTAACATGACATGTTACATAACATAACATGACAAGCATGAACAATTGAACAATTATGGACCATTAGCAGCTTGTTAAGATTCTGGGATTGCATTTGTGGTTGGAATAAAAACCAGCATACACAGTGGGCCCCCAGGGCTGACGTTGGGAACCACTGCCTTAAAAGGCTTCAAGCAGAATGAATCCAAAACATCCGATGTGCATGGCTGTGCCTGTAATAGGCCCAAGACACATTGATGGTACCCAACCAGGTGGTATAACTTCCCCTACCACCCCAATTGAAACGCTACCTGGTTCGATCCACTTCCGGTTTGGACGTTGCAGGTACTAAACGCACTGTATTTTTCCAAAGATTTGTTTTAAGGTTTTAAAAGTATAAGTCCAATAAACATTTAAAAATACTTTTGTGCTCTTAGCATTAGAGTTGCTGTTAAAATAATAGTTCGCACATTGTCATTTGAAACGCCAAACCGCCGTACCGAGAGGCCTTGTTCAACATGGGGAAAGCAGGCTTTTTAAATGAATGTCTGTATGTTACGAGACAGAACAAAACCCAGCTGGTTACCGCACCAAACATACATTACAAACAATATAAACCCAAACGTAATTGATAAAGACATCAATTTCAGTAAGAATGTAAAATCCATTGGGCTACACTGTTAGAGCTCCTGCTCGGTAAGTGTGAGTGTCGTTGTAGCTCTCGACCGTGACAAACATATTTAAACAAAGGGGTATGTCTCACCACTACTTGAGCGGGGGAGAAAACAAAAATAAAAATGGAAGTAGTTGGAAAAACTGGCTACTAGTAACTACTTACGGTAACTGCAATGCAGGATACTTCTCAATGCAGTCATCGCCTCCAGCATTAGATTTTTAGCTCTTCTTGACTGTGATACCAGACACCCTCTCCTAAAACGTTCGAGAAGGGAGAGCAGGAGAGGTCCCCCATATTTTATTAACTGTTAACTTTAGAATAGCTTTAGAATGAGCTAGCCCTCACCCTTGTGATGAACATTTCATCATAAAGGACATTTTACAGTAGACTGGAACTTCACAAGATAAAACTCTTATCACTCTGTTACTTACTAATTATACAGAAGGAGTGTGACTCTGTTTCTCCTCAAGAAATACAATCAACTCTTGGCCTCTACGAGGCTCATGCAGATAGGTTTGAGTGCACCCTGTCTATTCCAGGAAAACGGTCCTCGCAAAATACCAGAACCGCGATAACTTTTCAGTGTTGCAACATGATTGTAATTCTGTTCTTCACATTGCTGTATGTACAAAGTGCAAATACCCAAAAACTGTCAACAATACGAAGAAATCTTACATTTTTCATAACGTTCATTAGTTTATTTCATAAAGAATTAGAGAGGCATTAACTTTCTTAAGTATTACAATTTTGCACTTCTGGGTACATTCTAACTGAATTTCATTGGCTGCGTACTTGTACTTGCTCAATGACAATAAAGTTGAATCTAATCTAATCTAACTTGCCTTTGGTGACTGATTGTTCTTTGCTGACCCCAGAGGAGAGATGACCCAGAGGCAGGTTTCCATGAGGAAGGTCTGTGCTACTGCATGCTGGATCTGTTTGTGGCCGGAACAGAGACCACGTCCACCACCCTCCTGTGGGCCTTTCTCTACATGATGAAGCACCCGGACATCCAAGGCAAGTGACTCAGCTCTACAGATGCAGATTGACCTCCCGAAGTGTGCCTCCTTCTAAAGGCTCGATGATATTTTTATCCACTGCACCTTTTACTGGGTACTGAAGTGCGTCTCAGTGTGACATTTTCACACCTGAATTTAAGCAGATTGTGTTCTGAGCAGAGCCTTGACTACGTGAGTGAGTGTAGAGGAATGTGACCCAGTGTTTCAAGCCTTACCCTCAAGGTCTTTTGTGGACTCATTCAGTTTTGTATTTGATCTCAGAAATTATTTGGTAAAGAGCACAGGCATGATGTGAATTAATTCGACAAAGCTTGTCAGTACATGTCAGGGTCAACAGAATATCTAAATCCAGTTAAACATGGATGCACCAGCAACAATGAAACAAGGGCTATTTCTTGTTTTCCTCAGAAATCATTCGTCTCAATGGCATTTAAAGAGAAAACTGGCGTTTTTAGTAAGGGTTTGGTTGAGTCCTCTGGTATAAAACCTAAGGGATATTACATGTGGAGTCACCATAACATTATACAAAATATGGAAGAGGTATTTATCAGTTCTAATATTAAATATACACAGTGGCACAATGAGAAACACACTTTTTAACCTGCTGTCTTGTTAAATAACCATGAATTACCTGCAATTTGCCATTTGCAAAACACAGCCACATGACGAATGCGTGATAATTTCCACTTGGTTACGGGTATAGTACCAGACAGGTGACAAAATAACAACATTGTTTTGCATCTTCTAATTAAATTTGAGTATTTTGAGAGTGAATTCATAAAAAATCAATGTTGGTCACACATTGTATTATTTAGAACTGTACAAGTTTGCAAGGTTTGTTGTGATGAATTGTGAAGAATTATACTTTTATACTTTATAATAATATATCTTTTGATATCAAGGATATTTAGATATGAGGCCAGAACCATCAAACTAATGTTGAATCAACACAAAGCAAGTATTCAAAATCAATAATACTACTGATCAATAGCATTTTTGAAATTACTGTGAACTAAAAACTAATTTGGTTTGCACTTACTGTGAAGTACATGTACATAGCATAGTGGTGGGAAGAGGGAATGGTTACAATAGGAATCAGGAATTTCTATAGGCCCCAAAGTGTGAGATACATGACAGAAGACAAATACTACGATTCCAACAAGGTCTCTTCTCACTGATTGGATGAACTTTGTTTCACAGAGAAGGTCCGGGCTGAGATAGACAGAGTGATTGGACAGTCACGCCAGCCCACCATGGCAGACAGAGCCAACATGCCCTACACTGATGCTGTGATCCATGAGGTGCAGAGGATGGGGAACATTGTGCCACTAAACCTGCCCAGGAAAACCAACAAAGACACCACACTGGGAGGCTACTTTATACCTAAGGTGGGAGCAATCTCATTTCAACCTCATTAATGTGAATAAATGGTAACAATCTGATTTTTCAAGATGTTTAAGTGAATGGATTAGAACATGGCCATAGATAGATAGATCGGTAGATAGATAGATGGATACTTTATTCATCCCCTTGGGGAAATTCAGGACAATGGCTGAGCCTCGCCCTGGATGAACCACCTTCTAGCTCATGGTATCTCCCCTGCCAGGTAAGTATCATCATGTATAGAATGTACACAATGATCACGTATAGGAGTACAAAATGGCTTCAGAGAGCGATCTCTAGTTATGATGCACTGCTCTCAGAAAGTAGTCCCTGAGATGCAGTGGTTCTCAAGCTAAGGTAGAGAAGTAAAAGAAAATCTTGTACAGTGTGGCAGCAGTAAATGCTGGCAAATCAGTTTTAACAGGCATGCTTTGTATTCCTTAGGGAACGCTGGTGATTGCCAACCTCACCTCTGTACTGTTTGATGAGGAAGAGTGGAAGTCTCCCAACTCGTTTGATCCGGGACACTTTCTCAACTCAGACGGACAGTTTGTCAAGACGGCCGCCTTCCTGCCATTCTCAGCTGGTAAATATTTGATGAGCAAGAACTGGGTTTGTCTTTTACCATATTCCAACAGTGGCTGAATGCCATGTTTTTATTTCACAGGAAGTCGAGTATTTGATTTTGAGCCTTATACAAATGGCACTCATTTTAAATAATGACAAACACAGAACTTTTCATTCAAGTTGGTAGACTTTCTGAGTAAAATGTGCCCAACATCTATAATCTATCAACAGTGATCAGAGAATATGCTAAATCAGGGCTGTCCTAGTTCTGTCCTGGAGATACACTCTCGAGGATATTTCCATTTATAATGAAACTCTTGCCTGGTCCACAGTCTAAAAGTGGGGCTCATTGAAAGAGAATGGGCAACGCACTGGTAGGTAGATCTCCAGAAATGAACTTGCACAGCACAATGCTAAATTAATGTAACAAGCATAACAATATTCAAACATTTATTTACTGACAAAACATCAACATGAAAACATGAAAAACAAAAACCTCTTCATAGTTTTTTTCTGCCTCTACGTCACCACTACAGTCTAAGAAAAAACAGGTTCCTTAGAGGTTCCTTGCTCAGAATCAAACAAGAGTGTTTGCCCTGTACTATACATAACCAATAACAAACCATTTGGAACAATACACCCATAAGTAATAAAAATATTGAATAGCATAGAACCATTAACAGTTGTGTAGTATGAAAAGGTTAATTCATGGTCTGCTAATGGTGCGATATAATACCACAAAAGTTTGAGTCAAGAGCCTTCTTTTCATACTGTATCTAACCTCTGTCAGAGTGTAGTTACCCTTACCTAAATGTGCATTGACAAATGAGGTTACTTTCCTTTTTGTTAATATCGTGAGTGTAATCTACTTTCAGTTGTCTACATCCATCCATTCTATGAGCAGTAGTCAGTGGTCGATTTGTAAAAACAATTCAAGGGGGATGGTCAACCTCGAAGCAGAAGGATGGTGGTATTTGCCTACTTTTTTTATTTTCATGCATAATCATGAGAAAAAAGACAGAAAATGTTCTTGCAACTCATTATTCATGCACAACTATCAAAAAACTATCTAGCAAACTGTAAAATAACCAAAATATGATGTTTTAGCTGCTAATACAGCAGAGCCACTTGCCACAACAATAAGCTGAGCACGACAGCATAGAAACTGGGCTGGGCTTTGTCATTGGCCTGCTGTGAGTGAGTGTTTGTAGACCGAATACAAGGAGCTTGATCTCACCAGGGGTAGGATGAATCAAGGTACACCTGGTCCTGCTGCAGTAGCTCTTCACTGCACCATGCCAGGCACCTGGGTATCTGTGAGAGTTTTGCTTGCGCTACTTGCTCTCCAATAGTAACTTTAGGCCTGTGGCGGGGATTATGCTCAACACCTTGCTTGTGAGGGCGTCAGAGACTTTGCTGTAACACTCCTAGTATGGGTACAGATGGTACAGTTATGACATCAAATGTACAGCTGCCAACTGAAACTGGGAAGAACAAGGGGAACATGTTCTTAAACATAGATGAAGCACATCGAGGTGTAAACTGGTTTTAATGCACCAAAATTGTTAACATACTCATCCTACATACTTGTGGGTCATTAATGGTACAGCGTATTTTTCAAAATTTGCATGAATCCAAGAAAATATTTAATCTTACCTATATACTTATAAGAAAGCAATATTGTTGCGTTTTAATTAGCAGTCCGTCTTTTTCATACACAGGAAAGCGAGTTTGCCCTGGGGAGCCACTGGCGCGCATGGAATTGTTTCTGTTTTTCACGTCTATTCTCCAGAAATTCACCATCCGGCCACCAGAGGGCATACAAGTCAGTCTGGACTTTGAGTTTGGGTTGACTTTGTGTCCCAAGCCGTTTAAAATGACTGTGGTACCTCGCTAATAATGTCAGACTGGTTGACTGACAATATAGGACACATAAAATATGCAATAACTTGTTTTATGTTCAGTAATAAAGGAGCGTTTGTGCGAGATGAATCTGTTCTTTCCAGTGTTACAACTTGTATAGGTTCAAATTGGAAACCTGAACATGTCATGTTTACTTAGCATTTTTAGTATAATTTTGGCATTTGCCTGGACCAACAGCAATCCTTTCCTTCAACAGTAGTACAACACTGGTTTTCAGTTTGAGGTAAAATGATCAGACTTCATTCTGTGAAACTAATATCTAAATAAAAAGTGTAAACTGAATAAATATATTTTGAATGTATGATTGGTAAAACATTTTGTTTGTCTGTGCATATACCTCCTAAGTGTTTAATTGAATATAATGTTTCCATTATATGAAGACCATGTATTTTTCATTAATTATTCATAATGAAGAATTACAAAAAATTCAATGTATACATTTTCATGACATGCAAAGGTAATTCAAAGGAGGAGAGATGACTCTCATAGACGTTGTGTTTTAAAGAAATGTAGAACATTTAGCTTGAGACTGCTATGATATGAATGGGAAGACTGCAATTAAAGATGTATTACTTTCTGAGACTCTTTTGAAAGGAGAACACATGGTATTTTCCTGATTTGTTGGGTATTGTCATGGTTGCTAATCTCTCCTTTCTGCTAAATTAAAACACAGTGCGAAATGCCAGGAATCTTGAGCCAGGACACTTCCTGGAATCCCAGGGCCAGTTTTTGAAGTGGGAAGCAAGATTTGCTTTTTCAGCTGGTAGATCTCAGCCTTTCTTTTGCCTGTTCTTACAACATTGCCAGCTTGACCATGGCCTTTCTCATACTTTCACCAATGAGCAAAGAAATAAAAGCCTATCCCATTTTCACATCTGTGGTATGACATAATAGAAACTACAGGAGATCGCTTCCATATGTTGAGTTCATATCAGGTCATTCTGAGGCCATGGTTAATTGTGGACATAGATTAGACGGTTAATTATTAACTTTTTTTTTTTTTTTTTACCCTGATTTTTTTTCGCAACCCAAACTTGTTCAACCAAACTAGTTGACCTCACCGCAACGCCTGCTGTGATGGCTTTGGGAGGAGAGGTCGAGCATGTGACTCCTTTAATTCGCAGTCAGCGTATTGTCAATTTGTGCCACCACAGGCACCCAGCATGACAGGGAGAGTGCCATGGCGATGAGACCATTGAGCTTTGGCTGGATTACCCTGTATTGAATCCCAGGCGAGGCTGGGCAGTTGTTGCCTCGCCAATGGGGACTTCCAACCATGGCCGGCAATGGTAGGATTGGGTTCCCCCTACCTCAGGGTTCCCAGGCAACATTTTATCCCGTGAGCCACCCAGAGGGCCCCAGTTATTAGCATAAATATAAAACATGCGTTTTCATGGCCATAGTGCTATGCTCAACAGGGTTAATGACTGTGTGGTGTTCCTGAGTATCTGTAAATGTAAAGCAAAAGAAAACAAAAAAATCAGCATTTGTTTTAAGTTCAAACTCATCTGATCTAATGTTTCTCAGAGCAGACCTACACCCTCTGTGAGTCTGAAATTCACGCCCCATAACCAGGCTGGCGCCTTGTCTCATCTTGGCCATTTTTTTCAGTGTATTTGCAAGTTTGAACACCATAACCAAAAGTAAAGCACAAAAAGCAGGGAATTGAACCCACCTCTTTTTGTCCATGATCTGAATTTGCCATGGCAACTTGACAAACCAAAGCACTAAATGAGCACTAAATACCTGCATAGGCAAAATGGAGACACATTTTTTTAATGACAATGAAAATGAAGACACAGTTTCCACTAATCCACCCTCTAGGTTTTGATGCCACCTTTGGAAACCCTGGGAGAGGCGCCACCCTCTTGTTATGTAAAAGGATGTGCCCTTGCTAAAAGAAAGTATATATGTAACAGACTTTCTCTAATATCATAATATTACAAATTTGCTACCCCGTTAGCAGTAGCAACAAAAATGAAGTAAAATCAGACAGCATTTTAACAGTGTACAAAGGATGATTGCTTATATCAGTACAAGGGTGAATCCAAAAAATGATTAACCAAATTTAGAGAGACAAACAAGAAATTGGAGCTTCTGCAAAGCTTTGAAGAAGCGCAGTAAGTTTGAGAGCTATCATTCCTGGGAGAGGGGTGCAAGAGAAGCCGAGATGGCCCTGCAGGTCGTGCTCTCCTCTGTCCTGGATTGGATGGACATTCACACTTTGCTGCTTTTCGTCTTTGTGTTTCTCTTGATCTCTGATCACCTCAGGAATAGGAGCCCCAAGAATTTCCCCCCGGGACCCTGGGCTCTGCCCTTTGTGGGTAATCTCTTCAACACGGACGCTAAGCAGCCCCACATCCATTTTAAGGAGGTGAGTCAACAGCTGTTACCGACACAATTAGAAATCTAAAAGAACAAAGATCATTTCTAATAATTTTTTTCTATTGGTAATCAATGAATTATTTGCACTTGATTGTGAAGAATAAAACGAGAAACCGTGTCACTGAGCACAATCACTGTATAATCAGAGAAAAATAAATGATTACTTAAAATGACTTGGTAGTTTTTGCTACTGATGGGATATTGATTTTTCTGCAAGTTCTGTGTTTTTTAAGCAAATACTCCATATTGAACTTCAGTACAACCTCAATACGATGAAAACATTGGTCAACTGATTGATACAAACCTGGGAGTAACTTTCTAAGTATGCCTTAGTAATTTAATACTGATGCAAAATTATGAGCACTTAAATCCAAATTGCTATCACACTTTACATTGATTAAAAAAACAAAATATTTTCATAATTAGAGGGGCATCTTTAGACAAAGAGGCAAATGCAAAAGCTCCCAGTTCTGATTTGATGAAAGTTTCCTCTGTGAGCATTACTGTAGACAAGTACAATGGAACATCAGCAAACACACAGAGACAACCATGGAAAGAGCAGGGTCATGAGTGTGTTTTATCTGCTCTGTCAGCCATTTTGTGGCACTACACATAACATCAAGTTTGAGCCTGTATCATTTAACACAACTTGGATTTCATTCACATTTTTTAGCTGGCCAAACGCTATGGAAACGTATTCAGCCTTCATGTGGGGGGTGTTAGGACCGTAGTGATAAACGGCTACAGCTTGGTCAAAGAAGCACTTATTGTCCAAGGAAGTACTTTTGCTGCCAGGCCCGACCTTCCTCTTCACAGAGGAATCAATAAATGCCAAGGTAACTATGTACATTACATGTTGTATATCACTTCAGTGATGACGTTCAGCTATCAGACATTTGGGCTGATCATATTTGATTAACAGAAACATTGGTTTCAGTTGTGCATTTGATGAGATAGTTGTTGTTAAAATGTAAGAATAGCTCTTTACTCTTATGTCATTTTGCAAGAGGACACTACAAGAGCACTCAGGCAAATTTACTGGTGATGCCCTTTTAATTGAGAAGTCAGCCAGCCTGCCCACTCATCTCATGGCACTCTGTGTTCCTATGGCAGGCATGGCATTTAACACTGGCTACAGCTGGAAACAGCAGCGCAGGTTCACCGTCAGCACTTTGAGGAACTTTGGAGTGGGCAAGAGCAGCCTGGAGTCCCGCATCATGGAGGAGTTCACATTCCTTCACCAGGCCATGCTGGAGAAAAAAGGTAGGAGCTGCTGGAGGTCTGTCAACCTGATATCTCATTCCGTTTTGGGACATCACTCTATTCACCTGTTCAGAAAATGCTTTTTGAACGATTACAACATCAGTGTTTTCAAGCAGGTACATATTTAGATCTGAATTTTTAAAGACTCCACCTTCAGCAGTCTATCTGCGAAATGCTGTTTCCTCAGGGGAACCCTTTGACGCCCACTTCCTGGTCAACGGTGCCGTTTCCAACATCATCTGTTCAGTGGTGTTTGGGAGAAGATTTGAATACACCGACAAGCAGTTTCTCTTAATGCTGAAACTGATGTCTACTGCACTTAAAATAGAGGCCGGTATGTGGGCACAGGTACGGAGCATATTTTGGTTGAAGTGCATTGTTCAGCACCCGAGTGCCACCATTTTTGTATAAAGACCCATTATGTGGTTTTTAATTAATTTAAAGTAAATAAGAGTTTGTATAGTTTTAGTTAAGTAGTAAAACCTAGTTACGTTACCGTTCAAAAACAAAAATTACAATGTAGAACTTAAGAATTCAGAAGAATAATTCTTACATGATTAGTGTAGCCGGTTCTCTTGAATCATTAAACATTTAATAAATGTTGTCAAAAGCTTTGTCATTAATATACTTTTCAAAACCATTTGTTAGATTACAGATGATAATCATTTATGCATTTCATGCATTGACACAGTTATTGACACCTAGACTTATTGACACGTATGTTTTTTTTTTTTAAATTGTAGGCATATAACTCCTTTCCATTTATAATGAAACTCTTGCCTGGTCCACACAAAGAAATGTTTTCATGCTTCCGTCAAGTCTGTGACTTTCTGAGGGAGGAGATTGCGCATCATCAGAAGGACTGGGACCCTTCCACACCTCGGAATTTCATCGATTGCTACCTCGGTGAGATTGAAAAGGTACTGAGAATCTCAACAATGTTACTTACATGCTGTGCAAAAATGAATAATTTCTAAAAGACAGAATGATGCATTCACAAATAATCGGTTACGACTAAAACTATATGAGTAAAACAACTCATGTCACCGCTTTCACCACCTGCCTGCTTGTGAACTAGAGGCTAATGCATTTGGATGTCTGCAGTCTATTTCAATGATCCAAAGTTAGCAAGACTTCCAAAAGACGTCAATATGGCTTACAATTTACTTACCAACACCCCTTTAAAGATGACATGGAAACCTTCATTCTTTTTCTAGTATCACTGGTTTGTCTGATTAAGAACGACAGAGGCATTAACTTGCCTTTGGTGACTGATTGTTCTTTGCTGACCCCAGAGGAGAGATGACCCAGAGGCAGGTTTCCATGAGGAAGGTCTGTGCTACTGCATGCTGGATCTGTTTGTGGCCGGAACAGAGACCACGTCCACCACCCTCCTGTGGGCCTTTCTCTACATGATGAAGCACCCGGACATCCAAGGCAAGTGACTCAGCTCTACAGATGCAGATTGACCTCCCGAAGTGTGCCTCCTTCTAAAGGCTCGATGATATTTTTATCCACTGCACCTTTTACTGGGTACTGAAGTGCGTCTCAGTGTGACATTTTCACACCTGAATTTAAGCAGATTGTGTTCTGAGCAGAGCCTTGATTACGTGAGTGAGTGTAGAGGAATGTGACCCAGTGTTTCAAGCCTTACCTTCAAGGTCTTCTCTAGGCATTCCTTCTCGCACTCACATTCTGGAGGTGATCATTTCCTTGATTTGTATTTGTATTTATATACAGTGTTATCTGTCAACTGCCTAGCAGGGATGAAACCACTCATTATTACATACAGCATGACTATAGCTAAATGACTGGCAGGAACAGCAGAGATAAGCTTTTGATCATTGTTTAAAAGGCTGATACAGTAGGTCAGTAACAACCCCACATGGTTGGGTCCTTATTGTCTTTATGTATCACTGTTATACTGAAGTATTCCATGATGTGGCCAATATTCCATGATCCAGTGACCAATTACAGGCTAAGTTAAAAAGAGGCGTAAGTTCATCTTCATACTCTATGCATGTGGGTACCCACAATTCCCAGGTGTTTTTGAATATGCATATTCACCAATTGGTTTTGTCGGGCTGTTATTATATTCTGTAGATGCTTTAGACATTTTCAGGCTCTGTTGATAATGCTCTGTTGCCTCCTTATGAAAATATGGTCTCACTGATTGGATCAACTTTGTTTCACAGAGAAGGTCCAGGCTGAGATAGACAGAGTGGTTGGACAGTCACGCCAGCCCACCATGGCAGACAGAGCCAACATGCCCTACACTGATGCTGTGATCCACGAGGTGCAGAGAATCGGGAACATTGTGCCACTCAATGTACTCCGGTCTACTAGCGAAGACACCACACTAGGAGGATACTTTCTACCTAAGGTGGGGGAAATCTCTCAGGTTTATGGTGGAACTGCAATAAAAGTACATAAAATCCTGAATGAAGTGTGAATTATTGTCATAATAAAAGGTTACAGTGTGAAAATGGAACAAAGATGTCCATGTCGTTTAAAGGTTTCTGTCAGTGAGCACATATGCAGCTACTTTGGATAACATTGATTGTGCTACAGGAAAGTTGCATTATCTTGTAGTGAACCTGCCAAAGGCCCAAACGTCATGAAATCTTTTATTATTTCTCAATAATGCTTTTAGCTACAACTGTAAAATACGTCCTCCAAGGCACCTCTAATTGTTCTGAAATTAAGAAAAAACAAATATGGATATTTTACATAGAATAGCATAACATAAAGACATAACAAATTCAATCAGGCAGCCACAAATTCAGGCAAATCAGGTTTAACAGGCATGCTTTGTATTCCTTAGGGAACGCTGGTGATTGCCAACCTCACCTCTGTTCTTTTTGATGAGAAAGAGTGGAAGTCTCCCAACTCGTTTGATCCGGGACGCTTTCTCAACAAGGAAGGAGAGCTTGTCAAGATAGATGCCTTCCTTCCATTCTCAGCTGGTAAATATTTGATGACTGAGAATTGGGTTTGTCATCTATCATATTCCAACAGTGGTTGAATGCCATGTTTTTATTTCACCACAGGGAATACACATTTGATTGTACGCCTTATACATACAAATCTGAACATAAGAATCCAGGATAGGCATGCATGTAATTTTAATCATATTTTTTTAAAGACCGTGCTATTTTAATTGGCTTTCCGTCCTTTTCATACACAGGAAAGCGAATTTGCCTTGGAGAGCCACTGGCGCGCATGGAATTGTTTCTGTTCTTCGTGTCTATTCTCCAGAAATTCACCATCCGGCCACCAGAGGGCACACAAGTCAGTCTGGACTTTGAGTTTGGGATAACTTTGTGCCCAAAGCCATTCAAACTCACGGTGGTACCTCGTTAGCAACTTCAGATAGTGAAGCTGACGATCAGAGTACAGCGCAAATAGAACATGTAATAAGATGCTTAAGTTTCAAAAATAAATAAGTAATTGTACTGTGTCGACTGATTTTTTTGCCACTGTTTTGGATAAACAATGTTTAATGTTTATTTAGCATTTTAATGTAAGTTTTGCCTTTGCCAACAACAAACTTTTCCTCTAACATGCAAAGTGCTAAATCAATTTTGAAACCATAATGAAGAATTGCAAAGAATTGATGGTGTCAGTTTTCATGACTTAGCATGCAATGTTAATTTGAAGGTGGATTAACAAATCTTAAAGAAGCTGCATCTTCTCCAACGGTCAGACATTTAGGTTAGGGGGTTTCAGTTTGCCTTGTATGTCCTATCATGGATTATATTATGAATGAAAGTATATAAAAAAGTATGGAAACGCATAGTCCCCAGCTCTAGCTGCCACGCCACCACCCAGTGTCACTATACGTTTACAACCCGAGTTACAATCGTTCATTTCAGACAAGTTGAGGGCAGTTTGTAGCCTACACTGCCAATCAATCAACCGGCTTCTCAGACCAGTGTTCAGCCAGCAGCACTAAGAAAAAATACTGCGAGCACGAAGACCATGTAAGTACTACACAGTAAGTAAGTACAGTACGTACTACATTACGCTTGGCCTGGTCAAACACAATAAAACCAGCTCATACGTGACACTGAACCTTCTCTCATTTATGATGCCACATTAGACTGACATCCTTAAGTTATCATCAAGCAATTATTCAGGAAGATAGGCAATATTTGCATGTATTGGGTGATGAAGCAAGTATTGATATTCAAACCATAATCTGCAAAGGTAAGATGTTAATAAATTACCAACCATTTTTAAACTCAGTACAGTTTACCTTTCGGCAAAAAGTTGAATACCTTTTAGATTGCTGATGAGGCTGTAGAAGCCGACATTGAGGATTACCTGGAGGATATTCGATTCCTGTTTGAGGCAGATGACACCGCTGCAGTCCAGGATGAAGTAAGTATGATACTGCGCACTGTGTGCTTGGCCTGGTCAAACACAAACAAGCCTAAACTTTAGCCACACAGACAGATTCTTATGGCTGTGATTTTGGCCTGCTGAATTCGGTGAGCAGAGCTAACAAAACTGACAAAATGCAACTGCAAAAAAGTCTGTTTTTGAAGGAGTACTGGGAACCACAGGAATGTTTTCCAGAAAGGCATAGCTTTATTTGTATATCTTGTGTCATGTGTGATTGCAGGCCTCCCTGGAAGAGGATGAGACCGCAGCAGGTGATGCAAAGGGAGTCAAGTGGGTGAAGGGCGTTGCACAGAGTGAGTCACTTGTACTGCCTTCTAGTGGACAATGTTCGAAATGCGCAATCACCTATGAAAGTGCAACAATACAAGAATATCTAGAATATGGGTATTAAAAAGAAATCTATCCTCTGTCTTTTGTAGAGCTGAAGAAGATGAAGAGAGGCATGCAGAAGTTCTGCAACCGCTTTGTGAAGACTGTGAGACGCGGCTTCTGCTGCCGTGTCTCTGTGGAAGAGTAAGACGTAAAGATCCATGCACACTTTTCCGATGTTTCACAAGTGCCGCACTTTATATAAACAGATGAGAATTCCTTTTCAACGCCAACGCCACGGGTCTGCTACTCAAAACACCTGACCGAATGGGGGACCTGCCATAATTTAAGTATTGGACAAGATACGATTTCTGTAAGTTTTAGGTCTGTGCATTCAGCAAGAATCAGTGATTTGATGCAGTGTTAAAGGAAGGAGCTGAGCATGAAATAATCAGCATGTGTCTTTTTTAGATTCTCTCGTTCTGGATCCTCCCAGCTTGCATATATGAGGTGGTAAGTCATATATGGGGACACCAAGGTATGTAACTTATGGTTTTGAGGTAATTCATATTTCGGGGCACCAAGATACATCATTTATGGAGTCTCTGATAATTACAGCCAGACTTAAATGACATTACCCTTTTTTCCCCACCCTGAGCATGGCCAAACTGTACCCCTGACCTGGGAGGAGGGTGCCACGGCATGTGATTCCTCCAGCTCATGTGATGACTGGCCCTTGCTTCTGTCCACACTGCAGCTGCAACACCAATCTCACACTGCCTGTGTTGTTGGAGGATGCATGTCAATGCGTGTCCAGTTTGTGCACTTGCAGATGCCCAGCCGACCAGGAGTGGTCGCTAGAGAACAATGAGACTTACAAACATCCTACACTGTGGATGGTAGGGGTGCAGACTGGTTAAAAGTTTGTTAGTTCATTGCTCTCCAGCAACTCCTCCTGGGTAGTTGGGCATCTGCAGGTGCATGAACCAAACTTGCGCTGACTGTGTGATCCACCAGCGACATACAGTAGGCAGTAAGTGATTGGTGGTGCAGCTGCAGTGTGGAAAGAGGAGGCTTCCTCCTCCTGAGTTGGTGGGAGCAGGTTGTTGCAGTGGGCTAAACTGTTCAGCAATTATCAGCATGGAAAAAAGGGGGCAAAAAGATATTTGGTGAATATAAGGACAACTGCCCCCAATTGCCGTGTACTTTCTGGATTCTCCCCAAAAGAATTTCCCAATAGTCAGTGCTGCAGAGAAAGACCGAGCTCAAACGGATACAGGTGGCGTGTGTCTTTTTGTATGGTTTGACAGTGTGTGTAGCTATTTGTGAGGTGCGTGTGTAGCGTGCTTGTCTATTTCTGCGCTGGAGGTTTCCAGTTAACCCTTTTGCAGAGTCAATTCATAGCATGTAGAAAGGCCTTAAGATAGATATTTCATTTAAAGAAATGCAATTATATGAATTACTTTGTTCTTGTATTATTCTGTATATTTTTGTTTTTCCATGCAGCTTGTGGATCGGATTCAGGGACAGGTGGAAACATCTTATCCAATGGATGAGTGTGCATGGGTGCTTTTTACCATTAAATACTTAGAAAAACACTTTGGTTTTGCTCATTTCATGTGAAATTAAGAGAAGGGGACATTACATCTTTTCAGTTACAGCTCTTAGGCTTTGGAACAAACTTCCCCTGAACATTAGTATGGCAGTCAATTAAGTCAAGCTGAGGACACATTTCACAGATTAACCTTTATTTAATTTGATTTCTTGTCTTGGTGTCCTTATTATAGGATATTTATAGATTATTTTTATGGTCATTTATTTAATTGACTTTGATCAATGTTTGATTATTTAAATATTGCACACTGTATATTGTAGTTTTGTATAGTTTTTTTTGCACATTTTGGTATTATGACATAGATTCTAAATGTACGCTTCTGTATATTTAAATGAGAAATTTTAAGGCTGCTACAACTTCTCAGCAACACTCCGCTATAAATAACTTCCCTCCGTCTTCTTGCGTCTCCTTAACTCTTTGACGAGCGCAGGTGCCACTCGTTCGTCACCTGTGGTGTATGCACAGATCCAGGGTGACGCAATAACGTACAACATTAACGTTCATTACATTACAAAGACGAGTTCAGTTTTCTCTCCATCTTTGTAGCGATATCGCTCATAGATGAAACGAGATAAACACAACACTATTTCAAGAAGGAAGATGTCTTCTACCACTGTTTTAATATGCTCTCTGGCATACATAAAGTAGTTCTTTAGCGCTTGTTTTCTCTAAAGGTTATCAGTAACTTGTATATGTTTGTACAATACTTTTGCTGTCGTTTCCTCTCTCGAAACACCGTGTAACTCTAAAGAGTGCGTATTGTGTAAACTCCATTTGATTTCATCCCGATGCTGGCTGGAATGCAACAGCGAACTGAATTTTGAGTTCATGAACTCGTGTTTTCTTGCGTGACTTACTTTTGTGCGGAAAGGAGGGTGAGTTGTGTAATTACTCTGGGTGGAAGGTGAGGGTGGAGCTTCGGTAAGTCCGACCGGAACAGAAGGAACTTTACGGAATCCTGTTTATAAATCGGGACGTTTCTGTTAAACTTCGAACAACAGTTTTGTGTTGGTCTTCTTCCCCTTTCGGTTCTTTCGGAATCCTCACAATGACCGCACTTTCCCCTCTCATTTCGCAGGAGTGGTTTGACGCAAGACTTGGTTTTATTTTCCTTGCTTTGTTTTTAATTTTCACATACGTTTCAAAACACAGATCTTCAAAGAAATTACCCCCTGGACCCTGGCCATTACCAGTGGTTGGTGACATCCTTCGTATTGATGCAACGAAAATACATCTTGAGCTTACCAGGGTGAGTTTTACTTATCCTAATCTATTCAGTCTCCCAAAAAATGAAAGAGCTTCATATATTTAATAATACTGAAACATTTGCCTTTCCACATGCGTTTGGGTCTACTCTGCACAATATAAGCTTGCTATTTTATATATTTAAAAAAAATTGCGAAGCAGCCAGCTGTCTAGAATGTGACATTTAACCACCCATGTATACTTTAAGACAGTATACTTGAACAGTAAAAACTTCTATGATATTCATGGGACCTCCAAATACTTTTTTAGTATTGCATTTTTGAAGTTTGGCCCTCGGAGCTAAATTTAATCTATTTTGGGATTCTTTGTATGTACATTCTAAGCCTCACCAATTGCTTGTTTTTCACTGGATTGGGTTGAAATTTGTACTGAACCTCCAAGAAACCCAAAGGAAAATTTGCAACATATGTAATATGTAAATAGTTGTTGCTGAATGTTTTACAGTAATCAAGTTAATAAAAATGAATCATTCTTACCCAAACGAAGAAACTTTCATTCTCAAAAATTAATATCTCCACTAGTTTTCACTTTTTTTGTGACCACATTTTGATTCTGTGTAGTATTAATATAGTTTCATCACATGTAGAAGTTATTTGGTCCTGCATAAAATATTGAGTTCCACAGATCTTGCTAAATGTAGCTTCAGAGCTGAAATATCAACTTTAAAGATATTTTGACTGTATATTTTCCCAAGAGGGATTATTTTAATTTCCTTGAAATTTTATGTGAAAGTGTTAATATTCATTGCAGATATATATTTCTTCATCATTTAATAATTTTTTGAAATAGATAATTTTTCATACTTTTCACTGGCTGTAAAATTACATTCAGTGGTTTTATTTCATAGGTGGACATTTGTAATATGTTGACTTCAGGGTTTTCTATCTCTGTGTGATACCTATTGAGCCTGATTTACATTGGGTTTAGGAAATTTGCAAGTTACAGCTTGTAATGGCTTGGTTTGTTGCAAAGTAGATGTCATCTTTTTCTGTGTGTCTGGACAAAATATTAATCTTAGTTACTTAGCTCAATACACATATGATTGCACTCTTTTATATACTTTTGTTGTTGTCCATTTTGCAATAATCCACCCAAACCTGTTTCAGGTGCGATTCGCCCAGACATGCTTTGTTTTTTGCTTTGTAATGCTACAAGGTAATGATGTCAGAAATTAGTTCAGAAGAGTTTGAAATTGCAAAATAATATATGTGAATTGAGCTAAGGAACTAAGATTAACATTATACTAATCTTTGTAATATTGATATACTATTATATTGCTCTTAATTAAATATTACATATTTCATACTTTTTACTGGGAGGTGGTATGGAATGATCTCAAACTGTTGTCCTGATGAGACCCATTCACACTGTGATTAATATTTTGGGTTGGGATTTCTGGGATGTTTATACATTTTACTGACTGTCCTTTACAATCTTGAGTTCTTCCCCAGACACAAAGTGTACCAGATTTTCCTGAATTCCTTTTGTCTGTTGTCTAAAGGCTCATTCGATTTGTGTATTTCATTAGCTTATGATGCTTTACTTTGCGAATGTTTTATATAAATAAGCATGATTTCCTGCTGACCATGACCAAGTGCACACACACAGATCTGCTCTGCTTGAATTTAGCAGATTATTTTATTATTCTGGTGTGGTTGATGACAGCTTTTATGAATTATGTTATTATGTTTCTTGTTGCTAAATTGTATAGCACATGGGTATGAATTTGATATGACAAAAATCTCATTCTCATCAATAACTGCAAATCCTTTTCCCCTAGTTTGCTCAGCAATATGGCGACGTTTATAGTGTTCATTTGGGACAAAGGATTGTTGTTCTGAATGGCTACAAACGGATGAAGGAGGCCTTAGTTCAACAAGCTGAAAATTTTGTGGATCGGCCCTTCTTACCACTGTTTCACGACCTCCTTCATAATAATGGTAACTCATGTAATTGTTTCATGATTTTGGTATATGTGAGCAGCAAGTGTTTTTTAATTTTAATGGCATTGTAGAGCCATTTGATAAACCTTTGAACAAATTATATGGTCTTTATATACTCAGGTCTGGTTATCTCCAATGGCTATGGGTGGAAGCAACAGAGGAGGTTTGCTCTCATGACACTGAAGAACTTTGGAGTGGGAAAGAAGAGTCTTGAGTCCTCCATCCAGGTGGAGAGTAAATACCTGAATGAGGTCATGGTGAACGAGCAAGGTAAAACACGCAGCAGGACATGGAGGTTCTCAGTTGAATCGTAATCTTTCACCCATACCTGACTCCCTTTGATCACCACCGGAAGTTCAAGATCTTCAGTCAGCACCCCAGGGAGCCCCCTAATTTGACGTCTTTCTGTTTGTTTCTCATGTCTGATTCCAGGCCAGCCATTTGACCCTCAGCTCATTATTAACAACGCTGTGTCCAACATTATCTGTTGTCTGGTGTTTGGGGATCGGTTTGAGTACACTGACAGCTACTTCCAAGATCTGTTGAAGTTAATAAATGAAGCTGTATATTTAGAAGGAAGCATTTGGGTTCCGGTAAATTTTACCTCTTACTCTTCATTGCATCTGGCATTTCCTTGAAGCCCTTATACCATAGTTGCAGTAGCAGCTGAGTGTTTCTCAGTTCAGTTTCCACTGAGGCTTTGTAAAACAGGTTTATTTTCAGATTTTGTGCAAAGCATTTTGCATCACCTTCCCAGAATTCCTTGCAACCCAAAGGAAACCATTAGAGTTGAACATGCTAACTAATGGAAGATGGCATAACAGTTTCCACCAAATTCAAGCAATACTTCAGTACTTCAGTATAATCAGCAATTCAATTCATCCTCATGGTTTTGATGGTGCATTATTTATGAAATGGAACATTTTAAATTCCCCTGAGTGTAATCGATAACTCTGGAGGTGGGCATGCACCAAACTCTAGAATAGTTAGCCTTTGGTGATAATAGCCTGCTCAAGTTTTCTGAATTTCTTAAACTGAATTTTTAAACTTAATTTGCATTGGTTATGCTATGTAAAGAGAATAACAAACACTAAGTTTGGCTGTCACAAAAGACTTACTGAATATACAGAACATATTAAATGATTTAAAGCAAACTTTATTGGTCAGTTCAACCAGAAAACATTTGGTCTTTGTACCTGCATTGACTTTGTCCCATTTGTAACCTATTTAATAAGCTAATTGGTGATTGGCTGGGAGTGATGTATTACTTCCATTCTTGTTTTTTTCCCATTAGGTATACAATGCATTTCCCTGGTTAATGCGTAAGTTGCCTGGTCCCCACAAAACAATTTTTTCCCACTGGACAAAGGTGATATCCTTTGTGAGGCTGAAAATTGAGGAGCACAAGGTTGACTGGGACCCGTCTGAACCCCGAGACTATATAGACTGCTTCCTGTCTGAGATGGAAAAGGTAAAAAATCGTAACTGTTGGCATGTCCTGTTGCTGTCTGTTGTGCAAGCAGATCTTTCTACCCGCACTGTTGCTAAAAATACAATGCAAAAAATCAACAATGTTCATTATGAAGGAGGCTGATACTCAAATTAAAGTTTCCAAAATAATCTGCAAAGACAGTGAGTTACAGGAAATTTGATATTTTAAATTTTTGGTCAATTGAGGGTAATGGATATTATTTTGGAAAAAAGTTTAGAATTAAAATCAAGATTTCCAATGCAATAACAGTATCTAATTTAAGTATACTTTCAAAAGTAAGCCATTCCAGGTAGTTGTGGATGTAGGATTCACAATTGACATATTATTACGTCACTTTCAAAGTCAGTAACCTTTCAGAGTCCCAAACGCTCACCTTTCCATGATGTATTCATGTCTCAGAATTTAATTTCCATGTATATGTAATTGATTTCTCACATTCTTCCCAGATGAAAGATGATAAGGATGCAGGTTTTAATGAGGAGAACCTGTGTTTCTGCACTCTGGACCTGTTTGTGGCTGGATCTGAGACAACATCAACTACACTGAACTGGGGTCTGTTGTTCATGATCAATTACCCTGATATACAAGGTGAGGAGCTCACTCACACTGCCATACATTGAGTCTTTATGCTCCAATATGCTCCATTCATTCAAACCAGCCATTTCACTTATTTAATCCAGGATCAATCTTTTCGACAACATCTATTTTAAGCAGACTAGAAGCACTGTCATGGGGAAAATGTAATTACAATGATGAAAATATTGTAAATAAGTATCAAATAAAACTAAAATAGAACAATGTTACATGGTTTTCATGTCACATAAAAATCTACATAATTAAAGCAATGCCACCTCACCAATAGAACACTTGAATTGTCTTTATGTAACTATATTGTGTTAATTACCTTTAGAAAAGGTCCAGGCTGAGATAGACAGAGTGATTGGACAGTCACGCCCTCCGTCAGTGGCGGACAGAGCCAACATGCCCTACACTGATGCTGTGATCCATGAGATACAGAGGATGGGCAATATTTTGCCCCTTAATGTTGCCCGTATGGCCAGTAAAGACACCCAAGTGGGAGAATACACCATACCCAAGGTACCCTATCTCTGCTGTACACGGAGTATGAAAATCCATCAAGATAGAGTTTATATATGACCTAAAGCAGTGATATAGCCTGCTTCCCATGACATCTGTTTCATAGTTTGACAATCTAAGATTGCAGTCAATCTTTGGAGCTCTATGAGAATCATAACTATATTGCTGAGAACGATAAAATGTAGCAGTTCACAGAATGCACACAAAATGTAGTCCAGCAGGATTTGATGATTGTAACTGGGTTTTACTTCAGGGTACAATGGTTATGGCAACTTTAACCTCGGTGCTGTTTGACGAGAGTGAGTGGGAGACTCCATACACCTTTAACCCTGGACATTTCCTGGATGCGGAGGGGAAGTTTAGAAGGAGAGACGCTTTCACTCCTTTTTCAGCAGGTACAACCATGCCCTCATATTCAGATAACAAGATTACCTTAACTGGTGCTCAGACTGCTTGGAATTGAGCAACATATGTATTGTGTCAAATTTTCACTTTTGTTGTCATAAATGCATTCTCATTTCATGCAATTCTGATATCAAAAATGAATGTAGAATTTATAGAGATGTTTTACTTTGGTAAGCCCAGCTTTATAGTGTTCTTACCTCTGATGTGTCGTCTTGAACATGGTAGACTCGAGGGATCATCAAGGTCCATGTTGATTTCGGTGTGCATATCGTCGATATCGGTACTCGGTGGATAGAGCACTTAAATGCTCGGTATCGATATCGGTGTCATAATTTTAGGAGAGTCTGCTTGCAACATTACCAAACGTGAGCACTAGGTCCTTCATTGCCACATCTCAAAGCAGTTAACAGATCGTTAAGCTAGCCTACTAGCTAGATAACTGGCTAATGGATGTAAGGTACATACACTCACTCTCATAATGATAAACATTAGCTAAACTTTTGAGATTTCCAGTGCATTGAGTTTATAGCGAATTTGTTTCATCTTAATTTTGTTCTAGCAAGATAATACAGTGTAGAGAATACGACTAGTCTAACTTTTAACATAGCTATTGTATGCTACGTAAGTGGTCATGCACGACGAAGCCAGCTAACCAGTTCGTATGTTGATAATGCTCATTAATGTGAATGTTATTACTACGTCAATATTTCCAACCTGAATATTTACTGCACCCCTCACCACAGAAATTGTTAGATAAGATATTCGCTGTACACAAAACCTTTTGTCCGCAGATTTAACGTTAGCCTTTACTTGGTAATCAACCGGTGTATTTAACTTGTTCCTATTGCAACAGTCAATGGGCGCTGGAACCGGAGGCGAGTGTATGGCTCTGTCAGGAAATAATGAGTATGAATTTGGAGGTGCAACTTTATTTATGGGTGTCCCAAATTCTTAGTGTCAGTGCGTATCGACCAACGCTGTTACAAAGTATTTGTTGTCAAAAAGAAATGGTGTAGCTAGTTTGTAGCTATATTTGCTAGAAGCACCTTTCAAGTTGTTTAATGCATGGAAGTAAACTGGAAGTTAGAACGAAGCCTAAATGGACCAATACAGGTTTTTTTGAATCTCGTTAATGAAGGCATATGAGACGGTAGGAAACGGTAGATCTTACCGAAGTAAAACCTCCCCATAATGTAAGCATGTAATCGTCAAATGTGTCATGTTATTGACTACTCATCTTAAAAAATAAATAAGTGTATCATTGTCCGTGTCTCTTCTTTCTTTTGCTTCTTTCAGGTAAGAGGGTGTGCCTTGGGGAGCAGCTGGCCCGTATGGAACTGTTCATCTTCTTCACCTCTCTGCTCCAGCGGTTCACCTTCACTGCTCCGACGGGCGTGGAGCCCACCCTGGAGTACAGAATGGGAGCAACGCTCAGCCCCAAGCCATACAAGCTCTGTGCTAAAACCCGCTAAGCAGCCTTATTTTCTTAATCTGCACAAAGTGAGCTTAGTACAACATCTCATGTTGACCAACAACATGTCTTTCTCTCAAAAACATATACAGTGAACCCTCGTTAAACCACACTAGTTGGGGGGAAAGGGAGTACAATATAACCGATAGAATGATATAACCCGGTGATAACATAAAAAAAAAAAAAACACACAAACAGTTGTCCCACCTCGGCTGAGGTACCAAGCCATCTTTACTCAGAGTTCAGTGTACAACAACACTCGGACTGTGTCAGTTTAATTAAGTTTCCAAAGGATCCTTTGTGATATGATATGGCACCACCGTAATATCTACCAATAACAATGAATATTTAAAGAAAGAGTGAAGAGAGAAAGAGGTAAAGAAAAAATACAGAGTAAGTAAGGGGAAGAGAGAACAGTGAATGGAGATAAGAGGTGGAGAAAGGGGAGAAAGAGAGGGGAGTAAAGAGAGAAACAGAAGATGTCAGAAAAGTGTTAGGGAAAGAAAAAGGGGAATTTTAACCAATATTAACCAGAAAAGACCACACATGTTGTTGCAGCAGAAATAGTACGTTATAACCGAAATCCGTTTTAATGAGGTCCACCATAATGAGGGTTCACATTACAATAATACTCTGATGTACTGGTAGCCTTCATAGATGTCCTTTCCAGTATTTTCCCAACAAGAGTTACGTTGAGTCTGTGGCCTGATTGCAGTCGCTTGAGGGCAGTTTTTAAAATGTTTTAGAGATTTTCTCTTTAGTGAGTTGATATACATGACCTGTGATTGTTAATGAAATGTGTTTTTGATGACCTAGTCATCATTTCTTTTTGGGAATCACATCTGTAAGAGAGCTTCTTATGGATGCAATCAGTAGCCAATAAGAGGTTGTTCCTGTGAGGCCCCCTACCCTCATATGTTAACTGGCTCAAAACATTCTTACTTTGAAAGAATGCACTTTTCTTCATTTAATTAACAGTCAGATACTTCTTTAAGATACTCCTGCTTACCGTAAGTAAAATATAATGAACAGTACAAAAACACTGCTGTCTTACATTTGTGGAAAGGCAAGGGTCATTCGTGCAATATAACAATGTTTTCCACAACACATGCATTTTGCACAACTGTTCTGATGTCTTGCTGACTCGATAATAGCACAGTGAAGAGGCAGATAAGGGAACACTGTTGTTTGAGTTGCATTGGAAAAAATAAGATGAACAATAGGGAAAAAAATGAAGTATCCATCCCCAAAAATCAGAAAAATACATAAGAATTAATGACTTGTGGAAAAAAAGCACAAACCATTTTGTTTAATATGCATTGTAGTGCCATTTGATAAACCTTTGAACAAATTATATGGTCTTTATATACTCAGGTCTGGTTATCTCCAATGGCTACGGGTGGAAGCACCAGAGGAGGTTTGCTCTCATGACACTGAAGAACTTTGGAGTGGGAAAGAAGAGTCTTGAGTCCTCCATCCAGGTGGAGAGTAAATACCTGAATGAGGTCATGGTGAACGAGCAAGGTAAAACACGCAGCTGGTTATGGAGGCTCTCAGTTGAATCGTAATCTTTCACCTTTTATTTAATTTGATTTCTTGTCTTGGTGTCCTTATACCTGACTCCCTTGATCACCACCGAAGTTCAAGATCTTCAGTCAGCACCCCAGGAGCCCCAAGAGGGAGGATAATTTGATGTCTTTCTGTTTGTTTCTCATGTCTGATTCCAGGCCAGCCATTTGACCCTCAGCTCATTATTAACAACGCTGTCTCCAACATTATCTGTTGTCTGGTGTTTGGGGATCGGTTTGAGTACACTGACAGCTACTTCCAAGATCTGCTGAAGTTAATAAATGAAGCTGTGTATTTAGAAGGAAGCATTTGGGTTGCGGTATATGTTACCTCTTACTCTTCTTGCATTTCCTTGAAGCCCTTATACCACAGTAGCAATAGCAGAAATAGCGTAGCATTTCTCAGTTCAGTTTCCACTGAGGCTTTGTAAAAACAGGTTTATTTTCAGATTTTGTGCAAAGCATTTTGCATCACCTTCCCAGTTTTCTTTGCAACCCAAAGGAAACCATTAGAGTTGAACATGCTAACCAATGGAAGATGGCATAACAGTTTCCACCAAGGTCAAGCAATACTTCAGTACTTCAGTATAATCAGCAATTCAATTCATCCTCATGGTTTTGATGGTGCATTATTTATGAAATGGAACATTTTAAATTCCCCTGAGTGTAATCGATAACTCTGGAGGTGGGCATGCACCAAACTCTAGAATAGTTAGCCTTTGGTGATAATAGCCTGCTCAAGTTTTCTGAATTTCTTAAAATGAATTTTTAAACTTAATTTGCATTGGTTATGCTATGTAAAGGGAATAACAAACACTAAGTTTGACTGTCACAAAAGACTTACTGAATATATAGAACATATTAAATGATTTAAAGCAAACTTTATTGGTCAGTTGTACCTGCATTCACTTCGTCCCATTTGTAACCTATTTAATGAGCTAATTGGTGATTGGCTGGGAGTGATGTGTTATTTCCAGTCTTGTTTTTTTCCCATTAGGTATACAATGCATTTCCCTGGTTAATGCGTAGGTTGCCTGGTCCCCACAAAACAATTTTTTCCCACTGGACAAAGGTGATATCCTTTGTGAGGCTGAAAATTGAGGAGCACAAGGTTGACTGGGACCCGTCTGAACCCAGAGACTATATCGACTGCTTCCTGTCTGAGATGGAAAAGGTATAAAACCTTAACTGTTGGCATGTCCTATTGCTGTCACTTTCCTTGCAATTTGGCAGAGCTCTGTTGTGCAAGCAGATCTTTCTAGCAGCACTGTTCCTAAAAATACAATGCAGAAAATCATGAAGGATGTTGATAATCAAATTAAAGTTTTCAAAATAATCTGCAAAGATAGTGAGTTGCAGGAAATTAGATTTTTTAGGCAATTGAGGGTAATGGCTATTATTTTGTAAAAAGGTTCCAAATTTAAACCAAGGTTCCCAATGCAATAACAGTAGCTAATTTAAGTGTAATTTGAAAAGTAAGTCATTCCAGGTAGTAGTGGATTTAGTATTCAAAAATTGATATATTATGATGTCACTTTCAAAGTCACTAACCTTTCAGAGTCCGAAACACTCACCTTTCCATGATGTATTCATGTCTCAGAATTTAATTTCCATGTATATGTAATTGATTTCTCACATTGTTCCCAGATGAAAGATGATAAGGATGCAGGTTTTAATGAGGAGAACCTGTGTTTCTGCACTCTGGACCTGTTTGTGGCTGGATCTGAGACGACATCAACTACACTGAACTGGGGTCTGTTGTTCATGATCAATTACCCTGATATACAAGGTGAGCAGCTCACACACACTGCCATACATTGAGTCTTTATGCTTCGATATGCTCCATTCATTCAAACCAGCCATTTCACTTCTTTAATCCAGGATCAATTAGGTTATATATTTTAGACAACATGAATTTTCACCAGACGAGAAGCACTGTCATGGGGAAAATGTAGTTATGATGGAAATATTGCAAATAATTATCAAATAAAACTAAAATAGAACAAAGTTACATATTTTTCATGTAACATAAAATTTTAATTGTCTTTATGTAACTATATTGTGTTAATTACCTTTAGAAAAGGTCCAGGCTGAGATAGACAGAGTGATTGGACAGTCACGCCCTCCGTCAGTGGCAGACAGAGCCAACATGCCCTACACTGATGCTGTGATCCATGAGATACAGAGGATGGGCAATATTGTTCCCCTTAATGTTGCCCGTATGGCCAGTAAAGACACCCAAGTGGGAGAATACACCATACCCAAGGTACCCTATCTCTGCTGTACACGGAGTATGAAAATCCATCAAGATAGAGTTTATATATGACCTAAAGCAGTGATATAGCCTGCTTCCCATGACATCTGTTTCATAGTTTGACAATCTAAGATTACAGTCAATCTTTGGAGCTCTATGAGAATCATAACTATATTGCTGAGAACGATAAAATGTAGCAGTTCACAGAATGCACACAAAATGCAGTCCAGCAGGATTTGATGATTGTAACTGGGTTTTACTTCAGGGTACAATGGTTATGGCAACTTTAACCTCGGTGCTGTTTGACGAGAGTGAGTGGGAGACTCCATACACCTTTAACCCTGGACATTTCCTGGATGCGGAGGGGAAGTTCAGAAGGAGAGATGCTTTCACTCCTTTTTCAGCAGGTACAACCATGCCCTTATATTCAGATAACAAGTTTACCTTAACTGGTGTTCAGACTGTTTGGAATTGAGCAACATATGTATTGTGCCAAATTTTCACCTTTGTCAAATGCATTCTCATTTCATGCAATTCTGATATCAAAAATGAATGCAGAATTTAAAGAGATGTTTTACTTTGGTAAGCCCAGCTTTATAGTGTTCTTACCTCTGATGTGTCGTCTTTAACATGGTAGACTCGAGGGATCATCAAGGTCCATGTTGATTTCGGTGTGCATATCGTCGGTATCGGTGCTCGGTGGATAGAGCACTTAAATGCTCGGTATCGATATCGGTGTCATAATTTTAGGAGAGTCTGCTTGCAATATTAAGAAACGTGAGTACTAGGTCCTTCATTGCAACATCAAAAAGTAGTTAACAGATCGTTAAGCTAGCCTAGTTGCTAGATAACTGGCTAATTGATGTTGGGTACATACACAAACTCTCATCATGGTAAACACTACCTAAACTTTTGAGATTTACAGTGCATTTAATTTATAGTGAAATTATTTCTTGTTAATTTTGTTCTCGCAAGATAATACAGTGTAGATAATACGACGAGTCTGACTTGGTCTTGAATGCTACATAAGTGGTCATGCATGACGAAGCCAATTAACCAGTTGGTATATTGCTAATGCTAATAAATGTGAATTTTATTACTTACTTTTATTATTTTTTATTACAAAAATTGTTAGCTAAGATATTCGCTGTACACAAAACATTTTGTCTGCAGATTTAACATGAGCCTTGACTAGATAATCAAACGGTGTATCATTGTTGGTGTCTGTTCTTTCTTTTGCCTCTTTCAGGTAAGAGGGTGTGCCTTGGGGAGCAGCTGGCCCGTATGGAACTGTTCATCTTCTTCACCTCTCTGCTCCAGAGGTTCACCTTCACTGCTCCTCCGGGCGTGGAGCCCACCTTGGAATACAGAATGGGAGTCACTCACAGCCCCAAGCCATACAAGCTCTGTGCTAAAACGCGCTAAGCAGCCCTATTTTGTTAATCTGCACAAAGTGAGCTTGGTACAACATCTCATGTTGACCAACAACATATCTTTCTCTCAAAAACATGTACTGTGAACCCTCGTTAAACCACACTAGTTGGGGGGAAAGGGAGTACAATATAACCGATAGAATGATATAACCCGGTGATAACATAAAAAAAAAAAAAAAACACACAAACAGTTGTCCCACCTTGGCTGAGGTACCAAGCCATCTTTACTCAGAGTTCAGTGTACAACAACACTCGGACTGTGTCAGTTTAATTAAGTTTCCAAAGAATCTTTTGTGATGTGATATGGCACCACCGTAATAGCTACCCATAACAATGAATATTTAAAGAAAGAGTGAAGAGAGAAAGAGGTAAAGAAAAAATACAGAGTAAGGAAAAGAGAGAACAGTGAAAGGAGATAAGAGGTAGAGAAATGGGAGAAAGAGAGTGTAAGGGAAAGAAAAGGGGGAATTTTAACCAATATTAACCTGAACAGACCACACATGTTGTTGCAGCAGAAATAGTACGTTATAACCGAAATCCGTTTTAATGAGGTCCACCATAATGAGGGTTCACATTACAATAATACTTTGATGTACTGGTAGCCTTCATAGATGTCCTTTCCAGTGAATCACTTATCCACAACTGAAACTGCAGATGGGTTACCTAAGTACTTACCTATTTTCCCAACAAGAGCTACCTTGAGTCTGTGGCCTGATTGCAGTCGCTTGAGGGCAGTTTTTAAAATGTTTTAGAGATTTTCTCTTTAGTGAGTTGATATACATGACCTGTGATTGTTAATGAAATGTGTTTTTGATGACCTAGTCATCATTTCTTTTTGGGAATCACATCTGTAAGAGAGCTTCTTATGGATGCAATCAGTAGCCAATAAGAGGTTGTTCCTGTGAGCCCCCTACCCTCATATGTTAACTGGCTCAAAACATTCTTACTTTGAAAGAATGCACTTTTCTTCATTTAATTAACAGTCAGATACTTCTTTAAGATACTCCTGCTTACCGTAAGTAAAATATAATGAACAGTACAAAAACACTGCTGTCTTACATTTGTGGAAAGGCAAGGGTCATTCGTGCAATATAACAATGTTTTCCACAACACATGCATTTTGCACAACTGTTCTGATGTCTTGCTGACTCGATAATAACACAGTGAAGCGGCAGATCCACAGACAGAGATAAGGGGAACACCATGCAGTAAATCAGTGAAAATGTAAGAATCGTTCTGATCAGCACAGCACAGACAAGCCCAAGCCTGCTGGGAATATGGTAGTCTGTTGTTTGAGTTGCACTAGACTTGCTTGACTTCAGTTCTGCACTTTTCTTTATGTTGTTTGTTTGAAAGTTTCAGTGTAATGGTTTTTATTGTTCAATTTCATGCTGATTAAAAAAGGATTTTCCTAAAACATGTGCACTCACTGTTTACAGGACAAAAAGACATCAGAAATGTTTCAAAATGAAGTATATTGGGAAAGTGTCCATCACCAAAATTCAGAAAAATACATAAGACTATATAGTCTTACCTCCAGAATGTGGAAAAAGGGGATGCCACCTCAATGTTCTGTTTGTTTTTTCCTAAGAAAACAGTAAAACACTCACAATTTATGGGAAAAATTCACCAGAAATGATTCCAAGTCATGTAAATTGGAAAAGTGTCTTTCAACAAATATCAAGAAAAGACATACGAGTACAGTTCAGGGTCTTCCATGCTAACTCAACGAGAACCTCCAGTGATCTCATGGATTTTCTCGAAAAAATTATTGTAAAAACTTCCATTAAATTCATGGGACCTTGCAACATCCTATAGCTCTATTCCAAGTACTTTTTCAGTGAGGAATTTTTGAAGTTTGGCCCTTGAACATTTTTGTGATTCTTTGCATGTGTTTTCTAAGCCTCACCAATTGCTTATTTTTCTTTGGATTGGCTTGAAATTTGTACTGAACATCCAGGAAACCCTAAGGATAATTTGTAACATGTATTCATGTACATAGTTGTTACTGAATGTGATACAGAAATCAAATTAATAAAAGATACCCAAACAAAGAATCTTTCATTTTCAAAAATTAATATCTCCACTCGTTTTTATTTTCTTGCAACCAAATTTTGAATCTGTGTAGTATTAATATAGTTCTATTATATCTAGAAGTTATTTGGTCCTGCATACACAAATGAGTGCCATAGATCTTTCTAAATACCTAAATTATATTGCTCCTTCATCATTTAATATTTTTTTGAAAATAGCTAATTTTTCATACAATTATTTGACTGTAATATTAACATTCAGTGGTTTTTATTTCATGGGTAGATATTTGTACTATGTGATATAGATATTAGTTTTGTTTTATCATTCAATGCCTCACATTGAGACAACTGCCCCCAAGTGCCGGTGTACTTTCTGGATGCTCCCCAGAAGAATTGCCCAAGAGTCAGT
The DNA here is from genome assembly GCA_022829145.1 of Albula goreensis. NCBI lineage: Eukaryota > Metazoa > Chordata > Actinopteri > Albuliformes > Albulidae > Albula > Albula goreensis. Next base: position 31,067,775 of record CM040753.1, read on the forward strand.
ACGTCAGAGGAGGACCGAGCTCAAACGGATACAGGTGGCGTGTGTCTTTTTGTGTGGTTTGACAGTGTGTGTAGGTATTTGTGTGGTGCGTGTGGTGTGTAGCGTGCTTGTCTATTTCTGCACTGGAGGTTTCCAGTTAACCCATTTGCAGAGTTAATGCATAGCATTTAGAAAAGCCTTAATGATAGATATTTCATTTAAAGAAATGCAATTGTATGAATTTTGTCATGACCCAACCAGAATGTTGTGAGCGCGACTGCTGCTTCCCCACATATCTCTTCAGTTCCTTTCTTTTCACAGGTACTTTCTACTCACCAGAGACTTGGAACCTTAAATTCTGGATATTTTTGTTTAGTGTGCATGGATGCTTTTTACCATTAAATACTTAGAAAAACACTTTGGTTTTGCTCATTTCATGTGAAATTAAGAGAAGGGGACATTATATCTTTTCAGTTACAGCTCTTAGGCTTTGGAACAAACTTCCCCTGAACATTTGTACAGTCAGTTAAGTCAAACTGAGGACACATTTTCACAGATGAGCTTTTATTTCAATTTGATTTCTTGTCTTGGTGTCCTTATGACAAATGAAGACAATATTTATAGATTTATTTTTATTGTCATTTATTTCATTGATTTTGTTTTAATTTGACCTTGTTTTATTATTGAATATTGTACATTGCACATTTAGTTTTATTTTTGTTTTTTTTTTTTTTTGTATGTACGCTTCTGTACATTTAAATGATATTATATTTCTGCACTGGAGGTTTCCAGTTAACCCTTTTGCAGAGTTAATTCATAGCATGTAGAAAGGCCTGCTACGGCTTCTCAGCAACACTCCGCTATAAATAACTTCCCTCCGTCTTCTTGCGTCTCCTTAACACTTTGACGAGCGCAGGTGCCACTCATTCGTCACCTGTGGTGTATGCACAGATCCAGGGTGACGCAATAACGTAAAACATTAACGTTCATCACATTACAAAGACGAGTTCAGTTTACTCTCCATCTTTATAGTGATATTGCTCATAGATGAAACGAGACAAACACAACACTATTTCAAGAGGGAGGATGTCTTCTAGCACCCTTTTAATATGCTCTGGCATACATAAAGTAGTTCTTTAGCGCTTGTTTTCTCTAAAGGTTATCAGTAACTTGTAATATGTTTGTACAATACTTTTGCTGTAGTTTCCTCTCTCGAAACGCCGTGTAACCTTAAAGAGTGTGCGTGTTGTGTAAACTCCATTTGATTTCATCCTGATGCTGGCTGGAATGCAAGCAGCCAACTGAATTTTGAGTTCATGAACTCATTTGGCTTCTTGTGTGAATCACCTATATGCGGAAGACTCTGGAACAGCCAACTGAATTTGTGAGTTGTGTAGTGCATTTGTAAATGAGTACATGAACTGGGTTTCTTGGAAGGTTGAGTTGTGGAGCTTCTCTTCTCAAAGTCCACCGGAACAGAACGAAACTTTACGGAATACTGTTTATAAATTGGGACGTTTCTGTTTCTTCGAACAACAGTTTTGTGTTGGTCTTCTTCCCCGGTTCTTTCGGAATCCTCACAATGACCGCACTTTTCCCTCTCATTTCGCAGGAGTGGTTTGACACAAGACTTGGTTTTATTTTCCTTGCTTTGTTTTTAATATTCACATACGTTTCAAAACACAGATCTTCGAAGAAATTACCCCCTGGACCGTGGTCATTACCAGTGATTGGTGACCTCCTTCGTGTTGATGCAACGAAAATACATCTTGAGTTTACAAGGGTGAGTTTTACCTATCCTAATCTATTCAGTCTCCCAAAAAATGAAAAAGCTTCATATATTTAATAATACTGAAACATCTGCCTTTCCACATGCGTTTGGGTCTACTCTGAACAATATAAGCTTGCTAATTTATTTAATTAAATAAAAAAACATTGCAAAGCAGTTCACTGCCTAGAATGTGAAATGTGACCACCCAAGTACACTTTAAGATAAAGCAGAACACAGTATTGTCACATTCTTTCCAGTTTTCTGATGTGTCAGAGGAATTTATTTAACCCTTAACTTCGAGCTGCCGCAGCCCGCTCCGGCGGAATCGCGGAAAGGCATCCTGAAATCAATTGGGGGCGGGGTAACTTGTGCCAGGATTCAGTCAAACGTTGAGTTTGATTTTATTGATTCCTCAACACGTCAAATTCCGTCGATGGAGATAGAAATGACCACTCGCCTTTAATTTCATTATCATTATCATGTTCATCATATGTATATTTAACTTTTGAAATCCTTCCCCACTGTAATACACACAACAATACTTGCCAATTTTTGAGCAGTTGTCAGTGACAAGACTATAATTGCTGTTCACAGTTCACAACATTGCACAGAAGAAAGCTCATTGAACTGCTTGGCATGATGACTCAATCTGCAGTGTGTAAAACATTACATCTTGAATTATTTATGTGGTAACATATGAGAATATTATGATTTCTACTTACATTACATTACATTACATTAGGGGCATTTGTTAGACACTCTTATCCACAGAGACTTACAAAGCAAAGTGCATAAGAACAGTACAAAAAGTGCAAAGATAACCCTAGAGAGGGGTAAAGTCCCAAGTGCCAAAGGTGCCTTGATTTCTAACTCTAAGTTATGTATTGGTGGGTTTGTTGAAACACTGGTAGAACTTGCTCCCACACAAGGCATTCAGAGCAAACCTATTTCACATGTATTCATAGCATAACATGAGGAGACACTTGAAATATATTTTCAAACTTACCTTCATTTGTGAAGTTATGCCTTGGCTTCGAAAATATCACTTTCAATTCAGGGCAGTATTTATTCATTTATTTTTGAGTAGAAAATACTCAAAAAACTACCACTGATTCCATTTTCTACCCTCCATCTCAGCATGAATAAAACATTTTTAAAAATGTTTTATTTTAAAAAGTATTTTTCCTAAATTCATGGTCACATGACATGGTCTTGCCTGTGGTTGCCTTGATATACAGGGGGTGGAACAACTTACGCTCACCTTGCCCCACTCTCCCCTACACAAAATTCTAATGTCTAGGTAGTGACACTGGCTTACAAAATTGTGGCAGTGTGTAGAAGTCGGCAGTGATTTTGATGGATGACCTTATGTGGGTTGTCGTGGGGGGGGGGTCTCTGTAGATATCTGTAAATCAAAGGAGAGGCCATGTTATTGTTAGGGATTTGGGATGTGCACCCCCACACCCTGAAATTGTCTCTGTTAGATAGGGCTGGGCCCACGGTCCAACTCAGCTATTAACATAATTATGACATAACATAGGGTAAAACTGGGTTGAATAACAAGACCCAGAATTCAAAACTTTTCCCAGTTCATGTCATGGATTTTCTCAAAAAAAAAAAAAAAAAATTCCTGTAAAAACTTCTATTATATTCATGGGACCTCCAAATACTTTTTTAGTATTGCATTTTTGAAGTTTGGCCCTCTAAATTTAATCTATTTTGCGATTCTTTGTAAGTACATTTGAAGCCTCACCAATTGCTTATGTTTCACTGGATTGGGTTGAAATTTGTACTGAACCTCCAAGAAATGTGAAGGATAATTTGCAACATATATTCATGTCAATAGTTGATGCTGAATGTTTTACAGTAATCAAGTAATAAAAATGAGTAATGTTTACCCAAACGAATCTTTAATTTTCAAAAATTAATATCTCCACTTGTTCTCCCTTTTTTGTGACCAAATTTTGATTCTGTGTAGTATTAATATAGTTCCATCACATGTAGGAGTTATTTTGAACTGCATAAAAAATTGAGTACCACAGATCTTGCTAAATATTGCTTTGGAGAGGAAAAATCAACTTTTTAAGATATTTTGACTGTATATTTTCCCAAGAAGGATTATTTTAATTACCTTGAAACTTAAATGGGAAGATTCATTGCAGATATATAAAAAATGTATTCCTTCATGATTTAATAATTTTTTGAAAATATATAATTTTTCATACTTTCTCTGGCTGTAATATTACATTCAGTGGTTTTATTTCATAGTTGGATATTTGTAATATGTTGACTTCAAGGTATTCTACCTCTGTGTGATACCTATTGAGTCTGATTATCATGGGGTTAAGGAAATTTGCAAGTTACAGCTTGTAATGGCTTGGTTTGTTGCATAGTAGATGATGTCAAATAATGTATGTGTATTGAGTTAAGAAACTAAGAATAGTTTTATACTAATCTTTATTACATTGATATAATATTATATTAATCCTAATTAAATAATATTACATATTTCATACTTTTGGTATGGAATGACCTAAGTACTATCTCAAACTGTTGTCCTGATGAGACCCATTCACACCGTGATTAATATTTTGGGTTGGGATTTCTGGGACTGTTTATACATTTTACTTATTTAATTGTATAGCACATGGGTATGGATTTGATACGACAAAAATCTCATTCTCAACAAATCCTTTTCCCCTAGTTTGCTCAGCAATATGGCGACGTTTATAGTATTCATTTGGGACAAAGGATTGTTGTTCTGAATGGCCACAAACGACTGAAGGAGGCCTTCGTTCAACAAGCTGAAAATTTTGTGGATCGGCCCTCCGTGCCACTGATTGATGACCTCATTCATAATAATGGTAACTCGTGTAATTGATTTTGGTGTATGTGAGCAGCAAGTGTTGTTTTTTTTTTTTTAAACGTTCTTTTAGAAGAAGAACAGTGTATAAAATGGAGTCAATGAAAGGACAACCTAATTCATTATGATGTTTTGTCAGCTGATAACCTCACATTCTGTAGTTTTACAGTGGTATTGCATAATGATCTTTTTAATACCGAATTTTAACTTTTTCCATACATTTTGAAAGACAGTGTGGAAATATGTACAATTCCTCAGCAATCAACCAATTAGCTAATTATTAAATGAAACGAATGAGGGAAGCAAGAACAAGAGAAGGGGGAGGGACAATACTGGAAAAAAATAAAAGGTGAACAATAGAGAAAAAGAATTAATGACTTCTAAATAAAAGCACAAACCATTGTACTTAATATGCACTGTTGTGACGTTTGATAAATCCTTGAATTAATTATTTGGTTTTTATATACTAAGGTTTGCTTAATGGAAATGGCTATGGGTGGAAGCAACAGAGGAGGTTTGCTCTCATGACACTGAAGAACTTTGGAGTGGGAAAAAAGAGTCTTGAGTCCTCCATCCAGGTGGAGAGTAAATACCTGAATGAGGTCATGGCGAACGAGCAAGGTAAAACACGCAGCTAGTTATGGAGGCTCTCAGTTGAATCGTAATCTTTCACCCATACCTGACTCCCTTTGATCACCAGCGGAGGTTCAAGATCTTCAGTCAGCACCCCAGGGAGCCCCCTAATTTGATGTCTTTCTGTTTGATTCTCATGTCTGATTCCAGGCCAGCCATTTGACCCTCAGCTCATTATTAACAACGCTGTCGCCAACATTATCTGTTGTCTGGTGTTTGGGGATCGGTTTGAGTACACTGACAGCTACTTCCAAGATCTGCTGAAGTTAATGAATGAAGCTGTGTATTTAGAAGGAAGCATTTGGATTCAGGTATATGTTACCTCTTACTCTTCATTGCATCTTGCATTTCCTTGAAGCCCTCATACCTCAGTAGCAATAGCAGAAATAGCGTAGCGTTTCTCAATTCCATTCCCACTGAGACTTTGTAAAACAGGTTTATTTTCAGATTTTGCGCAAAGCATTTTGCACCACCTTCCCAGCATTCCTTGCAACCCAAAGGAAACCATTTGAGTTGAACATGCTTACCAATGGAAGATGGCATAACAGTTTCCACCAAGTTCAAGCAATACTTCCGTACTTCAGTATAATCAGCAATTCAATTCATCCTCATGGTTTTGATGGTGCATTATTTATGAAATGGAACATTTTAAATTCCACTGAGTGTAATCGGTAACTCAGGAAGCACGTGTGTATGCACCAAACTCTAGAATAGTTACCCTTTGGTGTTTTCTGAACTTTTTGAACTTAATTTTGAAACTTAATTTGCATTGGTTATGCTATGTAAAAAGAATAACAAATGCTAAGTTTGACTGTCACGACAGACTTACAGAAATAAATACAGAATATATGAAGTGATTTAAGGTTTATGTGGTTTCTACAAACTTTATTGGTCAGTAGAAACCAGAAGACATTACAACTGACCAATAAAATTTGTCTTTGTACCTGCATTCACTTCGTCCCATTTGTAACCTATTTAATAAACTAATTGGTGATTGGCTAGGTGTGATGTGTTATTTCTATTCTTGTTTTTTTCCATTAGGTATACAATACATTTCCCTGGTTAATGCGTTGGTTGCCTGGTCCCCACAAAACAGTATTTTCCCACTGGACAAAGGTGATATCCTTTGTGAGGCTGAAAATTGAGGAGCACAAGGTTGACTGGGACCCGTCTGAACCCAGAGACTATATTGACTGCTTCCTGTCTGAGATGGAAAAGGTATAAAACCTTAACTGTTGGCATGTCCTGTTGCTGTCACTTTCCTTGCAATTTTGCACAGCTCTGTTGTGCAAGCAGATCTTTCTCGCAGCACTGTTGCTAAAAATACAATGCAGAAAATCAACTATGTTTGTTATGAAGGAGGTTGATAATTAAATTAAAGTTTTCAAATAATTTGAAGATAGTGAGTTGCAGGAAATTAGATTTTTTTGGGCAATGGAGGGTAATGGATATTATATTGGGAAAAAAAGTTCAAAATTTAAACCAAGATTTCCAATGCAATAACAGTAGCTAATTTAAGTATACTTTCAAAAGTAAGCCATTCCAGGTAGTAGTGGATCTAGTATTCAAAATTGACATATTATTATGTCACTTTCAAAGTCACTAACATTTCAGAGTCCCAAACGCTCACCTTTCCTTGATGTATTCATGTCTCAGAAGTTAATTTCCATGTATATGTAACAGATTTCTCACATTGTTCCCAGATGAAAGATGATAGGGAAGCAGGTTTTAATGAGGAGAACCTGTGTTTCTGCACTCTGGACCTGTTTGTGGCTGGATCTGAGACAACATCAACTACACTGAATTGGGGTCTGTTGTTCATGATCAATTACCCTGATATTCAAGGTGAGGAGCTCACTCACACTGCCATACATTGAGTCTTTATGCTCCAGTATGCTCCACTAATTCAAACCAGCCATTTCACTTATTTAATCCAGGATCAACTGTTTCAACAACATACGTTTTAACCAGACTAGAAGGACTGTCATGGGGAAAATGTAATTACGGTGATGAAAATATTGTAAATAAGTATCAAATAAAACTAAAATAGAACAAAGTTACATGATTTTCATGTAACAAAAAAGTCAACATAATTAAAGCCACCTTACCAACAGTACACTTGAATTGTCTTTATGTAACTATATTGTGTTAATTACCTTTAGAAAAGGTCCAGGCTGAGATAGACAGAGTGGTTGGACAGTCACGCCCTCCGTCAGTGGCGGACAGAGCCAACATGCCCTACACTGATGCTGTGATCAATGAGATACAGAGGATGGGCAATATTTTGCCCCTTAATCTTCCCCATATGGCCAGGAAAGACACCAAAGTGGGAGAATACACCATACCCAAGGTACCCTATCTCTGCTGTACACGGAGTATGAAAATCCATCAAGATAGAGTTTATATATGACCTAAAGCAGTGATATAACCTGCTTCCCATGACATCTGTTTCATAGTTTGACAATGTAAGATTGCAGTCAATCTTTGGAGCTCTATGAGAATCACAACTATATTGCTGAGAACTATAAAATGTAGCAGTTCACAGAATGCACACAAAATGCAGTCCAGCAGAATTTGATGATTGTAACTGGGTTTTACTTCAGGGTACAATGGTTATGGCAACTTTAACCTCGGTGCTGTTTGACGAGAGTGAGTGGGAGACTCCACACACCTTTAACCCTGGACATTTCCTGGATGCGGAGGGGAAGTTTAGAAGGAGAGACGCTTTCACTCCTTTTTCAGCAGGTACAACCATGCCCTCATATTCAGATAACAAGATTACCTTAACTGGTGCTCAGACTGCTTGGAATTGAGCAACATATGTATTGTGTCAAATTTTCACTTTTGTTGTCATAAATGCATTCTCATTTCATGCAATTCTGATATCGAAAATGAATGCAGAATTTAAAGAGATGTTTCACTTTGGTAAGCCCAGCTTTGTAGTGTTCTTACCTCTGATGTGTCGTCTTGAACATGGTAGACTCTAGGGATCATCAAGGTCCATGTTGATTTCGGTGTGCATATCGTCGGTATCGGTGCTCGGTGGATAGAGCACTTAAATGCTCGGTATTGGTATCGGTGTCATAATTTTAGGAGAGTCTTCTTGCAATATTAAGAAACGTGAGCACTAGGTCCTTCATTGCCACATCTCAAAGCAGTTAACAGATCGTTAAGCTAGCCTACCAGCTAGATAACTGGCTAATGGATGTAAGGTACATGCACTCACTCTCATAATGGTAAACATTAGCTAAACTTTTGAGATTTCCAGTGCATTGAGTTTATAGCGAATTTGTTTCATCTTAATTTTGTTCTAGCAAGATAATACAGTGTAGATAATACGACTAGCTTAACTTTTAACATAGCTATTGTATGCTACGTAAGTGGTCATGCACGACGAAGCCAACTAACCAGTTCGTATGTTGATAATGCTCATTAATGTGAATGTTATTATTACGTCAATATTTCCAACCTGAATATTTACTGCACCCCTCACCACAGAAATTGTTAGATAAGATATTCGCTGTACACAAAACCTTTTGTCCGCGGATTTAACGTTAGCCTTCACTTGGTAATCAATCGGTGTATTTAACTTGTTCCTATGGCAACAGTCAATGGGCGCTGGAACCGGAGGCGAGTGTACGGCTCTGTCAGGAAATAACGAGTATGAATTTGGAGGTGCAACTTTATTTATGGGTGTCCCAAATTCTTGGTGTCAGTGCGTATCGACCAACGCTGTTACAAAGTATTTGTTGTCAAAAAGAAATGGTGTAGCTAGTTTGTAGCTATATTTGCTAAAAGCACCTTTCAAGTTGTTTAATGCATGGAATTGAACTGGAAGTTAGAATGAAGCCTAAATGGACCGAGACAAGTTTTTTTTAACCTCGTTAATGAAGGCATATGAGACGGTAGGAAACGGTAGATCTTACCGAATTAAAACCTCCCCATAATGTAAGCATTTTATCGTCAAATGTGTCATGTTAATGAATACTCATCTTAAAAAATAAATAAGTGTATCATTGTCCGTGTCTCTTCTTTCTTTTGCTTCTTTCAGGTAAGAGGGTGTGCCTTGGGGAGCAGCTGGCCCGTATGGAACTGTTCATCTTCTTCACCTCTCTGCTCCAGCGGTTCACCTTCACTGCTCCCACGGGCATGGAGCCCACCCTGGAGTACAGAATGGGAGCAACGCTCAGCCCCAAGCCATACAAGCTCTGTGCTAAAACCCGCTAAGCATCCTTATTTTCTTAATCTGCACAAAATGAGCTTGGTACAACATCTCATGTTGACCAACAACATATCTTTCTCTCAAAAACATATACAGTGAACCCTCGTTAAACCAGACTAATTGGGGGAAAGGGAGTATGATGTAACCAACAAAAAAACACACAGTAGCCCCACCTCGGCTGAGGTACCAAGCCATCTTTACTCACAGTTCAGTGTACAACAACACTCGGACTGTGTCAGTTTAAGTTTCCAAAAATTCCTTTGTGATATTTTTGATGACCTAATTATGATTTCTTTTTGGAAATCACATCTGTAAGAGACCTTCGTATGGATGCAATCAGTAGCCAATAAGAGGTTGTTCCTGTGAGGCCACCTACCCTCATATGTGAACTGGCTCAAAACATTCATTATTTGTATTTGCATCTTACTTTGAAAGAATGCACTTTTCTTCATTTTATTTACAGTCAGATACTTCTTTAAGATACTCCTGCTTACTGTCAGTAAAATATAATGAACAGTACAAAAACACTGCTGTCTTACATTTGTGGAAAGGCAAGGGTCATTCGTGCAATGTAACAATGTTTTCCACAACACATGCATTTTGCACAACTGTTCTGATGTCTTGCTGACTCGATAATAGCACAGTGAAGCGGCAGATCCACAGACAGAGACAAGGGGAACACCATGCAGTAAATCAGTGAAAATATAAGAATCGTTGTGATCAGCACAGCACAGACGAGCCCAAGCCTGCTGGGAATATGGTAGTCTATTGTTTTTGTGTCACAAGACTTGTTTGACTTTTTTGTTTCATGTTCTTTGTTTGACATTTTTAGTGCAAAGGTTTTTATTGTTCAATTTCATACTGATTAAAAAAGGACTGTATTAAGCTGTAAGGGTTGTAGCTCACTTTGTCCCCTTGCTGTAGTTTAAAAGTCATTTTACTTGAAGAGATTTGCAGTAGTTTTACAGTTCTTTGAAATAAAAATACAGACTTGTTCTTTTCATTCCTTACTTGTGAATCTCAGAAGTCCAAACTGCATTTGGTACGAAATTCATAACTGATTTTGCTGCATATGTTTTAGACTATACAGTTTTACATGAGGTAGTTTCTCAGTTCTATCAAATAAGTATACATATGCTGTACTTGACTCATTAATTTCGGAAGTCTCTTAACTGTACCATAATAATCCCCAAAGAAGGACAGAATGGCTGGTTCTGTCCAGTGTCTACCACCATTTCATGTAATTGTGGAAAGTGAAGTGTTAAGGTTAACTGTGTGCTTACTGACAGTATGGCATTACATAACATTAAGGACATTTGTTAGATGTCCTTCATGTTATGTAATGCCAGAGAGATTTACAAGGGAAAGTGCATAGGAATGGTACAAAAAATGCAAAGATAAGATAGAGAGGGGTAAAGTCCCAAGTGCCAAAGGTAATTGAATAGATTAGAACTCCCCTACCGACTATCTAAGGAGAAAATAAGCAACAGCCAAGGTTAAAAACAAATCACAGCTTAAACAAGAGCAAATAAGGGTATAGAAGTTACAAAGAGCAAGGGAGGGGATGGGAGAGGTGCAGCCTGAAGAGGTGAGTCTTCAGTCTAGGCTTGAAGGTGGCCAGTGTCTCTGCTGTTCTGAACTCCATGGGAAGGTCATTCCACCAACAGGGGGCCACGGCAGACAGCAGACGTGACCTGGAAGTGCAGGAGTGGAGAGGGGTTGGCATCAGGCGACCAGAGGTGGCAGAGCGGAGGGATCTGGCAGAAGACAGTACTTGTTGCTGGCCAATTCACCCTGTGTAAAAGCACATTCTTCCCCAGCCTGTGCCCTGTATATCTAAAAAAAAAAAAAAAACGTTAAAAATGTCTTTTGGCATATTCACTTCCAAACTGAAAAGTCATTTCAGCAAAGCACAGAGAGGGCACAGCCAGCAGAAATAAAAGCAGAAATAGCTTGTGGAAAAGAAACCTTTTCTATAATGCACTGTTGCCTCTACGTTGCTTTTGTTTACTTGGTACTTGCTCATTTTCCCCCCCATTTTATGGATCAACAGCAAACCTTTCAACATTTACCCTTTGAAAGCACATTCTGCCAGTCTGGTTTGAGTGTAAATAACTGAACTTCAAGCTATAAAATTGCCATCTTAGGACACGGTGCTTTATATTTTGCACTTTGTATACATTATAAAAAGATTAAGCATTATACACTACTAATCTACAGCTGTGCCACCCCAAACGATTGAAATGTTGTATTGCTTATCAGTAGAATTAACAGTTCAAAAACACTGCTGCGCACCAAAGAGTTAGTTAACTCCAGCGTCCTCGTCAAACTCTCATAATAATTGGCTGTCTACCTTTGGCCATTGAAATAACCCCCCTGTCTGATTGGCTGTATAATCCCTTTATTCCCCAAATCACTAGGGCAAAAGTTCCAAGTTGGCCTACCTTGGCAAATCGAGCATTTTTGTGTGCTTGATCTTCAACAATAGCTAAGTCATTCTGGAAGGAAAACCAACAAACCAACCGGAAACTCGTTGCGCAAGTCAGACCTTTGTATTTGTTGTTCTAGCAGTTGTACCTACCGGCAAGCTTAGTTTCAGAGAACTACTTGGAATTGTCTGCGTCTTTTAACGTGCAATGACCTTAATTTCGAGGTTCTCATCTCCTGAATGGCTGGACGCGAGACTATGTTGCATTTTCCTTGCTATGTTTATAATATTTGCCTACATTTTAAAACGAAGATCTCCAAAAAAGTTTCCTCCGGGACCGTGGTCATTACCATTTATCGGTGACTTCTTTCGTATTGATCCTACTAAAGTACATATTTACTTTGCAACGGTGAGTTTTGCTTATTACAAATCCTTATGTGTAATTATTTTCATTTTTTTAAAATTCCAGGTGCATTTGGATTAAGACTGTTCATAACATAATTGATTTGCTAAAATCTTGCTTATTTCAGTGTGCATATTCGAATCATGCAGCCTGCTAGATATGATGTGACAAAATTTAGTCACACTAAATTTTGTGCCTTAATCTTTTTTCTTGAGAATGTGCTAAATGTGCTGTCATTTGGTAATAAGCAGTTAATTCAAGAGGTTTTCAAATGCTGAGAAGCCTTGGAACACCTATCCAGCAAAATTATGCACAGTCACTCTCTGGTTACGATTTATGAATATTGTTTTTGGAGAAAATAGAAAGCAAGTTGGAAAAACTTGGTAAATAAAAGAATTTGAGATGAAAAACATCTCCTATAAATACCATGTGTCTGTAACCTAAAATATTTTTCACTAGCTTGCTCAGCAATATGGTGACGTTTTTAGTGTTAATTTGGGAGAAAGGATGGTTATCCTGAATGGCTTCCAACGACTGAAGGAGGCCTATGTTCAACACGGTGACAATTTTGTGGATCGGCCTGCTCTGCCACTGTTTGAAGACCTCACTCAAAGAAATGGTAACACATCTTGTTTTAATTGAATATGTATTTATCAGGATGGAAGAGCAGCCATTTCTTGCTTTTTGAGCTTTAGCTACTGATGTATTTCTTCTAAGTCGCTTAAAAATATTATGTAACTCTCCACGTAATAGGCAGCTTAAGAGACATTTATCAAATATGTGTTAGCTTGGATAAAACTCATGTGTACACAAACCACCGAAATCCTCCATCTCCCACTTAGCTGAAGGTCACTATGTGGCTCATCAGTATTTTGACCCAGATTCAAAAATGTTTTGAGTGCCCAAATGTAGCTGCAGATTTGTCTCATTGATGCAACCAATTCCTTCAGCTTTGGAGGGTGAGGTCAGCCACTAGAATTGTGGAGAACCTTTGCAAACTCATAAGGCCAGCTGAATTCTTCCACTTCATCATGAATCCACAATTTCATCATTAGGTCTTGTAGTTCATTGTTGGTCAGACATGTTTGACATTCATTTTGTGGCATAAGGGAAAGAGTGAGCAGCTGAGGCCAGCTAAAAGAGCTGTGCACTGAAGAGCTAAAAAGCGATACAAAGAATTGTGTTGTATGCATTGTGGTGCTTTTTAAGAATAAATTTGTCAGATTTTACCAAATATATATATATATATACTTATTATACTAAGGTTTGGTTGGCTCCAATGGCTATCTATGGAAGCACCAGAGGAGGTTTGCTCTCATGACACTGAAGAACTTTGGAGTGGGAAAGAAGAGTCTTGAGTCCTCCATCCAGATGGAGAGTAAATACCTGAATGAGGTCATGGCGAGCGAGCAAGGTAAAACACGCAGCTGGACACGGAGGCTCTGATTCGTAATCTTTCACCCATACCTGACTCCCTTTGCTCACCACCGGAAGTTCAAGATCTTCTCAAAGGACCACGTGAGCCCAATCTGACGTCTTTCTGTTTGTTTCTCATGTCTGATTCCAGGCCAGCCATTTGACCCTCAGCTCATTATTAACAACGCTGTTGCCAACATTATCTGTTGTCTGGTGTTTGGGGATCGTTTTGAGTACACTGACAGCTACTTCAAACACCTGCTGCAGATAATAAATGAAGCTATGTATTTACAAGGAGGCATTTGGGCACAGGTATAAAGTATTCCTCATTCTTCACACCTTATTTGAATAGTTATGTATGTTCATGTTTTAATAGTTATGTTGTTTTGGTAACACTTATACCCAGGGCTCAAGTTTAGGGGGGATGCGGGGAGATGCCATCCTCCTTAGAAAAAATCTTGCCCACAACCATCCCCCTTGCAGAATTGTCGTCTCCCTTCCCGTTCCTTTTCTTTAATGAAATTAGCTATGCTATTTATCACCTAATCACGAAAAGGTGAAACCTCAGCGATATTTAAATGTAAATTTTTTGTTGTTTGCACTCCGGTTTCTGTTGTTTTGTATCCTCTGTGCCTTTGTGGCTTTTGATTGCTTATTGCTTATTTGATTGGAGCCTGCAAATGCATGCTTCTCATTGGCTAATGCAACTTCACGAGGGTTGCAGATGTTACAGGTTAAAATGGCTAAGTAACCAGTTCAGCTGGACCTTAGAGGTTTTTTTAGTAAAGAAGAAGAAAACGACAGGTGAGTTGATTACCAGTCTCATGTATTATTAATACATAATATGTCCCTTATCAAACAAAACTTTGGCAACAGCTCAGCCAATGTTTCATCTTGAATGAGGCCGTCGCCGATAATAACATGTTCACGTGTTTGTCTTCTCCCTTCCCATTCCCTTTTCTGTAATGAAATTAGCTGTGCTATTTATCACCAAGACATATGCAATCCTTGCATATTTCAGTTAGATATTCACTGAGGCTCTGTAACACAAGTTTATGTTCAGTTTTGCTGCAAAGCCTTCCGCATCACCTTCGAGGATTCCTTGCAACCCAGAATAAATCATGACAGTTGTGCACACCTGCCCAGCTGTAAGCCAGGTACAGATGGCACAAGAGTTTCCACTGGGGTCCAGCAAATCCAAAACAGTCCTGACATAATCAGTTAAAAAAACACCCACACCTAAACAGAATATTTTTTATCTTTGAATTGCTTGTAATTATATGGTTAATACACATGATAGACCATTGAGTTGCTGTGCTTGAACACACTTATGCCTTTTTTCTGTCAACTGCCTGAAATAGTTGGAAATCATGGCTTAATTCCATCCTTCCTCTTTACTTTAGGCTTACAACGTGCTTCCCTGGTTGATGCGTAGGTTACCTGGTCCCCACAATAAAATCTTTTCCCATTGGAATAAGTTGACATCTTTTGTGAGGCTGAAAATTGAGGAGCACAGGGTGGACTGGGACCCATCTGCACCCAGAGACTATATTGACTGCTTCCTGTCTGAGATGGAAAAGGTCTCGAAGCTAAACTGATGGATTGTCCAACTGCTAAAATGTCCCTTGCCTTGTGATTTGACAGAGCTCAGATGAGCTGTCCAGACCTCCCAGCACTGTAGATAAAGATTAAAGCGTGAGAAGTTGAACCATGTATAGTGTGATAAGCAGATACATAAGCAGATAGTGCCAAGAAATGGCCAAAGATAGTGAATCACTGGAAAATATGTGAATTGTTTGGAAGATCAGTGTAGTAAAAAACAAACACATTTAAAAGTCATGCAATTTACTTCTTGGATGATCCATGTTTACAGTTTAAACGGTTTCCTTATCTTATTTAAATATAAGACTACAGCAAAATAAAGAGCTCATCCATTCAATTAAGCATTTAATCTTAGAACTGGAATATTCTGATGTTACTGTCAATGTTACTCAACTATCTTTTCATGTGTTATACATTAATTTCCATGTAATTGATTTCTCACATTGTTCCCAGATGAAAGATGATAAGGAAGCAGGTTTTAATGAGGAGAACCTGTGTTTCTGCACTCTGGACCTGTTTGTGGCTGGATCTGAGACTACATCGACTACACTGAACTGGGGTCTGTTGTTCATGATCAATTACCCTGATATACAAGGTGAGGAGCTCACTCACACTGCCATGAACAAATCATTGAGCCTTAACACACTCCATTAATTCAAATCAGTCATTTTACGTCTTGAAACCTTTTCTAGGATCACTTATATCTATCAGATAACATATATCTGCAAACTTGAAAATAATCAATAAAACTACTATAGAGCTATGTTAAACACAAGAATCAATATAACTATAGCAATGGAACCACAAAAGCAGTACACATGCGGGAACTTTATTTTATTTGTCTACCTTAAGAGAAGGTCCAGGCTGAGATAGACAGAGTGATTGGACAGTCACGCCCTCCGTCAGTGGCAGACAGAGCCAACATGCCCTACACTGATGCTGTGATCAATGAGATACAGAGGATGGGCAATATTTTGCCCCTTAATGTGGTCCGTACGGCCACGAAAAACACCCAAGTGGGAGAATACATCATACCCAAGGTACCCTATCTGTGCTGTACTCAGAATATGAAAACACATCAGGATAGAGTTTATATATGAGCCAAAGCAGTGATATAGCCTGCTCTTCTGTGTATCTATTTAATACTTTGACAATGTTATTGAAGATGACACTCAATACAGGAAGGATTCATGTATCTGATTGGCCTTTTCTTTAGGGCACAATAGTCATGGCAACTTTAACCTCGGTGCTGTTTGACGAGAGTGAGTGGGAGACTCCACACACCTTTAACCCTGGACATTTCCTGGATGCGGAGGGGAAGATAAGAAGGAGAGATGCGTTTCTTCCATTTTCAACTGGTACAGTCAATCTTCCATGTGCTTTTACTCAGTTATTAATACTGATGTTTGTAGTTCAGTACCTTACTGTGACAAAAACTCGCCTCAGTGGTCACAAACAGTCACATGATGCATTGCTTATGTGACCCTTGGAAAATTAATTCGGTAAGTCAGTTTTAAGCATCAGGTGTATCATTGTTGGTGTCTATTCTTTCTTTCGCTTCTTTCAGGTAAGAGGGTGTGCCTTGGGGAGCAGCTGGCTCAGATGGAACTGTTCATCTTCTTCACCTCTCTGCTCCAGAGGTTCACCTTCACTGCTCCCCCAGGGGTGAAGCCCACCCTGGAGTATCGAATGGGAGTCACTCACAGCCCCAAGCCATACAAGCTCTGTGCTAAAACCCGCTAAGCACAGCCTGTTCTTAATTTGATAATCCACACACAATTAAGTTCCATACTGCTCATCTCATTTTGATAAACAACATATTTTCTCAAGAATCAAATGCTGTGGTGTCAAGATTATTCGGAACTTAAATTACAGATGGGATGAATATTTTCTTGATATAATTTTCCCTGTGAGAGCAATACACTCATTTTTCCCTGTGATTGGTTTCCCGAATGGCAACATCTTAATAACCAAATATGAACAACATATTAATAACCTTAATAATCATAATAAAATAAGCATAACTGGAGTTTGTTAAAACAAAGGTTCGGGAGAAGTATATTCAGACAAGCCCTCATTCAAGTACCTCTGTCCGTCCAATCCGGGTTTCTCCGCAGGTATTAAATTGCCACGTACTTTATCTCCCATCACACACCCTGCTTCTGGCATCTTTCCTCCTCCCCATCACCACCTTCACTTCTACTTCCTTTCTTCTGTTTTTTCGTTTTCTCTTCTCGTGGTCCAGTGGGGGGTTCAAAGTTGTACAAAGGTCTGTATCTTTGTACAACTTGCCACAACACAATAAACTCTTAAGTGCATTCATGTTGTCCGGCTTGTTTCACTGCCTTGATTTACACATTTTTCTGAGAATTATATCCATAAGAAGGCCTTTCTAGACAACATAAGTAAAATATAATTGTAAAATTTTCATAGGATAAGAAAGACATGCCTACACACTCGCGCACACACACATTGTAATGGTACACATATTCAGACTGGACTGTTAAATATAGCAGCTCTGTTTTGAATCACTGCAACATATTATTTTCCACTGAGCAAAGGGCGATGATGCAGAAAACAGTAAAATGACAGTAAAAACCAAACCCATATTATACTCCTTTGGAATGCTGTAGCTTATTTTGTTTATTTACTTGACCACCTGGAGCCATGTGTTTCAGACCAAGATTCAAAACATACAAGAAAACAATTCAGGGTTTTTGATGCACCTTGTGAACAAACACGTTGCTGAGATTAGTGTAAAGGAGTACATCTAAAACTTAACATAATTTTCTTCTGGATTTCAAAATTACAAAAACATATTTACTCTTGGGGAGTATTCTTGAATCAACCTGTTTCCAAAGCCAAAGGCAGAGTACTTGATCTCACTAGGGTGCATAGACCTTTGAGTTCTTGAAATGTTAAATCGTGGGGATCTAGAGTATAGTTTTTTGTGATCAATTTTTTAGTGGGATTTTAAAACATTACAAAGCATACAAACCGTAATCATATTTACCTTAAACATACCATCCCCTTTCCCCTGGATATCTCAGATGCACAGTATAGCTATGTTTGATAAGTGTTGAATTTTGGTTTGTGCTATCCAGCAAATGCCTATTAATATCAAATGAATTAGTTTAAGATGTAGCAGTCACACTTTCCATGGTGCTTCCTTTTTGGCATCTGCTTATTTCAAGGGTTTTTCTTCAATCTTCAGTTTCGCTTTGTTTGAATTCTCTCAGCTCAGTCAGGTGATTGGAGGATTGTTTTATCTCCAGTGTTCTGCAGCGTTGGGACTGGACCCTAATTAGTGATTGAGAGCAGCTGCCTATGTATTGTCCCTTTAGCCAATCAGGGTGTGATTATGCCCCTCAGCGCTATGTAACCTTGGTGATCACTCAGTTTGGTCCAAATGTCAGCTGTGGCGCATGTCTCCAAAACCACCAATTGTTATAGGGATTACTTGGTTATTTCGCCTTACACTTGAAACCTTTTCAAGCAGGACATTTAGTTATGTTTTGAGGGTCAGTGTGTTGTTGCTGCTCCACCTGGGTGTGTTCCAGGTCTCAAATTTTGTCTCCTCCACTCCTCATCTCCTCCCAACTCCTGGAAACTCCTGTCCTCCCTCCCTCCACTGTTCCAAAAAGGTAGACAAGATTTCTTTTCCTTCACTCACCTCCTCCAAACAAAGGATAAATTGATGTGTCCTACCACAGGACATTTCAGGGTGACATCATTGTGCTCCCAAGGAGGCTGAAATTGTGTGTGTGTGTGTGTGTGTGTGTGTGTGTGTGTGTGAGAGAGAGAGAGAGAGAGAGAGAGAGAGTGTGTGTGTGTGTGTGTGTGTGTGTGTGTGTGTGTGTGTGTGTGTGTGTGTGTGTAGAGAGAGAGAGAGAGAAAGAGAGACTTAGTCTACCAAGACTGCAAGAAAGTTAATTTCTGCCTCAAATATGTACTCATCCAAGATGATACCTATAGGTATATAATGGATGAATTCACAATCAGTACATTCTGTATGATTCTGTATCCGATAAAAGTCCAAAATGAGACCAGCACTATTATCGTACTTCCTTGGCAAAGATTTAACTTGGCCTGGTAGTCATTTAAGATGGATACTCTGATCCCAATAAAAGACTTCACATTCAATATCACATGATGCATATTTTCTTGATTATCCACCTTTTATGAGTGTGGATTATATAACAATGCAGTGAAGCTCGCATAGATATCTGAAATACACCAGCAAGAGGGTGATGTGAGAAGAAGTACTCTTTTCTGTAATAGTGGTTTTAAGACATTGCTTGCCTTTTCATATATAAAATACATATTTAAAAGGTGATAGGCCCTGATGTATATTCTAATACTATAATGACTATTAAGGTTTAAAATTTACAGTTTGGATTCCCAGTGCCTCAATGACATGGTGAAGAACTCAGGTGCCTTGTATATTTTGCAGGAATCCCAAATACAGTGTTAAATACAATTGTTTTTCTGTTAATCCCAACTATTTTCTGTAATAATCTTCACCCCTGGAAACAGACAGATTATAGGATTGACCATGACGTGTCCTGTAACCGTGGGGGATATCTTGCACCGGGGGTCAGAGCCTCCAGAACAGACCGCCATGGAGAGACTGACTGTCAGTGCTGTAGTCAGTAGCTCTCTACCTCGAGCGTACCTCGTTTCACCGAACTGATGTTCAAATTTACGAGCGCATTCATCAAACGTTTGCTGCATGTAGCTGCGGTTGCAGTAATTGTTAACAAGCGTTTACCAGAGTGATAGCACATAAAGCCTTACACAAATGTTTTATAAAAAACAGTTTGGGTTTTTACATTTTACCTGAAATATGTTTCGGTGCGTTTTACGGGGTATCCAAAGGTAGAATATGGACCCTAAATGTGCCCGGCCTTGTGTCTACATATGAAAAGTAAATACAAAGATGAGTGGTATTTCTTAAGTGAAAACTGTGGAGTTGGTATTCGATTTGCTGTGTTACAACATCTAACTGCATTTATAAACGCGTATCCAAAATGTGTTCCACTTCACACCACCTATTACGCGCATTTTACGCTTTCGGGTGATCCTTGGTTCAACTTAATCGGTCGTGTCCTCAATAGTGATCAGACCACTGTGTAATCAAGCAGCTGTTTGCTGAGCTGCTTTGATTTGAATTGACTAGAAGCAGTGGTCTAGTACAGTTTAATGACGCAGTGAATTCATTTGAAACTGGGTAGAAGATCAAAGAGGGGAGACAGTGGCTCGTTGAGTACAGGGGTTGGGTATCAACATGATTTTTACTGAAACACTAAGGGGCGAAACATGATATTCCCATCGTCTTGAGCATCCCTACGTGGTCACTTTATTGAGGAGACATGAAACAAAGTAGTGCTGCGTCACCTCCTGTCAATACTCCGTTCATGTCTAGAACTCAGCGTGTCATTCACGTGTTCTTTCTCACTTCACACAACGCATAGTTGTGATACTCCGTGGGACAATGCTGTCTTTAGGTACAAGTTCCGACTGATTGTGAGCCCAGCAGTGGCTGTAAAGTAATTTCGTAATGTATTTAATTTTGTTAAATTGCCAAAGCGTTGCGTGAGAAATACGGTTGCAGCTTGGAACTTGGGAGGGAGAGCCAGCCAGGCGTCCCTTGCGTAGAGGGTAGATCATGTTGAATCTGTGATTAATCAACCGCTCAACTTTAATTTTTTTTTCCAGAATTTTCTCGTACCTCGCAATACTTTCTGTAATCTGTGTGTCCTGAACGCAGTCCAGACAGGAGGCAGACGAGGAACCAAAAGTAGCGTGTTTACCGTGAAGCCTGGCATTTCCATCCATAAGCTTGGTACAGCACTACTGGCTCTTAACTTTTTTTCGGGGGCCTACCGCACAATGTCTGTGGCGTCTTTGTTAGAATGGGTGGACGCGAGGTTTTGTTTTATTTTTCTTGCAGTGTTTTTATCACTCTCTTATATTGTAAAACACAAAAAACCAAAGAACTACCCCCCAGGACCATGGTCATTGCCACTGATAGGTGACTTCCACCACATTGATAATGGAAACTTACCTCCGTGGAAAAAGGTGAGTTTTTTTATTTATGTAACAAACTCTTGGGAATTTATATAATGGGGTGGGGTGAATCTGCTGTGAGCTACTACATTTTATGATGCACGATTGATATCCAATCTATATTACTCAGTCTATATTTTTCCTTTTTTTTGCTGATTTCAACTCCAATAGAAACACATGTTACAGTTTATCTCATTTGGCCATTATAAGATACTTTTTGGGCATATTTTAATTTTATAAGATATTTGTTACATATTTTTCATTTCTACCATAGCTCATAGTTACTAACCCCTGGCACATTAAGCATTAACTGAGTGCTCGACATCTGCAACATAATAAACTGCATTTGGGATTTAGTGTGTGATGCTCCTGTCTGGACAGATGTTCAAATGTACTGTATGTAGTCATCCACAATGTTTCATAAGCAGTGGACAGTAGATACATTTTTATCATGATCTTTTTAGGCAACATTTAGTAGCTCAAACTGCACAAACTGAGAATGCCTCTTGTTGGTAAAATGTATTATAGATAGTTTTTTAAAATCTCTCAGTTGTTCCCTTTGCTAATAACTGAACATGACTTTTTTTCCAGTTTGCTGAGCAATATGGTGACATTTTCAGTATTTATCTGGGACGAAGGATTGTCGTTCTGAACAGTCTCAAACTATTCAAGGAAGCCTTTGTGCAACAAGGGGAAAATTTTGCAGATCGGCCAGTTTTGCCATTTTTTGTAGACCTCGTCCAAAACAATGGTAACTCCTTTTGCTTCTCTGCCTTTTTGTATATATGCTGCCTTCATGAATTCTTCAGCAAGATAAATCGTATAATATAGACTATATATAGTACAATACAAAATATAGCCTGTTAATGACTGTTTTATGTCAGTGCAGAATGTAGCTGTGATAGTGTCCGGGTATTATCAGTCGAGGATATTTTAGGGGTGTCCTGGTAGCTCATCCGGCAGAGCGCGCACCACACCACACTAGGCCAAGGCCCAAATCCAGCCTGGGCCTCCCGTCCACATGCCCCGCACCCCCCACCCACCCCTGCACTGCAACTGGCAAACAAATTGTAAAAATGCCAAAAAAAATAAAAAAAAAAAAAAAACAAAGAAGGATATTTATGATGTCAAAGGCGTATTGCCATAACTTGATTAATTAATATGTATCTGTTAGCCTTAAGTCTCAAGGACACAGAATACTAGGGCTCCCTAACCCTGGTACAATGGGCTCCGAGGTGTTCTGTTTTTTTTGTTAAAGCCAATCTTCATTTAAACAGTACAAAAATATGCCAGGCACAGACCTTGTGAACATTCAAACTGACATATTTTAACTTATGAAGAAAAGACTTATTACCGTTGTCTTTGTTTCTGAACTGTTAAACTGAGACCTGGACAAAATGCACTCAGACCGTTCAAGAGCATATGGGAGTTATTAAAAACAATCTTAACATAACAGTTTTTGGAGTATTTAGATTTTATTGGAGCAAAGCAAACATGTCCTTAGAATAGCATGTGCTCTTAAGAATTCACGAGTCTGTTTGGACTGAACTTGCATACACTCTTCCCGAGACTTCGTTTGATTGGGTCCTGGTCTTCATTTCAGTGACCAGTTGCACACACTTTCAGCATTTAGAACTTCACTCATTTTTAATGTAGGTCTATCAATTAATCCATTAAAATGTACCCTTCTTCAAAGGAATAATAAACCACAGCACATTTCCGAAAATAAAAGCATGTACCGTTTCATCTGTCAGAGCTATATTGACTCTCATTACATGGACATGTAACATGCATTTTTTGTAGCATGAGTATCTAATCTGTTTCTGATATAACAGAAATTGGTGGTACATAATTCCATGTGAGATATTAAAATTGTGTAATTAGCAGCTTGTTATATGTCAAAAATCACTATTATGTTTTGAACCAAAAACAGGGTTCAAAAAGGCTTTGCAGGGGAAGGTTAGGAATCTTTGTATATCCTTTCCCAACTTTTCAGCCACTTTATAAATGTATCCATCAATTAGTAATGAGGACTGTTAAGAGAGAGAAAAAGGGCGCGTAGTGTGTAGTGTTTTTTTGTTTCATTTTTAAAATGATTGAATTTTCAGAAATTAAATATTGCTTTTGTACTAAGGTTTGATTGTCTCGAATGGCTATCTATGGAAGCAGCAGAGGAGGTTTGCTCTCATGACACTGAAGAACTTTGGAGTGGGAAAGAAGAGTCTTGAGTCCTCCATCCAGGTGGAGAGTAAATACCTGAATGAGGTCATGGCGAATGAGCAAGGTAAAACACGCAGCTGGTTATGGAGATCCTGAGGGAATGTTCTGCTTGTTGATGTTCTTCAAATAACTGACACTCTTTATTCACCACCCAAAGCTTGAGATCTTCATTCAGGATCCTAGGGAACCCAATAATTTCACATATTTCTGTTTGTTTCTCATGTCTGATTCCAGGCCAGCCATTTGACCCTCAGTTCATTGTTAACAACGCTGTCTCCAACATTATCTGTTGTCTGGTGTTTGGGGATCGGTTTGAGTACACTGACAACTACTTCCAACACCTACTGCAGCTCGTAAACGAGGCCTTGTATTTAGAGGGGAACTTCTGGGCTCAGGTACAATGAACCTCTGAATTTTCATTCTCTACATTTCACATGTGAGCAGTTTTATGTCTATCTCTAATAAAGTAGTAGTGGTAACTGGTATATATTAAAGAATATTTCAGTTAGAATTTCCCTTTGAATTATAAAACAGCTGGGGTATTTGTAGTTCCATTTAAATATACTGTACATATAATTTCATCTTTTGCATTTTGCATCATCTTCACAGAACATGCATCCCAAAGGAAAATGCAAAATAAGAGAAGAGAATGAAAGAATACTAAAACTGGACATCTCTCCCCAGCCTTACAGTTTGGGCTATGGTCCAATGATAGTTTGATTATTTCAATATTGTTCACAATTAAATAACTATTCTCTGATTAAATATTACATTTCTTATGAAAACAAAAGCATTGAATATGGGTGACCCATTTAGCTCTATGCTCCTTTACTCCATGTCTCAGTCAGCTGTCTTTAGCTTTATGTTTCTTTGTGTAGTCGGGTGACTGGTCACCCACCACTCAGTCCTGAGGCCAGCATGCATCCAAACAGTATGATAGTCCTGAAAATGAAAAGTGAAATATCCAAAATTGATGTTCCCTGGAGGTCCTCAGTTCAGTCTGTTACCATTTTAAAAACGTCACTGGATCAGCGTTTAGATTTTCATCTATATGCAATTAGCACTCCTTAAGCTAACTCATTAAGCTAAGCACCATATGTGAGTATGGTGCAAAGTACACTAATGTGAAGGTCTATCTCCATCATCCAAGACAGTGTACAGTTTTGTTTAGTCTGCCATCATTTGCATGTTTTTTCTTTAAGTCTATTACAAATAGAACACATTTGAAAAATGTTATTGCCAATTTCATTTGTGGGGTAAATAGTAAATGTTTATTCTTGAATGTGGGAGAGTGACTAGGAATCATTAATTCTATATATTTTTTTTTTTTACTTTAGATGTACAATGCATTTCCATGGATAATGCGTAGGTTGCCTGGCCCCCACAAAACAATTTTTTCCCATTGGAAAAAAGTGATTGCCTTTGTTCGGGTGAAAATCGAGGAGCACAAGGAAGACTGGGACCCGTCTGCACCCAGAGACTATATCGACTGCTTCCTGTCCGAGATGGAAAAGGTACGTCTATATGACTGTAGAAGAGTGTAGTTCTTTCATGCAAG
This sequence comes from Albula goreensis, assembly GCA_022829145.1. Lineage (NCBI taxonomy): Eukaryota > Metazoa > Chordata > Actinopteri > Albuliformes > Albulidae > Albula > Albula goreensis. The sequence continues at coordinate 31,092,939 of CM040753.1, forward strand.
CAGACCGTGTCCATTTGATGAGAAGCAGTCCCATATGTGAGTTGAGGTGGTTCATACAGGTCGATTGAAGCCCTCTCTCTCATGGTGTTCATGGCCCATTTTGTTCAGCCTCAGACCGCACATCGCTGTTGTTTGTCTCACTGACACAGTCTCTGATACAGGCACGGTTTCCTCAAACCCTCTTAGCTCTAAGATAATGTTGGTGCCCTTGATTTTTCGATCTTAGCACTAAGAAGGTTTTGGGAAACTTGGCCATATTCATGATCTGATTGTCAACCCTGAGACACCTCACTCCAGTTAGAGCCAGCGCTCTTTCCCAATGTACTGCCTGAAGGCACCTCGGAAAATGTTGTCGTGTCAAGAATACTAACTCCTTTAAATGGTACAGTTTACACTCAGAATCTATAGCGTAAGAGGACTGCATCACTTCAATAAGGACATGTGTTTTACACAGCAGTAAAAATGTACAATATCTCTAGGGCTGCCCCCTATTCGTTGACCAAACCCTTAGTCGATTAGAAGGGTCATAGTCGACCAAGTTTTCATTGGTCAGTTAGTCGCAGAAAAGAAATAAAAAAACTGTCAAACTCCATTTGGGAGCTGCACCGTGTTGTTAAAAAGTTGATGGGCAGGAAATCATACAAAATGGGTGAAAAAATATTAACATTGTCATTTATGGGTGTGGTTGGGAATTTGTAGTGCATTAAATTAGTGCTAATGTCAGGTAGCGGGTCAGTTGCGGTGTTAAATACTGTGGATGCAAGGTGGGAGAGGGTCTGCAAAACAGGACCCGTGCAGGAGATATCCATGCTGATGGCTACTGATGAAAAGTAGCAGACAGAAGGAGAGAACAATGAAATATGAACAATGAACAAAGGTTGATTTGGGGCCACGGACATGGTGGGGAAAAAAATGCTATCCTAAGCTTGCCAAAGCAGCTTTTTTTATCATTTTAGTTTTTTGACAAAACGCTGTTTATTATTTACCGTTTGTTTTTAAGTTACTGTGTTGGTGTTACAAGTTCATAAGTTGAGTGATGTTATCCTGTGTTGAAATAAATTAGCAAAATGTAAAGTCTCCTTTGTGGTTGTTTCAACAGGTTGAGAATCATTACCGTTGTTAACAGGCAGCTCGCTTTGGTTTAAAATTTGTATATTAAAGGCTCATTATTACGGTTTTTTTTTTCTTGAATTGTAACATAGTTTTGACAATGTTACTTATAACATTCTTTTTCAGCCCTGGAATTCAAACCATTTTCTGATCCCCAAAAATATATATGTAAATAATTTAATTAATATCATAAACATGCTACGACTAGTTGACTAATGGCTTGACCTAACGACTACTAGTCGACTAGGAAAATCTTTAGTCGGGGGCAGCCCTAAATATCTGAATTTGACTTGGACATATCTTTAAGGGACAAAGTTCAGAATTACAGGTGGAACACCCAGCTAAAGCTGTAAAATGAGACGTAGAGTGCAAAGCCATAATTTATGAATGTTATCCTCTGTGTTACAACTGATAAAAACGGCTGGCAGCAAACCAGAATGAGTCACTATCAAATTGGACCAAATTGCAGTTCTGTCTCAGTACTACTGCAAACATTTCAGATCAGAGATCAGGGGACACTGGAAAGGAGGTAAATGACCCCTTTTAAATAAATAAAAGTCCAAAGTCGTAAAGAATACTTATGTTATAATGAGATCTGGATTACTGCTAGGTTGATTAAAAAATATTTAGACAATGGTTTGAAACTGCAAAGTGAGACTGGTAATCTGGTTACAGTTGTGAGTTAAATGTGCAGATGCTGTCCTTTGATGTCACTTTCAGAGGGTCAAACAGTCAAAACATTTGTCTTAGAATTTCTTCTGTGCCTCCCATTTAATTGGGATGTGCTCTTTCGTTCTTCCCAGATGAAACATGATAAGGAAGCAGGTTTTAATGAGGAGAACCTGTGTTTCAGCACTTTGGATTTGTTTGTGGCTGGATCTGAGACTACATCAACTACACTGACCTGGGGTCTGCTTTATATGATCAAAAACCCTAAAATACAAGGTAAGGGTCTCAAACAATTGACCCTTTACACCATCTCCAGGTAATCAAACCAGTAACTTCACCTCCTCAGTTTCTCTTTGCATGCTCACTATAACGTTCATCTTTTAGTACAACTGGAAGCATTCTCAACAACAAAATTATCCTCATAAATGTATCATAATCAAGCATCAAGTAAAACTCAATGGCTTATTTTTCAAACTTTTTTGTTACTTTTAGAGAAGGTCCAGGCTGAGATAGATAAAGTGATTGGACAGTCACGCCCTCCGTCAGTGGCAGACAGAGCCAACATGCCCTACACTGATGCTGTGATCCATGAGACTCAGAGGATGGGCAATATTTTGCCCCTCAATCTCCCCCGCATGGCCACCAAAGACACCAAAGTGGGAGAATACATCATTCCTAAGGTACTCCTACAGTGTTGGATCAGTCTTACAGTATCGGTTCAATTGTTTGAACACACAAATAAACACTTCCAGAATTAACACATTACATAACATTGCATAAGAGTCCTTTAGCAAACTTATCCATAGTTGTTTACAACATGAGAGGACATCTGTGCATTCTTAAGAGTTTTAAAGCAACAGTGGTAAATGTTACATGACCTGGAATGCTACGAAAGGCTAACCCGAGCGCAAAAGCGTGACAGCATTGTTGAAAAGGAGGAATTGCAGCAGTCCAGCACTTGGAGGTGTAAAGGATCTTACGCACAATGCGCAGCATTGGCGGGACTGATTTTGTTGCTGCAACTGGACTTTACCTCAGGGCACTATGGTGATTGGAGCTTTGAACTCGGTGCTGTCCGACCGGAGGGAGTGGGAGACTCCATACACCTTTAACCCTGGACATTTCCTGGATGCGGAGGGGAAGTTCAGAAGGAGAGACGCTTTCACTCCATTCTCAGCTGGTACAATCTTTTTTTACATGCATATTACAGTCAGATATTAGTATTACTTTTTTTGATATGGAGGAGACAGAGATTGTAACAATTGCACCCTGCACCCTGTAACGATTGCACCCTGGTTATCGTAAATAATCATATTACCCAATACTGCAGTAATCATCAAAAATAAATGTAATATTTAAATTTAATCATCAAATGTATCATTGTCAGTGTCTAATCTTTCTTTCTTTTGCTTCTTTCAGGTAAGAGGGTGTGTCTTGGGGAGCAGCTGGCCCGTATGGAACTGTTCATCTTCTTCACCTCTCTGCTCCAGAGGTTCACCTTCACTGCTCCCCCAGGGGTGGAACTCAGTCTGGAGTACAGACTGGGAGCCACACATGGCCCTAAGCCATACAAGCTCTGTGCCAAACCTCGCTGATAGATCCAGGGGTCAGGGATTTTGTTTGATAATCTTGACGATGTGCCTCTAATGATTTGTGTTAGGTCTGTCAAATTCAAGCATAAATATTTACACAAAAGTTTTTAAGCATTTACTGAATGGACACACACACACACACACACACTATTGAGTATGCATGTGCTCTCTGTGCATAAAATTGTATTTTTGTTCTTCAAAACTTGATGTAATTTTTTTCACCTAAATACCTGGGGATCACAAAGTTGGGAGTTTTCAGACAGTCCCTTAATGGCCGTATTAGGTTTCCCAGTAAAATAATCAGAACACAGTGTCTTTGTCATCTCATACCAGCTGTGCCCTCCACACTATCTAAAAAACCTTATCCCAGTAGGCAGGTGCACTTCCAAAAACAGGTGATATGAAAAAGCAAATTCTGACCAAAATCCACACACTGTCTAAACTTTTGCCTCACACTCATAGGGTCAGAAATGCAGATAAACATTGCAATTTCAAGATAACTCTTTTTCATTTCAAAGCTCTCAACTAATTAAATGCAGCATCTATGCCTCATGTTACCAGTTTTATACAGTCTCATGTCAAACCGGTTATTTTTGTTTAAACATTTGGGTGGACACACAAAGGCACAGACAGCTCAGTGAAGATGAATGGAAGGTGTGTGAGTCGGAATGAAAGTACATTGACAGGTATGCCAACAGATATAAAGATACAGACAGAGGTGTGCCAGGTGAAAACTAAAGCTGCATTGAATGGATAAGGCTAACCATACAGAAATAGTGCCAGCATACTTGTCAGACTTGTTTTTAATCTATACCCTTCCTAGAGCGCTCAGGTACTCTGACACTGGTCTTTTAGTTGTCCCCAGGGTGAGGACAATGAAATTTGGGGAGGCAGCATTCAGTGTCTATGGTCCTAACCTCTAGAACAGCCTAGCACAAGAGCTGAGGGCATCACAATCCGTTAACTCCTTTGAAAGAAATCTTAACACATGCCTTTTTAGCTTAGCGTTCTCTTAATACATTTTAATTGTTGATTTTATTTATTATCACTTTTTGATTTTATTGTTGATTTTAGTGATTTTTATTTGATTTTTTTTATTGCTTTTTTATTAATCTTTATTGATATTATTGATTTTTCTTCATCTATCTTTTATTGTATAATTTTATTGTACTGTTAAGCACCCTGTATTGCAACCCTGCACGAAAGGCGCTATATATAAATAAAATATGATTGAGTAATAAAAATGAACTTGTGGAACAAGTTTCATAATATTCTTTCTATCCCCTTTACTCTCTACTGCATTAGTCAGCTGAAATAGGCGCAATGGAGAATTAAAGTTTTAATTGTTCACGGACACTAACACTGGTTAACTCAAAGACTAGACCACAATAACACAGGTCGTATGAGCATACAAGAACAGCCTTCTGGTGTCATAAATGGAGCTAAAATGCTAGATAGCATAAAGTGTTAGGATAATTAAATTATTAAGAGCACAGAGAAAGATATGGGTAAAGCGCAACCCACCCCTTATCTATGGCCTATTGCTAACTTTGGCATCGGTTTTGCAATGCTATGTTACATTTATCTCCATTCATTGGTATGATTCAATTTTCGTATTTCTGCTTGCAATACTTGTGTGAGTCCGTGCAATGAGAGAGTGAATTTTAACAAGGCTTTAAAAAAAAAAAAAAAAAAAACGGTGTGGGAAAAACGGTTTACAGCTGAACCATCACACACCATGGTAAACATTAACAACCATAAAGTGTGGCATTGGCATCAAAATGCAATCTGTGATTCTTCAATAAATAAGTAAATCAAATTTAATTTATTGCATTACCCTCTCTGCGAATGTCACAGGGTACAATGGAAAAAGATCAAACACAGCAAAGTGAATGGGAGCTATTACAGTGAGCATACTTTCAATTATAAGTCATAATATGATCAAAAAATACATTTAGCCAGAAATCAGGAAGATGGTTGTTAACAGGATTAAAGTGACACATTGAGAATGTTGTAACCAAAAAAGTAAGGAAGGTATAGGAACGATTCACCTTCAGTATACTTTAGCAAGAGTTCTTTTTGAACCTGTTCATTGCATTCATTCAGTTTAAGCAATACAATGAGGTTTAACTGGAATAAGAATCTAAGGTGTATATTGTGAGACCACACATGTTGGAGAACAAAACAGAAGTGAAGTCATATTAATTCTATAATACGATTTCCAGAATGACAGATTATATGAAATATGATGTTCATCACTTTGACAAACAGGGTTAAACTTTGTTCAGAATGGAAATTACATACTTTGACAAACAGGGTTAGTTATATTGCTATATTGTTTTGATCAAAAAGAGAGAACATGCCAAAAACAGTTTGTGAGTATTTTGATGATACAAAACTTCAGGATTTAAAATGAATTCCCATGTTGGTTGTCTTTCTCAATGAATCATTTCATAATTTTGTCAGCAGCATATTAATATGTACATAATATGTGTTGACAATGAATGTGCTTTAACTAGCATGCTAACAGTGGGTCACAGTGACACAGCATTTTTGCTACCAGTTTATTTGAAAAGGTAATGGGCAAAGAGCAATGTACAGTACCACACTGAACCTGCATTTGGCACAGTGTGTGTGTTTAAACAAGGAGCCCAGCCAAGCGATTAGCCACAGACCGACCAGAACAGTGCCCTTTCTTGGGCACAAGCTTGCTTTAGCAGCCATATGCCAGACCTTACAATACGTACAGCATAGGCCTCTATACATCAAGCTCATTATCTTAGTTGACCACAAGCACAGTTAATGAGGGTCCAAGCGAACTATGTGAGTGTGCACAGGGAAAATCAAATAGTCGCCTCACAGGGCAGTGAAGCATGTTTTTTGTAGACGTGACCTGATCGGTCCTGCATAGATAAAATCGTTTGGGTCAGAATGGTTTAATGCTTTGCACTGCAGAATGAATGTCTACATCCTGGGTTAGTGAAGCTGGCAGACACAAGACATGGTTGGTGGTGCTGCAAGCAAACACAGAATGCTACCCAGAGCTGTACGCATCTTTTACCTGGGGCAGATGTGGTGTGTTGCACTGCGGTGTAGTTTTCTGCTTTATGCAAATGGAGGTTACACACACTGCTGTGGCTATGCCCTCTGTCGCTCTGGGAACCTCAAGCCACGATGCAAAATGGTGATCATGTAGTTTTACATAATCTGCTACCAGCAAACACAGAACGTCTTGATACTGTACTCCCTGACACTATGCTATTACTATATTTTACTAAAGATAAAACTAAGTTTGAAATTAAACTAAAAACAGGGCCACCTTTCAAAATCAAAACTTTCCGATCTTTGAAGTTTGTCCAATATAATTTCCAATCCAATAAATAACCACATTGTTGCTACTTCTTTAATTATTTGAGAAAAAAAGAGTTGGCCATTTGCTGATCAGACTTGTACAGTATTGGTTTGTGTTGATTAGATTTACAAACCTCATTTGTATTTGGGGCTAAACCAAATGATATGACAAAAAATAAATAATAATATCTTCCACAAAGGCCTGGTCACATGGTCACAGGTGAGCTTACTCTTACCTTCTTACCTACTCTTACTCCCTTTGGTTCCTTTGACGTTAATCTTTCTATTATGGCTGGAATGAAAGATTACTTAACTTATGGCTTGTAGAGTCATTCTGACCGCTATTCCCCCACCCATTCTGCATTGCGTACCATTTTCTGTGGAACAATATACATTTGCCGTTCTCCAACACACCGTAACACACCTGCCTTTTGAATGGCGTTTTGAAATTGATATTGTATAATTTGCATTCCCCAGTTTTACCTGGGCTACGTAAATTGTGCTGCAGCTGATTATTGAACATTTCTGTGCCTCGTTAGTGTTTGAGATAAAAACGGTTCCTTTTCACAAGACTGAACTGTAGAGAGCAGCTGCAGTAGACATATGATAGTCTGATCAGACTGTGCACATATACGGAAGCGAAGTACGACAGCAGAAAGCCCTGAAGTTCGACACTCAATATTGATAATGTGTGCTTTGACTCACATAAAATTATTTAAAATTGTCCATTTTTTCTAAGGGATGGAGTTGTTATGAGATTGCGAGCTAACATATCTCACACACATTTTTTGTTTAATTCAGGGACACACATCCTAATACAAAAGAAAAAGTGTGTGACTTTCTCAGGAAGAGTATATTAATACTTCAAGTAAATGAATGCTTGTTCATTAATGCTTGTGTCCATATACCAAATAAACCTGATTGTGTGTCATTACCTTGTATGCAATATTATAAGAATACATTTTGAATGATGTCCTATGATATTATGAATTATGAATGATGTCCTATGATATTATAATAATATGAGGAGCAAATACTTATGTCGGCGCTAGTGCTTAGTGTCAGCGGGTGACAGCACAGATTTCAAAAGGCTTTGGCCCGCATGTGATGCCGATCTCATACTTAAAGGTCAGCTCCTTTCCAGTCGGAGGGAGGAAAGAAAACCTCTGCAGCAGGCTGGTGAAAAAGAGGAAGAGCTCCATCCGAGCGAGCGGTTCCCCCGGGCACTTCCTTTTGCCTGGGAAACACACAGAAAAAGGACTCCAAACGTCACAACATGCATTGAGATCACTGTACAAAATATGTCCACACACATCACTGTTTTGTAGATTAATGTTAAGTTCACTTACATTTTATCTCATAGCGCTTACGTTAAGATGTTTTTAAAACTGACCAAACATGCATGGCAATATATCATTCAGCTGAATATTTAGGTAACCATACTTAATAATCGCTTTTGCTATAGGATGTATTTTCAAGATTTGACAAATTTGCCAAAATATTTTACTCTCATTTTCAAAGGACCCAAGTGTAGTTTAATGTGAGTGAAAATTTGTGCATGAACAGCTGGTTTAAGTTCCTGTTTAAAGTATCATTGAGTATGACATGGAAGTAGCTGATGAAGCACAACAAGGTGTGGTTGGTGATCACCGCAAATAGTTTTTTAGTTCCCTTTCTAGACTAGTCGTGCAAAAACACCTTTTGTTATCTTAGATGCAATGCATAGCCATTGGATGGAGATTGCAATGGTCTCCATACCTACAACTGATATTTATTCAATGTGGGGTAGTAATGTATATTTACCGATTGAAAATGGGATGAAAGCTTCTCGTTTCAGAAATTTTCCGTTTTTGTCCAGAAAGTGCTCAGGGTGAAATTGATCAGGATTGGAATATTCACCCTTATCTCGTAAAATGGGTCTCAGCATGGGGAACACCATCATTCCCTGAGACACACAAAGCATTGCCCTGTTAATATAAAGTAGGAACAAGGGGCTACCAGTGGAATTACTGAAACTGGAAACATGAGGAAACCCTAAGAATAAAAACAAAAGTCAGATGAAGCAGTGGAAGTATAGTAGCACTAAAAAAATCTGAGTTGCACTGGTGACTGGTGACATGATACACTTTGATGAATTTTCTGAAAATGTTGACAATCTAAACAAGGTTTTGATTTGATTTAAAACAATTTAATCCAACATCACCTTCATGATGTTTTGGATTTGTGTTCATATGTCTTCATTTTGGTAAAAAAAACAAAAAAACTTCAGTTTAAGAGGTGCTTATGATCTTAAGAATGTTTCAGCAATTTCTATTTGATTCATTTAACTGACAATTCAACTTCTCCCTTCAGTAAACTTACCTTAGCAACACGAAATCCTGATAAAGTGGTATCTCTGTTTGAAATTCTAGGCGGGGTGAAGGGAACTATGTTTCCAAATCTCTGTATCTCGTGGGTCACAGCATCGGTGTAGGGCATGTTGGCTCTGTCTGCCATGGTGGGCTGGCGTGACTGTCCAATCACTCTGTCTATCTCAGCCTGGACCTTCTCTATGAATAGATTAGACAAGAGCACTATAACAAATAACTGTGACAGATGCAAGCAAAAATAGCTCAACAATTTTAACACTGAACTATTTCAAATTACGGATATATCTTCCAGGAATATCAGCTAATTGAGGAAACTGAGATGATTTATGACTGATGTCAAAATGAACATTATCTTTTGAGATTCTTTTGTGATGTTTAATGCTGTTCTGTGACAGTTATGAATGTATGTTTAACATGGTTTCAGCACCATCTAGTGGCTGATTGTTATATTTCGGTAGCTATCGCACTTTTCATGTCATGTGATTCAGACAGGAAGTCAGGAAGTTCGTTTTCAGTCTCATGGAGGAAATTTTTGTTTACATGCAGACCCGCAGCTAGCTATCAGCATCCATCTGCTTTCAGCTCATGATTGCAGCAGCATTGTCAGTATGTATCGTCCTCCTTTTATACTTACTATAATTCTACATGTGTATTTTGTGGTATTTCATTGTGCTTGTGGGCTTATAAAATATGTTAGAGACATGCTGTTTTAGTTCATTTACAATGCTAGCTTCATTCTATGTCATGTATAAATGCATAAATTCATGCTAATTAATCTGGAGATTAATGTGCTCTATTATCACAGCTATTCATGAATATGTACATTTAGTATTAAAAAGATATATTAGATAAAAAAATGTTTAATAAGCCAGGCATGTAATTGCCTATTGTCACATATAAGGCAATTTTAATTGATTATGCTTTCTGAATTTTAAGTTTAACCCTTTCCTAATTCATACACCTGTGGACAAACAGTCACTCAGTCTGTGGAATCGGAGTGAAAGAAAGGTATTTATGTGGCTGTCATCTCTCATGTATAGAGGACAGCATAACCGCATTCATAATTCAACTATGCACACATAAGAACAACGTCTTAAGCACATCCACACCATGCTAGCCTAGATGGGGAAGGAGAGAGAGAAAATTTTGTTCTGTCAAGTGCTTTATACCTTGTACTTCAGGGTACTTGGCCATATAGAGCATGGCCCATCTCAGAGTGTTTGATGTTGTCTCTGTTCCAGCTCCAAACAAATCCACTATGCAGTAAATAAGGTTTTCCTCATTAAATCCAGCAGCTTCATCCTTATTCTTCAAGAGATTAAACAGTGGGTAAGTTCAGTCTCAATCCTTATGAAGAATACAAAGACTAGAACTTCAAAATGAGTATTTTTTCAATTATTTATGTCCCTTCACTAATACATTCTTCCAATGCTTTTTCGAACCTCAGGCTTATGTCTAATCTGTGTTGAATATGTAAAATTTATGATTTATGATGAGTTACGGTATAGAAATGTCAAAAAAATAAAGACCTGGTAATTGCACAGTATAAATTCAAATTTATTTTCCTGCATGAAAATTGAAGTGACAATATTACCTTTTCTATTTCCTCCAGGTAACAGTCGATGTAGTCTCTTGGGTTTGATGGATTCCGGTCTTCCTGGTGCCTCTTCACCTCATCTCTTATGAACCTCTTTAACTCTTCGTTGCTTGAAAAAGCTCTCTGGTGCTTTCCAGGTAGGAAGTTCATCAGTCTTGGGAATTCGTTATACATCTGTAAAAGAAAATATGTAGGACTCTATAGGGAATCAAAGCACAAAGGATCACTTAAGCCTCCAGACACAATCCATTTGAATGTAAGAATATGAGAACTTCAACACACCCTGCCCCAGTTAGTTACTGGCAGCTGAAAAATATCCGTGGAGCATTTTAGCATCTGATGGAAGTGTTTATTGTCATATTCAAACCTGTGGCCAAAAACCAGAGTGCACACAATGTTTGCCACAGCGTTGGTCAATAAACACTGGGGGTCAATTGGCATACCTGAAAAAGAAATGGTATGGAATATGTGATTGGCCAAGCTTTGTACGCACATAGTGGAACGCAGGTATGAAAAAGGTGGTTAAAAACAGAGAATCTTTAACATTGGTGACAGCGACCTGGCTCACCTCTCTCAGACTGCAAGGCATTACAGAGTAATCCACTCTCTTCCAAGATGGAGTTCTCCAGGGTCTTCTTCCCGACTCCAAAATATTTGAGAGTGGACAGGGCGAAGCGCCTCTGTTGCTTCCACATGTGTCCGTTGGACGAAATCAGGCCTTCATGGACGAATCAAGAGCATCAGGTGCTACTTCGCATTTTTGGGTCGCTTTTACAGATTGTTCAATAACACAGTAAATTGCAGCGCAACAACAAAACAGCCCAGCCAAGTATTTTCATAAACACAGACAAACTTTTAAAACATTTCTCAGTCTTTATCAGCGATAAGAGGCATTTTGAAAACAAAAGTCTGTAAGGAATATATCTAAATTTTGTTCTACAAAGCTAATGAAGATTCCGGAAATGAACTGAAGATGGTGTGCCCAGTAGAGATGCTTACCCAGGCCTTTGCAGAGTTTGTCATTTAACGGGTAAGGAGGGCGATCAGTGAAGGCGTCAGCCTTCTGAACAAAAGCCTCCTTAAAGCACTCGTATCCAGACAGAAGCACGCAGCTCACGGCACCCATGTTCACCCTCGACACGTCTCCATACGTCTCTACGTGCTGATGGGAAAAATCGGAATCTCCGTAAATGAGCGGTGCCTGAATTCTGTTCTGTGACGTGACATAAAGCCATTGCGAACCACTTTTTAAATGACAGAATAGGACATTGTTATTGTGATAAATATAATAAGACGACTGTGTACCTAGAGACTTGTCTCTAACCCCATGGATTACACACACACTGAAGCTGACAGATAAAGTGCATGGAAGGTACTATGACCTTGAATAATGTCTCACTTCTGCAGCTAACAGCAGGATCCATCGAAATTATGATTGTCTTGAGGACTGAATTGTTATCATTTTAAGAGTAATTTGAATGGAGCAGTGGAAAACCTCAAATGGCCAGAGAACAGAATAAAACCATTAGCTACATAGTTAATTGGATGTAGTTTTCGATGTATTTTACACAAACTGAGCAATGGCAATGTGTGATGGAGAGCTGAGCAAGGCTCTTCACTTGCCCATCAATGAGCTATTCCTTCCCACGTAAACCGCCGTTACAGTTAAGAAACTCTTTAGGGTTAACAGTCTTTGCCTGATAACATATACTTACAATGCCAAGCTGTTCACAGGAAATGAATTGCTTGCAAGTCTGTCTCGATATGCACTATTATGAATAGTCTAGTGGCTAAGGGGGCAGCCTGTAGTCTAGTGGCTAAGGTACAACCCTGAGGTTGGTGGTTCAAGCCCCAGTCCAGCCACAGAACACCATTGCTGTTGGGCCCTTGAGCAAGGCCCTTAACCCCACATTGTTCCCAGGGGGGACTGGCCCTTGGCTAGCCTAATCAACTGTAAGTCGTTTTGTATAAAAGCATCAGCTAAATGACTGTAATGTAATGTAATGTCATGAACACCTGAAGTTACTGTGAGCCACCCTCACATTTAGGCCAAAAGCCAGACTGACTGAATTATGCCAGAGTAGAATGGACATACATCTTACCTAGTCCCATATTCCCTCTCATGAGTTTTCACTTCGGGATTTGGACGTTAGGTTATTGAACGTGCCCTTAAGGGAGAGCCTTAAACCTGATGAATGTAGCTACATCTCATCAGTATATCTAAGCTCCAAGCTTCCACGTCACAGGTGGGTTCACATTTAGTGTCGACTAGCTAGCCAGCTTGCCAGTTTTCAACAAATCCTCAAGTAAGGCAGCTTTTTTGTGGTTAATATCATGCACAGCGCTGTCTTTGTTATTTCAAGATAACCTACCCTGCTTTGAAAACATTTCTGTAACGGAGCAGAGCCTCCACAATAGAGTCTACGTTAGTTTTCTGGTGTAATCCCAAAGCATACACCCAAACTGAATTTTACTGGTCAGCTGGGCTATTTGCATAACACTCTTACCAGTTAAGATTTAAGAGCTTATTGCACAAAACTAAATAGTATTGCAGAGTGTCTGAACGGTCTCGATTATAATAACAATGCATTTGCTGACATAACAGCACCATTATTACAGACAAGAAGGAAACAGAGCACAGTCAACAAATGAACAATTTTCAATAAACGTAGATATCTGGCCATACAGTATTTTTACCTAATCTATATGCTTACCTGATTCATTGAGTTGATTGGGTCCTTGAAACCAACATTCAGCATGTTTCCAATCAAAGGTAGGGGGAAGGGGCCAGGGGGGAGGTCCTTGGCGGGTAGTTGATAAATGTACTTCGTCAGCAACAGAATACTCAAGAAGACGAGAATTCCCTGAGTATCTACCCAGTGCCAAGGTAGACAGGACAGTGCATCCAGTACAGTGACCACAGCCATCTGTACTGCTCTATGTTTATCTGAAAAATAAGACAGCAAGGTATTTGTTTAAAAAATTCAATGTACTCTAGACATGCACATATTTAAACTTAACGATTAGTTTAACGATTTAATGATATCTCCCCTTTTCCTGTACCCCAATATCTTTGGCTTCCATGAACTTAAATTACTTTCTGTTGTCTGACACAATAAATAAACAAAACAAAAATGCTGAACATCACAACAGCCTACTTACGTGTTGAATCTTTTCTGATGCGCTGCGTTCAGAATTTGGGTGGTGTTTTTTTAACGTAACCTAACTGCTGTTTCGTTTTGAGTTTTTCTTTAATCAAGAAGTGAACTTCAGAAAAGCTCCGTTCCGCCAGCAACACAAAGCTTCAATAGTTTAAAAACCGTGCGCCGTGTTTGTGTAAATGTAAAAAAAAAAAAATGATGAGGAATCGAATAATGATTGATCCGATTATGCAAATGTGTTACGCAATATGGTTACACTTGCTCAGAAACACAACCACAGACCTCAAATGCCTGCACTGTACGGCCAGCTCAACAATTCAGATGCAAAATTCACGGCTGTGAAGCCAGAATATCTGAACTCCCGTTAAGCCAATTTACAGTTATGCGACTTTGAATGCAAAATAAAACTTTTCCGGTTGTATTTTGAAACTTAATCTACCATCGTTACAATCCTTATTCTCCCCATATTGCTGAAATATCTTTCATTTTTGGACACTTCTAGGAGAAAAGATTTAGCCTAGCCTAGGTATGTAATCTGGGTCAATTACGATGCACTTACAGTTTTAACTTCATTATCGTTGGATTTTTATAATGCAATTTCATTTGGACAGTAAAAAAGGCATCTATAACACAACAGATTGCCGGTAGATCTACACTGGATATCAGTTAAGAAGAAAGAATTTATATGAGTATTTTTCCTAAAACTTTGAGGGAAAAAGAATAATTGTTGTCGAAATCGGTGGTCTTGCCATTTGAGGATAACGTAGTCAAACAGAAAGATGAATCTAGTTTTATAATCATTTTTCAGTGCAGAAATGCATCTAATGATTAATATCTGTTGTTACGTTGTTGCCATATCAAAATGTCTTTGCAGTTGTTCTGAAGCTTATCATTGCGCCGTTATCAGAGCTCCTCACGCAACAGACTGGAAAAACAAACAGCTAGTCACATGAATAATCACATGTTAACTGGAGTTACTTTGGGATTGTTTTTATTTGCTATACACTCTACCAGTACGTAGCATTTTATATATGTTTTGGGGAATATAAATACTATGTTATACTCTTTTGAGGGAAAAAAACCTACTGTCAGCCTTGTATCTTCTTCAAACCCCCAGGATGAGGGAGGGTGTCACAGGAGGAAACTAATATTTTTGCACTGTAAATTTTATGAATGAATTTCTATTCCTGTACGAACAAACCTTCATTCATTAGTTGTTACGCTGAACTTAATTCATGTTAAAAACAAAACAAAAACAATGTAACATTAAAATAAAAGAGAATCATCCCAGTCTTGTCACTAATGGGCTAAATGGGTCTTTTGCTCCTTTTTTGAAGCAGACAAAAGGGTCCCACTGGGTTCTTTTTAGGATTTTTTTTGTTCTTGGTGGGATTTGATACTCTGTAAAAACTGCAGGTATTTTATCCAGCTATGCACTACACCTCCTGATGAGGTGAGCTAACTCCTGACACCAGGTGGTGTAGTATGTAGTCAGAGCACACACCTGCAGACACTGTGGCCCTCCTCGACTGAACAGGCTTGACATACTGTATGCCCAGTTTTTACACAGCTTCAAATAATACCAAGAAGAGCCTAGATAGCCTGGGATGTAGTAGTGCAGTGAAGGCTGTCTCAGGAACACAGAAAGTAATGCTGAGCAACCCTTTCTCTCGATCCAGCGTACTCAGACAGACATCCGGAAGAACACAAGTCACTGAAAGACTTTGTAAAGGCTTTGCCTCACCCTTACCAGTTTTTGATCACTGCCCTTACTTCCATGCTGTCACAAAAGGACCATCCAATGAATTAAAGAATATATTGGGATGGCATGTGTGCAAAATCAGGTTATTAGTTAGCATGGCTTAACCAGATACTTATACCGTAAAGTGTTTTCAATACCACCATGTTCATGTCCTCTTGATCCTTACAGTCGTGATTTCCACCTCGGAATGCTTATATCTTGTTCAGTTTACCAATATTTCCATGACGCTGGGTTCAGGGGCGTAGAGAGAAATGTATGTGCGCATATGTAGAGACATTATGGTTTGTATTTGTACATTGAAAAAATCATTGCTGAAGTACCCATGAGGTATATTCAGTGTAATGTAGGTTTATTCAACTTTACAGATTTTATATCCATGTATATATCATTTAAGGGCCATTTTGCTAAAGTGTATATTGTAAATAAAACACATGAATCAGGACAACCGTTTGGCAATAGGAATAAATAAGAGAGTACTCTAGACAGAACATGAAGAAAACATTGGTTTAATTTATTTTTAATTCTGGAGACAGTGAAGCACAGTAACTAGAGCAGGAGGATGTTCAAAGGACTGGTACAGTTTGCAGAGGTGGATTCAGATAAATCCACAGTGCAGTCCACCTCAAACGCTTCCCTTCAGCACATGTTAATTATGGGATACCCATCCATCCATTACAGTGGGTATAAGGATATGTGTTTTCAGTTTCAAATCCCTCAGCTCAAATCCCAGTGAATCTTTTCACATTTTAGTCTCAGCAACAGCAACCTGTAGCCCTTACTTGTGAAGGAGTAAAAAATATGAGAAATCATTATTTCAACTTTCTCTCAAAAGCTCTTCAGTGTTGTTGCCATTTCTTATTTACAAAAGAATCTTCCTTCTCACATTATTGTGTTAATATTGGCAATTTCTAGAGGAAAAATGACAGGAACTGACAGGACAAATATTTAGCATATGTTTTCTGCGTAAGCATTTTTCACAAAACAGTTCACTTATTCTGACAGTTGATAATGGTAGGTGTATTTAATGGCTACTTCCATGTGGAAAAAAGTGCATATGATACTATAATTTTATTAATCTGCAAATTGGTGGATTATTGTGTAAATGTGAGGTATACTGAACAAGGAAAAAACAAACACCATCTTCATCATCGTTATAATTACATTAAACTGATTGTGAAGTGAACAGGAGTGGTATACTTTCTTTTTTGTAAGTAATATTCAGTGCAGCATTAAATAGGATAATTACAGTTGTTTAAGTTATTTAATGTGGAATCTCATGTAAGGGAGATGAGTCATTCGCACCTAACTGAATTTAATTGAGTGTTACATTTATTTGTACAATACTCCCCCTTGTGGTGGTTAATTGTTATTGCAGGATCAGAAGGAGTACTCTGGCCTTGGTATTTTTGATGTTGATGTGAGTTTTCAAATATTGAACATGTATAAAAATCTGGAACACGATTAACACTTTTAATATTGATTAAAAAAAGGAATGTAGCAGAATTTTTAAAATAACCATCTGAATAACATATTAACAGACACTGGTCACTTGTTGTGTCTGTAACACAGAAAAGCATTGCGTGGTTGTGCCTAAGTGAATTATGAACTGGACCTTGATGGAACGCTGTGTTAACATTTGAAAATGTGGAATATGTACAGTCACATTAAGAAGTCTTCCAAAAAAATCTATACTTTGATGAAAGTCAAACACAAACAAAGAAAATGCATTTCTGTATCCAATTTTTGCGTCACGGGAATGTCAAAATTCACAACCTTCTAGAAAAAAACATTAGGTGCAATGCACATCCTTTCTCCAAGATATTAAGACATCCGTGAAAACCAGGGCTCCGTTTGAGCATGGAGACGCTATATCCTGTCTGTCGATCCTCTTTTTTTGAAGCACCTCCCAGCTTAACGTAAGAGATCTTTAAGCAATGCTTCCGTAAGCAATGACACTGAATGTGGAGTTCATTCACATAATAGCCCAAGCTGCTTCACCAGTGAAAGAAATACAAGCAAACTGGCAGATTTTTTTCCCTCAAGTTGAATATGAAACCACCACCTTTGTAGCAGCACAAACTTTAAGTGCCGTTGTAAGGTTCTTGCGGTAGGTCTAACGTTTCATCAATGGTGACTACCAGGTCCTCTGGGTTGCCGGTCTCCAGACGGGCATTGTGGGGAATGTAGTTCATCTCTACTAGTCTTGGACGCTCACCCATCTCACTCATTTCGTTCATGCTGCTGGTGATACAGTTTATGTCACTCTTACTGCTGTTGTTAGCTGGACGTGGACCAAACACCCAGTCTAAAGAGAGAGAGAGAGACAGAGAGAGAAGACATTTAAGAAGAAGATCACTGTAGAAACACTGATTCATTTATTTGTATCAACAAACTTAAGCTGATTACATTTGTATCAACTTAAGTTTGTTATCATGTAATTAGGATGCAGTTGTATTTACATACAAATTCAGACTCTACTGGGAGGGTTTCCCAGTGGCTGTTGCAGGAAATGTAATTACAATTTAAATTTCCATCCATTAAACAAGTCATTTTACCTCTGGTGAGACTTTCACTACTTGTCTGTAGCACTGGTTTGCCATCTAGTTCATGTTTTTCAGTAGTATGGTGGACTCAACTGAATATTTTATGATAATTGGATGAGGTTATTTGCATTTTGTCCAAAAGATGGTATTTGGTGAATTCCACAAGTTTTTCACTAGGTGAATATGGTTTCAGGAAATGTGAAATGTGCATAAAATCAAATATATACCTATATGCTTCATGTGACGCTCTTACTGTGTTTTTCGTCCTTTCACAATAACATCGTATTTTGAAGTCCTAACCAAAATGTTGGAGCTAATGCAATGCTAATGCTAATTGCAATTGCTAATACAATAATGAATTTGGGATGAAGGTAGTTTTATATCATAACTTTAGAAAGTGTTCCTCTAAGGCAAACTATGTTACTTTAAACTACTTGTTGTAAATCAAGGACAAACCACAATGTACATTTACTGAGTTCAATATTTTCCATTTTCAGAACCAATATACTGAGACATATTGTCCATTTCAGAAGGATGATAAACCTATAAACTGTGAAAAGCCACACAAACAGTAGATATTCCGAGATATTTAACGGAGTAAGACAGAAAGTGTCATTGTCGTTTGAATTCTGAGTCGTGGTGACAGTGAATTCCTCGGTGAGACGGGTTCAGCATCCATAATTACATTAGACGCAAAATACCATAAAATTGTTTCTCGCAAAATGCCTGGTGCCAACCACCCCCATCATGTCTGCGGAGGCAATTTCACTGGGAAGACATCAATCATAAACCTGTCAGATATGCCGCTAAAATTAAAGGAATAAGTTTAACAGGCTGGTAGAGCATTAGGACTCAGGTCAGGATACTCTCTCCAAGGTCATACAGTTACACTGTATCAGACAGCTTCTTCATTGTTGCTTGTATTGGTATGCCTTTAGTCTAACTTTTTATGACTTAGGATCAGGGAGGAAGAATATACAGTAAACATATTGTTTACAGTGCAGGACTTTATTTCTGGTATAAAAATTGATCTTCCAGCAATATCATAACAATATCCTGGTCATCAAATGTGGCATATTGAATCAGAGTTTTGGGTAAAGTTGTAATTCCACTCCATACTGGTATTATGTATTCATAAATCTTTGGTGGGCTGGGGGCACTCATTTTGTAAAAAAAATGGCGTTTTCACATAAAGGAGATTTGCTTTTGCATGCACTTCCAATTAATTGAACATTGAACAATTCAGTATGCCATGACTAGAACAGCTGTGACCGAGGAGTAGTGCAGGCATTTGGCTTTATGATGAGCTAAACATGACCGGCAGTTTATAATGCCCCCAAAAAAAAAAAAAAAACAACGTTACTACATTCCATTTACTTGTCAGGGACCATTTGATGTTTGTTTTAAAAAAATATACATCCTAAAATCTGAAATACACGATATTACAACAGTTAGCCTCCAGTCCCAAGGCAGAAATGAACTATGATTCAATAAAGATATAATAATCCTGGTAAACAAGCTTTCCAAATAAAAATGTGATTCACAAATTCACCACTAACGCAGTACTTTATTTGCTACATCGCGGTAATGAAATGCATTGCTTTGACAATATTTTATTACACTTCTAAGAAACACCAGACTTAGCATTTGAATGTTTCTCTTGTGGATCAGTGTATGGGCACCACTGTATGGCCCTGGCCCACCATGATAAGGCCAGCCAACAATGAAAGTTAACACGAGCGTAAAGAATTCTCCATGTGGGCAGGGGCTCTTTGTTATAGAGAATAGGTGTGCAGGGAAAAACCTGCACCTCATGTTTACTGGTGCATGATTGATGGATGGATTGTATTGATTGAATTTTCTAAATAGCCATTGATATGTGAATTTTACTCTTCAACAATCTTTGGTTGTGGTTGTTCTGAAAACAGAGAGTATGCACAACTGCCTCCAATAAATCTGAGAATATTTACGAGTGAGTAGTGACCATCTATGCTAATGAATATGCAGTGCCTACCATAACATTTGGGACAAAGAAACGTTTTTGCTTCATTTGACTCTGTACTCCATATTTGAAAGTCTGTGACCCAAAGACACCAGCAGGTACCAAATATCTTCTCTGGTGATGCTCTGCCAGACCTCAACTGCAGTCACCTTCAGCTCCTGCTTGTTTCTAGAGGGCTCGTCGCCTTACGCTTCCTCCTCAGCATACAAGTTGTATGTTCTCTATGTATTACTATATGTATGAGTTGTATTTTATGTTCAGTTTGATTCAGATTCAGGTGATTGATTTGGTCAGTTAAGAGTGTACCAGTTTTGACCATGAAAAACCTTCTTAGCAAACTATAACCTGTGTAGCATTTTTAGTTCTGTTCATGAAGTTGTCTCTGGAAAGGATATACTGACACATCCATATTTTTCTCCTGAAGTGTGTTTCTGATCTGTCGGACAAGTGTCAAGGACGGGGACAGGGGACAGGGACAGGGACAGGGACAGGGATGGTTGATGGGTTTTTTCAATGTGGTCCTCATATTTACAAACGCCAATAACAGACTCCAAAGGCAATCAAAAGCCTAGCATGGAGACTAGACACTGACAGCTCTCTTATACCAGCGCTAAGGAGGCAATTGAACACCCCTGACTCATCAGAAAACACCTGTGAGACCATCTGTCCTAAACGTTATGGCGCCCATTAATCGGGGGTGGGGGTGGGGGGCTATGTATAAAACGTAGTGTCATTTCCACATGGTGAGACCTCATGTGGATCATTTCATTACAAATTTTGGAGTACTGGGCCAAATCAATAAAATGTGTGCCCTTGTCCCAACTGTCATGTTGGGTACTGTATATTTTTATGAGCATGTGTGAAGTACCTACAGTGAATATGTATTCATTAGCATAGATAGTCGCTCTCCCTTTTTTTAAAAACTTTTTATCTCCTTTTC
This sequence comes from Albula goreensis, assembly GCA_022829145.1. NCBI lineage: Eukaryota > Metazoa > Chordata > Actinopteri > Albuliformes > Albulidae > Albula > Albula goreensis. Next base: position 31,114,035 of record CM040753.1, read on the forward strand.
TGGTGGCATTTTTTCCCAATTGCATTGGAAATTAGTCCAAACCCAAAAAAATTGTGTAATGCAAGAAGTCTGCCCTTCGGGGTTCTTGAAAGAGTGGGGGGCGGTGCCTGTCCCCCTGGCGCTTTGGGTCGGTAAGCCGGAGGATGCAGGGGAAGGGGAGAGGTGGGGGAAACCAAAGTCATCAAACACAGCGATGAACCAACGACTCAGACAGAATTTAAATTCGCTCCTCAATACCCACTGGGCCATTGTTTGTCAGGAAGACAAATTGCTGACTGTTATGACACGGCCTTGCTCTCATTTGTGCGAGACTACAAAACCAGGGCTCCTCCGAGTTTTGTTAAAAGATGTGTATCTACTTACCCCACTCAATGACTGCTGCAGGAACCCCACGGGTGACTTTGCTAATCTTTTTACTGTACTTGTTGGACTGATTTGTTCCTTTCAGTGATCACAGATATCATTGTGTTCAAACTGAGTACTGGCCAGTTTGTACAGTGTACAGAGTACAGTGACAGAAGCCATAAGATAAAATATATGTGACATACAATTGTGATGTGTAAAAATTCTTCATTTGTACCACTGGGGGAACCCTTAATTGTTCTTCTGTGTTACGGATATTGCTCAAGGGGTTCTTTGTAGAACTTTAGAGTTATATAAAGAACCCTTTGAAGATATCAGTATCTAAGAAGAACCTTGAAAGGTGCTAGAGAGAACTTTTTCTTCTAAGAGTGTTGGTACGTTTCAAATACATGTTGAATTTTCCACTCAGATGGATTTTAGGTTGGGACTGAGCTAGTATGGATCCTGAAGAATGTGAAGCAATTAGTACTGACTTAAGGAAACATGTATAATACAATGACAGCCAACCATAATGGTAGTGGTCACATTTACACAATTAAAAGAAGCAAAACAAAAAAACATAAAGAGGAGGGAGCAGAGCACTTAGGCGCTAGGAAAATTGGAAAATCTTAGGGTTCCATTAAGTGCTTGGGGATGGAGCTCATGCCAGCAAACTTCACTGGAGAGAGGGCAGTTTGGACCTTCTCCAAAGCTCACAGTAATTCTCCCTTGTATTTGAAATGTCAGATCAAAATATTGTGGGAGTGGATATGACCAGCACTGTATTGCTTTTCTCTCACTGCTGTCGCAGGATAATGTTAAAATAAAGATAAAAAATGTAGACAGTAGATTTAAAGTTCAATGAAAAAGTATTTGCACCATTGTATTTCAATGGACCTAACAGTAATATTAATTGAGTATATATATTTATATTAAGTTGAATGCCAAATAGCAGCCTGTGTCGCCGGACTCAACTCACATACTCAAGTGCTGTGTCATCAACACTTGAGTATGTGAGTTTCCAAAGCATGCTGGGACAAATTAACAGGCTTCCATTGACGCCTGAAAAACAAGCATGAACAAACTGCATTGTCAAAGATTACTGCACTGGTCAAAAGTTGAAGCACACCAACTTGGATAGCTGGACACTTAACAGGAGGGTTGAGGAACATCTCAAAACTACAGGTATGAAATCAGCACCTCTGTGATCCAGTCTAAACACAAACCGAGTGTCCTGAGCTTCCCAAAGCTGGTAATTATGGTAAAACCACCACCTAAAACTGTGTGCAGCCAAGGCTTAAGCACAGAGTTACATTACCTGGTTTATGGAGAATTAAACCTGGGTCCCTGAGCTATGGCAAAAAAGATTAACATGGTTTGATGAGTCATCTTTTACTTTTTTCCTACATCTAGATGTGTCTGCATTTAAAGAAAGCCTGAATAGATATAGAGGGGTAGCCAAAATAATGGCCAGCAAAAACAATGTATAAATATTACAATGGTATATGAATATTCATTCGAAATTGGGCTGCCCTTTGCCTTCAGAACAGCTCCAGTCCTCCTTTTAATGCTGCTTAAGTCAGTGTCTTACTGTTTCTTGAGGGAACACTCGAGTTTCTATTTGACTGTTGTTCAGAAAAGTGAGACTCCAGTTGTTTCAGTAATGAAGAAAGTGGAAATCTACTCTCCGTTTTATGTTCCAGATATTCCCATGGAGGTTTAGTGAGCTTTAGATCTGGTGACTGGGGAGGGCATGGAAGAACATTTACTCTTAAGCAGTATATATTCATGTAGCGAATATCTACATATCCTAATATTGCAGTCATGTTTATGATATAGGTGCACCTTGCCATCTAGAAGGGCTGTGTATTCCTTGACTTATGTAGGGTGATCACCATCTCCACTGACTCCTGTTTCATTTGGTGTTTTAAATATATGCGTATGTATTATATATACTTTCTGTATTTCTCCTCTGTCCTTTGTTGCCTTTTAGAATTACATTCAGTTCAATTATTCAATAATTGCTTCTTTGTATTAATGCTGTACACTTGTCCAAGACTTAGGTTAATGAATAAAATAGTGTTTTAAATAAATTATCAGACTGCTGGCTTCTCTCAACAGTGTGATGAGATCCAGTTTGGCACCCTATCCCCCAGTTCAAATGATGGCGTGTTCCGATTCGAGTGTGACAGAAATGGCAAAACCTCTTCAATTAACCCTTACTCTGATAGCCTTGGCCTTAAAGACAAAGTGAGGTGTGCTGTTTTGATGTGTATACTAAATACATTTTAGATCAAGAAAGATACAAGGAATAATGGGTCAATCGCCATACTAGCAAGGAAAGAAATATGATTTTTATCTGCAAATTATATTTTTAAAAATTTAATAGCAAAGAATTGATTAAACTGAGAGAAATACAAGCACTGAGATGCAGAGAATGTGGGTGGAAAGGAGGCAGTGACCTTGAGAATTAACATTGCAAACACTAGCTCTCTCTTGCTGAATGTTAAAGTTGGGGTTTCCAGCAGAAATGTATTACAGACATTTCTTTCAGAAATGGCCATAAAATAAATCATAAATAAAGCCATGAATGTTACAAATTTATATGATATATAAATTTATATGTGCAGTAACCAGCAACTAATGGGTACATTTGTAAGAGTGGACATTCAATTTTCTGTTAAATTCCATCATTGTAGCTATGTGTGTGTGTGTGTGTGTGTGTATGTGTGTGTGTGTGGGTGTGTGTGTGCGCGCATGCATGTCTATCTGTGTATGAAATGTATGGGGACATTGGACTGAATATCTTGGGATAGGACAGCAAATACACAATCAAAATGATGTGTGTGTGTGTGTGTGTGTGTATGTATGTATGTATGTATGTGTATGTAATTAAAGCAGAAATGGGAAGACCAAGATTGTAATTGGCATGTAATTGTCAGTGTTGTGTGCAATGCTGTTTCTCTATTTTAAAGTCAGACAGAAAAAAGGTTTGAATTTCACTTTCAGATCAAAATCTTCTATCAGAATAATGATCAACATTCCATAATCAGCCCCACAACCCATTGCAATCATAAAAAAATACAAAATATAGGTCAGAACAAAGGTTAAGAGAGGCATTTTTGCAAATTCTTAACTGTAGGCAAGGTATTGTACAATTTATTTAAAAATCTTTATTTAAAAATATTGTAACAGGCCTGAGTCAGCTGCAGAAAGGAAACCCTACAGCAATATTTAATTATGGATTCATTATGAAAAGTGCCCTCTATCCATGTGAATTAATATCAGTAGAGAAAACACCAGAATCATTTGTAAACTTCCTAAAGCTGTAACACTTGAGAAGGGTGTATAAATGTATTGCTTGTTGAAAACTGCAGGCCTGGCCAAATCCAAATCCAAACCTGCGTCAGATATGTGACATGAAGCAGTGCAACAAATCATACTTACTTTGAAATATTTACCTCCAGTAAAACTGGCACAAAGTACCAAAAATAAGCACAAAATGGAGATCCTCGGAGATTAATGCAAATTATGTATGTAAACGTTATGACTGCTACCTGCTTGGTGGTCCTTCAATAAAGTATTTTCTTTCCATTGAACATAGATAACTACTACTATACTACTTATAACAGCAACCCAACCACTTGTTAAACAAGAAGATCCATTTCTAAATATTGTAAATGTCGCATAGGCTAATTAACGATTTCTGACGAAACAACTTGTTCTTAGGAACAATACAAACGCCTTTTATATTGAATGTGAAAGATGCCTTCGTTCGATGATAGGGGCGTATTAACCTTAACATGTTCTTAGTTAATAGGCCTAGGTGTACGAGATAAAATATGTAAAACTACAAAATTAAATGTCTGATACGTCCATCTTCACCCTTTTATACGTGTAACAATTAAGGGAAAGTGTGTCGAATTGGGGATAAACTTCCATTTCACTTTCCTCATGAATATGTATCGAAGGACATGCATGCATTTACACGCGCTGATGCTTGCCTTAAGGGCACTCATGAAGTCGCAGTTGCACGTGAAACAAGTAGATAGAAAGTGTAGCCAGAAGCAATTGTGTACATGCTCATATAAGCGCACACACACACACACACACACACACACACACACACACACACACACACACACACACACACACACACACTCACAGTCTTACCTGCCGATAATCCGAGGTTAAACAATCCACATATAAAGTAAAATCTCACACTGTTAATATGTATTATCAAAGCATCACCAATTACACCAATAATATTGCTATTCAATCTGAACTCACCAACAAAGTCATGGACCAGATCCTTCACTAGGTGTCCAACAATAGCGTATGCCACTGCGACCACCACCAACGCTGCCATGACGAGGTACAGCACAGCTTTGGGCAGTGGAATTGAATCCCTGGGCGCTGATTTATAGTCCGTATAAAGAAGGTCGTTTTCAGAGTAAGAGTACTGAAAAACGTGCTCCAGTCCCGACGTGTGGTTCGAGTTCAAGGGTGGGTTGCTTGCGCTCATGCCGTTGAGGTCAGGTTCCAAGGCAGTCACCATGGTACTTGTAGTAGCCTCTACATTTTCGATGCTTTGGTGAACAAAACCCGTTGTTTTATTTACGAGCGGCAGTATCTGTGACAGGAAATAACTCCAATCTTTTATGGCACTGGTGTTGCATGAAAACATGGTGCCCTAGAAATATTGTTACTTTATTGTTACAACGGCCACTGCAACAGTCATTACCTCTGAAAGTAGACTGTCCGGTACTTACACTAAAAGAAAAAAAAATCGTGTACCGACTTGAATAAAACACGTATGAGCCTCTGTCAAAGACAATTATTTTTTAATCCAACAGGTTTCACAAACCATAGCATAAAATCCACGTGCGATATATTTTCTTTTTACTGTCGTCGCATTTGTGGCTACCTTGCTGGCAATTACCTAGTCACCGGTCAACGGTACTGTCACAGATCCGCTAGGTAACAAACAACTAGGGGACCTGCAAAATAAAAAAGATCCCTACAAGTCAATTCTGATATTCTAGTGTGAAATAAATAATCCATACCTCTTTTTCCTTCGTTTATAACTGTATTTTGAAGACCAAACGAGAAGCCTATATCTGTTAGACGATAGTCCGGGTTATTTTGAAAATTAGGTGTTAATTCCACGCCAAAGGTTAAACTCCTCTTGCTGTATCAGGCAAAATGCGGTGTCAACAGTGTTGGGTCCTGTGGCAGTCAGCTTCTCACGACTACATGAGCATCTCGCAATGAACACAAACACGTGTGAAATCTGTGTGCAAGAACAATTCATAGAAAAATGCCACTGCGTGAGTCCCTATTTACTTGTCACACACAAATCAGAGTTTCGTAGCTCCATAGTGCGTAAGGGTAAATAGAATCCCGAAACTGGAAGGAACATGCGAGGCGCTCTCATCGTGAGTCCAGGGCAGTTGTGTTCAAGGTAAGTCAGGTCGCAGGCAGCGCTGCGCTAGAGATGGTGCGATTTCTCTCAGATGTCTCCTAAATTGCCAGGGTAACGAACAACGTCTAGCTTTTGAATTTTGAAAGGGATTAGTGCGGTGTCGAGGGAGAATATATTCTGTCACATCATTGTCGTTCTACCAAGAGCTCTGTTGTAGTTGCATATATGTCGAATTTAACTTAACGCGAAGCTTTGAACACATATCATGTCTCAAGTTATAAGATTAATAGCAAATAAGATCATTTCGTCTTTGGTAAAACACGTCAGAGAAACATTGTCAAACAAGTTAATATTCTCTTGATCTGAAAACTTTTTGCCACAATTAATTTTGATAGCGCAAAATACAACAATATCTTGCAGCAAAAATATCCTAGTGTAAGCTGTGTACATACATATGTCCACAACAGCTAAGAGAAGGGTATAAGGAATGCAACATTGGGAACGGGCAAAAAGAAGTAGCTTTTGGATTTCACTGCAACAAAATTGCACCGGAACATACTGGTGGAGCTAGATGACTGGGTCTTTGCATGGAGGCTAGGGAAGAATAACAATTTCTTGCTACTCTTGGTTTCCCGTAATAAACTCCACAAATAGGCTGTCAGCAGACAGAACTCAATTATGGTGGGAAAGCACGCGACCGGGAGTCACATGTTCAGACCCTCCGTCACGTCCAGCGATATACCCTGGCCACCCGATAACAAGTGAAGAGGTGGGCTTTAACTGGAAAAGTCTGCTAAGGAGATTTATTTAAAATGTACCGTTTTGCTGCTGAACAGTTTGATTCGTTCTTAGTGCTTTGCGTTTAATTTAAGGGTACTCATTATTAGATTCAAAACACAATAAGAATGTTCCCAGTTGTAAACCAACAACTTAAAAGTGCTGTTATCATAGCTTTTTGATACCTGATAAGAAAGGCATACGATATTGTATACTATATTTATGGTGTCTTTTTCACAGGATGCAACCAGAGTGGCGATGCATCACTTTAATGTACAATTTTTAATGAAAGGTTTTGTTTGGTGACTCAGCATTCCCAGTTTATAATAGAAGAACAAAAGCCTGCTTCCATAATAACGGAGCATCTGAAGCAATTGCACCAATAAACACATCCAGCTGACTTTTCTGTTACCCTTGAAACCTTCGCCGAATAAAAGGCTACGAATAAATTCCTTGTCGTGGTGCCAATAGGAAATTACCTCGTGTTCCGCAGCTTCTGTAAAGAATGCAATCACGACTGAAATGAGCCAGCAGAGGGATGTTTTACTGTGAACTGCTGTCATTCGATTCATCTGTCACCTTTGTAATGCCGCTGCAGGATTGTTTCAGGGTATGGAATATAACTGTAAGCCAGCAAGCCGGGGACCTGTCTGCTAACTACCTCTCTTTCAGGGTTGAAATTATTACAGCGGTAATGTCTTCCTGACGGATTGGCTTTACTTAGGAAAGGCAGTTTGATTGGTTGCGTCTTTTTCACATTTTAATAGTTACAGTTGGTACCGAGCATTGGTGGAGATATGGGAATACCGGTGAGGCAGACATCAAAGTGATTTTGCACTGTCCCAGTTCCTGAGGAATTAAAAAAAAAAAAAAAAACTCCTGCACACCACTTCATGTGGACAGGCACACTGGTGCATTTTGCATATGAAATACATTATGCATTAATATACAAAGCACAGAAGAGAAGGGACTGGACAAAACAATAAATAAATGAGTGAAACAACGTTGCCCTGCCCTACCTAACTGTCTTACTCCTACCTCCTCAAATGAGCTTGTCAGTAGTGTTGAAGTCTGGTGAACCTTCAAATTTTTGAAATAGTGTCTGTTGCACAGGTGTTTGAGATTAACACATGGAATCTCCTTTGATATTTGGCAAGTATCGCGCCACAAAATGTTCTGCCTCCATTTTAAACATTCACTTATGACTATAATGTGGTTGAAATTTAGATGATTGATGCAATGTTCACAAAGTTTAGGATCACCTATTGTGTGTTATTGCTTTATTTTCCATAATATCTACCCAAATTGTTTAATATACTGGTCTGTTGAAGAAATGCTATAGATAAGATACCACTGAGACACTGGAACCAGTTTACCACTTAAGAAATGACATTAAAATGGGCACTATCAGTATAGATGAAACATGGTGGTATCAGCTTTGATGAGTTCACTGTAACACATGGCGGAATCATTTCCAGAGCACGCTTACAAGGCTGAGGAAATAAAACAAGGTAATTACAACAAGGCATTGAACAACAGCTGTTAATTATCTGTTTTATTAATTATGCATTTTCAAATATTTCCATGCCTTGTGTTTAACAGGGCTGGAATATACTTCCTGTATATGTACCGTTTAGCAGCTAAAAGCCTTTTATTTTTTATAGTTCAAAGAGTTCAAAATCCCTGAAGGACTATATGTGATATAGAATGGACCTCCATTATCTGGTATGTGCAATGTCCAAAATGTTCTCCTTTTTAATTTTCTGGCTGGTCTCAGGTCATCCGCTCAATGTTGATTCATCAGTTATCTTTTGTGATTTTTAGTATACTCCTTTTTGTCGAGAACTTCAGGTCCCCTGCACACATACACTATTGAGAGACCGAACCAGATTCAATTAAGATCACATCACTGCTTTCAAAGAGTGGCTTTAAAAAAAAAACTTATTGAAGTCATTGACCCTAAGATGAATCATAGAGCTGTGGCAGAATGACACGGCCGGCAACTTTATTGTTTACGACGGAGCTGACAGCTGAACTTAGGAAAGGTATTTTGTGTACGTCCAGGTGTTCCTTGTGATTAGTTTTGCAGTCAGTCATGTCAGTCGCACAGTTCAATAGCTACCCTCAGGTTCACACAATGAATCGTTGCAGTAGGCTCTAATTAAAAACCATGAGGCTTTATGAGAGAATTAATTATCAGCGATGGAGAATATGGTGCTATCTGATGAATATCAGATTTACCTACCTTAGCCCGTACCAGGCATATTGTTCCTGTGTTTTCTCCAAGTAACTAATACGATGTTAGTTTTAAAACCCTCTCTAACTTGGCGCATTCAGCAAAACAAAGTTGTGGTTTCAGAATGAAATTGTGGCTGGAATTGAGCCTGTGTCCTGGTCCTGATGGACAGCAAACCCAAGACACCAGGTGAGGTGAATTAACTGGGTAGTTCACTGTTTTACTTGGTTAGTTACTGTTCTGTGTGAATAGGAATGTGGGGTGACGATCAGTCAATACCGTAAGACCCTGGAAAGTTTATGTAAGACAGATGAGATGGAGAATATGTATATTCACATAACTTTGTTCTTCAGGGGGTTGTCAGTCTACCAATATGCATACAAGCCTGAACAGACAGTGACATTCTATCCTGTTTACTACAGTCACATTAACGTTTCATAGGCACAAGCACCAATTGCATCTGTTATGCTACAGAACAATTTGGTTGGGTACCAACCTTACCAAAATTGCACAATTTCTGGCATAGATTAATTATCCTATTTTAGTTAAATAGCAATTGATATCAGCATTCTCCCCTTTGGTTTTGTTGCATCCAAACCATGCCAATACTGCCAGAAACTTCTAGAACCCTCCACTGGTGGCATGCTGTAGTAATTCCATTTCGTCCTCTACCTGCATCATTCTGAACTACCTCATATCGCCTGCTGTAATATTTTCAAGAGGTCTAGGAGAGTATGATTTCTTATAGCAGGGAAAATGAAATGTGTCTCAACAGTAAAGAGGGAAGGCCTTGCAGCATTGCGGCAAGCACGCCTTTAAATCAGACCTGTTTTCAAATAAATGTAACCCGATCTACAAAAATGGGTAATTTCATACAAATGGTTATTTTCAAACATTATCTGTCGGTGGAACCTGTCTGCGAAATAGCTAAACGATTCATTTGTTGATTACTGTCACTGTCATTTTTGTGAACTGCCCTGGAGTGTGTTTTGCAGAACCTCCAAGTTAATGTTTGCATATCTTGTCTTTTCCTATCTGTAATTTTATATCGAATTTCAGTTTTATTTGCAGGAAGGAGCCATGTGTCCTTTTACACTGACAACAGCACTTACATCTGAAGCAAGATAAAATATTTAAGTTGGATGGTTTGAGTTTTCTTTTATTCATTTAGTGTGCAGAGTGGCCTTTGAATCAAGCATGAAGGAGAGATACTCCCGTAAATACACTATTTTTTGGTAGAGTGGTTTGAATATGACAGTCCTCCCTGAATAGAATATTGGAATATCTATAGCCTTTGTCGGTCGAACTTCATTATGTGAGACAAAAAATCTCAAAGAACATCAGTATCTTAGTGAAAGTACCTTGTGTCCTTTCTCAGCTTCTCAAAAAAGAGAACAAATTTGGAAGGGCACAGAAGCTTTTATCAAGAGCTGTGTTAATGCTGTGAACATTTTTTAACGTTCTGTTTGCTTAATGAAATTCTGTATGTCATGTCTTTCAGTTCGGTTATAGGACTGGTATAGTGTAGAGCATCTTTGCGTTGGCTGTTTTTAGACTCTGGAGATGTCCAGTGTTGCTTGATCTAGTGTTAATCCTCAGGTGTTGACTACACTAGTCAAAGCATCGTAAGCATCCAAACTCAACACAAATAAGAGGCAGAAATGTTGTGTTAAGTTACAAGATCCAAAGACCTCTCCTCTATCTACTACATTTTTAATGGACAATGGAGATCCATTAAGGTTGTTCGCTTTTTATCTCAGCAATTACGTTTGGTGCATTTACTTCACAGGGGAATTACTCTTGGCTGTTAATCCGATCAGAGAAAGAGAGAGGCATGTTCAGAAATCCAAATCCCTGAAAAAGTATGGTAATTTGTCTTTTTCATCACATACGCATATTCTGATCCTGTGTCCTCGTGTGTGAAAAAAACAACAAATACCTGATTTAGGTTACGCGCTTGCAAAAGTAGACGTATCCTGGGAGTACTTCTGAGGATACAGGTGTTTAAAGGCTTAAGAATTCATATTTCTGATTGAGTGCGGTCTTCTGGGCTTAAAGTTTTTTTTTAAAATCTGATATCTGAGAGCAGAATTGAAGCGCGGTACTATTTTCCTTCCTTGATTTAGGCAGAAAAAGCCCATTCTGAGTCATGCCAGTAACCTTCACTGTTACCACCTGAAGACAAATCATTCTGCTGCGTGGTAAGAAGTCTGGCTGTAGAAATTCAGAAATAAACATTACCCAATAGGTTTTATAAGACCTAGCTAGTAACAGAATATAACATTGTTGTGGTCACATATTGTTTTATTTACAATTTTTGTTGTAGGGATGGGCAAAATTGTTGGCTGGTTCCCTGAAACATGTCCAGACTAAGTTATGTAAATTCAACAATAGAATGAGATAAAATTCTGAGATACATGCTGAGATGTGGGAATAGCTGAACAGTAGTATCTACATTTTTGTCCTCTTTACGTTCTTACAAGTAGTTATTGCCATTCTTTGATCATGCAGCTGCCAACTCGGTGAGTTACTGAGTGAACAAGATAGTTTGTTATGAATAAACAGTGTGAAAGGAAAACAAACCTGAGGAACAGTTAAGCCAGTATTGGGATAAGTGCATTCAGCTGCAATATAGCATCAGGAGTATTATAGACACAAACAAAACATCTGTGTGTACATTTCCCTCCAGCATATGCCCTCTGTCAAACAAAAAATGTCCTTGTAGTTTGTGACTAGCTTATAGATTTCATAATGCAAACATGAAAGGAATTTATCAAAAAGCAAGTCAGGTTTATGGTACAAAATCCATTTTTGATGTTTCCTCTGCAGACCTGCACATTTATGGAATACACCAAAATATCTTAACCATCTCATCTTCATCATAAAGACAGATGGCTGACAGTTAAAAGCCCAGTGGAGCTTGCATTTAAAATCATGCAAACCTGACCCCATACACAATGCATTTTTATATTTCAGGGAAGACAGGGAGATGTCTGCAAATACAGAAAGAGCGCAATCAGAGCTAATCAGGTACGATTCGGACAACAGAAGAAGATGATGGTCCGTGATCGTCGGCCGCCGAATAATAAACAACAGTCGTCGAGCGTCTTCTCTGAGCGCTCTGATGAAAATTGCTTTGAGCTTATTGGCTCTCGTACTGTAATCAGGTATGACCCGAACGACCAGAGCTGATTCTGTAACTCGCTCGGCCATTTGTGGCCTGTAGCACATCGCACCGAATTAACCTCTCTCGCGGTGCCCATCTCTCATTCTGACTGTATTGACGGAAAGTCATTTTCTTGCGTAAGACCTTGTAGCCGGAGCCTTCTCTTTGTCTGATCTTAATCCTCAAAGTCCTCAGGTTGGATCAGTCCCTGAGAATGGATTCACTCGCAGTATCAGAGCTCTCAGATCTTTATCGCACACCCTTTTTGCAGCTGACCTAGATAAGGGTAATAAAAATAATGCTGCAGTCAGATTAGGGCTTCGGCGAATGTAATGTGTTCCACAATGACCCAATACCTTGCAATAACAAAACATCTGTTTCTGTTGTGTATGGCTTTTGTCTCTCAGCGGCCATATCTTTCCACACTGCTTAGTCTCCTCCCCCCCCCCCTCCCCCTCTCTCTCTCTCTCACACACACACACACACACACCTTTGATGAAGTTGAAGGAGAAGGCCCATACATGATAAACAATACTGATAATGAGTACTCAGACATATGGAAAAATGATATCGTTTTATTCTGATACATTTAAAAAAATGCTTCTTTATTCATAATGATATTTTGTGTGGAAAAAAACATAGGTGTCAAAATACATAGGTATTAGTATGAAGTACAAATTCCCCTAGCAAGCATGAGGGAACGGGACCTTTTGCTATACTGTTTAATAAGGTTTGAGGAACACATTTGGAAAGATCTTGCATCATTCCTCCATGTAGAATGTTTCATTGTCCTGAGGGCTGTGCTTAGGAAGTAAGTCTATGCTCTCACTAGGCTTTCAAACTGGTTTTAGTCCAGAGACTGCGATCAGACCATCGCAGATCTTTTGTTTCACAGTCCACCATTTCTCTGATGATTTTGAGGTGTGGTTGGGGGTATTCCTGAACTGAAAGGTCCACCTGCAGCCAAGTCTAAGCTTCCTGGCAGAGGCAAGCAGGTTCTTGGCCAAAATGCACTTAAAACTGCCATTGATCTGAACAATGGTCCTAGGACTAATAGAAGCAAACAGCCCCATAACATAAATGATCCACCATCATATTTTACAGTAGATAAATGTAGATAAATTTAGATACATTTTTATTTTCTTTATCAAGAAGGGTACCCACAACTCTGAGAAGAAGGATTCCAAAAATTATCATTACATAGATATGAACTTCTACATATGGTCATGTATTGCTGAGATGAGTGTATTAAATTTATGAAAGGACTGCATAAATATTGTCCATCACAGATTTTGTTGCATGTCAAAGCCGATGTAAACCGTAAGTCTGAAAAGTAGGGGATAACGCAGAGGGATACAGTAATGCAAACTGCAGTAGAGTCATTGGTGGGTCAGTGTTGTGTTAGGTTATCAGTTCAATTCGGCAGAACCAGTGCTCGTGCAATGGGTTAGACTGCTGCTCATGGAAGTGATGCTTGGAGGTTTAATTTGCCTCTCTTCTCAGTCCTGTGTAGGGGCTTGCAGGTGTGTCTTTACCTTAACAGAGGTACGCACAGGCCCGTGTAGGGGCCTATAGGTGAGTGTGTTCACCTGCACAGATGTACAAACAGGCCTGTAGGTGAGTGTGTTTAGCTGACTCTGGTCTTTGCCTCTTTCGTCTTTCAGGTCACACAGCTGGCTCCAATATCACTGGTGAGCGCTTTACTAAAATTAATGTACCCCGCTCTCTTCTTGAGGGAAATTCCTCTTTTTTCCTTTTTTGTACACAAGAGATACTTATTCGTATTCTGACCTGGTTTATGCAAATAAGTATTTTCCATGTTCCTGTTTCCACATCTCCTGGCAGTCTTTAAAATTGGTCAAGGTGGAAAGAGCAAAGTTACCTTTTCATATGAAATAAAGTAGGTCATCAAATACCGATTCTTTTTCACGCCCCTCGTCGTCTGATAACGGCGTACGAGGCATCCGTCCCTTTGGTGTCTGTATGAGATGGACCGGCTTTCAACTAACTCCAGTGTAAACCCATCCACATCATGAGGCAAATCCCCGGTCACCCCTGAATACTGGCCAGGGTGCAAATTTATTTACGCAAACATAAACAGTAAATACGGTGATCCGACCAACTTTCCTGTGGTCGTCTTTATTACAAAAGCCAGACAGCCCAATATTACAGTGAAACGAATCTTCCTGTCCATTGAAAACACAACTTCATCCAGTGGCGTTTGCTAGCTAGCATTTTAAAAAGTGCTAGCTGCATTTCTCTGAAACAAACATTATTTCTGTCTGCCTTTCCAATCGGTTTTTTTTTTTTTTTTGTTTGGGGGGTTCCACTTTATTTGACAGATACGGTAGAGAGGCAGACAGGAAATGCAGGAGAGAGAAGGGAGGACACTGAAATTAGCTGATGATAGAGAGGCATGCAGTTCTTTAGAAGTTTGTGGTTTGCTGGAGCCTTAGAAATGGCCTTGAAACCTTTTCCAGACTGGTTTGGCTCCACAACGTTTTTCCTCTGTTGTTCTGGGAGCTCATTTGATCGTGGCATCGTGTGCCTGCAGAAACTTTGAGGAGACTACCTCTTTCTGATGGCAAGGCAGAACTGGTTGCAATCGAATCTGGCTGTGGTCAGTACCCTGAATATGATTTTCAATGACAAATTTGTTGATTTCTTTGTTTTTTTTTTTAACTAAGGGGGAAATTGCTTTTTTCACAGAGATCAATATGGGTAATTGGTGACTTTCTCTATTGAATTAATGAAATAATGATGCAAAAACTATGTTTTATGTTTGCTTGGTTGTTCCTTGTCTTATATTATTTTATTTGATTATCTGAAACAATTCATTTACAGAAATATGCAATGAAAGAGGAATTTAAGAAATACTTTTTCATAGCACTGTATATATTTTTTAATTTATTTCAGGAGACATGTAAGTACATTTTGGCTCCTGAAAATTTGATTTGGCTCCCAAATAATTTGGGTCCATGGCACCTAAAGATTTTTTTATCTGGAGCCCTGATATGGGAAAAATTCAATCATGTATATTAGACCTGCAGCATTCAGTCATTTTAGCTGCTCTACAGTACATACTGTACATTCCGCACCCTATCTCTCAGGCTCATTACTCTGAATGGAGATTATGACCTTGCCCTCTACGAGGAGCTGAGTCATTAGAAATTAGTCCTCTGATGAACCACTTTACACTCCGTATCTGGCCTGAGTAAGTCCTTTAGATTTCCTGAACTAAATTACATAAAATATAAAATAGTTAGATCCGCTGGTATCAGTGTACCATCATTAAAGGGGTTAATTGAAATGACATCCAGTTTAATGCATTTCTTCTCATTCCAGTTTTTACCAACATGATGATTACCAGAGAATAATTACAGAAGAAAATACAGTTATGAGCATGTAAAACTAATGTAATAGTAATGATGTGTTAGTGCCAGATTTATTACAGGAAACCTGTTATTTTACACAGCGGTGCCTCCTCAACTGAGAATGGATTTTGTTATTTGGTCACAAACAGCAATACCGCATTCTTGTTATGGTAAGATATTGTATGTGTCATGTTTTAAATTATTGTGTATCTGACAGTGAACCTGCAATGAAAACAGAAACCATTACAATGCAATTACGCAGTATATATGGGATATCAGTGCAACCGAATAGAGTTAATCAGCTGTGTTTTGTTGGTGCTATACTTTATCCACATTCATTTATATTATCTAGACCCACAAACAGATTGTTTCTGCATTGTATTGAAAGAAGGAGTAATTGAAATTGACATAAACCTCTCCATTGTCTTAGAAGCTAATTTCATGAGGCGGCTTTTTCTTCTTGGAAAGTAGCAAGGTTATGTAAACATCGTATTTATTCTCTGAAGCTGTAACTCTTGTTTTTTACATATTATATATATGAATATATAACTGTTTTACACATTATGTGTAATGAGCCATGTACAGATCAACTGTTCAAAAGTTGAGCAGAAAAATGCAAAAAAAGTGCAACTCCTGATTTGGATTTTGCTCTGCACCTTCAGGGGACTCGGTCTTAGCTCTCTATAACAGATTTGTCCTTTTTGTATTAATTCAGCAGCCTCTCCATCATGGTGCCAGGAAACTGTGTGCTCAGAGGGGTGGCAGTAGACTGTATTTTACAGCACAGAGACCCTGGCAGAGATTGTACCATAAGGACATAAGAACATATAATCATGAAAGCATTTAGCCTAACCAGGTTTGTCATTTACTTACAATCTACACGGTATCAAGAGCTGCATTCAGCATTACTCCTAGTACTGGATACAGGAGCATAGTTATTTTTCAGCATGTCTATATTATTGTGAATTAATCACTATAAAGTGATTAGAAAAATTATATAAAGTTTTTTTTTGTACACTGCACTTGACCTTCCGTCTGTTCTTTCCCAGAGAGTATGAATAGACTCGCATGCTTTATTGTGGCATAAATGCTGTTTCTTTTTGGCACCAGATCACAAGGTCGTGATTTTAATGCCCTAATTTATCAATTCGTCCATTTTCAAGCGTTTTCCATCCATTTTGAGTTTTTTTATTTTTTTATTTTAATATATCACTCCGAGTCAGGCAGGCTAATAATTTACTGGCTCTTCTTTACCTCAAGGTTGAGGGTGTTGTGTGCCAGGTAATTCCCCATGCCTTCAGCAGAACTGTCTCAGGAAATGGCCCGGGATTTCCTTGTGATTTGTCGATATTTGGGTGCTGAGTATGGTCTCCAAGGCCCTTTTGCTATAAAGATGGCTGTGGGCAGGCTAACACAGCAAACTATTTCAGAAGCACAGAAGCTACAGTATCACATATAGAGCACAGCCACAGTCACCTACATATAGTATTATCAGAAAAATTTAAAACTGTCTGTATAAAATATATATCATGAATGCAGAAGTCTTACTCATTGTATTTCATGATGACGAGATGTCTGTTTAAGGGAGGCATTGTTTATCAGTTTGTTTTGTCCAGGGCCCTGGATTTTTGTCTGATTTTGTAGCATGCAGTACATCTGAAATCTTCTGAATATCTTTGTTGCAACACCAACTGAGTCGTAGTTAATATACTGTCACTAAGTAGTGATTAATTAGACATTAAGAGAGATCGATAATAATGAACTTCTGCAACACAATTCATTGCTATTTCACCTAAACAGCATAAGCCAGGCAGTTCTCATAATAAACATTTTCTCTGGACAAATATGTGCTCTTGGTTTTGTAATCACAAGTTAATACAATTAATTTCTGCACACAGGGTTTCAAATGAGCAGTAATCCTCAACAGAAGACCAGATAACCTATAATGCTGTTTGTATGTCCCTTTTGTTTGCCTTTTATCTATACCTTGACACTTGCCCCATTGCTCCTTGTGAATAATATATACCTGATAGCTTTGAGGATGTGAAAAAGGTTCTTATTTATTTAATAATGTCATGCAATGCTACAAAACATGTATAAAACAAAAGCATGGACACGCTATCAGGGGGCAAACAGTATGATTTACTGCACCTGTGAAATGTTGAAAATGTATTCTGTAAAATTCCAGGGCTCTACTTATATGGAAATAAAAGCGGCTGTTGCTTTGATAAGTGTAAACCTGATGATGTGATCCCAAAAAGAGCAGTGCAGACAAGAAGAATCGTCATTATTCATGAAAGCATATACTCCATAATTTTGAGAATTCAGACTGCAACCAAAGCATGTGAAACGGGGAAACTAGTTTTTATGCAGACATACCATTGTTAATGAATGGTGTCACTTCAGGACTGCAAGCATTGGAAATTTGCATTAAAAACATATTGTTTCATTAAAATAATAATTTGAGTTATGGTGAAACTCCTAGTATCAGCCTAACCTAATCGGAGTAGTATGTCACTTACATGTGTCAGTGTGAAAATGGAGGTCATAAATAAAGGTAAATAAGTTGCTCTCATAAACTGACATAAAGTAAATATTTTAAAAATAATAACAAAATTTCTGGGATGAAGTCAGATCTTACTTCACTACATTTTCTCTTCAGGCTTTGGAAAATAAACAACCCTCATCAGGTTATTGATTTTCCCAAGGGCTGATGGGATTGCCTTGATGGAGTCATACATCCATGAGACTTTGGATCAGATTAATAGTGCAGTCTATGCAGTGTGACTATACTGCATCCTTACACCTGAGGCAAATCGGAATGCTAACACCTTAGCCATCCTTAACTCTCTGCCCTTAACTATGCCATTCACTGGAGGATATGTTCACCTCTCACAGGTCACTCTTGAGTTAAATGACCCTTAAACCTGGCCAGGTAACATAAATGGTGATGCGGTATGGAACAAACATGCAAAGAGAGAGAGAGATGAAGAAAAATCCGTAGTCACTGACTGTCGGAGGGAGACGGCAGAGATTTATTTCAGTTCAGAGCTAGGGTCGTCGGCAAATTAATTTGTGATTCTGTCCACGGCACCATGTAGCCTGCTCCTCTGTACAGGGTTAATGTGATTGTAGGGAAGAATAACAAGGTGACTCCAGAGACGGAGAGTTCCACAGGGAGCAGTGTCTAGCTAAACTCTGTGTTCGTTGTGAGGGAGGTAGCAATAACCTGACACAGAATGCAGCTCTAACCCTCAAAATGGTACAGGGGCAGTGGCAGGCTGGATCACTGGGGTGGGTGGTGAGTGGGAAAGAAAGAGAAAACACAAGGAACCAGGTGAAGCAGAAATTAGCCAGAGGCAAGTTGTTCCTCCCTTAAAGGGCTGCACAAAAAACTAAAAGCAAAACACTTGGAAATAAGAAAATGGTTGAAGCCACAGCAGCCATAACAATGAACAGATGGCCAAAATGCAATCCTCCTCCTGCCTGGCTGGCTGTACTTTTATTTATAAGGCCTAACAAAGGCAATGGTGCACACCTGGGCTGATTAGAAATCACACTCAGGTGAGCCAAGCTGTTAGTGAGGCCACTGCTGTTCCAGCTCCTGTTGGCTCTCCTGAGGGAGGGAACAGGGAGTCAGACAGCTGTCCGATGGGAGGAGGAGCAGAAGGGCCTGCTCCTCCCTCCATCTCTCCTCGCACCACAGTGGGGGAAAAAACACAAAGAGATCAAATACAGACCTTCGTACTCATCCCTCCCTCTCCCTGCAAGAAAAGTTTGCATGAGAAGGGTCTGGTTGTAGATGTGTGCAGTCAGGGCCACCTCCACCACCAGACCTAAATTTCCATACAGCGGAAGTGTGATGCGCAAACTGTCTCAGAAGGAAAATGGGAATCTCTTTAAAAGTTACGCCAAAGGTCACATCACTTTGTCAGAGAAGCAGAAATCGCATTTTGCTCATTTTTTATTGACTTTCTTTTTATTGAGATCACCCTTTTGGAAGAGTTGTGTGGCATTATCATATGCTAGTTTATTATTATTTGCAAGCTCGACTTCATGCTTGTGTCTGAGAATGGTATTCTCTAGACTGTCTACAACATTCAATGAAAATGTGAGTGAAAAGTTAACCTACATCCTCTGTCATATTTGATTTAGTAAAAAAATGCATAAGTTCCATAATATTGTGAAGAAACTGATTTGAAAACGGTGCTGTGATAGGCTGGCCAGGGGCCCCAAAAGATCTACATCAGTGTCATCAGTAGGCTAGAGGGGCCCAGTGTCATGTGTGTCATGGGGCCAAGGACTTCTGACTGTGCCTCTGAGGAAAAGGCAGTACATTACATTACAGAGCCTGATTTGTGTTGTCATAATTTAAGCTTATCAGTGCATTGCATCTTTAAGAGCAATTTTATAACATAGATCTTGTTCCTATTATTTTATTATTATCATAATAACAGCCAAACCCTGAAAGCACATAAAAATCAATGTGATCACAAAAATCGGAATAACAATTCACAAGTAAATATTGTAAAAAAAAAAAAAAAAGTTGTATCTCTACCTTTTACTTTATGATTAAATGTATTAATAAAAAGCTGGAAATATCAGTTGCATAATGTCAGTGCTTCATGGTCCAATGCTTTAGCTTATATGATGCATCAATACATTTTCCATAACCCAGCAATATCATAAAGAAATGACTATGACAGTGTATAACTTAATCGGCCTTGCTGTATAATAGCCAACCTTGGCTTGCATAAGACATCTAACAATAGTTCTCCAGAGAGATAGCCTGTGTTTGGTACAAAAAATATAAAAGTATGACAGCAATTCAAGGACATTGGTCAACACTGGAGAGTTGTGAAAATTGTGTTTGAGATTTCTATTCACAGAAAAATAGAGGCTTGTATTTCTTATCAATCCCAAATGCAGTTTTGTTTTAATTTCAAGGTGGTTGTATCTCACAGAAATAACCTTCCAAAAATCTATTCACTTTTGAGAAAAAAAAAAATCATAAAAATCCCCAAAAACATATCTTTGTGAGAAGGGGAGGAATATTTATCCTGGGCTGGGTAAATTTGTAGACTTCCATTTGAGAAACACAGGAGTGTCTTGGTGAACTCCATTAAACCCTAGCAGTAAGCTTTGTCACACCTATCTCGTCTTCCATCTTCCCAAGGTGCACTGTTGTCTGCAATTCTTACACATCCAACAACAAATCTCTGAGTAAACACAGCATGGTGAAATAAGCCAAGGGCCAAATCAGTCATGTTCTTAAAAGGATAACGGTTCAGAGTCCCTGCTTTAGGGTTAGCCTCTACAGTGTAAGGGGGAATGGGTTGGAGCCACCCCAAGTGAGTCCCATCTTATATGTCGCCTTACAGTAAAGATGCATTAACTTGGTTATGGTAAATTACGTTCATTTTTTTGTACTGTCACTTTTTTTTTGTTTACTGCAACGTCTAGATTTAAACTGCAGCTGTTTCCGTCTTTGCCAACAATGAGGGAATCCTGAATTCTGTAACTCTATGAGAAAAGTATGTGACTTTTTTGACATTTCATTTTCATATTTAATAGCATCCATGTAACTATAAATACTTTTCATTTAAGATGGAAAACAAGACTTATTTGCATACATGTTTCACAGTATGTTTTCTCGACTCACTGAAGCAGATTGGAGCCACACAGAGGTCGTCACAGGACAGTGTGTCCTGATATTATTGTGTATACTCATCTGTTGTTTACTTAATGTGTTTAAATGCTACAGAATTTGTATTTCCCATGAATTTATATTACAGAATAATTGCATCATGTTTAGCCATTTTTTAGATTTGAAACAAATGCTGGTTTGTACTGTAGGATTTTAAATGTAAAATGTATTAAACTGGAAAGAGATGCAGATGCATTTTTTCACATATATATGGAAATGGGAGGTTAAAATTGTTTAAAAAATAAATCATAGCTAAAATGTAACTAGATTATTATAAATTGCCCTGCATTGTCAGGGGATGAGTGTTTTGCTGTCCTTTAGCCCTGAGAGAGGCTGTAGCGCCGTGAGGCTGCAGTATCTGCGCGTGGGCGGGGCAGTGCCCTCAGTCAGCGGCTCGCGACCTGACACAGTCAAAATGACATGAGAAGGTTAAACACGCCGTTAATAAGAGTTATTGAAAAAGCACTAATCGGAGAAAAATGAGTTGTGGCGCGGGCCGCCTCACTTAGTATGGAAATTGGAAGCTATAAATTGCCAATCAGACTTGTCGTGGGCCGCTTGAATTCAGCCCGAGTGAGTGAACGCGTGGCTCCGACTCGCGAGTTTACTGGGGGGCCGGTTTTGGAGTCACGCGCTCATAAATAACTCAGAGATATGAGTCATACGCTAAGGTTTCAATAATCTGCTCGCCAGGAGACCTAGTGAAGCAAAGTTTGGAGGGCAGCTTGGTGAGACTGATGGGCCCCTTCTGCCAATTCCCAACCATGAGGGTACAGGTGTGTAAAAATGCATTCTGGGATATTTCCATCAGTGCATTACATAATTAAAATGGAGTTAACGATGTAAGGTTTTTTTTAGGAGGAAATATCTCCCAGGCAGTTTATTTTTAATCAGTTTTTATTATAATGTTTTATTTAGTGGCACAGTTCCATAATTAGTAAACTTAAATTCAAGTAAAATCTCTTTCATTTATTTCTCTCAGTTGTAAAAGCTGTTCGAAAACTACTGTATTTTCACATTTTTGTTGACCACCAACCTAGGATGTAAACGCAGTTGCTTACAAAAGCAATATCATAATGATAAGCCATCTCTTATGTCTGTTTTCAGTTCCAAGTCATGAAAAGATGTCTTTAATTGCTACAGTAATAGTGCCTTGCATGTTTTACCAGGCAGTTGCCTGCTAGTTGTCCATGATATAGCTGTGAAATGATGTTCTCCTGCAGTGTACTTATTTGGCTGTTTTTATAACGTTAACATCAATAACGGAACACATTTATATTAGTGTGTTTTTTTTTTAAACCAAAGTGCTTTACAGTGAAGAGGGGGACTCACCTCAACCACCAAAAAGTGTATCCACCTGGGTGATGCCCAGCAGCCATTTTGCACCAGAATGCTGACCACACATCATCTTCTGGTAGGAAGGGACAGAATCATAGAGCCAGTTAGACTGGGGGATAATCAGATGGCCAGATTGGAAAAGATAGGTTGGGACCTTCTAGAACATACCAAGGAACACCCCCACCTTGCAAAGTGCAACTGGATCCTTGATGACCTCATGGTGTGAGCACCTGCTTAGTTTCAGCCAGTCAGCAGGAGAGGGACCGATGGTGGTATGGATGTAGAACGAAAGCTTCAATAAGTTACAAAAAAATGATTGTACTCCACAATTTTACTTAACAAAATTGTGTCAATACACTCCATTCTGAGATACCGTTATGCAGACTGCTCTTTACTGTGAGCAAACTTCTTAACAGTCAGCAGTTTGATTGAACAGTTGATTCTGCAAGAAAACAGAATTCTCTTAATTCCTGGACGGCAAATGAAATGTCATCTTCTTCCTCAAATCTAAACTTGGATTCATAGAAAGAATTTCTGTGATCTGTAACAGGTAAGAACATTAGCAGAGATAAAAATCCAGAAAGCATCAGTGAAATACTGCAGTTTCATAAGATGTTTTATAATTAATTATCATCTTTTCTTTGGTGTCCACACAGGTCAGTCTCAACACTGTTAAATACATCAAAGCAAACATTTTAAAGAGGATTAATCACTATTTAAACCACATCTAGCACATATCAAGTCAGAGAGAAAATCCTCTTGAATTTATGTATTTCAATAAATGTAAGTTATTTGACATCCAGGTTTTAAATTTAAAGTCTACTCTGCACACCACATGGTTTTATTTTATGCCGCTATGGGATGACAATAAGTAAAACTATAATATGTTCGGAAGACCCACAGAATGTTACCTTGGGTTTTTGGTTGTTTTTTTTTTTCATTCCTAATCCCTACCATTTATACTATTATCGCCTTCACAACTTTATGTACTGTTAAAATCCTCAAAGGTCAAACCGGTTGTTCTATTTCTCCCATCATTGTTGTTTTGGAAATCAGACTTTTAAAAATATGTGTGACCTTTCTTTACCTTTCAGAGCCAGGGTGCGGAAATGATAAAGTCACTGGAAATAATAGCCATGATTTGCTCTGTTTTCATGGATATTAGTTAAGCCTTTAATTGACATTGCTCCCATCAAAACAAATCAGAAATGGTTGCCAGAAACTGAAATAACGTGCGCTAATGTGACACAAAGCTAAACACAAAGGCATGCACAGGCAAGGAGCATTGTGGGTAAAGAGGCGTTGTTTGCTTTTAAACATCTGCTTAACGATAATCTATCAGGCACATGTCCAATGGATGGAGGCTTGGTGTAAATTAGGGTCTAATGTGAGCTGACGAGGTTTCCTGTGTGTCGAGGTTTCCTGGCTATGTGACCTGGCAGCGTTTGAGGCAGGTGGTTTAGTCTGTGTGAATCATTAAGGTGGGCGCTCAGGGAAGCTCAGGGGACAGGTGACCTTTTTGTCACTGCTCCATTGAAGACAGGGCCCATCACTCCTTCTGTCTCTGCAGGGCCAGGTGGAACCCCAGAACAGTGTCGGGCCGACAGCTGGCATGAGTCACCCTTATCCACCTGCGCCGAGCCCCGCCCACTCTGACGCCGCCACGCTGAGGTGACGGACCACGGCCTGACCTGAAGGCTAGCCTGGGGACACTCGCACTGTACGTACATCTCTCTCCCCATAAGGACACTAAACACTCCCATCGACCCATTTCACACATCCAAAGTCCCAGAAAAATTTTGTCAAAGGCACAAATTTTATCAGGAATTTCTACAGTGCACCACAGAGGAAAATCAGCACAGATTCATTTTCCTTTGATCCCTCTATTGAATGTGCACGCCGCCTGCCCAACACCTTGCTCAGCCATTTGGTGAAGAGATGCTTCATTTTGTTTTCTGTCTGGTACGCTCGAAATGTAGACTCTGGTTCAATCTCTGAAGTGAATTCACTGAGGAAGTTCTCCGTGGAATGAAAAAGAAATGGCCGTTCAGAATTACTTCATGTTCCGCTACACCAACACTGCAAAGACTGCAGAGTTATTCATCACAAGAGCACACCTTTGGTGGATAGCGGAGGTGGGTACGGCCAACCTCACGGGGTTGAACCCCTTCATGAGGGTACAGAGCTGTCCTACTTTCACTACCCTAGAGATATCATTCAGTTCCAAAGACAATTGCTTGCACTCACAGACAGCTATCATAATCACTATTTTATCTCTTCCCATTATATCACACACACACACACACACACACACACACACACATATATGCAACATAATGGGAAGAGATGAAATATGATTATGATAGCTGTCTGTGAGTTCAAGCAATTGTCTTTTTTCAATTGTCTTATATATACATATACACACACACACACACACACACATTGTGGCAAATGTATGGTGAAGTTAGTGACAGTAGCTGCAGCCAGCAGTGAATGTGCTCTCTAGTTCACACACAAGTCCAGTGATGTTGCAGAAACTCTCAAGGGAGCAGCTACTTTCCACTGCATTTTGAAGTCCTTTAAAAGGCCAGCAGCATAACCTATGTCAGTGTATAAAATCTACACTACCGAGTCTCACTTCACAGGGCGAGAATGGTTTTGAATATCGATTTGACTGATGCCTGAAGTTATTCCAAATGTAAATACTGTATATACATTAAATCTATAAAAGATGCATATTAATCAGTTTTATAATTATTGATATTGTACACTTGAGCATTTCAGAGCTCTGAACAGCCTGCATACTTATTCCCCAGTATGGAATGCCCAGTTGCAAATGTAGGCCTGTCCCTTCACTATAGCATCCATAGCTAACAAGGCTACCATGAATGCTAATCCAGAATTTGTGTCCAGGAATTGCTGCTTGTCAGGCTGTAGTCCACCGACAGTTATGGCAGTGGAGTATTGTTCATATTACACTGCTTATTTAGGCAGACTGAAAGCAGTCAGTTGCATCCTGGGTAATACCATTTAACAATTATCTGATACCCTGTGAAATGCTGTGTAAACATGGGAACCAGTGCATTTTTCTGGAAGCACTGCCTGTATTACACCTCTTGTGCTTGTGAGTAACTGCTTTCATCTGTCACCTTCTCCGCCTGATTGACAAACGCTTTTAAAATCGCACCTCTGAAGTGCACCTGGTAAGGTTGGGGACAGTCACTGTGGGAGCTGTACTCCGCTGTACCGCAGCGCTATAGTATGATGAATGAGTCTGTGTTAGAACTGACTGCATGGACTGAAGTTACCAAATGGAGCATGTTGCCAGTTCACCTGCTCTGTCCTGTCAAAGAGAGATATATAAATGTTTATAGTGCTGATTAAATTATATAAATGGACATGTTATGTACTGAAAAAACGTTTCAGCATGAAATTAGCTATTTGTTAGATAATAGTTATGACATAGATGATAAGACTGTTGATACTATTATATTATAATACTATAATAGCAGTTATAACAGCAGATATGCTGTGGTGAAGACCACAGTTGACAAAGACAACTTAGGAATGATTGTTGTAATTGTGTTTATCCGTCTCTCTCATGAAGATTTCACCTTGAAACCAACAGAAGGCACAAATTATTCTTTAATTAAATTGTGATGGGTTTGGCTCTGTTATACCTGTCTGAAACGCAGTCGTCCCCGTTTGGAAAAGCAGGGGTTTTCGGAGCCCACCTGGGGATATCTGAAGGGGTAGTCACTAATTATTAGTGCCTACGCGGGAGACAGCGAGCATCAGAGGGACCGGCTCGAGTCGCTGCTGGACGCCGCCGTCTCTAATAAAACCAGCTGCCTCGGTGATCCCGCTCGCCAAGCATAGCACGAACGCTTCTTTTAAGCTCACCCCTGTCTGCAGCTATATGATTTCATTAGGAAGGTTTTATTAGTGTATGTTGTGATAATCACATTTCACTGAGCAAATATCAACATCTCAAATGTGGAACCTCAAATTTGGAATCTGCAGCTTCAGTATTTTTAGAGGGAATACGACAAGGTATTAGAATTGTCAAAGTGTATTTGACATTTACCATGCCAAAAACCATGCATAACATTTAAAATGAAAGGTAGTGTTAGCAGACCAAAAGTAAAACCTTTTTGGCAAACGTTTGTGTTATTACCCTTCGCGCTGTAGTTCAGGAAATGTGTGACCTGATTATGGCTCACCTGAAACGCCCTCCCCCATGGCGCTCTCAGCCCCGTTTAGCAGAAGGGAAAGCAGCACCCATGTCCTAAACCTGGGGTGACTCTAGCGGGAGCCAGGCTTACCACTTATGAAAATGGCCTGCTATTTTTAAAAGAATACAGTCAAAGGATTATTTGGGGGATTTCAAATAATAAAATAATATAATCTTCAAATACCATAAAGAGCATTATTTTAAGTGATGCTGCAATGGTCAGAATAGAGTATATTATCCTGAGGAATGTATGCTGTGTTTATCCAATTTAAATAAACCTGAGAGACAAAGGCACAGTGCTGGATAAAGATTGAGTGTGATATCAAACGTATAATGCCCACAGTTATCATAAATATAATGCCTAACAAATTACTGCAACATGTTTTTTTCAATCCACTATGCAAATAACACAAAGTAATTGAGATTGATGCACGTTTCTGAGGTGCTGGAGAAGTCACCCCAACTGCCCCCAAACTTGTAGCTTCTTAGACCTTTAAACACGACTGAGCTCATACAAACATAATCTCTCAGTCAGGTTTGCTGACTCACCCTGATGTAAAGCCGAACGTTATCATTACCCGCACGTTTGTTATGTTGACCACAGTCAAGTGCGATGTTTGGAATTAGCTGCCCCCATCTGCGTGTTGTCGACTAGCGAGCCGCGGGCGGCAGTGTCTCCGCACCGTTTTATCTGCCGGGGCGAGTCCTCCGGAGCTTCGGTGCCCTTGGTCTGTCTGCTCCCTTCCCCCTCTCTCTCCCTTTCTCCTGCAGCGTGAGGGAGATGGACACAAGAGGTAAACTCAAACTGGCTGACCTTTACGCCCGGCACAGCTGATAGGAGTGTCACTCTGATCAATACCGCATTAATGCATTCTCCTCGCGGCCTCGCTGCTCACTCCAAGGGTACCCGTCTCGCTCTCACAGCAAAGTCATTTCATTTTTTAGTCACCGGCGTCATGAATCATTAAACACTCGATCAGTTGGTCTCTTGATCCACTTAAGGGAAAATGTGTGTGAAGTTCCTGGTACAATCTTACTGCTGAAGCAAAACACTCAAAAAACCTAAATGCGAAGTTTAAAATATAACATAGTCCAACGTTTTCCCCAAAAAAGATAATTCTATCAATCACTTGGGTGTCTATTATATTCAAATACCACTCAACTAAGAAAATTAGATGTAAAATGGGACTTTTTGAAAAAGTTAATGCACTTTGATTCTTCTTGTGTTGGTATTCCTATGTTTCATCATTTGTATGGTTTTCATGAAAATGACTTCCACCTGACAAGACATCTGCTAGCAGTGGTCTATAAGGAACCCTGGCAACACATTGCAGCGTGGAAGAATAATTTATCACTAAAACTCTGGGCTCTAAAACAGCCCCATCTCTACAACAATTCTCCCTGCAGTAAATGGGTAACACCTGAATTCAATTATAGATAATACCCAGCAACAGCCATAGAAAAGTTAATGAGCAAAGACTAATTTGTGGGAGTCCAGCAGAGACTACAAGGGTTATATAACTGTACTGTAAACCATATTATCTTTCTTAAATTAATTATTCGAATGAGGAAATGTTGCTTTGCACTGTGGACGTATCCAAGCATTGTGCATTATCATTTATTATGACCATCATTTTTGCTCTTATTACTGTTATTGGTAGTATTTTATATAATAATTAGAGAAATGAATGTAGTATAATAAACATTCCTGTGTTATTGTCAACTGTTCTGGATTGGTTGACCATATTTATATATTCCAGTTACATGAAGGCGCTTCAAACTGTGATTCGACAGGAATGTGAAGGCAATGCCATATCTGGCCAAATTCACAATCTTCTTATAATTTTGATAATAATATTACCATAACAGTATCTTATAATTATAACACAATAAATTAATGATAACATATTACATGAGTTTTATATGAGATTATATGATATTACATGAGAGTACATCCCATTTATATTACATGAGTGATCAAACGATGTCATTGGTCATCTGAAACTTGTATATCATATCCCATATAGTGTGAGTGACGTGTTATCTATGGTTGAGTTTTCAAAAGATACAGTTTTGTCTCTGCATGTCAACAGCTATGGTCTAAACACTTTTTTCAGAACACTCAACTATATTTACTTATGAACATGATGAAAGTATCCAAAGGACCCTTAAAATAAGCTATGATTACCACAATTCCTTGAACCAGAAACAAGACATGTTATATTTCATGTTATATTACCTATTATAATCATTAGTGAATGTACAATATTATGTCTATTGCATCTGACCAAAAGCACGCTGGCTTTTCTACTGTTGGTTTTATGTGCTATTAGATTTTGTCTCTGTGCCTCTTCTCACATTGATTCCCCAAAAAAATGTTTCATTCTGTTATTTCTCATCTTCATTCCGCTTCGTTACGGTCTTCAATCTCGGGTGCGATAAGGAAAACCCCAGACAAAGGGGTTTTCATACCTGTTCTGAGGCGGCTTCCCTCCAGTGAGATGTGTTTTTATTCTTCCTCTCGCTCACCATTGCCGAACATCCTTAGGGGGGGAAATAAGTATTTTCTCAGATTCACCCTGATGTCAGAGTGCCAAAATCTATTTTCTCGAATTTAATTACTACACCAAGGGCAGCCAGGAGCCCAGATTTCATGGACATGTCTATACTGTCTTCTGCCTTCACTCACATAGAAATACCTCCTTTTCCAAACTGGACATTTCAGCTTGGCATTCATTTTCAGTGTCCACAGAATAGGTCGGAATGGATACGATGTGGTCATAGGTAACCCCATAGTTTGAGTCTGAGTAAACATTATTTCACATTTCTGTTATTAATTAATTGTCACCCGGGGGTAATGATCTTTGAAATGAGAAATTCCTCCACAGGCCGCGTTGAACTGTGAAATATGTGGTTACAATAAAGAACTGACTTTCATTAATATCTGTGAATCAGAGATGTGAGGGAGGGAACATAACTTGCTTTATACTCATGTTGAACAAATGTATTCTTTTGAACCTGAATCCAATTTATTCCTGTAATGATACGATTTGTCAACGTCGAGAGAGTGAAGGTTTTCCTTGTTCACTTTTTTCCCCAGCATGTGTGAGGTGCAGCCTGTGAATATATACTGTAACCTTATCACTGATCGTGTCTTCTTTCCCTTAGGTCTGAATCTGAAGAGAAGGCTTCCCCTACACTTAAGCAGGTAGGGCCTGGATGCACATAGAGCAGGCAGAGAAGCCCCAATTTATATAGAAAAATTCAGACACGGGTCTGAATTTCCCCCCAAGTGCAGCACTACCACCCTTAATTAATTGATAGAAGTGGTCATAATATAATGCAATAATAGTAATAATAGTTTATAAATAAATATATAAATGTTGTAATAGAGAGTAATATAATAATAATAAGACCATTACATATATTATTACAACAACAACAACAGCAATAACAACAATAATCACAACAACACTGCTACTACGACTGCTATGACTATTACTAAGATTAGCACTGCTACAGCTACAACTATTATTGCAACAACAACATCAATAACAACAACAACCACAACACCACCACCACTCATGCTTCTACTAATAATAATCGTAATGCAGACGACTGGGATTCCAAATGGTTATCATGTATCACATTATGAGTCTGAAATGGTAACAAATCTGGAGAAGATTGTCTTGCTTGAAAATGTAATCTTCTTTCTCTCTCTCTCTCTCTCTTTTTCCCTCTGTGAGAAAGTGAACAGAAGTGGAGCAGAGAAAGCAGAGCGGCAGAATGATTTTAATTAAAGTCAGTTACCCTTTTAACATGTTTCTCAAGCAGCTGAGGTAATAACTGCTCAATTCCCCCCTGGCAGTAACGCGCTGGAGTAGCCCCGAGTTCTGAGTGGATATTAATTTTGAGCTGTGAACGCTCGCTGCCGTATGGAGGAGTATTTCCTCTCCCGCACGTCTGAAGACACGGTGGCTGAGGTGTCCCGGGAGGCCTGTCACGTGTCGGCTTGTGCGGAAAAAAAATCATTATTTGGTGTAAATTAATCCAGTTAGTGTGCCATGGTGTGTTAGGTGCGATGTTGCCTCGAGGCAAAAAAGCAGTGGAGCGCAGGCATGTAAAGATGTGTAACGTGTTTCTCCATGTGCGGTCACAGAAATGTGGGCTGGACCGGGTCTAAGCCTTGGCCCTTGAGGAACCTCTACACCTCTGCGAAATGCAGCATGTTCTGAAATGAAGAGAAAGCACTCAAATGATTAATAAGGAATTTTAAAAACATATATCTGAGTGAATGTACTCAACTCCAAAATAACGCTTCTTCGCCTCAACATACCATATCAGGGTGAAATAAGTATAGAGAGGCTTCGACTCCTATTCAAAAGATGGGAGCCGATCTGATGAATTGAGTATGCCCTTTGCTGTTCCCAGACAAAATCCCTGTTCATTTCTTCAGAGATCTCCTTTGATTAAAGCTCAACAGGCAAATTAGGATGTCAAAAGTTTACTGAACAGGCAGGTCATCAAATACAGACACACCTGCCCAACCCCATCCTTTATGAAAACCTTCTAGAACCATCTCTCACCTTGAATAACCCAGATTTGCGGTGTTAGCCTTGTAGTGTTAAAAGTTGTCCCAAAATTTTAAATTTTCATAGAGTGTAGCCTGCTGCGTTACGTCATCCCTCTCAGCCTTTTGTTGTCAAAGTTGGTTTGGAGTCACCAAGGAGTGAATTTTAAGTCTTCAATTCTTTAAAGTAAACCCTTCTATTTCAGTAATCAAACAAGGCGCTATCTATCAAAGGAATTTTCTCTTGTCGTGAACCGTAAAAGAGAGAGTAAGATAAATTTATGATTGCATAAATCGAACGCACACCACACATATTCAAAGCCGGAAACGTGGTTTGATAAATGACTGCAAATTGACAGAACCGATAATAAGTCTTTTTAAAAGCTTAGTCAGTCCAGCTGAAGTTTCTGCTCTCGCTTTAAGCTGATTAAGATAACCACGGACCAGGGAAATGCCAGCACTCGAGGTGGGAAGTTTCCCTAATTAAAGCCGAAGAATCTTCCGGGAAACCTCCGTGAAAAAAACGAGCAGAGGCTCTGATGTTGGATTATGATGCAAATCAGATGGCTTAAATAGAGGCCTCTATGGCATGCGTTCAGGGAGGCTAGCTGCAGCGCGTGCTGACAGGAGCATTCTGCAATCAACAATGAATGATAAAAATGGCCGTCATTCAACATTCAGAACATTAGTAAAAAGTTACATTTACATTCAGGCATTTGGCATTCACCCATATCCAGTTAATTGCAGAAATTATTTCTAAAATGTCAAATTTAAAAACATATTGCAAGGCCATCAGTGCCGTTGTAAGTTGATTTAAACATGCTTTCATATTAGCCTTGGGGCGTATACAATTATATCAAAACAGACTTTACATTATGTTTGTTTTTAGTATGTTATTATATTGGATATGAGCAAACATGTCCATTGGAACGTGTTATTTTAATTATGAAACAGAACAGCAATATGCTAAAGCTTGTTTTGATTGAATGGCATGTGGACTAAGTAGATGAAGGCAAACTGTAGTGGGGTAGCCAGTGGTATAGTGTAGTATAGTGGCTAAGGTATATGACTGGGACACCTGAGGTTGGCGGTTCAATCCCCAGGCCAACCACAGCAAGAACACCCACACTTCTCCTAGGGGAATTGGCCCTTGGTTAGCCTTATCAACTGTAATGCAACAATTCAATCAAGAAATAAACGTCCAAGACAAATGTTTACTGAATCTTAGTGCTTTGGATTGAATCTTGCCCATACACCCCTAAGCCTGCTGTGCTAGTCAAATTTCAAATATACATGATGGGAATATAATGTGAATGAACAACGGAGGGAATCGTATTCATTTCCAGTCGCTGCACATCCTGCAACGAAATCAATATGTTGAGGCCTTTCTTTTGAACTATTTATTTGCGTCAAATACGTGTTTCATCGTTTCTCTGTGGATTTCTAGAGGCATCCTCCGTAGACTCTAAACTCAGGCCTTGCATTTCACCATTTTTCAGCTGCAGAGAACTCTACTTGTCAGCTGAAAAGATTTTTTAGTTTATTTCAAAACAGCCTGAAACCCTTTAGGTCAAGGCAACAGCTGTTAAATGAAGATACATACACTGTGGAAAGCGAGTTTCCCAATTCAGCGCCCTCAAATTCAAGAGAATACATTTTATATGCTGCTTTAAACACTCAGTTACTCTGACCTTAAGTGGGTGTTTGAAACCTGGATTATAAACGATTCCTTATTAATATACAGTATATATCTTATTAATAAGGAATCATTTATAATCCAGGTTTAAACGCCCAGTTAAGGTCAGAGTAAGTGAGTATATCATTTCTATCATCAGCTTGTCAGAACTAATTTCTAACTTTCATGGACCGCTTTCCGTCTCCACTAGAAAATGTTTCAGCCCAGTAATTACTTCAATAAAACTTTTATTAATGCATAAATTAAGTGTATTTTAATTTTATCCCATGCTGGAGTTATATGAACGTGTAATTAAAGTAAATAAGATCGAAAGAACATTTTAGATTGCATGTTCCAAAAGAACATTTTAAATTGCATGCTCTTATTTAGTTGATTTTGTAAATCTTATTTCATGAAATACAGTGGGTTGTTGGTACGATAGTCTTTGAGTGTTTTTTTACACCTCAGCTTGCTGCTAGGATCTTTTCATTTTAATTCTGTATTTTCTTCCCATTTTGAAATCAAATGTTTATACAGGATGAAGGACTGATGTTGCACTCATACCTGTACAATGTTTGCACACTCCAAGCCTGAAACAGTACTACAGAGCAGCTATCACCAGTCATAGGGTGACACAGATACTGTTTGCATTATTTATGTTTTATATATATTATTAAAAATAAAAAAGCTATTATTTGGTAAATGACTATTCCTCGGCCCACGTTCTTTAGACCCCTGCGTATCTAAGCTCAAACT
Organism: Albula goreensis; assembly: GCA_022829145.1. Taxonomy (NCBI): domain Eukaryota; kingdom Metazoa; phylum Chordata; class Actinopteri; order Albuliformes; family Albulidae; genus Albula; species Albula goreensis. Next base: position 31,147,635 of record CM040753.1, read on the forward strand.
CACAGATCAGAGCTTCGGTTTGGATTTCCATCCCATGTATGAATGCCTTTTGGCATCAGCGTTTTCTAATCTTTTTTTAGAGGTACAGGAGCGAACAGATCATAAAACCGAAAGAGAATCAGTTCAGTAGTTACGTTGTAATTGAAAAATCGCCCCCAATCGGAAGGCCTATGACTGTCATTCTAATGAACAGGCTGTGTGTATACCCAAGCTATGCCTGGAGCATACTGAATCAAACCATGCCAGCGCGCATCTGCAGAGAACATTCTCTGTGATCCTCATGAAAATTCATGGCCCCACAGAAACTACAGGCTGGATAACGTTAAACAACATTTCTGAAAATTTGATTGTGACTGCCATGTTTTTAGGAAGTGTTTATGCCTTTCCTTTTACCATAGTTACGTTACTGTAGTGGCTTCTAGTGACTAATAGGGCCTGTCACTCATGTGTTCATGAGTCAAAATGACAGCAAGGTCAGGACCACTTAAGCTTTCTGATCACCAGTCTCTGACCCATCCCGTTATAAATGGATTACGATGAGATTAGCATGAGATTCCACATACATATTGGGTCTGTCTAGGCCTCTCAACCCCGCTAAATATCTAAAGTATCCACAACATCAAGGTCGCAAAGGTCTCATGGTTCTACCATGCTCTGCAATGCAGCTACCTAATCCTACATTTGAATGTAATTGTAGGGACATAATTTTCCTCAGAGCCACGTTGATCCTCAGCATTCAAAAACAGATGTTAAGGCCATTAAATAAATATAACTGAACAGCAATGTTTACTTATGCATTTCTCATTGAAAATGTTCTTATCACATCACATATATTCCACCTCGAAGTCGTAGCCATGCCTCTTCATGATCGATCCTTCACATTCTACATTTCCACATAAATAATCTGCCTATTCTATGCCATTGTTCATACAATATAGGTACCCTGCTTACAGTTTACATCCATCTAAAACAAATAGGCTATTTAACAGATGATTTTCATCGCCCATTCATATGATTCAAATTTATTTATTTAACACGGATGTTATGAATGCTTGTTGCAAATGCATGTCTGACACAGAAATGTTTCAAGGTCTATTGTGACTGATTAAATGTCCTAATAATTCAAACAGATACACACAGCTGTTTAAACAGAGTCACAGAGTCTAATCATGTCCTGGAACTGTAGGAATACCAAGAAATATGAGGAGATGAGGAGACTTTTGGCGAAAAATAGGTTTCGCTAAACCGTTTGACTCTCGTTATTTCACTTTCCATTAGATCTTTCCATAAACATTTCCATTTATATTCATGTGGCTTTTTACTTTATTTATTACAAGCATACAGCTGATTGCATTTTCAAGAACAGTGCCATAGCTTTTGTTAAATTGCAGTGTCATTCACGTTTGCGTGGTGTTCGCAATTCGTTTATCTTTTGACAGCACTTTTCATGAGGAGTTTGTTCAAAAGAATCTATAACTGTTTAAAGCACAGTTTTGCATTCTGTCTATATTTATCATGAGGTATGACAGAATTCTTCAGGACTGATTTATAGAACAACAGTATTGTACCGTCTGTCTCATGCTCACCACATATGTAAAGAACAGTCATGAACAAAATTACTTTTTATTTTATCTATGCATTTGGAATGGTAACAATGGTGAGCATCACTATAAGCTTGCCTGTCTTGTGTAAGTGATGTGGGTTTAGAATATAATGTCTACCACAACAGTGTCAATAGGATGTAATTGGCCTCCATACCTGTAGAGGCAGGATTTTTTTCATCGGTCATTTCACGGTGAAGACATTCCTGACCAATCAGGCAACAGTGGTCTTGCTTACGTTACCCATATAGTTGTGCTGTCCTCTGATGCAAGAACTCTACAGGTGGTGGTCTACAGAGTGAAACAAAGCAATGGTTTACCAAATGTTCTTGAGGATTTGCGTGTTTTTTGAAATGCGCCAATGGGTGTAATTTGTAATGTAAGACATTATAGTGTTGGATGGCCCCTGTAATCATGAAAGTGCATTTCAAATCAGGTAATAGGTGACTATATTAAATATTAAATATTATTTTAAATGATTACACTGTTAGCATTCATTAGAATGTGTATCACTTGACTACTTATGATTCAATCAAGGTTATACCTCGGATAACATTTACACTTATCTCACTTAGAAAGTTTGCACCAAAAATGTTGGCATGCTACAACTCTTACCCTGCATCCAAGTCAACTTTTAAGCACTTTGGATATGGATGGATTTTAGGTAGTAAAACTGAGGAATACCTATGTTCCTGGCGAAATCATAAAGAATATTTATTCACACTGAACTCCTTTAATCTAATTATAATAAAAATAAGGCACTAGAACAATGAATTGAATGAATAAAATTCTTTGAGCCCAAGAGATTAAAAAGGCAAATATGGAAGACAGCACAGAAAGGAAATACATAAGCCATAAGGCATATAGTCTCATAAAGGAAAAAGCAATATGTAGCAAGGTGACGGAAAAAGATACATTGGAGCAAAGCAGGACACCTCACCCTGACAAAGGGGTGATATATAAGAGAGGGAGTAGATATAGGAATATAAATATATATATATGGATATAAATATAAGGGAGAGAGCAGGATGTAGCAGCTGGGCCTTTCATGGCTCATTGAATTGATGGAATACTAATAAAAGCCATATGACAACAGCATACTAAGTGCGCAATTAATATTCTAAAATATTCCTGCGCAGCGTGGGGCTGGGACCTGTTTAAGGAATACTCCTCGCAAAGTGATGGTGTAGTCTCTCTGGCAGGAGAGATGTCCTTATTAACCTTTTTCCCCCATCGCCCGTTTCCCTCTCAAACATGCGGCGCTGTGGCAGGTCGGTCAGTTTTCGCGGGGCTCGACTTCGTTACCCGAGGCTCCCTCCGCAGCCATTTGTCCTCCTGTTCGCCGTCGCCTTCTGAAAAACAGCCGGGCGAGCCAAGTCACCTGACAGTAAATAAATAATCTCGAGCTGAGACACAAAGCAGAGAGTTTTTTTCCTCTCTTTGGCAGAAGGGCTAACTGTGAGTAATTTGGAAAATAATTAAAGCTTTGAATAATGATTAAGGTTCAGACGAGATTAAACCATCAGTTTTTTTGTGCTACTTGCGCGTTTTATAGAAGAAATGCATTCGCTCCATATTACTTTTCTATTAAAATCCTAATAGGATTCCGAGCATACTGTAAAAAGACGGCAATAATAGCTTTTGAAATCAGTCTTACAAGAAAATATAAAAAAGTTTCATCATAATGGGGGGACTGAATTTTATTTTCGGCATAATATACTACCTCATTCCACCTGAATACGTTTTGAATGCCATTTTCACCCCTAATACTTTACAGTTTTTGTTGTTCCATCCCCAACGGACTTGGAGGGTTTTAGACTCTCACATCTATTATTTGCCCCTCTCTCCTGGGTGAGCGCTGACAGGTAGATGGAGGAAGAAGGCCAAGAATGGGGGTACTGAAATATAATTGGCAGCTCCAGAAATACAGCTCTACATTTAATTCTTTGACAGAGAATAAAGTAGAGCGGAAGAGTGCTTTAAGGTTACGTCGCGGACTTGATTTGCATTTGTTAAGATGGCAATGACTTTATTAAAAGCAGAGACCGAACAAAGTCTTGCCTGCCCTATTTTAGGCTAATAAGACCAGTCCTTAGACACATGCCTTAGCCTTTGTATGGAGACTCAGAAAAGCCCCTTTCGGCTTCCTCTCACTTAACCCTCATTATCACTGCGAGATCCTGTAATATAATAAAAAGGCCCAAAGAGTGGAGAGTCAATTTAGCAGGAATGAATCATGATTGTTACATAAATGACTAGAGGCTCTGAACTACGCATAACTTTTTGAAAGCTCACCTCACTTAATCACTCACTTTTTAGATTGTTGAGGAGAATTCATATATCCTTGTCATATTTTACATAAAAGGTTATAAGTTCAGTGACCATTCAATTGACCTAACACTTCTCAAATGAGAAGTTGAGAATGAGGGGTATTAAATGCATAAACTAGAGTATGAAGTGAAATACAGTAGAAATGCCTGTTTGTTTTGTAGTATGGCCAGTGGTTAATTTGAGTTCTGTAAGGAGGGGGCGCTCTTGGAGACTGTTGGTGTGCATTTGATGACGTCTGATAATTGATACCAGTAACCTATAAAGCTTGTTGTTAACATTGGTTCGGGTGTAGAATTCGCCTCAAATATCTCTCTTTGTAGTCTAGAGAATTACTCATCAAGACCCATATTCTATTGCGTTTACTGGGAGATTTAAAAAATACAAGCGTGACATGATGTGATATCGAAGGAGACGGAGCTCAGATCCGGCAGGGTGCGATTTGGACGTGAGGAGGCGGAGCCCAGCTCCGATAGGCTCCGGCCCACTTTAACCCCGAGTATGGCATATGAAAATGAGATTGTGATGAAAAGACACTGTCCTTCATTTTCACATTCTTGTTTTCTGACAATTAATATGACGGCAGTACTAATTCGGTGGAGTAAAAGAAGTCTAACCTTTGAAGGCTGGGCAGGTCTCATTTCCACTGTAGGTTCTGAGAAAACACCAGCCTGTTGACACCTTTGACTATACCTCACAGGACCAGTACAGTTCTGGCATAACCAAATATGACCAATTTACACATAGCTTAAGGCACATGAATTATATATATATTTTCTTCACAAGCAGATGATAACACAGAGTGTACTATTTTTAAAGGCTGCACTACTTTCCCTCAACAGTTTATCATCTGAAAAAATATAAATGCATTTTTTTTGCTGTTTCTGAGCCTGATGAGAAGCAGTTGTGGTGGGGGTCAAGCTGGCTTTTCTGTCACCATGTTTCTTAGAAGGAGGTCACTTTGAACACTGCAGGCCTCCGCGATCCACAGAGAAGGGTCAAGAAAAGCAATTTGCATGTTAACGGAGGGCCTCTGCATGGAGCGCTAGAGTTGCGCCCCCATGATTTGCGTGCGTGCGTGCGTCCGTGTGTGTGTGAGTGTGTGTTCCTCTCTGTGTGTATGTGCCTGTCTGTCTGTGTGTGTGCATGCATGCGTGCGTGCGTGCGTCCGTGTGTGAGTGTGTGTTCCTCTGTGTGTGTGTGTGCGCCTCTCTGTGTGTGTGTGCGCCTCTCTGTGTGTGTGCGTGTGTGCGTCCGTGTGTGAGTGTGTGTTCCTCTGTGTGTGTGTGTGTGTTCCTCTCTGTGTGTGTGCACACGTGCAAGCGTGTGTGTGACAATGTGTGTGTGTGCGTGTGTGTGTGCGTGCGAGCAAGCGTGTGTGACAATATGTGTGTGTGTGCGTGCGTGTATGCGTGTGTGTGAGTGCGAGTGAGCGTGTGTGTGTGTGACAATGTGTGTGCCTGTGTGTGTGTGTTCCTATGTGTGTGTGTGCACCTGTCTGTGTGTGTGTGTGCACACATGCGTGAGTGTGTTCCTCTCTGTGTGTGTGCGCCCCTGTCTGTGTGTCTGTGTGTGTGCGTGCGAGCGAGCGTGTGTGTGTGACAATGTGTGTGCCTGCGTATGTATGTGTGTGTGTGTGTGTGTGTGGCGGCGTGGGGGGCCTCCCTGAATGGCCGACTCTCTCCAATCACTTTTGACATTCACTTGATACAGAAGCATAATGACATCAAGGAACCCACTGACTGACAAACTGGATTTACTGCCTGAGGCCCTGATTACAGTTAACGCTTCATCCCACCACTCAGCTCCAAGCAAGTAAAATCATCACACATCAACTCAAACTGCCTAAACACATACAGAAATCCCAGCACATATTTCACAGTTTTCCCCCACAGGATGCAAATACATATTACACATAATCATATGCAGTGATTATCAACACTCATCAGTAAGGACTTACATACAGAGTGAGAGGGCTTATATGACGTGTATTTCAATATAGAGTCCTAAATTCAGTCATCTTACACAGTCAACTAAATGCAAGTGTTATGACATTTTCGCATTAAATTCTGATAGACCAGTATCAGACATGGCAGGTAATGAATCACAGGTTTAACTGCGTCTTTAGCGTGAATCGTGTAAATGTTGCACCCTGATTGAAACGTTCATAAAGGGGCTAATAGCGCCCGAGCATGCAGTTAGAAGGCTTATTTCAGATTAGCATTGTGTTAGTATCGATTGGTATTTGGTTGAACGGAAGAGAGACGAGATCAAGACAAGCGTGCTGTCACATCAGATGTAGTCCTTCAAGGGTAAGTAGCATAGTGTCCATTAAATGGTAGCTTCCATTTATACATGTTACCCTTTGTGTACTTCTCATGTGATTTTTGTGGCTGGGAATCAATTTTAATGGAAAGACAGATATGCTACATGTGCAGCTTTGACCTGTAGCTACAAAGGATTAGAATAGATTTAAATCCCATTGTATCTTTTCATTGCTTATGCCAAAATGGTTATTGGAACGTTACAAATACTTCTGTAATTGCAAAAACCTATCAATTGTATATGAAACTATTTGTACAAGTGAACATATGTTCCAGCAAACAGTAGAGGTATGTGTGTACTTCTCCACGTCACTGAAGTTTACAGCTGCCATGAAGAGACAAGCTTATTACTTTCTTCACAGCCTGAGCCAACAGAGAACTCTCCTGCTCGCACCTGAGCAAATCCCATTTACACCTGCAGAGTGCCCCGGGTCCCATGGACCTTTCTAGTGCACTTGGGCTAACCCTCAGAAACATGTCAATTCCGCACCTCACGGTGGCCATTTGACATAGATATATGGAGCATGAAGTCACTGAATTACCCACAATTCAGTTTTTGGAAATGGAATTCTGGGAAACATTTTGGTTGGCTGAAAAAGTCACACATTTTCTTGAGAATTTTGTTTTGGGGGGGAGTATCTCCGAAAGCTCGGAAGTGAGGAATTTATGGAAATGGCGACTCTTGTTTGTTGCATCAGTGATATATGGAGTAAGCGAGATGTCCTTCTTTCTTGTCGTGATGTCGTTTTTCCTCACGCTGTTCTAGCTATATAGCAGGCTTGACAGAGTGAGTTTCCGTAGGCGTTTAAAAACAAATTCCACTCATGGAGCCATTTTTTCCCCCTGATATTAACATGGTACCATTCAGTTCTGTAAAAAGTTTGCTCAAGTACATAGTAGCATCTCACAAAACCCTTTACTGAAGAATAAAGACTCAACAGCTCATTTAAGGCTTAAGCAAAAGTGTTAGTATCTTTCTTGGAGGACTTGGGTGCACTATGATGTCATCTCTGACCCGCAATAGCTTACAAAGCTCAGAGATATGTAACGGTGTTTAATGCCGGAGTATTTTCAGCTCTAAGCAAAGCATTTGATGGATTATCTGTGCTTTGTAGAACTGGTGTCTATTCAGAAGGTGACGGTTTGATCAATGCGACTGGCTCCGCAGTCAGTAAGGAGACGTACTGCCTGTCATGGTCATATCCTCTTGTGTAAATGGGCACGTAATTTGCAGAGTGACACAGGTTAATGGCAGAAAGATAACCCATTAGATTATCAATTAATCACTCTTACATTTATCTTTTTTGCCCTTTTCTTCCAGCCGATACCAGCTGTTTGCGAAAGCTTGCCGGCTTGTAGATTTAGCAGTGCTTCGCGCAGGCAGAATTTGCACGCTTTATCTTTGCCAGAGGGGTCATATTTACTTTAGGTTCATGTTTGGGTTTCTTGTACATACATTATCTTCGTGTTGAAAACGTGATTCTGGCCCTAATTATCGGCATCACTTGCTCATCAAGGAAGCACATAGACGGGTGCTACATTCACATCACCGCTTCCCCCAACCCACTGTCCCCTGAGTTTAATTGGCAGGCTAATCAATTAAAGCTTCGCTCGCATATCTCTGTGTCCCCCAGCATAAATGAAGCACGGGGGAATCAAAGAATATTATGACAAATTGACGTTGTGCGGAATGGATTTAATGAATTTAGGAAAGTGAGGGCCTTTTACATCGGAATCCGTTTGGACTGAAGGCGGTTGACTGTTTCATCTGTTTCTTTTTCCTTCTCTCTCTGTCATCACCCTATCACCCCCCCATTCCCCAATAACACTCCCAGCTCCACAGTACCCCCCCAAAAAAAAAAAAAAAAAAAGCAAGAAAAATAAAACTCACTAAGGAATCCTTCACGTAGGCCCTTCTCATCTAATTTATCATTTATGTGTCAACCATGTAACGGAGGAAACAAGTTTTGCCAAAGCTGCAGTTTAATGTCAGATAAAGTAGTCGTATTATGTCTAACAGACAGAAAAATGCTTCTTGCCTGTGTTCATGAAGCTTTATCAAGAGATATCTTTCTGGCTAATTCATTTTCTGTCATAACATTTTGCAGCAAAGCATAAACCAAACAGAGCGAATAATAAAATGCCTGACTGGAGAAAATCAAAGACATTCAAAAAGCACAGCATTGTAAACCTCACAGTTGATCTGTTGGTCATTTTAGCACATCTAGTAGTAGTGACATTTGGTATTAGGACAATTCATGGATTGTCCTGTATTAATATATTAATATCCAACTGTATAATGCTGTGTGTTTGTGTGTGTGCGCGTGTGTGTGCACGTGCGTTTGTGTGAGTGTGTGTTTGTTTGTGTGTGAGTGCGTGTGTGTATTTGTGTGCGTGCGTGCATTTGTGCGAGTGAGAGTGCGTTCGTATGCATGTTTGTGTGCGTGTGTGTTTGTGTGCACAAGTGTGTTTGTGTGTGCGTGGCCGCACTTGCATGTTTGTGTGTGTGCATGTGTGTTTGTAGTTGGAGTGACTATTGAGGACAATTCATGAAATATTCTGTATTAATATCCAAGTTAAATTCACGGTATGTGTGTGTGTGTGTGTGTGTGTGTGTGTGTGTCTGTCTGTCATCTGTAGCAGTGACTTGAATACTGAGGACAATTCATTGAATATCCTATATTAATCACTGTATCCTGTATTAATATCCAGCTAAAATAAAATTAAATACTGTGTGTGCATGTGGTTTAGTGCATTTTAGCCTGTGCAATAAGCACGAGTTTGTGTGGGAACCAGCAGCATGGTAGAGGGCCCTTGTGCCCACTGCTACAGACAGAGCTGAAAGCCCTGCAGCACCATCTCCCCTCACTGAATGTGACCCGTCACACTGCACTCCTCTGCGCAGGCCATGGAGCAGTGTCACGTGTAATTCACCCATGCAGCGTTTGCCATCATGTACAGGTAACCCATCTCTATCACCCAAGTCATTACAAACACAAATCATTTCATTCTAAACCATGTAGATTTTTCAGTGAAACCTAGTTTTGTCTGAATGTGTCATTACAGCACTTCCCTGGTTCAGAGCATGTGAAAATCACGGGCTCAGAGGAAGTGAAAATCAGGATCATAATAATCTCACACTGGTGAGAGATGCTTTTGAGTGTTTGAAGAGCTATGCATAATGTGAGATAGGAGAAAAGGTATGTTAGAGGATTGGAGGTACTCATATCTCTGATTGCTCGACATTCCTCCTCTCCGCCGTTGCGGAAATAGTCTGGACTGAGAGGGCTTTCTGTGGGCCCGCTCCATTTTACTCCGATTTCATGCTTCCGTGATTCATTCGGACGCCCCATTTAGGAGTCCTGGCGTCCGTAATCGAGACGTGAAGCGAGTCCGAGCTCATGCAGAAATAACCGCGCACCTTGTCTTTGTGAACGCTCAGTCACTCGATAATTAAGATAACGTTTTGTCTTTGACTTTCACACTTTAATAAGCTGTTGAAAATGCAGATGATGCACAAAGACTGCTAATGTCTCCCGGAATGAATCGTCATTTCAACCTAAATTAAGCACCGCTAACTAGCTTCATGGATTCATTGTTGTGGGTCAAGGTTTACTGGAATTCTGAAATGAAATCTGAAAGCCGTCGTCCTTATGGAACTCTGTGTCGCTCCTCCTTTGTATGTTCCTCAATTATGCGACTGAAATGTCATAAAACCCACTGCCTGGCTTTATTGCGACATCAAACGGCTACAGAATAACATCACTGAAATTATTTAGCCAGAGTTAATACTCAGGTAATTAATGCAATTATATTCTTTATCTTTTCTTGCTGTACTTATCGTGCCGGGTTTCCTTATCAAGAGCAAAATAAATAAATAAAAATGAACGAAAAGCATTTCAATTAAAAGTTATTCATAATTAGATGAAGTCTGATGATACCGGCCCAACAAATCGGAGGAAAAAATAATCAATTTACTATTTAAACACTTCTGTGACCACAGTGTATAAAAGAGAATTAATAGAGTGAAATGGAGATCTTTATATTATAAAGTTATAAAATAGTTATATTAGTTACATTATTTGTCCTTTTTGCATTTTCCATGTAGCCAAACCTCAGTTTTTCTGCTTCTGGAACTGTAACTTTTTGAACAATATTCATGCTAGTGAACACCTTCTAACTTCAGTTAAATATGTCCTATATTTCATGCAGTAGTGTATGTACTGTGTATTGCTAATAAGCTATTTGTGTAATTGGTAATGGTACATATACACAACTGCTGTAGGTAGGTGTTTTGTGTAAGGTAGTTGTTCAGGTCGATTGAGGACATGATAAAACACAGCTGTTCAGAAGTTCAACTTCTATTCCACACAGGTAGCCTTTCATTGAATATAAAGCTGTAGATCTGTTTATTCATTGATATCTTATGTACAGTCTCATGTCATACAAAGCTATACATTTTTAATTTATATCACAAATATATTTTTTACAATAACAGTATATATTACTTGATATAGCTATATATTTTTATCGTTAATTTATTTCCTTGCTCCAGCTCATTGTTAATTTACCTCCATTGGTCAAACAACTCCATTGATCTTTCACACAACAACAAAGGGGATTTCTTAAGTCACTATCGGGTAGGTGGCTGTTGTTTTTCATATGCTTAAATTAATTACCCATAACTGAAACATTGCTAGTGTATTTATTAGTTTAGTGATTATGCTTAGTGATTATAGTTCAATAAGCAGTATTTCAGCCATTAACAAACTATTCAAATGACATTTTATCACAGCATCAGCAATGTTTTACTTGTTTTGAATGCTTTATTATATTGAATAGGATAATTTGTCCCTCCAGGGACATATGAACTGCACTCTGAGGTACAAAACTCCAGCTTCTGAAAGTAAAAGTACTATGATGTATTTGTTCCATCCATGCGCTAAACCAGCCGATTCTAATCAGCACAGCTCTTCTGCCAGAGAGCTGGTCTAATGAATTAAATCACCTCTTTTAGTGCACAGATAGAACAAATGCATGGTAGTACTTTTACCTTCTGAAGTCAGAGTTCTCTCTCTCTCTGACTGCACTCTATAATTATTTTAGTGAAATGAACTGAAGAACGTACCCTCTTACCAGTGAATAGCTGTCTATCAGTGGTGTGTGTTTTATATGTTCATGTCTGGAAGATATTTTTAGTATCTTAAGGAGATGATCCAACTAATCCTGCACAAAAATATGATAAGTATAGTGGTAGAGAATTAAGAGGGGAAATGAGGACAAATGAGGGTGAAAGCTGTTGCAGTCCTGACTGGGGTAATGGCCCATGGTTCTTGGAAATATATATGGAGAAAGAGGAGTTACCAACACTGAAGAAGATTCATGCTAACTTGCATCTAATTATCCTCTGTGCACTAATTTTCCCATACATTAATAATGACATAGTGCCATCTAGAGGCAGTAGTGGGAATTTTGGAAAATATCATTTTACCCTTCTGGACATAAAAACTGTGTTCAAGTTGTTGTTTAAATAAAACAAAAAAAAAAAAAAAAAAAACAAACAAAGGATTGTTCTCCTATTAAAAAAGTTCACCAATGAATCCTGCCTCAAACCATATTTATGATTCATCTCCTGTTTTATCTGCTCTTGTATTTGTTCACTTTGAGACAAATCCATTCTGTTTGTTCTTGTTGCTCTCAGGTCCTACAGTTGTAGCTTTGCTCATGCTAATTCAATAACAGCCTCAGAGCAATGAATCATTCTGGACTGATTGCCTCGGCAAACATGCAGTTTGCTGATTGCTATATCCAGATTGCCAGTAGAGGAAGGGCAGGGGTGGGCCAGGTAACCATGGAGCTGAGCCTTTGCACACAGGAACCGGTTGCCCCCTGAGTAATGGAAGGTTTCCACCACGCCTGTTTGTGCATCTGAAATCCGGGCTGGAGCGCTTACGCACCTGTCATTCAGGTAAGAGCGCCTCTTTGTGCGGCGGATTAGTTGTGAATGTGCGTAATGTCCAGTTTTGTGACAACACCCTCTCAACCCTATTCATCGTAAAGAATGGCTATGATTCAAGCCTTATACATAAACATTGAATCTAGTTACGTTACATTGAACCTTGCCTGGTGTAAATCAATGCTCTTTGCAGACCAAAATCTCCACATTCTTCCTGCTTCTGCAGAATAGAATCAAATGAAAATGAGGCATTGTGTTGGGACGGCGTGTCGTTCTTTGTTTTGTTGCACCTCTCTTTCAGATAACTGGTTTGGAGGGCACTCATTGTCAGGGTGATGGCTGCCAGGAGCGCCCTTGGAGCCGACGGAACTCCGCAGCTGGTGGTGAAGATCATTGGCAGCAAACTGATCAAATATTACACCAACGAGCCGAAAATGTGAGGCAGGGGAATCAGGGAGATTGAAAGACAGATCCAGCTCCATGCTTAGATTTATGTGAATCAAGTGCATATTAAGTAAATATTATTGTTAGGTTTTTCTGGCAAAAGTGCCCAGGGAAGAGATTAACTTTTTAATACCAGAATTTATAACAACTCAGTTCTTGTCTCAGTGGTATGGTTTGTAGAATCGTTCATCCAGAGAGTATATCCAGCACCTGTTTTATTTTGTTTACTCTGTTGCAGAGAGAAAACAGTGGATTGTGGAGAATCGCCCGGGAGACCAGATCTCCCACACAGTGTTGAAAACGAGGTGGTTAATTTGTCCCCCGACAGAGAGGAGGAGCCACCCTCACAGCCCTTATCTAAGCAGCTACTGGAGCAGGTAATGAAAACCTTGAAAGCATCATTTGTAAGAGTGATCCCTAAACATCTTAAATCATGTCAGACAGAATTTGGCATACGCTAGTGGGAAGTGATCATGAAAAAGTGTTCAGTTCCTGCAGTTTATTATTACTGTTCTTTTTAGTGTGGCCTATAATACATTGACGTGTGTGTGTGTGTGTGTGTGTGTGTGTGTGTGTGTGTGTGTGTGTGTGTGTGTGTGTGTGTGTGTGTGTGTGTGTGTGTGTGTGTGTGTGTGTGTGTGTGTGTGTGTGTGTGTTTGGGGGGGGCTGCAGGATACAGTCAGACAGTGTGTAACAGCACCAGCTGGGGAAAATACACAGTCCCACATCCATCTTAAGAAAACCCCCACACTGAGATCCGCCCCCCATGTGGCACTGGGGCCCCATTCAAACGAACACGCGGTAAGTCCTGGGATGGAGGCAGGGAAGGTTAAATGAGCCGAAAAGAAAGTGTTCTGTCCTCTCTTACATGTGAAACACCACCCTTTACAGCAAAATACCATGAATTCCTCACACGTGCTTCACTTCCACAAATTCCCATTGGTACACCAGATACGGTCACATGTTTATGTCACATGTGATTATTTGCCGGGTATTGACGTGTGATCAAATACATTCTCATGCGTTTGAGCATTTTACTTTCATTCACTTGGTAAGTTGTATGTGAATTTTCTGTAAGGTATGGCTTCCCACACAAACTAATCCCAATTACTTACGGCATGTCCTTTTAAATAAACTTGGTAGATCAGCTTTAGTCCAGCAATGCTGTGCTCTTCAGCTGTTTATCGATACTGTTTGACTCGCGGTGCTACTGTACACCAGCTGTTGCCTGTACAACTGCAAACAGCAGGTTTTCAAAAGTGTTAAAATGATTATCTCTTCTCCTTTATCATTCACTATTCTGTATAATTTTATGCCCTATTAGCACTTCATGGTGCGCAAACAAGCTCTGACTTACAAATCTCTTAAAGGAAGGAAAAGATGAAGACCCTCTTGTTACCATGGTGAGGGAGGAGCTGAAGGAGTGGAGAAAAGAAGCGCTGCAGATCGTTGAGTTGGAGCTTCAGGAGCTTGACTCCGCCCACACAGGGACTGTCGACCAATTCCATCTCACCCATGTGTTCTTCAGAAATGAAGTTCCTCTCCAGCTGTCAACATTAAGGCTACTTCTCCACACCTTTTCCAATTCAGCCTGCCCAGAGGAGGTACCATAAGAATACCATCAGTTAAAGTACCCAGAGAGTTTAAACTATCTTATATTAGTTGGCAAATCATTTTTGTCTTGTATTGCGTTTAAAGCAGTGTGACCATTTAGACAAATAGCAAACAGCAATGAGAATGGCACACATAAGTAAGTGTAGATATTAAATGTTTGTCTATGAGATGGCCTCCGTTTTCATTTTACCTGAACTGCTTTAACATTCGAAGGTGCATTACGAACAGCTGCTCCGGTTCATCGGTGATGCCGTACTGAATGAGGAGGGGCAAGAAAACACAGAGGTACTTGTTCCAGTCAATGTCTTTCCATTGATTCATTTTACATGGCTGAATTTTCAAAATGGCCTTGCATATACAGTGCACACCCAAATACAAGCATGTACTCAGTTCCTTGGTTACCAAATAATATGATAAATGAACATTTTTGGCGGGCATGTTTCTCGTTAAATAGCTTGTAGAGCAGAGCTACTCAACTCCAGGTCTTGGCTCATCTCCTGGACAATGGCGTTAAATTAGCATATTAGCATGACTAGGTACTTTACTGTGGGGCTGGAGTAAATACCTGCATACTCTGTGGCCCTCAAGACTAGGAGTTGACTAGCTCTGCACTGGAATGTATGTAATGAGAATTGCAGTTTTGGGGTTTGCATCATAATGTCGACTCTTTGAGAGGGGCTGTACAAATGTCATTTATTTACATTGCAGTCATTTAGCTGACGCTTTTATCCAAATTTGATTTGGCTAACCAAGGGCCAATCCCCCTGGGAGCCAATGCGGGGTTAAGGGCCTTGCTCAAGGGCCCAAAAGCAATGGTGTCCTTGCTGTGGCTGGACTGGGGCTTGAATCTCACCCTAAGTGGTCCCGGTCATGTACCTTACGAGACTACAGGCTGCCCCAAATGGTGTGGTGTCAATCTCCCTTTTCAGCCAGAGGTTAGGAGCGCGTCACACAGATCCGTCTCCGCCCGCAGCAAACACCCCGCCGCCTCGGTCCACCCAGAGACGGAGAACTGGCTGCAGCGGTTTCATAGAATGGAGGAGGCTATGCAGATGGGCGACACCCAAAACTCCGGTACCGTGATCCTGAACAGAACACACAGCGCTCACATTCACAGCAAACCGCTATCCTTTACGTTGTCCTGTAAAAGGAACTTCACATTCTCGTGTTTGTGATTTCAGGGTTCGTAGACAAGGACAAAGCAAGACGCCTGATTCAAAACTACAACCTCATATTCAACTTGAACTTGAGCCCGCTGAAAATTGACGAGGCAATCCGTGGTGCGCAGTCTGACGGACAGGTTCATCTGGATTTACTTCTCCAGTCCCTAAAAGAACTGTAACACCGTGTGTGTTTGTGTGTGTGTGTGTGTGAGACTGTAATGCTGGCATTGTGTGCACTTTACAGCATCGTTTAGAATCGGATGGCGTTACATTTAAAACAATGTCTGGATCAAATCATATAAATCGCACACAGTTGCAAGCCTTCATGAGTTTACTGTAGAATAGCATGAAAAATACTGAAAATACGAACAACTGAAAGGTCAGACATCTTAAAATTTGAAGTGCATTTTAACAGCTTTTCCATTTTTAATAATAAATACTGACTTTTCCAGTCATATACTTATCTTCTTTCATTTGCCACAGGGTTACGAAAAGATAATAGAGATGATATGATTGATCAAAAAAAAATTGTGTGAGAAATTTCTAGACTGAAACAGAAATAAGTACAAAGATTTTTTTTACTTGTAAGCCTAAAATGATTGTGGAATGATGAATGTACGTTTTATTGCAAAATAAAAAAAACTGACACTAAATTCTAATACTAATTTATAACCGACACTTATTATAAAATGGCTGTGTATTCACTGGAGTAACTCAGCCCTAGTGTCTTTTGTCAGGCTACAGTAGCATTGCTCCGCCCAGGACAAGCAGCCTGCTGGTTTCTGTTTCCTGACAAACCTGTCACCCTGCTGTCAAGTCCTGTCTCACAGCGCTTTATATATACGACTAGCTGTTGTATGTACAGGTGATAGCATGTCACTATGTAGGTAAAAATGTTTTCTGTCATTCCACATTCGTATGATCCAATGTTTCACATTATCTTTGTGGCTGAATGATAACATCCATTGTCGAAGTGTCAAAAAAGGAAGGTTTTCACCCTACAACGTCCATTTTTCATTCCTAACACCTCACACATTCACTCCCTGCCTGAAGTACCAGTCTGAGCAAAGGCTGTAAGCTCCTCCCTCGTCACAACTGTGGAAGCCAATAGGAATCCATGCAAACAAGTGTATCAACGCAGAAATGAAACTGAAAGTTTGAGAAATAACTAGATCAAAACAACAAATCTAATACAAGAAGTGAAGAGAAGCTCTTGGCTTGTTTACCAAAATTAAATAAAGGTAAGGTTCTGGTTTAATATTTTTAAAACATATTTTCTTATTTATTGATACTCTCATTCACTTGTATCCACCATACTGCATTTTAATAACCTTCTTTAGCATAGCACAAACATTTCAGTCGGCATGGATACAAGACATTCCTTTGCTCTCTGTGTTTTCTCAAGCTGAAAAAATAACCTAAAGCGACATAAAAGCAACGATTAAATTAAATCCCATAAAAAATATATCACATTCTCTGGGACATTTAATAAAAGTTACATTTCCTGAAACAAATCAACATACAAGCTATAAATAAGCCCGAATATCTGAAGACTATTTAGCATCAGGTCTGTGGTTAGGATAATTTGATACAAGTGGTGATAGAGAACCAATTTTGGCAGAATTATTATGTCGTTGTGTATTTCCAGTATGCCTCATATTCATCTTCATTTATAACCAGATGTCTCGTACTGGCATGAAAAAGGCTCAAAAAAACCATGCAATGAAATACTGACTCTGAAACATCATTATTATTAAAGAAATATGTCTTCAATCAACGAAGAGGTTCTACAGGTGCTACTGAAGTACCCGGACGGACTGTTGGTATCAGATTTCACAGGCGCGTATCAAAACCATTATGGCAAGGCTCTTGTTCTTGCCCACTACGGATACAAGAAACTGGAAGCTCTCTTCAGACTCATGGCTGACAGTGTGGACGTTGTGGAGCTCGAAGGACATAGAGTGGTCAGTGTTAAAGCCGAAATCCGCTCTCGGTACCAGCCTGCCCTCTCTTACCATCTTGTGAAACCGCAGTGCTCCGCTAAAGGTGATTCCCCTGGCTCTGTACCGAGCCAGCGGTACGGTCCACAGGTGAGAAATGAATTCTCATTTGTCAAGCATATTTGGCTCAACCAGAGCCATTTTGTTGACCCCATCACCTTGCAAATTATCACTGCCCCAAATGCTGTGATGGCAGTTTGATCTCCGTTTTCTACATTATCTGCTAGCAAAATAGCATCTGATTTGAGTGACGGATAGCTTGTCATTTAATCATGTTTCCTCAGAGTTCTGTACAGCCGCCGGGGAGAGAGCAGCTGAGTGGATCAGGAAGCATGTCATATAGTGATGCTCTTCGAAATGCGAACCACAGGCAACCAGGTGGGTCATGTGATCTTTTTCTTCATGTCTGTATTGTGGAGCATCATTTACTTGGCCTTTTTCAAACAAGTTGAACTTTGTTCTGTGTGTGTTAATGTGCAGAATTCATTTTGATAACAGACAGAAATACAGTTGGTGACTTTCTGCAGCTTTGATATTTGATTCCATTTTGATTTTATTATAATTTTTTTTTGATTCAGAAAAACTCATTAATGTTTTGCTTTAAGGGGTGATCTATTTGTTGTATTTTCTGTAAATCGAAGAAACAAATATTTTAAATTTAGGTCTTTTTTTGGCCCACAGTGCTGCAAAGAAATTATGAATGTTTAGTTGAGATTTTATTCCTGTCGGTCAGACTGAATCGTGTCCTTCCCTCCACAGTACTCCCTGTGGCGGTGACACTCCCTGTGGCAGTGACACCCCACCCCCAGGGGACCCCAGCTACCCCACAGAGTGACACTATGAGCAGACTGAAAGCTTCCCTCCGCACCATCTTACACAGACACCCCGAGGGCGTGTCGCTGGCCCAGGTGCGAAGGTCCTGCCCTTTGCTGTATGACCCGGGCGTTTTGGAAGGCTACGCCTCGTCCAAGCAGGTCCTGGCCTCTCTCACCGACGTGGTGCGGCTGAGCGGGATTGGCGTTCAGACATGGGTTCACCCGGCAACGGCTTAGGTGTAGTGCCAACGACCCCGTCGCTGTAAATCGACACTTCACGCAGACAAAAGATAACAGACAGCTGACACAGATCCACCTATTACCTGTCTCTCCTCTCTAAATCTATAACTGTAAATCTTTAACTCTTTACTATAAATCTTCTCTATCTAAGTCTGGACAATGTAATATTAATGCGTCATAATCTGGTTAGCTGTACTGAAACCATTCACATGTATTTTAAAATGTATATTTAAGACTTTCGTCTACAAATTGGAGTAATTAAATGGGATCTCACACCTAAAATAAATCATTTGGGAATTAATTAATCTGATCAATTTAAACAAATACTTTAAAATTTATTTATACAGTCAATTGAAACCCATTGTGTCTTGAGCTATTGAAATAGATGATAATGTCTTAAACAGTTATTTTAGATAGCCCTTAAACACAGACATTATTCATTATCACATTCTCCTTTGTAAATGACAGCTAATACAATTGTCACAGATCAGAACTCAATTATCATGTCAGTACTTGCATTATGGAACGAAATTATTCTGCACAACACATAAAAGAACATAAAGACATAGCATTCTAGTATCCTAACTAAAACATGACAAGTCACGGCCCAGTACATGTACCTTTATATGATTTTGAAATATAGGATTGATGGCAGACATAATCCGATACTTTTTGTAGTTTACACTTGATAGATGAGGCAATTCAAATGTAATGTTGACTTTGACACTCAGGGGGCTTGTCATCTGGTTAAAGCAATGCCGATTTGTTGTCACTCGATGACATGGGAGCTCATTATAAATCACCTCTCAGCTCAAGGCGCTTTGGTTTTTATTTCTGATTGACAGCGTTTCAGAAATACCCTTGGCAGCTTAGAGGCACTGGCGTCTTTGGCAAATCCACGCAGTTATTTTCAGATGGTTTTCACATTTCTAAATTTATAATAAATGTTTGATTTCGTTGCATAATCACACATGCAGCAGAGCCTCTGGGATATGAACTGTGAAAAGTTTGTAGCTACTTCTGAAAATCCTTTTTTGTGTTCATACTCTGCATGATATGTCTGAATCTATGTATAAATTACCTGGTAAACTAGCCGGATTGAAATCAATGTATTTTCTCAGTACATGTGGTAGTGTTGCGTGTGTTAGTTTCTACTACATCATGCTTAATGAACTCTCCCTTAAGCTCTTCTTCAGTAAAACAAGTTGAATCCGAAGTGACACATAGCAATGGCCCAGTCTTGCATTTCAAAGTATTTTAATGTGTACAAAAATCAATCATCAATTTGTCATTAAAGTGTTTATGACTTAATATTGCTTGAAAATATGAAATTTCCCAGAGCCAGGTGGAAGTATCAGCAATAAAAACAAGGCTTAAGAATGAAATTTAACAACATGACATTGTAAATATATTATGCTATTTTTAATGAGTGATACCTGTTTATGAATAAATGATGCATACGCAAAAATACTTGCCTGCTTAATCATGCACTTCAGGTTAGTGGCGTCGTGGCAGAAATACGTCAACACTCTGTTTAATGGTCATGCAGCATGAAGAGCTACAGCACACAACGTTGTAAACCACAGCTCTGCCAGGGGTGCCCCCTGGAGATAAATTTATACCTGGAGACAGATGAAGAGTCTACAGTTACGCAAAGACATGACATAATTGGCCGTTATTGAACATGCATATTCAGATGAAGGAGGGTGCTGAAGGGAGCCTTAAGCAGGGCAAATGAACAGGCCTGACATTGAAGACAAGAATGTCCACACCACTGCACCGCTCCCTGTACCCTGAAAATCGAAACATTCTAAGGCACGGAATTAAAAGGCATGTTGGTACAGAAATTTAGGTTTCCACAGTGGAAATGGTTACATTTGCCACAACTGACACCTACCTGGCAGCTCTACTACCACACACACATATTGGAGTTTGTTAAAATAAAAGTTCGCGAGAAGTATTTTCAGACAACCCCTCGCTCAAATACGTCTATCCGTCCAATCCGTTTTTCTACACGGGTATTAAATTGAGTTGAATCTTCTCTCCCATCATGCTCTCTGCTTCCAGCATCCCTCCCACTCCCCATCTCCACCTTCATGTCTACTTCCCTTCATTCTGTATTTCACCTTCTCTTCTCGTGGTCAAGTGGGGAGTTCACCTAAATAGCACTATTATGAAATGTATGAATCAAATCAAATAATCTTGAATTTTTTTGCATAGAAAAATCTGGGAGGGGAAATTCATGACGAAAAAATTATGCGAATGGAGACCTTGAGAGGAACCAGACCCCAGAGTAGGGACCCTTCTTTCTCTGCATGGCTCAGGAGATTATTTAACAATGGCCTCATGGACAGTCAGTGAGATCAACCAGTGAAACTATAACATACAATAACAGAATATTAAAAACTGAAATCTCCCTATTTGAAAAAGTATGATTTTTGTGACTCCTGTTTAACATTTGCTCTTTCGTCATTCAGGCCACATTTAGGAGCGCTCGATGGCAAATATAAATGTGCAAATGTCAGCAGGGGTTCTTTGTTATGTCAACAAAAGTCTTATCGAAAAGGTGTGCTAATCACAAAACAAAACTGTTGGGGGGCAGCTAATCAGAAAAATAAAAGTGTTACAGGCAGTTACAACTGGGCCAACAGATCCTACCTCCCAACAGTTAGAAGAAAATTGAAAATTAAATGCAATTACTGCTGTACATAAACTTACTTTACTAACGGCTGACTTTAAATATTAAAATGAATGTGTTTATTTATTTGTGTCAGCCACAGGCAGATGGGATCCCCCTCTGAGCTACGTTCTGCTCAGGGTTTCTTCCTGTTCGTCAGATTTTCCTTGCCTCTGTTGCCCTCGGCTTCCTCTGAGGGGGTTTCAGGCCTGTGATCACTGTAAAGCTGCTTTGTGACAAGTTCTGCTTTAAAACCCGCCATACAAATAAAATAAAATTTAACTGAATCGAATGGTTTAAGTACCAAAATTACACAAATGAGAGAGTCAGTTTTAAGGAAATTGAACTGAACACCCATTTTGTTTGAATTTGAATTGGCAAGATGTTTAATTAAATCAAAGATGTCTTAGTGTCTTCAAGAACTTCATTGCTGGGGAATGAGATTCTGAATATCTGATAATAAATTTAGTAATAGGGTCAAAGAAGGTCAAACAACGCTACAGAGTCCACTGCATCTTAACCCAGCTATTGTCAAAGGCTCAGTGTTTGTCTGGATCTGTTGAGTGCTGTGTGTTGTCTGGGATTAATGATCACAACCTTGTTAAAAAATACCAAAGAAATGGGCACCATGAGGGAGAATATATGCCATAGCCATGACATTGTACCAACATATTTATTTCTGAATGGATGTACTTCCCCTTAACCAAAATGGAAATGATAATTGATGTTTGCAAGAGAACTTTGTTGATTAAAATAAGTTAAGCCAACAGACTCACAGAATGTAAGTTTTAATGTTGCTGAAATAACATTTCTGGTTTTGAACTTTACGGGCAGTGATTCTGTTTTGTGTACAGTGGCAAAGCTCATTTGAACCTTCATCTCTGAGGCTCTCCACATGACCATTTCACCCAGTGAGCAGTGAATAAATGACTGAACACATATCAGAGTGCAAACATGAACTGTATTTTTGGTTACAAATTACATTATCACTATCTAAGGTTCCATAGCTACTGTATATTTCTATATAACTATATGCTTGACTGTTTTAGTTTTAATTCTATATGTACCTTGACTTGGACAACCTGTATAGGAGTCTGTATGGTTTATTTTTTGTTGTACAAAATGTTCTAGCAATTTGGTCCATTTACACAACTAAATTGTCAAACTAGTAATTAGAGATTTGGGTGTTGGTTTTACCATGAAGACAAACTTTTGTCTTACGATTGTTGTACAAATACATGTGTTGGAATGCATTTGACCATTTGAGACAAGTGGAAGGTTTCTTACAAAATTTCTGCTTCGTCAGTCAGTGTTTGAGCTGTGGTTATACTTCCACCTACTGGTGACATTTAGAACTTTATATACCCATTTTTTATCCTTTGTAACTTCTTGTGACTTTACTAACAGTATTTTTAACCTTTTTCCTGATCTTAATGGTGTGGTACAAATGCTGTGTGGAAACCAAATTCATTGCTTTATTATTTATAGAGTAACAAAAGAACTATTCTACTGTGCATGCTAACAAAATGACATGCTCTTTGAATGTTCAGTCCATGCCCTGCAACTACAGTTCCACTTTCTTGGTGCTGCCCATTTTGCTGAAACTCAGTGTCATACTGAATGTTGGAATATCACTGTCTTTTCAATGTAAATGAATATAATGGGGTGCACCAAATCAAATTCAATCTGTGCTCTGAGGACTGCACATTCCTGTGCTACTAAATCAATTTTGTAATACCCAGTACAGAATTTCCTAATTGCTGTCTACTTGACACATTTTCAACTGATATATATCAATACAAACTTGATGGATGACGCACCTATACGTCATATATATGCACCGGAAGTTCATACTCGTCGCTTGGCTAAAACGTAGGCAGCCATGTTAGTTGTGTTTGTAAAAATAGCCCTCAAACATGTAAGATTTGCTTCTAGTTAAAGGAGCAAATACCGTCGACAGCTGTGTTAACAGTAATGTTGTTCACCGTAAGTGTAAAAGAGGGAATATTGTTGATGCATTTGCCCTGAAAATGTGTTATTTATGGCCAGTTATGGACTTAGCAACCTTTAGCAAACTTATGGTTGCTACCTATAACTAGCTTGGTTAACTAACAAACAATCACTGTAGTTTTTATGTCTGTATTTTACTTTTTAGCTGTCGGTCTGCTAGGAAATGTATTTATTTGCCTGTGGTTAACGTTAGAGACCTAAATCTTAAGGTATGTAGCCAGATAGCATGCTAAATTTTGATAGGAATGCAACCCACCAACATCAAGGCAAATGTCGGATAACTGTAATGCGAAAGTTGGCCAGTTTATCTTTGCCTTTCTCGGAATTAGTCTAATTCATCAATGTGCAACAAAGGATATAATGTTTTGTTGTGCATTCTGTGTTGTGTGCATTCAGATGGCTACGTGATTGTGAACGGCCGGGACAAATTCTGAATGCGGCGTGGAGCTGTTTTCAGCTATATCGTGGTAGGTCCGGAGGAGAAGGGTCTTAGTTTAGTTTCACAGTAATGGACACCTGGACGCCGAACCCTCGAGCCAAGCCTTTCATACCCCGTCAACAGCGAAGCCTCTACCTCACATGGAAGTACAAGCTCACAAACAAGCGAGCGATCCGTCGACTGTGCCAGGTAAAACGCTTACTCTGTTGGTTTCTGCAGTTACCACGCTCCCTGTGCTAAAGTAGCCATTAAAGGGAGAGGCAAGCACTTTGTAAGACTGCCAGCCAGCAATGCATTTAGCATCTATGCAACAATTCTAAAGCTCACAGACAAATACATGTGTTGTGAATGTCTGTGGATGTACTCTTTGGAGAAAGGTTTCATAGTTGGTAGGAAAATAAGACATTGAAACAAGCTATGTTTTGTTTTATGTTGGCTAGTTTTGAGTTTGGTATGAAGATTCCTCAGTCAAAAATAATTGCATTGTCTCTCCAGGCAGGAGCTGTGGTTTTCTTGCTGGTCACAGTGATCGTTAATATCAAACTCATATTGGACACCAGGAGAGTAGCCAATGAGGAAGAGACTGCTCAGGACTATGGTAAGATCAGTAATTACAGTGGAGCAAAAGAAAGTGGGAGTTTGACCCAGTGGAGGTGCTTGAATAGGTCTGCAGCAGCACTGAATGCAAAGTGAATGCTGTGAGTGGTAAGCCGTAACCGGTATCTCTGTTCTTCTGCAGATGACGCCCTGCCTAACATGGAGACCCCCCGCAGACCGCAGAGCGGCAGGAAGGTGCTGGACATCGAGGTGTACTCCAGCCGCTCCAAGGTCTACGTGGCGGTCGATGGAACCACTGTGAGTTTGTCCCTGTCACGAGGTTTCATCGGTATACTCTTCAGCGTTTGAATCATTATCTTCTTTCACTAAATAAACTTTCACTTTTCCATACTGAACCTCACAGCCCACTCCTCCACATGTTAGTGACCTATCAATTCCTGTTTTTGTACTAAATATTATGTGGTGTGTATATAATTGCATTCATGGAAATGTCTGTGTAACCCTGTTTTCCAGTTGGGACCCTAAAAGGTGTTTAATGGCACGCTGAGGGAGATTTGTGCTTCATCAATATGGGAATAAAGAGTAATTCTCTTGTTTGAATTTCTCCTGTCCCTTTTCTCTCACAAGGTGCTGGAAGATGAGATGCGAGAGCAGGGGAGAGGAATTCACGTGATAGTTCTCAACCAGGCAACTGTAAGCATGTCTATTCCCAGTGTTTGGTCTTCAGTTCATATATATTAAATAGCTTTTAAATGCATTGAGTGCTTTAGAGTTTATTTGCTTCATAATCTCACAAATAAATAGAACAGTAATAACAAAGGCATGTTTCATATAGTTAAGTATTTGTCATTTGTCTCTGTAAGGTAAATTGTAAGGTTACTTTTGGTTGCATTATCTTCAAGTTTCAACTTTTTGCTTAGCCCAAGCTTCATTATAGAGAAAGGGTTATGCCCCTCACTGTTGTCTGTGTGGTAAAATGGCTTTGCTGTACAGGGGCATGTCATGGCCAAGCGGGTGTTTGACACCTACTCCCCCCATGAAGATGAAGCCATGATCCTCTTCCTCAACATGGTGACCCGTGGCAGAGTCCTGATCTTCACCATCAAGGTGAGAGAGCAACCCTTCTCTGCTTCTGCCAACTTCTGTCTCGCACGGAATACCAGAGCTGTGTTAGCCTTCGTCTAATTCCTCCTCCATATTATTTTAAGCATTTTGAGCCCAGCAACAAAGGGAACCACAGACTCAAGACTCATGCATTTGTAATGTGGTCTTGGTTGCCTTGTATATAGAGGGAATGGAGGTGTATGAATGGAGTGTGTCTGTTTTCTCCTTGATGCAGGATGAGGGGACCTTCCATTTAAAAGATGCTGCCAAGAATCTGCTGAAGGGGCTGGGGAGCCAGGTGTCTCTGTCCCTGAGCTGGAGAGACATGTGGACGCTGGTGGTGAAGAAAGGAGGTAAGTTTTGTAACTGCCTGGACGGCTCGTTGTGACATTGTTCCATATCGCTCACCTGATATGACCAGGTTCCTTCTTTCATTGTGTTACAACGCAGCAGTCAGGTCTCATGAATAGTTCTGCTTTCAGGTCAGGTCTATGGAGAGAAGCACTCCAAATCTCCGGCGCTGTCCACCTGGGGTGACCCCGTGCTGCTGAAGACCGAGGTGCAGCTCACCGCGTCTGAAGGTAACGGCTGAGCGAATCGCTCGCGTGACATGCTTCAGATGAATGATTTATCTGTTCTAGAATCTCTTTCATCTCAAACACGTTCTGCAGCTCACAGCTCTCCACTGACTGTGTCTGAAAGGGTTCAATTCACCAGTGACTCATTCTGAACCTTCCATTCTTTTCTGACAATCTCATCTGTAGTGAAAGAATTAATTCCTAAAAGGGGCAATGAAATAAATGTAAATAAATGAACATGTGAATATATGTGTAGTGACACATTTCATCATAGTGGAATGACTATCATGGGTGGTCCCGTATCCCAGAATGCAATGTGAGAGCCTAATTTGGTTGAAATAGTTTTTCACCCCTCTCCTTCTGGTAGAAGCGGAGTGCCACTGGGCTGACACAGAGCTGAACCGGCGCAGGAAGCTGTTCTGCAGTAAGGTGGAGGGCTACGGCAGCATCTGCAGCTGCAAGGACCCGGCCCCCATCGAGTTCAACCCTGAGCCTGTGAGTCCTGTCCCAGTGCATCGCAGCACAGTGTTTTGTGTCTGGGATGTCATGTGGGCTTTGGTTTGCTGTTCATTATGATTAAAGTTAAGACCAAGATAGTATATTGAAATCCACACAGAAGTATCTTAAAGTGGCAGAAACTGTTTAAGTGTAACCATTTTGACCTGCCTCTGTTTAAATTCTTATTCAGTAATTAATTCACAAGAATCTTTTTCTTTTTTACCCCTTAGTTGAAAGAAAACAATGTGTACAATGTTCCTGTGGCTGTAATAGCAGGAAACAGACCTAATTACCTTTACAGGTAAGAACGGGCTTTTTACGTGCGCGTACACACACACACACACAATCATTTGTATATGTATGAACTGAACAGTGCGTTAGTTCATCTTGTATGTGAAGACTTAAGGAATACATAACATTAGAACAATATTTGTAAGTATTTAGCCAATAAGAATTCATGCACAAATGTGTAGGTCTGTTGAATATAAAAGTGTGATTTAGCTCTGTGGGCTATGTACACAGAGAGGTATATAAATCACACAGTATCACTATTTCACAGTGGCTTGACCAGGCTCTCCGTCTCTGTCTCTCTGTCTGAGGAGTCACCTTGGAGGCCAGAACGCATCGCATACCTCATACTTATATAGCCTGAACTTCTTTGTCACATGACGTTTCACTGCTGGTCAGTGGCCGATGCCTAGCGGCCAGCTCTTTGCAGATCCGTGGCTGACGCAGCCTCTCCAAACTCTATTCTCTGATGTGCCTCAAGTGTTGCACGGAGAATGCGTCTCCTCCATTTAATTCTGTTTGAGTTGTTCTTTGGCACACTGTCAGAAGTTGTATCTCTCTTCTCTCCCTCCCTCTTTCGTCTCTCTCTCTCTCTCTCAGGATGTTGAGGTCGTTGCTCTCTGCGCATGGCGTCAATCCACAGATGATCACAGTCTTCATTGATGGTTATTATGAGGTACTGAGACTCTTGAATTAGCATTAGGGAGTAAAAAAAAAATACATATGTGTATATATATATATATATATATATATATATATATATGTGTGTGGTTGGTTGCCTGCAGAAGTCAGCTGACCTTCAGGTTTGTGTTTCCCCCCCACAGGAGCCCATGGATGTGGTGGAGCTGTTCGGGCTGAAGGGCGTCCAGCACACCCCCATCAGTATTAAGAACGCCAGAGTATCCCAGGTGAGGCAGGTCACCTCAGCCCACTCCAGCATCTGCAGGCAGAACAAGCCGGAGGCCCATAAAGATGATTATTTATTCATTTACATCTCACACACTGTAATCCAGGGCATCTGGACACTGCTCACGTTTTACACAGTACCCATTTATACACCAGGGTCCTTCCATAATTCATTAAAATTCAGTGCAGTCCACACCTTTCTCTGCAGAGCACTTCAGCTCACGTTTTAAACCACAGCGTCTTGGACAGCGTCAGTCTCCCTGACTTGTGCTCTACACTTTTGACTCTGACAACGTTTATAGCTCAGTGTTACTCTTCAGTGTACACTGTCCGTATAACAGTGAGAACCAACTACCCATAAAAATATGGGCACAAACTGGAAGTGTATGCAGTTCTCACTCATTCTTCTGTAACGTTTTTTGCTCCAAAATTCATTTCCTTCTCCTGCCAAGTCCAGTCGATCAGAATTTAAGGCACAGGGGCATTCAGTCACAGTTAGCAGAACGTGCCCTTGCCTTGCTATTGGATGCCAGGTGGCCATCTACTTGAACTATATATTTTAGATGTGCTATGAGATTAGCTTGCTAAAAACGCAAATGGGTAAGTCGTAAACGAAACTGCTTGGTTTCATCCTCTTCCATGTGGTACTGATTTCAGCGGTTCCAGAGAAAACTAGTCCTGTGCTGTATCCATGTCCGCTTCAGCCCTCGTCAATGGAAGTGGCTGTGTTCAGATCTGCAGAATTACACCCTGCCGCAGTGCACGGCTAATGCAAGCTTTGTTCTGCTTTTCTCACCCCTCAGCACTACAAAGCCAGTCTGACTGCAACCTTCAATTTGCATCCAGTGAGTATCGTCTTGATCTTCACTCTTTGCTTGGTCCTGTCGCAGTTTAAAGGATGAGCTGATATGTTTTTCTGATGCTTGTTTGCAGGATGCCAACTTTGCCATTGTTTTGGAGGAGGACCTAGATATCTCAATTGATTTCTTCAGGTAGGAAGGCCATATAAGCTGACCCATATATATGCATACACACTATTTACATTGCACTTTGTATGGTTGCAAATTCCCAGAGTTCAAAATGGGAACATTTCTAATTAAATTTATATGGGAAGTTATGGGAATTTGGTGGTGATTTTTGTTCATTACATTTTTTCCTCTGAGTTGTATTCTTTCATATAAATAAAAACAGCCTTGCAAAGGTTTAGATTTAAATATCAGTCCCTCTACACAGTATAAATGCAATATATCTTGAACATTATATGGGAATTTCCAGTGAATAACCAATTCTAACATTTATAGTTTTCTCCCCCTTTTCAACTGCACTTCTGTGCAATTTAAGAATCAAATTGGATGACAGTGGAGTTGATGGTATTTCTGCAGAATGAACAGTAGGGGGCAGCAGGGTCTCAATCTGCAGTATGTTTGCCTATGGCCTAATTTCCTGGGAAATATTCACTTGCTCATTGGAGAAAAAGTGCATTCTTTCCATGCTGAAAATGTGCTAAATATTTAAATGATTTTGAACAGCTGTGTGACTGTCCTCTGTAACGAGAGTGCAATGTGAGAATGGTGTGTTTGATATCTGAATAATAGAGCGGTCTGGTAATAAAACATGCTGTTGCCAAGCCACCAAGAAAATGTAGACTTCAAATCAACAAATTTTGACAACATGTTTTGGTCAGACGAACCGTGTTTGTGCCATCCCCAGCTTTCTGAGTCAGACCATCCATCTGCTCAATGAGGACGAGAGCCTGTACTGCATCTCCGCCTGGAACGATCAGGTCAGTGGAGTCCGCTTCCCCCCTCCCCCATCGAAAGTCAAGAGCAGACTGCAGCTCACGGAGCGGGTATTAGCACCGTCACCCTATAGACATACATGATGCCTGTACCTGGCTCTGTCTTTGTGGGCTGTTTTGCAAACCCCCTCCCTTTGAATCATTTCACTGCACATATATTGGGCAAGTTCCAAAGGGTCCATTGTGTATATTGGTATCTGTTCTCTGAAAGTCAGGGGTGTCATGTTGAGTATGATCCCTCTCTGCAGCTGTAAGCTGCCCCTGATGGCATACCCATGAAGCAGGAGTGTGTAGCTCCAGTCCTGGAGGTCTGGCATTTTCTGTGTGTTTTTTGCAGTCAGTAGGCCTGAACATATTGGTAATTTTTTCCCATCTAAGTGATGTCTTTAAATCAAGCATTTAAGTCCTGAAAACGAGCAGAAAACAGCCCACGCCTTGCAGGCCTGCGGCTGTGCCATCCTACTGTAAAGAACAGAGCAGGTGCTGTGACATACAGAGACGGAAAGGAGTGTCTGTGAGTGCGTGCGTGCGTGTGCTGTGTGTTCTGACGCTGCGTCATGGTCCACAGGGGTACGAGCACACGGCGGAGGACCCCTCCATGCTGTACCGTGTGGAGAGCATGCCTGGGCTCGGCTGGGTGCTGAAGAAGAGCCTGTACAAGGACGAGCTGGAGCCCAAGTGGCCCACGCCGGAGAAGGTACCAGCCTGACCCCTCGCACGCCATTCAAATGCACACATGCAAAGCTGATGCAAAAACGACAAAGTGATGGCGGCTGGCCGTAGTACAATTGCTGGGGGTATAAATCAGAATTTATGTGTACAGACCTGCCCTCATGTGACATTTGACTTCTGTAATAGTACTTGAGGTTTTGCATAAGGTGCGTGCGTGCCTGCGTGTTTACACGTCTGTGTCTGACTGCAGCTTTGGGACTGGGACATGTGGATGCGCATGCCGGAGCAGAGGAAGGGCAGAGAGTGCGTCATTCCAGACGTGTCGCGTTCGTACCACTTTGGGATCATCGGCCTGAACATGAACGGATACTTCCATGTGAGTGTCACGAGTCGTACCCCTGAACGCCGTTCACTGTTAGAGCCCTCTTAGTGCCCATGCTCAGCGCTGCCTTGGGCTGAGTGTGAAATCACACTAAAGAGAGATGCTTGGAAGTGTTTCATGCCCCCCGAGAGACGAGAGAAGAAATTTATGGGTAGCTGCTTTTTGCTCAGTGGATGAAATTAGTTTCAGATTTATTTTTCGTGCTGACTTATTGTTGCAGTCGTTATTGTCGTGACAGTCTAATCAGAGTGAACTCAGACATTCAGTCCCTGTAGTCTAAATTCATAAGCGCACGTTTTTGTACAGTTTATATTTTGCATGTTAAATTATGGGTGAAAATGTAATGTGTGGACAAGGTTGAGTAATGTTGCACGGTTTATGAATATAAAATTAGACACACACTGTGCCACATTGTGACAGCTGGCTACCTGCGTCTTTCAGTTATAGCTTTGGCCAGTGACTTAATAGCAGGTTTCTCTTCGTTCAACCAGTTCTCAGTTTCAGATTCAAAAGTTTCGATGCAATAACAATAAATGGGATGCTAAGGCATAGTCATGTGATCTCTGTGGTCGCTGGTTCAGAAGCAGATAATTTCAGAGCAAACAAAGGTCTTTTTACATGGACTTCACTAGTGAGGTATGGTGCAGTTCAGATGAATAAGAGGTAGGTTACGTGAAAGCTGTAGGAGACTAAATCTGACAAAACATGCTGTCAAATAAGTGTAATGTTCACTTCAAAAGTTCAAAAGTTATGTTATGGAGGAAATAAATCACCAGCATACAAACACATGGGTCATAAGTAGTACGCGAACTATGACATAGGCGGGGGTTTTATGATGCCAGTGAGCATTGTTGAGATTACTTACTGATTACTTAACATCATTAAGAAGATTGATTTGTGTTCTGCACTTTCACAATTGACCATACAAACACTGATGTCATTGTCTTCATGTGTCTGTTTCAGGAAGTCTATTTCAAGAAGCATAAGTTCAACACTGTTCCAAACGTTCAGCTCAAGAACGTGGACAGGTAGGTCTTCCCTTCTGCTTTATGCGCTATTAACCTTCACTAATGATGCAGCATAGTTGCACTGGAGCATATTTAAGAATTTTTGCACCCCACACTCCTCAGGACTGTCCCAGGAGTGACTCCTGGGACAAATCCAGAAAAGGTCTGTTTCTGCAAGTGGAGAACTTTTAGCAAACCTGTTTTTCATTTTGATTAATTTGCTGTGAAATTGTTGGCTAACCATTGGACGATGGGCCACAGCAGTCACCTATCAGCAGCCAAGCCATCTGCAAATGGTCACGACAGGAATGAGAAAAGCCTTCAAAGCCAAGTGCTATCACAGTGTGAAATTCATACAGAATCGGTTACGCCTGAGATGTTATTGAATATGCATGTCCCATTTGTACACGTTTGTGCTCGCCCAGATGTGTATGAATGGACAGCAGTAATCTCCTCAAACAATGTTAGCATCACAACGCCATGGTGTTCCTCTTCAGTGTCCCATGTCAACTGATTTTGGCTGCATGAAGACATGAAAATGAATGCAAAATGGTGCTTTTCATGTCCAAAGCGGTTTTAACACGCACTTTAAACAACTTAATCAATTTTACTAATGTGGGTAATTTATGCATTGTTATACCTCTCCTGGGTTTAAGACACATGATACTGGCCCTTTGGAAATTCTGGGGAGATAACTGGAACATTGGTTAGTAAGTCTAAAACAACGTGCTTCGTCTTAAACACATCAATTTCCCAAAATGCTTTACCAGCTGCTTGGGTTGGGTGCATGTGAACCCTACTGAGAACAATCAAAAAAGCAACTACGTGACACGCCAAACGGGTATTTGAACGCTGTTCTATTAGAATTTGATGTTGTTCTAATAATGAGTCAGACAAAGACGTACATCAGTATTGCCCCATATGCCGTAACTGCAGTGGCAGGATCCTAAGTAAGTAAAGTAGGTGTGTTATGCCTATTCATACTCAATTACTCTCCTGTTATTTATATTGGCCCGGATTAATACTAGATGTCATCGCTTGCTTTCTGACTCAACTTTTTTGGAAAAGTGTTTCCTGGTCTTTCGAGACTTTGCACATGCTAAATGTACTTTCCAGAATTGTATTTTCTCGATTTGCAGGGGTGCAGTCTGTCACATGGTGGCTAACTAGTTATGGATTGTGGGGCATATGACTGGGGCATATTCCTGGTTAAATTCTGTGCTTGATGTAGTTTTTTTACACACAAGGAATAAAAGCAAAGACCCCAGTGGACGCTTGTGTAATGATAAACTGCTCAGCCAAGATATCCACAAGTTCAGCTGTTTATTTTTTCACAAAATGTTAAATGTGTGGTCAGGGATTTATCCTCATGCATTTTATTCTGATTGGGAGTTTGTTGTTTTTGGGTATGATTTTCTGTAATTGAATCAGTTTGAAGTGGCAGGTGGTTTTTGGGGGGGAAATGGTAATGAGGAGTGTGTGTTTGTTTTTACCAGCCTGAAGAAGGAGGCCTATGAGGTGGAGATCCAAAGCCTGCTGAGGTAACTGTGCTCTGCGTTTCCTCCTCACCCTGAGACCGAGGCTTCTCCATCACAAATAACCATGTGTGGTCTGAGTCTATACTTCATTTACTTAATGGCCTTAATGAAAGGAGGAGGGTGATTGATTGTTTGTGTGCCTGTGTGTTTCTCTCTGTGTGTGTGTGTGTGTGTGTGTGTGTGTGTGTGTGTGTGTGTGTGTGTGTGTGTGTGTGTGTGTGTGTGTGCAGAGAGGCGGAGCTGCTGGACCACACTAAGAACCCCTGCGAGGACTCCTTCATCCCGGACTCCGAAGGGAAGACCTACGTCATGTACATAAAGATGGACCAGGAGACGGACACCGCCACCTGGACTGAGCTGGCCAAGGTAAGAGCAGAGAGCCTTTGGGCCTCTCTCACCCCTTAGCCTCTACTGCTACAGACACTGCCCTGGGATTTAAGAGTGTGCCTCAACTGGTGCATGTTCATGACCCCTTTGTGTGTATTGCTATAGTGCGGTCCTGTTAAAGCTGCTGACAGACTGCAGCAAACACATTTCGATCCATTATCTAACTGCTTTTAAGTAGTCGTCCTCTTTGGATCAGTAAGGGATGCGAAGAATTGCTAACTTCAGTATTTGTATAGTGATGTCTCTGGATTTATGAGAGTGTGACTTGTATGTGATTGGTTACTCTGGTGTGTGACCTGTGTGTGATTGGTTACTCTGGTGTGTGACCTGTGTGTGATTGGTTACTCTGGTGTGTGACCTGTATGTGATTGGTTACTCTGGTGTGTGACCTGTATGTGATTGGTTACTCTGGTGTGTGACCTGTATGTGATTGGTTACTCTGGTGTGTGACCTGTATGTGATTGGTTACTCTGGTGTGTGACCTGTGTGTGATTGGTTACTCTGGTGTGTGGACCTGTATGTGATTGGTTACTCTGGTGTGTGGACCTGTATGTGGTTGGTTAATCTTTCTCCCATTCCCTCCAGTGCCTGCATGTGTGGGACCTGGACGTGCGTGGGAACCACAAGGGACTCTGGCGTCTCTTCAGAAAGAAAAACCACATCCTCGTGGTTGCGGTGCCAATTTCTCCATACTCGTAAGTTACAGTCCCCCCATCATGTTGACGCTTACATTGAAGCTACATTCTGGAGAACGGCACATCCTGTAGAGCTGGTGTAGTCAGGTGGTTATTGTCCAGTTGACTGAAATGACTGTAAATGGGTCTCTATTATGTAGCAAGACTGAAGACCAGAAAAAGAGCTTATTTAATGACGTAGAGACATGGGCTTGCTTGTAGTTGGTGGGAATTTAGTTGATCAGCTGATATTGTCAGCCTGAACTCTTTGGATCCTGAAGTCATATAACCATATATGGAGTCATATTGTGTTTGTGTATTGGCAAAGTTTATCCATTAGAGGGCAGTATGCAACTGGAGTGTCAACTGTTTGAGACCTTCCCTTAGGCTTGGTGGATGCTGAATAGCAAGCCAGGAACTTTTTGGTCACCAAAGATACTGCGAAAACAAAGTATCTCATGTTTTTCAGTGGGGGAGAAAATAACTTTGATAAAGCACATGTTTGTAACATATTAACTACACAACAGGTTGATTTCAAAGTCTGTACACATGCTGGTTTACAGTGATAGTTCATACACACAGGAGGGTGGGTCTGATGGATGGCGCTTGAATAGTTTGTATTGTAAAGCTAGCTCTTTCATGGGCGCGCAGCTCAGAGGTAGCCAGGTGAGAGTGAAAAGGCTACTGACATTTAATGTGGTGAGAGGCATCATAAAAAATGATCGAAAGTGTGCTCCAGTTTCTCTCTCTCTCTCTCTCTCTTTCCACCTCTCCCTGTTCCTCACATTGCCTTTGCTCCAGCGTGAAGAAACCAGCGCATGTTACTCCGATCCATTTGGAGCCCCCTCCTAAGGAAGAAGGTGCCCCCGTGGAGCAGACGTAGCATCGGTCCGTCCGGCCGAGCCTGCAGCCGCGACCGTGACCCTAACTGCTCATAGCCTTTCATTCCACCACTAACCCAGGCCCGACGGGGGCCAACGCTGAGACCTTACAGCTGGACTTTGGGCAGAGAGGACCGCAAGGACAGGTTAGACGGACTCTACTCCACCGCACAATCCCCCCCCCCCACTATCCTGCCCCCTCACTTTTCATTTCTTCTTGAAGTAGCCCTGTGAGAATAACACGAATAACCAGGTGCTTCAGGAATAGCAGCTAGCTAGCTGGCTAGCCTCCCAGTCTGGCTCACATCGACCCTCCGTTCCCTAACCTAATCCCCACTCTCAGGCTCCGATGGCCCACCAGCGCAATCTCAGCGTTTCCCCCGTGTGTGTGGGGAGGGGGGTGGTTGGGTGTAAAAAAAAAAAAAAAAAAAAAAGACAAGGGCGTGGGATGCAGTTCGATGGGATCGCTTAAAAATAATACTGAATTTGAAATGTAGCCATGACAACGTGCCATGGAAACCGAGGTATCCTTTGACGTGCGATTTACCTTTAAAGTCAAAAG
This sequence comes from Albula goreensis, assembly GCA_022829145.1. NCBI lineage: Eukaryota > Metazoa > Chordata > Actinopteri > Albuliformes > Albulidae > Albula > Albula goreensis. The sequence goes on from CM040753.1 coordinate 31,183,079, forward strand.
ACCGGAGTGGGTGGGCAGGGCTGGAGTCGACTCCAAAGGGAAACACTTGAAACCTTTGTTCAAGCTTTGGTGTGGGTATGTGTGAGGTGTGGCTTTTCAGCAAATACACAGTCAGAACACGTTAGTTCCAAACTACTGAACACTTTGTCCGTCCTTGTACATACATTTTAACTTATGCCTATTTATTTAGCCTGTATCAACAAATGAGTGTTTTTTTTTTTTTTTTTTTTTTTTAATTTAATCATCTTTTTCAAGAACAATACATTGGAAATGCCATATCTACTGCATTATTTTACTGAATTTTTTTAAAGTTAGGATGAGTTCGTAGAACTGTGGTTGTTTTCTATTTATTTTAATGCGTAAGGTACATCAGGTTAGGACAATAAATAACACTAACACTGGAACACTACATATTCTGACTGCTTATGTCAATCACTATATTAATGGTTTGACCTGTGTGATGTAATAGTCTTTTTCCTATTTGAATTTAAGGTTCTTGAAAGCCTGCTCCAAAGGTCTGTGATTGGTTGTCCTCGACATTTCAGATTGGTTGGGTCTTAAGCTACTGTGTGGTTGAACGCTGTGGAAAAAGTTATGGATATTATGCTAATTTCATTTTTGTACGATCATATTTTATTCCATTTTATTTCAAATGAGTACCTAAATCAGGGAGATTTAAAATACCCAGTTTTTGTATAATTCAGTTTCCTGGAGAGTCTAAGAAACATATAGTAGCTGACCTGTTAATGTGTCAGTATTACCACTAAGTTAATTGCATTGTTTTCCGTTATCACTGAAGGGAAAGAGATATTAATGAAATGTATGGATTTGGTCACTATGCATTATCAGTCTCAGAATATTTCTCTGCAGTTAAAACTGAAATATTTTACTGCTTTTTTTAATGTAATGTGGCCACTGTCCTGTCGAGATTTCATGGTACTATTTTGATAATGGTTCCTTGTCTGTTAATTCGGTTTCCCGTAAATCTGACAAATATCAGTGTGGTTCTGTAACATCACTCTTTGTTTTATCTTCACACTGAATAAAACATTTTGTTTTTTACTTTTGAGTGTCGTTTTTTAAGAATACATAGAGTGCCAAGCAGATAAAGGACTGTTAACCAAGAACAAGAAGATTGAAGAAGAGACCACGAATTCTGCATGCCAGGCAATAAATATGCAAGCTGAAGCGTAGCTTGGTCATGTAACCATATAATCAGAAGAACACAAGTGAGTTCACCCACTATAATGGCTAAAAAACAAATGTGATGTTTGGAATGTCAACACCTAAACCCCAATCTCAGATGTTGATGTAGTGACAGGAGTGGACCTGAATAGTTCTTTCTTGAAGACCCACAAATGTCACTAAGTTTAAACAGTTCTGCACGGATTAGCGGGTCAAAATATCTCCATGGCTTAAGAGCGCATTCTATTACTACAGGAAGCATTTGGTCGCAGTCATTTCCACTAAAGAGGTTGCAATCACAGTTACTGAGCAGAAGGGAGCAACTACTTTTTAGCAATTACCAGAGGTTTTGGGTTTTGCGTGTCTCTCTTTTCTAAATAAAATTAGCATTAATCTATATTTGTTCATAATCTTTGAAAAGGAGTCCATTTTAGACAGTGCAAATGCGAAAGATTTCTCTGGAGAAATTAAAGATGGGTAAGAAGGAAATGTTAGAGGAAACGTGTGGCGGGAGATCTGTGTCTCATTGAAATGCATGCAAATATGAGGCCAGGTAAATTTCCCCTTCAAAATGTGGAAGGCCGCAAGGCAGCACCTTTGTTGACTCAAGTCTGCGCCTGATGTACACTGCTCTTACTATTGCATGCTGTTTTTTAACTTGCCTAAGAACGCCCTTTTCATAGTTTTCTGCAGAGGTGTGAGGCGTACGGTATGTGTGAGTGCAGAGGGTGATGGATGAGTTCTGGTTCTGAACTCCAGCTGGGACGTAAATGCCAGCTGTTCAGACTTTGTCTTTAAATGCATGTTCACTTTATTCAGTCGAACTTGATTAATTTAAAAATGAATACGTTAGGGTTGTCCAGTAACTCTCTTTGTGTGGCCTTTTGAAACTAATATGAGCCAGATGGAGTATCCAGTTAAAAGTCCCAAAAGGAGGAATGTGTGTTCTCATAAAATATAAAACTAGCATTTGTTCCACATTACAGTGGAAAGTATGCTTTTGTACGTCCATGTACTTTACAGAAATTGTCTTAATTTCATCCATTATTACAAAAATGCCAATGTTCATATGTGTTATGTATCGGTATATTGTTCAGAAAAAAAAAGATTTTAAAAGAGAAACGCGCTCAAAAACATTCACCGTGGTCATCAACAAAGGGGACTTTCAAAGACCACTGTCTATGATTTTCTTCCGGAAGCTTCCATTGATGTATTATGACTGATGTGACAAAGCCTGACGTTCAAACAAAGGCCTTAAGGCCTACCTGTTTGTCCCGCTTTGACTGTGCTCACAAAGGCTTGGTTGGTCAATATTTACCATAGCTTGACTCAGTGCCACGGTTTTTAATTTGAGCCACACATGGGAGCAACAGAATGGTCGGGATCCAATGACCGGACTGGAGATGAACCAGCTTTCCTCTGAAAAAATGCTAATATTTTTGGTTTTATGCCAAAAAAAAAACAACCTTTAGATGAACATGTATTTTCACCAAAGGGTCTTTCGTATTTCTGTGTCTGTTGCGCTACAAGGCCTGTGGTGGGGTGTGAGTCAGAATATTGAGGAAGTGGCCCTTTGAGCGATGGGGTGAGTCAGACATTTTGGCTCCAGTAAGCCAGCCATTCCATTAGCTTCCCTTTAATATTAGGAAACAATAATAGATAAAGGAACAGAGAGGCCTTCCTTAAAAGGGTACAGGTTGTGTTTACATAGCATAGCATTGTTAGGGCATGGTAATAGTTGGGTGGAGATGAGTGTTAGGAAAAATTGAGAATATATAGGTTGCAGTAACTAAACAAATGCAGTTTGTTTGCACTTTAATAAAGATTACAATTGACCCTTATAATTTATTAGAATAAGATTTTTTACATTAAATGTTTACAAAACAGGAGTAAACACCAGAACAGTGAATGTTTATTTGCATTATAAATAATATGAGGGTAAAGGAAATATGATAACATACAGGAAGGGAAAATAAGTGCAAATCACTGGGAAGAGCACTGAACATTCTGACTGGGGAACACTGCACTCTACATTTATACCGCCCTGCTTAGGTGAGAAAGCTTGGTGGATGAAACACTAATAGAACCAAATAAGGTACCACAGTCACTAACAGTTAAGTCGTTCATTGTTTTAGCAGTGGTTACAACAAGACATAAAATGTATGCAGTATGATGCCTTGCCTTTTGAAAGTTTGTGTCCAATTGAATAGTTTCCATTAACTCTACCTAAGCATCAAAACCATTTGGTAACAACGTATTCAAAATGAGAAAAAAAAAACAAAAGTGACTCACAGAATTTAGGAGCAGGAACTACTTTGTTCACTGAACCTAAACCTACAGTCAACAGCAGGCAAATGAAACTACACTGAGTCTGTTTTCACAGCCCTCAACACATACACATGCACACACGCAAATGAAGGACGGATCCGAAGTCAAAGCATTTCTTCCCATTTGCAGATACAGTACAAATGCCCCAAGTGAGCTGGTTTTGTCTTTACAAGAAAAAAAAAATCAGGTCTCCATAGATTTACCTTATTTGAAAAATGATCTTCCCTTTCATTCCTAATTCCAGAAACAACTGACAGTATGCACATACGTGCACAACAGTCCTCTCCTCAATAAAAGACTCATCGAATGTCTTTATCCAAATGACAGTACAGGTACATGGATACGACCATAGCTGCCACCTGATTTGGGAGAAAGGTGAGAAAAAGAGAGATTAGACGTGTATATTGTACACACAAAAGCCTATCAGTACATAAAATCAAGACTCACTATGTCACAATGAACATTATGCTGTATTGGACAGTTCTCAGTTCATACTAAAAATGGGGAAAACCAAGTAAAAATATGTATGCATTTGATCCACAAACAATTTAAAATGAATTGTTTTTGTTCATATTCACCAACTTCAGTTGTAAATGAAATGTATTATATCTCAATTCTCATTGTATACACCTTCACTTGAGTCTGAATATAATCTTAACCTTTAAATGTTTATTTTATGCCTCTTCTATTTTCAGGATATTTTAGCTAAGCATAGAGTGAGAGATGGAAATGATTTCTGTTCAAATGTGTGTTTCAGCTGTATATATGGGTAATAATTTTGTGTTATGCCCTCAATTTCTCTACTATTACAGCAATTTCGAGACTGGTACCTTAGAAAGGATGTTGTAGAAGATATAAAAGGAGTATCACTGCATTCCATTTTGTCATTTCAAATCTTGTTTAAAATGGCCAGACTTGTTTCAGTGAAGTTTCAATTTTGTATCATTGATTTTCCCTTTTATTACAGGAAGATTGAATACTGCCCTTAGTTCACATTCAATTTGTGATCGGTGGTAAAAGGTGAAATAAATTGCGTCAGTGTCCAATTCCTTTTAGATCATTTTAAAGATTATTGACCAAAGTATTCAAAACAATTGAGATAAACGCCCCCATTGCCACTGGCTGTTCTAGATATGCAAATGCCAGCTAGTTATAATACCGCAGGATGAGAATAAATTGTCTGTATTTCAGTTTTATATGACATTTGTCCCGATTATTTTGATACAGTAGGGTCATTAAATCGAAATCTTACCTCTAGAACGCAGATCCCAGCGGCTATTCCCCCAACGATATTTGCATTCTGCTTTAGGATCGTCAGCAGCTGTTCAAAGCAGCCCTACAAGGTGTAAAATATAGAAAGAACAATTAGCAACAGGTGAAATATCGGCCTTTTATCGTTGTTTGAAAACCGCTGCTTCAGAAAGTAAAAGCACACGTATTTGTTTCATCCACGCGCTGAACCAGGTGATTGTAATTTGCAAAACTCCTCAGCCAGGTAGATGACCTGATCAGGTGAAATTACCCATTTAGTGGACAGACTGTCTGAATATATGGTAGTACTTTCTGAAGATGTGCATCTTAACAAATAGTCTAGTTAACATTTGACCGTTAGCCTCAACTCTCCTCGCTGCTAGGCCGCATGGCCTCTCACCTGAACTTCACTCTGCAATGCAGTGTCTTGCCCGCAGGATGGACCTTGGCCTGTGCAGCAGGTCGGAGGGTATGTCTCTTTGTGCTGGTTGTAGTAATAGGAGTTTGTGAAGTCTGTGTAGTTGGTGAACCCGCAGCATTTCAACTTGGACAGCGAAGGAGGGTAACAGCCAGAATTAGTTACATCAGGAAGTTAGTCCCATACAGAAACATGCATAACATTAAAATGTGCATACTGCATGGATAAGTGCCCCCAAAATTCAGCTATCAAGTTCATTTCTGTCCTTCAGCTGTGTAATGTGTGAGTGCTATGACCATATGCATTGAAGGGTGGCTAATTGGTTAAAAGTTGAATGGCCCCCACCAGCAAGGTGTTAATATGCAATCACAGAGAATGTATGTGCTTGACATAGAGTGAGTGTGTGAACATTGTACGTGGAGTGTCATGGGGGCACCCTTTCACAGAGCTGGGCTGTTCTCTACCTCCGTCATGGTGGTGTTCCATATCTGTGTGACCACTTGCTCCTTGCCGTACTCGTTCTGCAGCGCCGTTGTAGCCCAGGCCTTGAGGATGCTTTCCGCCTGCAGGTTGGGGGTGAGACATTACGCAGAACAGCTGTCCAGCGTACGTGTTTAAAATCCCCCCCCCTCCGCCTGGACACTGTCAGGGTTCACTTCATACGCGAAGCAGACAAATCCACGCAAAAAAGATAAACGCCGCCTGCCTTTGTAAGTGCCGAGATAATCTCTCACAATCATCTGTGCATCAATAATGAAATCGTTTTTCAATCAGAGAGGGACAAAGCATGTGGGAATTAAAGTACCTAAAAAAGGACTGGATTCTGTTTAGCCTTTTCTTTTCAGCGCTATGTTTTTTTTAAAAAAAGATCGTTTGACATTCCAGGCGCGTTAGCCTATATTCACGAATACATTCAGAATTTTTCCATAACAGTTCACCTGTTTCTGATTGTGTGACCGATGGAAAACATTTCCCTTTACAATGTGGGTCTTAGAGACCAACAGGCCCACTGTTGTCTACCAACACGCGTATTCATTGTACATCGTATCCAGGGGCAGGCGTTTGTTCTCAGGGATTCTCGTGTTTGCAAGGAGGTCTTTGCTGTTTGATTCATTTTCACAGATGACTGACTGCAACATGAGGCTTATTTTCAGGGACTGCCTGCGGGGGGTGCAGAGACAAGCCACAATTAAAAGTTCCAGCAAGAAGCGAGGGACACAGGCACAGGTCAGGCCCGATCGGAAGCATCGCTTCATTCATCACTGTCTGGGACTCCCGTCCCCTAGCGTTCCCACCACAGCTGTGAAGGACAGCGCGCTCCACGGGTGTCCGGCAGCTAAATGAATCACATTTTCAATACAGAAGTAGCGTTTCCACCCCGACTACACAGCAAGAAAAGGAAAAAAAAAACAGTGAAGCCTTACTTAGAAATCAAACGAGCAAATTTAAGGCGATAATGAGTTTTGATGGCCCATTAGTGCCCCACATTTAAATTTGATTTTAATCTCGCTGAAAGGTAATGTCAGAAAGTACTGTTAGCTTATATTTGCTATGCACATATTTTATTTTAGTTACTGCTTACATGCCATTTAGCTTTTTGTGTGCAGGCAACAGGCTCTCTGTATACATAATTACATACACTTTCTCATCTCAATCCCTTCAACTGCTGTGTTTATTCTTGGCTTTCACAAGCAATACATGTGTTATTATAGTCATCAAGAACATTGAACGGTATCATTAACTGTAAGTCTTTTGTGTATATTATGAAGTTATTGTATATTTATTTAAACAAATTTTTAACTGGAGGGCATACATGTATGTATGAATTTATGTATGTGACTGATAGATACAAACACTAAATTGGACATATTCTTATTTTTTCCAAATAAAATAAAACATCAGTAATTTACACCTTGGGCCCACCTTGGTCCCTGACGAACCCCACTCAGGATAGCAGAGCATCGCTTTGGCTCGACGAGACATCAGCTTTTGTTTCATAAACTGTATAAATGATGGCTGATGTGTAATATGTTTCTCAGTTTTTTTGTTTCGTTTTTTTTTTTTCCTCAAAATGGCAGAGTGAGGAACATCTTGGCGGATCCTCCACGGACAGGTGCGGCAATCAACTCGCGCTGTTTTTCCACCGCTCTTTCGAGAGCGAGCAGCATCACGGGGGAATTAGATTGAATGGAACAGATACGACGCAGTGCGCTCTCGGTAACCAATTCCAGGACAGAACACAAACATAAACAAATGCAAATCCCGTTCTCAGGCTCTTTCCCTGATCACATTAGCCCGTCTCCACTGTTCCACTGTATTTGCATTAGCCAAGATTGCTTTCTGGGGCTCTGATGAATTCTTTTATTGGAAACAGGTTTTATTTTCTTTGTTAGAAGCCTTTCTTTTTAACCTCCTTTACATAGCTCATTTGAAATGTTGTAATTATTATACATTTCAGAAAATGGGGACGCATATATATGTAAATAGCCTGCTTTGCATATAAAATGCTTTAACTTCAATATTCTAATGTAATAAATTGCTCAAAGTGAGAGCCGTCGCATGTAGCCTGAAGCAATCGGAGACTCATTAAGTTCATGAATGTACTGAACCAGGCATAAACCCCAGTAATTTAATGATGGCCAGGATATGATGGGAATTTACATGGAAATAAAATATAAAAGGAATGAAAGTGAGGCAGTGCTGTCGGGGGGGTGGCAGGACTTACAAATGAAGAGTAGGCCAGGGCAACCACTCCGGCTGCAACTTCGGCGATGAAAATGATCAGGATGATGGAAAAGAACTGGGGAGGGGGGAAGACGACAACAATGGAAAATTGTCTTTATTCAGGCAACTTCAAGCACAGCACTAACAAGCTCGGTAAACAGTCATCATAGGTATCATGTTAGTTGATAGACCATTGACAGAGTCTCCCTCTTTGCAGTTTTGAGGTGGGGGGTTGGGGGGTGGGAGAGAGCATTGAAATACAATCCCTGAAGGACAACAAAGCCCTATATATTGTATAGATCTACTTTCATATTCCCCCGGCTATCCAAAGGAAGTGAACATGCAGGTAAGGTGTTTTTTTACACCAGCCCGTCTGTGCAATTTAGAGGTTAACTCCTCATTCAAAGTTGACGTTTTTCCAGGAGTGAGGCAGAGCAGAGGATTGTGGGAGAAGGGGAGGGGTCGTACCAAGATGAGCAAGCACTTGCTCTCCTTCTGGGCCCCGCAGCAGCCCAGAAAGCCCAGCAGGACCAGAATCGCCCCGATGGCGATGCAGAAGAAGCCCACGTTGACAAACTGCATGGCCTGTGAGCTGAATGGCCCCAGAACCTTCAGGAAAGAGCTCCCGTCCACGCTCACCCATATTCCCACAGCCAGCAGGGCGGTGCCGGCTAACTGCAACACGGAGGGGGCAAGATAACACACAATGCTACGTTAGCTATGTTAGCGCTACCTAAAGCAGGGCTGCCAATATTCTGTCCTGCTACCTGCCAGGAGGTTTTTCCAATTCTCTTTTAAACAGCTCCACTCTTAGATTGTGCTGGAGGATTTAATGAGCTCAGTTCAGGGCGCGATTTGGATCAGATGCTGAACTGATTGAGTAAAGAGCTGAAACATCCTGGAAAGTAAATCTGAGGGCAGAACTTGGGTAACCCTGATTTAGACATGCCAAGATTTCGTTCTCACTGAATGAATTTCTCATGTATTCACCTCAACACCTCGTTTCCTCTGAACTGGCAATGCTAGTTCAGGAGAATAACAGTTAAACGAATCAGATTTAGATTAGATATTTGTAAATTTAAACCAGCACGTTTTCGCTATTTTTAACTCCAAAGACTTGAGCTCCTAATGAGGTTCCCTTTCCTTGTGACCCTCGATTATTACCATTTATGACTCGTTTTTAATAGAAACATTGTATGATGACGTTCCATACCTGAATTATAAGAAATTTTGCCGTGAACCTGTTATTTTTCTCAGAAGTAGGACAGGGTATTATGGGAAAAGGTAAGGCATTGTTGAAAATACAAAGAGAGTATCTTTTCACTACTGGTCTTGCATTACTCACGGTGTACTTTCCCTATCGCATGACAGCCTGTGTTATCACACTACCTCCGCCACGATTGCTTTAGGAATACATGTTTGACTTATCTGACTTCTAGAACACAAAGCATAAGTTTTGTAAACTGTTCCATGTAAACTCAGGATCAAATAGGGAACACCTTTTCATTTTGTAGTATGTAATCGTATCGTTGACCTTTTTCAGTCACTTAAAATCACTTTCCCGTTTCAGAATGAGCTGTTCTCATTTCGTTCATCAACAGCATGACTACTGCAGCACCATCAGTGAGGGAGTTTTCTTTCGCCAAAGCATGTGTTTCTGAGAACATATCATTGCTGTCAAGAGCAATTCGCTGACAAGCCAGCACCGCAGAGGAAATATCCTTGCCGCTGTCAGATAAATTCAAGGCACAGGTTGCTATGGTACTGTTAGCGTTGATAGCCTCCACAGGAGAATAATCTACCCTTTTTTTTTTTTTTTTCAATATGGGGATTTCAGAATCTCTTTATACCACTGCCCTCAATAATCAGTGAAACACCTCTTTGCAAATAAGATTTGACAAGCATATTAGCCTTGACTCAATGTCCAGTAGCATTTCGCCTTTCTTGACATAATTACCTTTGGCACTCTCTTTTTTTTAGCTGGGTAATCCTTTGATGAAATGCCATGTGCAGGGGAGGTTGTGCCAGAGGGGCGGGGGGTTTGGGGGGGGGGGGTAGTTGGGGGGTTTGAAAGCACCTGGCACAGATTAAATGCAAATCGGGTTACGTTTGGTGTAAATTCGGAAAATGCAACAGGGATCGGGAAGTGAAACCTGACAGATTTGTGGAACGAATAGCAGATTTTGGTTGTAGGAAGGCGTTTGGTTAGATGAAGCTTTGAGGCAAAAGGGATTAAAGTCACGCGAAAGAAAACAAACACATCGGCGGACAACAACGATGAGATGGACTTGAGCCACAAGCTTTTTGCTATCAATAAAAAAACGACACAATCAAAGTAGCATCACACAGCACAATCATAGTTTACAATACTAATACAATACACATTAAACATTTAGAAACTGGCAGGAGTTTAAAGAAGAGAACTGTCACTAACATGGTGACTTTATAAAGTCATTGCTCAGCAAAACAGTAGGTGATACTTAAAAACATTATAGGAAACCAGTGGACTTACATCATATAATGACTTAATATACTGTAATCTTATGGATTCCTGACTAATTTAAAAGATACATCAATTTTTATGTATGTTAGGAACAGAATTCTACTTTCAAAACATGTTTTGGGTAGTGATATTTTTTTAAAGTGTTTAGAGATAATCAGAGTCTTTTAAGATCTTACAAGCATCAAAAGAAAGCATATCTGTGGGCATATTTGATCCAGGAAAGGAAACCAATAATAACATAAAGTGGAAATCATTGAAGACTACCCAGCTATCCCAATCAATAGATGCGTCATGCACTCAACTATTTAAGATTGGTCTTTATTCCCCCAAATTGAACTTCCATCGATTTACACCAGCAAGCCTATATATCCAACTATTCTACCTCAAATAAACAAATATACCGGCGAACGCAAACTCGGATCACAAGTAGAATGCAGATGGAGTAAACCTTGAAGAGGCCGAAGGCTCAGATGTCATTTTCACTGACATTCAGCGCACTGATGGTGGAGTTTCTCCCCGTTTCATAAGCCTCATTAAACGTGAACATTAGATGGAAGTGAAGGTGGCACAATTAGGGGATTTAATGAGACGAAAATTGCTGTATGTGAGAAACCGTGAGCGCAGAAAGCATAATTTCGTTTCCTGCTCACCTTATTGAAATATTTGTGTAACCCTTTGGTATCTGTTTGTGTTAATAGGTAGAGGAGGGTAAATAGAGTACCGTGCGTTTAAGATGATAGTCTAAGTTCCCCTCACATTCAACATCCCCCCCCCTTTTAATTTCATTTCATATAATGTGTGAACATTCCCATTTAGCCCTACAAATCTCTTACATATGCAATATGCTAGTAATGCACATTATGAAAAAAAAATACTTACAAATATAAGGAAGTTGAACAAAAACATCATAACTTTGACAAATGTGAAGCAACCCATTTTATCTGTGGGGGAAAAAGACATTTTATAATGGCTATAGCATATAAAATTCAATCATAAGAGATATTAATAAAATGAAATTATCATTAAGGAATCCAACAAAATGCTATAAAAGTCTGAACAATTTCACACAAGTGAGAATGTAATTTATGTTGAATGGATAATAAGCGCGGCCAAGAATAGCCACATTAGCTATGGATACTCAATGGTAAACAGCATTTGTATATATGTATATGATACAAGTCACCCCTACCTGTCTTATGTGAGCTTGGAGTTGACAGCAGCTGATACAGAACTAAAGTTGGAATGTGGAGTGAGTGTGTGTTGGCTCTTTGTCCAGGTGAACTGATTCCTGGCAGGGCGGAGTCGGTGAGGTCTTTGGTGGCGACACAGGTGTGCAGATCAGGCTGCGTAACGTGTCGGTGTCATTACTGACCCCTGCTGGTGACTCAGGTGTACTTCCATTTCCCAGTGACATGTTCTGTTGTTGGTAATTGATGTAAGAATTCGTTGTAAAAGCAGATAGCTTGCCTATACTGTTTATATACTGGATTGAATTGTACAGTATTTGGTGAGGTTTGATGGCAATATAAAGTAAAAGATTATGTTTATTAGTTGGTTGTTTTGTGAAAATGGTCATTCAAATATTATACCCTCATTTTTGAGCTCACAGCTGTTGAGGAAATTCTCTATGAACCGGACCTATTGTTTGTATAGTGTCCTGTACGTTCCTTTTTTCAATGATTATCCTTACTGCCACTAGAGGGGAGTGTTGTTCCATTCTGCTGCAGGTAACCTTTTGACGATAATTCTCTATTGTGCTGTCTTGGACCAGTAGGTCTGATATATGTTTTTACTGTGGAAAAAATGCTTCTTTTGTCCATCGCACCTTTATGAGTTTTGCAGAGAACAAAGGGATGGCCATATCTAAGACAGCCTGGGTCGATGCTGATAATAAAAAGGTAAGCTGAAAAATATAAAAGGTGATGGATTTCTCGTGCGGGATTGGAGCAAAGTCACCTTGGTCATACCAACTAATCTGAAACAAACATCCTGTTGCCCTCCACATTGTGTAGAGAAGGTGCACGGTCGCATTTAGAGCTCGATATGTTTGGACGAAAAATGCGTTTCGGGGGATGCTGAGTCTTCCGTCACCATCGGTATATTGAGATTCCTTTCACATCTGCGAGGCAGCTTGCCCCGCGGCCAATAAAACCACATGAAAAATGATAAACCGTCCAGTGCCACCTTGCTGAAGTTAAATACATATCAGATTGAGCTCTCTCAGTAATATCACACTAATGGCCCTTTTGTGAGTTATGACAATCTTACCAATACCATCATTAACCCTGAAGTCCTTAATCTTGTAGCGAAGAGTACCTGTCAGACCTCGTTAGATATTAAACTAGTTAATAATCCTCCCGCATACTTCAGCAGTTGCAAAAAGAAATAATTACTGAGCCACTTTTCATCATCATACGTGTAGGAAATTTCAGCGTGCCAGTGTAGCCCATAAAACACGGCTGTCTTAATGAGGTGCTGAGATTGAGTATTCTCTCGCACCTTCCGGGCAGGCGCTCAGGTTATACATCTCCAACTTCCCGCGCTGGAGGGACACCGTCATTAAGGTCTCCCAGGGATGGAGTGGCTATCGATGTGCAAAGAAGGGGGAGGTCAGGCCCCTGAACTCTCAAAACAAGCATCAGCATTTGAAAGAAAACAACCAACCTGGACTCCATAACTAAACAATGGAAATATCTGTTCGTAAGTTCCTCAAACATCTCTTGTAACAAAGAATCAGTGAGCATTTCCAAAAATGTCAACATCTGAATAACTTTTTTCAAAATCATAATGTTTCTATAAATGCTTCATTTTAAGTGTCATTACCCATTTTAATGCATGGATATACATGGACTTTATACGGGTGTGAAATCACAAGGTCACAGATATGATATATTTCCTAATTCCCAATATACAAGTATTCAGTACCTCACCTATACAATTTAAGACGTCAAGAAAATGATGTATGTTTAATTCAGATTGGACTTGATGGTAATGCTGTACATACTGCCTTAGTAACCGATGGGTTGCAGCATATGGATGCAGCAATTTAAGTATTATCACCGGGCAAATAGTCCCCAGTCTGCACTATAATAAGCACCGTTGCCAGTGGCATTGACAAACATTGCGGTTCTGGTGTGACCTCTATTGTCTACTCGGATCTAATTTATCATAGGCGTAAGAAAATGCATATTAATTCTGAACATCCATTTTAGCGGAGACGTCCAGATCCATAAATCACGCTAAAGGGGTCTCTAATTGACTGGATCATGAAGTGGAGATGTTTATGAAGGAGGACAAAGCCCTGCGACCACCCCGCTTCCTTCCCTTTGTTCTGTGACTGATTACCTGCCTTCATTAGGAATTTGCGGGTGCGCGGTCGTGTCCCGCCAATGTCCACACGTCGGCGGTGAGCAGCACTTCTCGCAGGCCCTCTCAGTGCACCGGCTAATTGGCCGGAAGGATCTCTCTCCGCACTGTCTTTCCCCCAGTAATTGCTTCTCCTCCTCTTGATAATTGTTGTAACTCATTCTAATAAGTTTCCTGTAAATGCCTATTAACCCTTACAGGTTAAACAGAATCCAATGGCCTTTGTGCACACAGACACAAACATCCAGAGATATTCGAGTTAATTAAAATTCATGATAGGTATTATTTTATAGTTCTCCACATACATTTCTGTAAAATTCCCACACAAGTCATACAATTAAATCTGCAAAAATCGTTTATTCACCAGCGTCGGCATTTTGGGTCTGAAAAATAGGAACACTTCTAGCTTATTATTGATTTATATGGCTTACTTTTAATATGGGCAGCTTTAAATAATCCATCTCAACCATTTTTGAATACGCTGATATACCTCCCAAATTGTTTTCAGAATGGAAAGATAAGTGAAAGCGGATGAGAGTCCAATATCCAGTGGTAGTGCGGCGTCTCTCTTGGCTGGAGAGAGGATTGATCGCGATTTGAGGGCTCTCATGCAGTAAATGAATTCAGCGGCAGAAGATGAAAATCACGCGCGACTCTCTTTAATGACGCGCCCCCTTCACCTGAGGAAATGTTAAGTATCAGCCCGGAAGCGCCGAAGCGAAACGGACGCCGCGCTGTCATATTTCATGCAGATGGGCAAGTTAAATATGCCGGTTGCTTCAGAACAATGGACAACCGAACCGGCCCTTGCTTGTTCTTTCTCCCCTTTGTCTCGTTTTCGGGTAAGGTGTTTTCACGTCCTTTTTCTTCCACGTGCGCAGTGCCTATCATTAAACCGTTACAAGCAGTGACTCGTGGCTCTCTGCAAAAGGTTAATGTATTTGATGATTGCAAATTGTTTGGCTCTTTCCAGTGACTATAAAAAGGATAACTCGACCGTAAAATTTGATCATCTGTACAGAGCCTCCAATTCGGTTTTTTTTTCTGTTTCAAAAGGGGTCCAAAGGCCACGTCGAGAAAAAGCCAAAACCCTGAAAACATAATCCATATGGCCACCATGCTCTTTGTGTAATTGAGTTTCTAGGAACTGGCCCGTTGTAATATCCTGGAGAACAATTTAATGTTGAAGCCAGTGTACATATGCATTATTTTTCAGTTCAAAGACGCTCACACATGCAAACTGTTACGCTCGGCACAAAAGAAACCCCCAATTTCAATTCAAAGCACATAATTGCCCTTGAGCCCTTCTTTAAGGATTTCAGCAAAGATTGTTTGTGGTGTCGCTGACAACTGTTGACATACAAGAAATGAGAGACCTGTCTGTTGTACTTGCCTATTTTGAATAAAACACTGTAACGCTCATGCTATTCAATTTACATTTGAACTTTTGAACATTTTTAAGGGGTGGAAAGTAGTTTTGTGGTGAATAAGCATTTGCTAAACTGTACTGCAATAGTAGATAAAACATGCGGCCTGCAGTATGCAAACCATGAATTTCACTCTTAACATCTGGCCTTCCCTACCCCCACAGTGTATTCTGTAACATTTCTTTCATTTATATTTGACTTCAGATTGAGCTTCGTGATATGGACTTTGTGACGTGGCACAGTGAGGACTATTAGCAAGTCAAACAAAGCACACATGAATTATAATCTGTACGCCCCTTTGAAATAAATTACCACAGAATTGAAACCATAAACGACGAGAGAGAAATACAAAAAAAAAAAAAACGCTGAGATGAAAACAACAACAACGGACACTCATGGACGCATTTATTACCCAAGCTCCACAATGGAATGGTCGGTGGAATGGTGAGCGTTGGCACATAAATCATTTCTTGTCGTCGTTTTTTGTTCCCTTTTTTTTGTTGTTGTTGTGTGTGTGTGTCTGGGCTCTGTTTCTCTCTGACATTGTCTCTGTGGTTAGACAGCCCAAGGAAAGTGAGCAAGTGGCTCTCCAGAGAGTGATTCCCAGTGGCACACACAGAAGGGGAGTCTGACTTTCACATGACCAATACCACCGACGCTAACGCTCAATCTCACACTCACATGCGCGCACACACAAACACCAGCACTGTGACTTTGGGCCAGCCAGAAATACCTCCCCTTGATATGCCACCAGGGACTCCGCTGCAACAAAGAGAGAGGAAGGCTTTTAACCAACCCCCTTTGGCGCCTCAACTGAGCTACGATAGAGCGACCGCTGGCCATTTAGAATTAAATTTTAATTTAAAGCTGCGGTGAGTATATCTGTAAAATATATTTATAATTTATTAGACACACAGAGAGGGTTGAGCACCATTAATCATTTGTCATATATGTATCCCTCTTATATATTGACCCATATATTTGAAATATGAGGACCATAAAGTGCGTGCATAAAAATGTATGGAGAAAATGTCGTAATGTGAAGTCCCTGATTGTGGAAGGGTACTTGCCAACTGGCTTTGTCTTCTGAGCTTTGTGGTCTACCGAAGGTGCTGTCCTTGTAGCGTTGTCTGAGTTTGCCCTCTCAATGATAATATCCTCGCAGGTTCTGTGTTCAACAGATGGCCTCCTGGCTCATTAACTTTAATATGTCTAACATCAATTAGAAAGGAGTTAATTGGGATGCTAAAAAGGTGATTGCTGACTAGCATGGCGCATACGAAAACCATCCTCTTAATAAATGAGTCTCATCAAGGCGAAATATTCCAAGAGCAGGCCATAGGGGATAGCAAAAATGTAACAGAGGTATATCGGGTACAGAATCGGTTTACCAGGTTCATTTTTCTGATCCAAGCATCTTATGCGTAAAGCTTTGATTGAATGACATGGTCACAAACGCTATCCACATAGATCTCCCTTTGTCTTCCTTTCATGTCTTTCAACAATACACCTCTTTCCTTCCCTCTTCATTTCTCAGCCATTTCCTCTCTGTCTACCTTGCTTTCTCTCTGCACTCCGTCTTGACCTCCACAGTAACCATGAGAAATGAGTTTCTGCCTCCTGTTTCTCTCCATCTCAGCGCGTTAGGCGCCTTTATTTCAGTGGCTACCTCCTGCACAACAGCCAGGTCATTACGCTGACTCAACCCATTACACCTAGCGTCTCTTCTTGACCCATTGCACCTGCTAGGAAAGAAGGTATTCGCTCTTTAAAAAAAAAGACATATATACGTTTCTGAGGGTGTGGAATGACTTATAGCCGCGCCAGCATTACGAGCGCAACACTCCATTTAGGGTCGGGTCGTTTTCCACGTGTCAGTTTGGATCGTGCTGTAAAGTCAGCGTTGAGGAAGGACACTGCAGACAAAGCATTCTGGGACACATCTGGTTCACTGGTGTACTTTCCGTGGTGTGCTTCTCCCTCTGTGCACCAGATGCATATGTTGGGGGAAAATATTAGTGACGTACCCCCCCCCCACAGCTCTGTTGGAAAAGGAGAGGAAGCCTGTAGATTGTTGTTGAAGAACGCTGAGGAGTGGAAGTATGAGGTTTTCAGAGGTTGGTAAGGTGAGGGTGCAGTATGAAAAAAGCATGTTTGTTGTTGGCATGAAGGATGGGAGACAACACACCAGGTGGCGTTATTTCAAGTGCGAGTATGACAGTTCTGTTGAGGCCACAAGAATATGCCAACTACCATAATGGTGCTGCCCAACGTTTAGTATCTCAATGTTTAGTACATACTGCCGCAGTGTAGCTAAACTAGATATTAATTTCCTTAAAAGTCATATATCATAATTTGATTTCATAGTTTTAATGGGATTTTCAGAAACATTGTAAATATGTAAACATGACTTGGAATGTGTCACCTAGAAATGGATATGATCACGCTGTGTTGTTTTGCCATGTAATTTCCTGCACTGCCCTCTACCGGCATTTTGCCAGGATTTTATGCCGCCATCAATGTGAATGCAGCATCATGTACACTGTGGAGCAGATGCAGTTGAATGAGCTGCATCACCTCATGTCCTGCAGGACCACAAGTGGGTCCAGAAGGGTAGAGAAGGACTGGCCTCTCCTCTTCATGGTGGGCTGTCAGAACCAACTATGGAGGAACTAGATGGTTCACTTCCTGTATGGATGCAGTGGCATGAAACTGGTCTTTGTGTGCAGGGGTAAGGCACAAAGAGAGGTGCTTTTCATTTTCTTTATTCAAGCCTTTAACGGCTTCATGCACTAGAAGAGGTCTGAGAGTCGAGCTCCCAACCATCCCTGATAGTCATTGTGCCCTCCATAGAGATGGCTCTGGGTTTGTTGTGGGTTATGTCGAGAAAATAAGCGTTATCCATGTCCAGTTTTGTTATGCATTTATTATGAGAATGAAAACGTATACGTAAAGGGCTAGGGAGTCTGAAATATAAGGGGAAACGGGTACTATTGGAATTTCTTGGTTAATGGTGAATTGCAGTCAATTTCCATTCAGCATGTGTAATATGAATAGGATGGGATAATTAACTGGACTTTTGATTCTCTCCGTGTTCTGCGAAAATCAGCTGTTTCCATATTTTTGCTGTTTTGTGACTGTAGTATATTTTTTTTCCTCTCAAATTTCAGAAGGAGTCATTTCCATGTCAACCAGCAGGAGGCGCTACGCTCAGCCACGCTGCAAAACAGAGAGAGCCCCTGAATTGGTTAAAGGTGAGTGCAGTCAGTGAAGGGAAGCTTCCCTGTACCTCATTTTGCTATACTGTGATTCTATGTGCTGGGAGTTCTGTGAACCTCAGTGAATAGTTTGTTAATTCACCCACTTAACAGATCAAGCAATGAGTGTGAATGAAAATTTGAACCCCCGACACCCCCCCACCCAACCCCCTTCCTCCATCACCAGTGCCTCCCTTCTGCAATGAAAATGACTTTGTTGGAGAAACACTCATTAACCGTAGAAAATTGACAGAATAAACATTGGTTGGACCGTGTGTATGAGTACGCAGGCCCCAGAGGGGAGGCCGCAGTTCTGCCTCACCGACTCATTAAAGCGCCATTGTTTCCTCCCTGATGATCACTCCGCGCCAAACCGCTCGGCCCGACCGGGCTCCCATCGCCGCGCGCGCAGGAAAATTTGCATGTGCACTGACTATAAAATTAAGAGCTCCCACAGAATCAAGTCTTAATCAAGCACGTCTAATGATCTTACAATTTTTGCATCTTGTTGTATTTGTAATGGGAGCGAGGAAACAGGGAGGGGGGGAAATAAGCTATTATTGTTTCTTTGCTTAGCGAAGATGCCAATCCAGGATGGCTGTCACTTTCTTAGGTATTATTTATTTATAAAGCTGGTTGTATAAAGGCAATTCAGATCTCTTGCTAAAGGCTTTTGCGATCTTGCAGCCCCCAGGAAATTGAAACCTGTAACCTTTTTGGTTATGAGTGTCATTCTTCTCACCCCTACACCACATTACATAAGCAAAAAGCAGAAGAGAGATGAATATTAAACATTTGATAGACAACCAGCTTCTAGTGGGTGTCGCTCTGACCTATGCTACACTTAAGGTGAGAGACTGCATAAATAAAATGAACAGCACAAATTTACAGTGCCTTTGTAGCTTTTTTTATGTGAAAATCATTGGGAATAATAAAAAAAAGATTCCCTTCACATCCAGAGAGTAATTACTGAGGGCCATAATTCTAATACTTTCAATAGGTTTGAAAATTCCTGAGCATAGCTGTTGATTAAAATATTAAAATATAACGGGCAAAAAATGATTAAATTGGTTGGATCTATGTGCAGAGCACAAAGCATTTTACTGTTCTATCGAATGGCCACAGTGAGGCGCTGTTTCCCATTGTTCGATGTTAGAACACAAAGGAATGTTTAAATGCACTGTATGTGGGAATAGGATAGGGAATAAATGAGCAAGTGCATGCTTTCTAGTCTCCCTAATTAAGAAATGATGTGAACCTTTAAAACCTTCTTGTCGATTTGACCTTTTTATAATGGACTCAGAAAGAAGGGAAATGAAAATGTATCGCCTAACTCCTGGATGTTATCTGATATGTGGCACTCTGTATTTCAAAATTGAATTAATACATTAATTTTGTGTCTACCTTTGTTCTTTTATGTGCTTGTATTTTTATTTAAATCAAAATAAAATAGACAGGAAGTCTTCAAAGTCACCTTTCACATGACCTGCCGTCAACCTGACCCCGGTCCGTTTTGGCCTCAGATCTGCACTGCCTCAACCGAACTACCCTTTGTGTTCGAACGATTCACTTTTCATTTTGCCCAGATGAAGTGGGACAGGAGACGACATACGTTTCGAGGTTATGCAATGTTCCGAGGGAATGGATGTGATGTTGCCTGGAAGACGGGAGTTAACGTGAGAGAGCGAATGTAGGTCAGCGCCATGCTCAGCGAACTGGCGGATCGTGAGAGCGCGAATGCCGCAGCTGATTGAGCCGTACCTCGCAGCAGACAAGCTCAGCCTTCCGCACCCTACACGTGCTAACAGTCTGATTGGAACAACCCTTTGACCTCTTAAACGAATGTGTCAAACTGTTCCACTGTCAAAGAACTGCAGACTAATGGTACCCTCCATTGTCATTAGCGTTGTGTAGTATGGTTACCCCATGTAACGTCACTGTAAACAATATTGAGTAGTAATTTCAATTCCCAGAAAAATACTACTTTTTCATACATACTGCAAGTATGAAAGTCTGGCCCTACATTTCTGCAACATTGTATTTCATTGTGGAGGTATGAATGCTATCAGTGTTATGCACAAACTACATTGTCATCTTTTTGTCTTTCTGTATCTGGTTCAAGCTTTGCAGGAGCTTTTTATGTGTATTCAAATTCATGGGCATCTTTGTTCAGATTTATGTTTCATGCGTCTCGTTTAAATTAAAAAAGTATAGGACAGCCAGTAGGACACACATTTGTTTCATATACGTACTGCCTTAGTGTGTATGTCCTTTGTAAATTCCTCATTGTTTTATTTATGGAGGCAGTCTTTTAATGTACTGTACTGTACTATGGAAGGTAATTCTGTTTGGATCGTGGGTACACTGTATCTTCAAAATGTATGGTGCCTCGTGCATCAATTACTCACAGTATGAATAATAAGCGAACGAAAATTTATGATGAGGATGAAACAATGGCAGTTAAGACGTCATGTCATCTCTACCCTGCTTGTTGGGTGTATTTGTCAAATTGTCCCTCGGGAATTGCAATTTCCATACGCGCGCGTATAGGTCCGCCGCAGCTGCAGCTGCAAAAGCGAAGCTGCTTGTTCTCTCTTTGAACTTTGAAATGAACGCGACTTGTTCCGAACAAAGCACGGCTGAACGCGGGAATAAGGGTTGACTCCGGGCCGTAAAATATCTTGTTAAACTATCGCCCACCGTTATACGCATCAATGGAATAACACACTCCTTGGGCCACGTCTTAATTGGCACTAAAACCACCTTGGATTTAAATGCAAATGACTGCTCTTGAAAAATGTACATATAAAAAAAGATAAGTCCCTTTTACATTTTACTAAGCCCCTTAATTTGACTTTTTGATTCCCACTCCGCTAAACGCTCTTGTCAAGTGGCACATTATGATATAAACATTTCTTCCTACTTCCATTCTTGCCTGCAGCTAATCGGTAGGTCTGGTTTCCAGCGACGGGAGCCGAGTGACGGCTTCCCTTTGTGAACATCAAGACATGGATGCGCTCCTGGGGGTCAGCAATGAATATTTAAAATCGCTTCCACATCAAATTAGAAATGACCTTGAAGAAAGCGTGGCTTTACCCGGTGAACCCTTAAAAAGAGCTTAATTTGAAATGCCTGAAAGGTTTTTGGCTAAACTGCAAAATATTGAATCTGAGGACTTTGTTTCCCCAGTTGTACGCTAGTGATGGTGAGACTAAGGCCCGGTGGATGGAATGTTGAAAGAATTTAGCACAAAGCCCAAGATGTTGTATTGGTTTTGCATGCGGCCCATCTGCTGGGACGCACTGTTTCAGCAGCTATCTTTTACTAGCGCTCTGTCAAGGAAGACTAATCATTTGACACAACTCAATGACAGAGAACACTGTACATGCCAGTGTAAGGGAAGGGAGGGCATCGATTGGAAGGAATCCATTACCGATGAACACTCAGTCGAGCAAAACATTGGGTTTGATTAATCTCTGCAGTAGTTTGAGAGGTTTGCTCTGAGCAGCTTAACCAGGATCACACTCCTGTTGAAATCTTTGCTTTTGTCATCAAGCAGTTATGCCTAAGAATGCGGTATGGTGGCTGGTGGGAGACAATAAGCTATATCCCCTTGCTGTAGGATGGGTTTAACTTATTTAAGCTTCCTTATCTCACCATTGCATATGTGTTGCACAAGCTGAAGGAGGAGCTAACAGGTGTTGGCGGAAGGAATTGGGCCTCTCCTATGGTTACTGAAGTTGTGCTGTAATGTGTACGGTGTGGGTTATGGTATGGAAAATAGTGGGTGAGGATGTGGGAGGAGTGCACATGCTCAGCTCCTGTGCGCCCCCTGTTGGTGCGGATGGCAGAGCAGTAGCATGAGCGTGTTGATCAAATGGGAGACGTACAAAAGGACCACTTGGAGTGCTGAGGTACTGAATTATCTGTGCTGTGGTTTCTGGTCCTGTTTTTTGGGCCCATTAGAGGTATGAAACGCTCTCTTCTGCTTTGTGAGATGACTGACAAATTATCGAGAGCATTAATCCAGCCAGACGCCCGTAATGGTTGTAAAGATCATGGCGCTCTGTCACGTTCTGCAACTTAATCTGTGTTTCAGTGCAAATTCTGCCTTTGTGGCTGCAGAGACATCACTGTGCTAAGTGACAGTTATCGGGAAGGATTAATGATACTCAGAAATATAATCCAGGATTTTTGCGGATGAGAATATGAAGTTTCCAGGATTTAGGTTTAAGTATGCACACACTGACACTTTCGCACACACACACACACACACACACACACACACACACATACAAAAGCAGACACAAATATCTTAAGGTAAATTTGATAGTGTTACAGACCACAACAAAAAAGCATGTTTACCCATGTTAAAGCACCCCCCCCCTTCCTGAAGCCACTGTTTTGGTCTTCCATGTATACACGCAGTTAGTCGGGCCATTACCTCTGTAATATACATTTAAATCGGCCTCGGGGCACAGAATACTGGGAAAACGCTAATGTCTGCCGCGCGTCTCAAAGGTTAAAAAGACTCGGATGTTTAATTTGGAGCACTTCATCTTGTGAACTTGACTCTGATAGTTTCAAAGGCCATGCAAACAGATGACACATGGCACCTGTGAGTCGCCGGCAGGGCCCCCCAACCTCCCCACCCCACCCCACCTATTCAAATGTGGATCAAGCCATACGTCTCTATAACGGCCTGCTCGGGGGGCCCCCTCCGCAGAATTGATAGCGCGTCTTACCCCAGCCTATTCCCAGTGTGTGATTTGGCTAATGGGATGCCGCCCTGGAGGTGAGCGCTCTCTCCTTCTCTCTGGCGAAATTGCCCATTTTTGCCACCTTCCGATTCCCGTGGAATAAGCCTCATTATGTGTTTCTTATTTATTTTTTCTCCCTTTTCTAAGCTGCTGGGCATCTTTTTTTACATGCAATTTGTCGAGGTGCACTTGTAAATCACCAGAGAGTCATCCAACCCCCCACCCCCACCCCCATAGCCCCGAAAACACTCAAGGACGGCACACCTAGCACAGCGGGTTCAAGCGGTTGCTGGATCCAATCCAGTGGAGGGGTACTGCTGGCAGTTATCTATGGCAGAGGGTCCAAGGGGCCAGTGTAGTTAATCACAGAGGAGAGAGCAGAGCTGTATAACACTGGGGGGGTGGGGGTTGGGGGGACACTGAGACGCAGGAGGTGTAATAGCTTTACAGCACTGAATGCATCTGCTGGAAATCCTCATTTAAAACACTGAACATATTGGGGGAGAATATTCACTTTGGGACTCCAGTGTCCAAGAAAATGAGGATGAAATGTTTCACTGTGTGAATTGGTTCTTGTGTTTTGTGATGTTTTGAATTGGTTGCCGGGGGTGTTGTGAGCTGACCCCCTTGGTTGTGAACAGCTGCGGGTGTGTGCGTGTGCCTGTGTGTGCGTGTGCCTGTATGTGTGTGTGTGTGTGTGGAGTCACAGACCTTCATCTTCGTCATCCATTATCTGTGATAACGCACCTGAAGATCAGGTTCCTCCCTCTCATTGTGTTTGTCGCAGTGCATTCCATTAGCCAATCATAGCCACTTAAATCAGCAAATGTGAAATCTCGTATGTAAAAAAAAAAACAATATTTTTCCTTTTCAGCAAACATGTTGAATTTTAGAAATTCAACTCACATTTCTTTTGGGATTTCAATAGAAATTCTTGACATTTCCGCATTTATCATGCTAAATTATTCTTGACTGAGAATGGCCGTGAGGTTTACCTTAAAATGCTAGCATTGTATAAATTAATAACGGTCAGAATGAGTTTTCAAACAATCTGTGATTTAATCATAATATTTTTGATGATCTCATTGCTCTTTGGTAATGAAACTACTCATATCCCGAGCTTGATCTCAGCAATCTCCTTGATTTTTTTTCCCGTCATCAGCAGAAAGACCTTGCTACCTTATTCAGCATAGCTGCCACTAAACACCTCAGACATATTTAATCAGTCCATACACCGTAGCAACGGTGTCACCATGTCGCTCCTCTTCAGGGTAAACGTGTCCAAACGTATATAAATAAAAGAGTTCCCCATTCTGTAAATAAGGAAACTGTAACCAAGAACTAATCTCGGAGTACCCCGTTCCCCCGCATTGTCAGTCCGTTGTTTTATGAACTTCTTTAATCAGCTTAACGAATGCGGTGGGAAGGAAGTGGCGTGAAATATCTGCTTGTCCGCCCTGGCGGGGGGTGGGGGGTGGGGTGGGGTGGGGGGTGTGGGATGACTTACGGCTCAATTTTCTCCCGTCCACATCGGAATTGCTTTCAGCTGGCAGTTATTGGTGTCGAGCAGGGGAGAGAGGAGCAGGGCTGAGGCGATCCAGAGCTGGCACATACACTAACCCAAGGACAGAATGTGCCTGATATAGGACTGGTGAAGAAAGGATACTCATGTTTAAATGAGACAAAATATCTTGTATTTGATCTGAGTTCTACTTTGGAAAGAAAGTATGGACTGAGGTCTGACTGTTTCCTAATGTATTGTTAGAATTGTGCTCATAATTATTTCTACTTTTATATGTATTTTGACCAATAATTATGCTGCTTAGTGATTAACGTCACAGGTAAATAACCATGTCATTAAATTCTGTTTGTCAAGTACATTAAAGTAATCACAGCTCAAATCAGTGGGTAGTGACAGTGAATTTATCGAAATATTTTGAGATAAAACCAGCCTCCTGCAAATACTGTAATGAACTGGACATACTACATTGCCTGCTCAAACTGTCTTCATTTAAGAGCATATTGGGACACATATCCCAACACTGAGGGTGCATGTTCTACTGGCTGTTACCATCTTGTGATATTTTTCCAAATCACATCAGAATTTTCCATTCACTATAGAAAGTGTTATAATTTTACAAAGGGCTTTGACATTTTGAAATACTGGCTGGGATGCAAATCCATCCCAGAATGCATTGCGGTGTGGCCTGGGTCCATGGTGGCTTGCAAGTTTTTGAGCACATGCCATTAAAAGGATTAAAGTGGGTGGGGTGGGGTGGGGGGGGGGTCCTGATTGGAGGGGATGGGAAGGGACCCAGAGTCATTTCGGATCTCCGTGAAGGGCACAGTCTGTGGGAGGGCATTGTTCCTGGCAGGAAGTCCAAAAGCTGCCTACTGCACCAGGAGTTTACGTAAGGAAAACACCCAGGACTAGCAATATGGCAGTCATCCAGCAAGGGTTATACTCCTATTACACCATTGCACATGTAATGATCATAGCTACAAAGTTACAACTCAGAATATGGGCTGGAATATGAATTATAATTTAATAATAACACAGTTATTGTTTTGGCATTAAACTAATTGTGAGACAACGTAATTGTCTTATTCCATTGAACTCACAGCCGCTACATAAAATCACGCATTGTGGAGTTTCTTAGCAATTCAGCTGTGTTCATTTAACACTCAGCGCACTGACAACAGAATGTATTAAAGACCAATTTCAAATTAGAAACCAATTTGAGAATAATTATCAGCTTTGCTTGCTTGTCTACTCAGGAGTCACAAAATAGTTATTGAAACCTATTATCTCTGTTTCCTGTTTTCAGTATCACAATGATTGCAATCACAACATTGACATAGAGAAAAAAATCACAATTAGCATTTTTGTCATAATCATGTGTCCCTGTTTTGAATATATGATCGCTGTTGTCTTTGAAGATAACAGGCTAATGTGCTAATGGGAAAATCCTGTATTGTGTTCTGTTAAGGGACTCAAAACTGTATAATTGGATGAGAATTAAATTGGACGCCACAGCACATAAACACGCCGGGTATGGGAACATCTGTGATATCTCCCTCAGCATCGGAAAACCTCGCTCTGCGATGTTTCGTTAGGCCTTGAGTCAGCGAAAACGTTTGGCCAAGGATGAGCGAAAGGATGCCAAGAAAATACGAGCTGGACGGAATTCAGCAGGCGGTCCAGGAAGAGAGAGGCCCAGCATCAGAGACCTGGACGAGGGCCAAAGGTGATTAGGTTCCTGTACGACAGCTTGCGAGGACGCCGTCAGCACCGCCTCTTTCTAACTCATTTGTAATTCAGGTATCTGCGCAAAACGGCTATCGTGTAAAATGAGAAATGATCAGAGCACAGGTAATATTTGACCTTGTGACGCGACAATAATTACAAGGGAAACAGTTGTCTCTGGCGATTACTGTGACTGACAGCCATTTGCAGTGGGGCATTAAAAGCGTTCACTGTTTGATGAAGCACTTGGACAGGGAGCGTTCACTGTTAAAGCAGTTGAAACGGCACAAAAACAGCTCTTTAAAACAGCGCTTTTTCCAGCTGTGGATTGAATGCTTCCTGTACCGTTACGCCCAGCCTATGACTCAAATTTGTCAATTGAGATTTACTTTCACAGTTTAAGATACCTCGTATGATTACCATGACAAATCTCCTCTACACATGTTTTACTATTATGAAGTGGTACTCGAGGCTTTCAGAAGGGATTTTTGTTTCAGTGTAATTTAATCCAAGCTGGACGTTGAAACTGGCTGCCTCTTTAAAGACAGAGAAGGAGAACCCTGGCCCAATGTGACGCCGAGTAACAACGACATCGGTTCAGAACCCAAACGGAGTTCTGGAGGGCTAAGGTGATGACTGTTTTACTTTAAACAGCTGCGAACTGAAAACTGACAGTCTACTCAGTGTAGGGGCATTCACAGAGGTTGTGTGCGCTTGCCAGGAGAGCAGCGTGCAGCTCCATTCAGCATCATGCAATTTGTCATGTTTCTGCAGAAGGGGGGGGGCAGCCTGTGGGTCAGGGTACTGAACCCCGTGACTACAGATGGATTGAGCTCTGTGCTGTCCCAGGCACGTCACTGACGGCCAATCTCTCACTCCGCCCGCTCGTGTTACGGGACTGAGACAGCAAATTACTCATGAGTCCTGGCTAACCTCACACGCCCCCCATCCCCAACCCCCCACACACCTCTTCCTCTTCCTCTTCCTCCATGTTCTTGGCAGTGAATTATGGTTTAATTAACCTTTTCATGAATACACTGGCTGACAACAACATCATGAAAAGGTCTGGCAGATGCATTCTTTTTCTCTCTTTTATTTATTTATTTTTTTACATTTTGGATCCGAGAAAAGATAAATGGTCCTTACAGTTCTGTGTGTGACTGTATGGTGTGATCCATAGAGGGATTTTCAGATATGAACTATGCTGTAGCCTTCTGTAGGAGCCTACCCTGCTAACAGAAACACTCCCAGAACATTGGGGAAATATATTTCACTGGGGGTTTGCCATAATGTTATAATGTGGACAATCCTCAAACATTCTAGCAATGTTATTTGGTTCCAGTCAATGTCTGTCTAGGTCACATGAAAACATTCCAGGTAAATAACATGAAGAAAACTAGAGAAAATTTTAATTCTGGACACATTTTTCCTAACATTCTGAAATCATTATGGCAACCACAAATTGTTAGCTGAGCTACTTGCCCAGCTAACAGCTACTTTGGATGTTTGTTTCTCTGGAGTTGCAGACAGCCTTTGTGAAGCTTTATACTGGTTTAGTAAGGGTTCATGATCACTGTTTATGCAGTACTACCATTTCATGGCCTTTGCTGTACTTACTGAGTAAATGGTTAAAATGTTCAGCGTGTGGAAGCGATTTGGATTACATAAGGCCCGCTGTCTTCTGTTTGCCGTGCAGCGAAGTGTGCACGCGCCCATCCTGTCATCGTTTTTAGACGCCCTCTGTTCACTTATGCATGCTTTGCTTTGGGAAAACACAGGGGCGATCACCATTGCGTAAGAGCGCAGAGGAGGCGAGCCGGAGCACGGGGCCGCGGTCTCTATTTATAGGGCCGGCACATTAAGAAAGTTGCCGCGGTGCGTCACCCGTAGTCCTCCTGGCCCTGCCGTGTTTCACAAGACTGGGTAAAGGAAACTGACATTTTCAGATGGAGATTTTCGGTGCGCTGACGCAGGTCGTTGTTATGACGCCGTTGGTGCCCGCAGCGAATGGCAGGAGGGTTTCAGATGTTGCTGTTGCCATGGCCAGGGTAAAGCAGGACTCAGGTCAGCACACCTTCCCAGAATTCCCAGAAGGTTGTGCCTCACCCTACTGAGGGTGAGCAGTTGTGTACCTGACAGAGAAAGTAAACATCACAATCAGAATCATGTCATATGGCTTATCGCAATTACTGTCATGTTTTCTGATGCACTTCCAAAATAATAGTAGATTATTGAGGAAAGTGGTTTACTTTGTAAAGGCGTGTATGTTTCAAAGTAATTTTGGAGATTTTTGTAATTATAGGTTCTGAATAGATTCTGCCTGTGAAAAGAAAAAAAAATAGACACTTGATGCATTTTGTTTAATAACGAAGATTGTTATGGTAATCTGCAGACAGGAAAGGGCTGGAGTATAAGTAAAATAATGCTAAATGGCTAATGTTAACTGCACTGGCATCATCTTACACATCATCTTTACTGTTTAAAAAGTTGCTGAACTAAAATTGGAGGTCAAACACAATACGGTGAATTAACAGGGCAAGGAATCCGTTGTAAACACATTTATATGTGGTTGTGTAATTTTCAAATAAAAATGAAATTGAAATATTTATACAAAATCTCTGAATGCCTCTTGGTTTGAGTTATGACCGAAGAGACCTTCTCTGGTTCTCATTCTCAATTCATCTCAATTCATCTTTACTGCAGTCGTAGTGCGCTGGATAGTAATCAAAGTTCCTGATTGGCGGCTAAAGAGAAACCGGTGACATTAACGGTTATTGATATGGGCACGCTTGTCAGTGCTCTGTGAGGTCATGCCTGTCAACACTAAGCCGATACGTAAATGGGGAATGGTAACTTTCTGCGGCTTGGTCGGCCGGAGCATTATGAAGGTGTGCCAGATGTCTGATGGCTGGCGCTGCCCCAGGCCTCCGCCTTGGCCCGTGTGAGTTTTCCCAGCCTTTTTGGGAGAAGGTCCAGACCTCGTTAGGCCCTTTCGCTTTGTACTGGGGCGGCAGGCGCTCGGCGGCCCGGCCCGGTCAGGTCATAAAGCCACTCGTTTGGACCTGAGCTGGGAAAGAACGGCGCGTTTGTTCACACCAGCTCCCGCTGTCTGCACGGGGCACTGAAGGGCCTCTCCTCCTGAACTTTCATGAGAAAGTGATATTATCAGAGAAACTACGTGCTTAACGTGCGAAGAATCGGCATGCTTTTCAGCATAATGCCCGTTATTCTGTTTGTGCACATTACTATGCTATTAGACTCTCTCTCACAGTGCATTTTCTTTAGATATTATCCTTATGAAAAGAGCTTCAGAGTACAGATAAACAAATGATCTTAATGATACAAAATAGCTTTAAGTTCTTGTTTGATATGCCTACAGAGCTCTGTGCTTCTGGGCCAGCTTTTCTCTGGATACAGCAAAGGCAATATTTAGCCAAATCTCCTGTGGAGAACAGAGAGAAACTGGTTCAGCTCCCAATCCCGTGAGAATGGGTATTTCCAGAGTGTCTAGTCAAAGATTCCTCCAAAGATTCTTCGTTTTTTCTCCTGCTCTGGGGTAGTTTGTTCCCAGTCACCACCACCACCTCTCAGTTGCTGTTTGGGAATTTTCCCACCACTATCCTTGGAAGGTACTTTCCCTGAAAAGAGGGGATTTGAGTAATTTAATTCAACATTTCATTACCGTGAAGACAAAGCAAATAATGTTCAAAGTGCATATAATGAAAGAATTGAAACCCACACTCAATTATAGGTTTAGATTCTTTTGATAAAGGCACTTTCTATTCATGCACCTGGCCAGACTGCTTGGACTGTTTTTGGCCGCAAACTTACCCACATCCTGTGATTCTAAACGTCACTGCATTTTATGGCAGTACCGCACTAGGAATGCACGTAAACAAGAGTGGCTGTGTGAATTTTGTCTTCTCTTACATACATATGTCATTGTTCTTGAAGAAACATTCAAAAGAATTGCTTTTGCTTAAAGAAAGAGCCAGTGGAAATGTATTCTCTGATCAGCCTTATACTCCCCTTTCCATTTCATGTTGTTTTGTTCATTGCTTTCCTGCACTGTGCTCGGTGTTCAGTGAAACATTCAGTGACACTTCCACTGTTATGCATGAACTACTGTTTAAACCCCATGGAATTGTCTGCTTCTCTTCATTTTTAGAATTACCCCCTCCCCCCCACATACATACAAAGGCATACTTTAGTTTTACAAAAGCACTACAATACCAAAAACACTCGATATGCATAAATGAACTAATATGCATGTGCTTGTCGATGTCAGCAATCCAAGACCAACTCATGCATGGTGACATAACCTGGTAAGCCTCAATACCCACTGGACCAGGCGTTAGTCCCGTCCAACGATTTCTTTACTCATGGTAAAATACACACTGTGGAAGTGGGCTGGTTTGCTAGTGCTCGTTCTTTTTTTTTTTTACATCTTACGATTTGGCCATGTGGGACTTGCTTTGGGGACTCTTTTCACTCCCAGGAGTGGAGCTTCACAGCTAGGGTGCTATGGGCACATCTTGCTGTTGAATGAAAAGCAGCCGTCCCTGCAGAGAATGATTATGTAATATCAGTGATGGTGATGCAGTCCTTTCGACGTTGGGCAGGTCCATTAAGGTGGCGGGTCTCTCATTGAGACCGGAGAGATGGAAAAGCTCAATATACACTGAGTCTTCAGTAAAGCCCATCCCATTACAGATCTCTGGCCTTGGAGACGGGCTTTTTCCACTCTGTTGTGCATTATGGCGTCTAGACAATGTGCCCTGTATTGGATTGCTGTGAGTGACTACGAGCAATTAGCCCGGCTAATGTGAGCATGTCGATACCCGAGTTTGCCGCTGCAACAATAAACAGATCAATCGATTTCAATATCTGTCAGAGATATCATTCCGTATTCTGACATAATCTCACCTTAAACAGTAAATCGGTGGGTTAGCAAAAAGTCGGGGTCTTATTGCATACTTTTACCCATGAGTCAAAGCTAATGCCCCAGGCAGGTTCACACTGCAGACTGACTGTTCTGCCTCAGAAAAGCCTGTGGTGCTTTTCTCATGTAGTTAGATAAACAAAATCATTATTACAGTGGATGATACCCACTGGAATTTATACAAATGGGAATGTAGATAAAATGAGAGTCATACTATGGTACAATGTATTAGAAGTAATAGTCATGTTGTTGCCTGCATACTACGTACTGTCACATCGAGGCTCTTTTGATTCATTCTTACCTGTTCTCCTTGGGCATGAAAATGATCAGGAACAGTAGTATGCATTGTTTTGACATATCTGAAAAGAAACTGATTTTGTCAGTTTTTGAAATGTATATTTGTTCTTTTTACATTATGTGTATGCTCCATGACAGTTGGTCTACAGTAGGACGTTATTTGCCAAATAACCATCAGTTCCAAATCTTAATATGTATTGGTCATGTTTATTATCGCCAAGCTTCGTAGCAACATGGAATTTAATGAGGGAAACAGCTGTAGCACTGAAAATGTTTTTTCTTTTTTTTTTGTGAATGCAGATATAAAAGACCTGGCCCGTTTTTTGTCAATTGGCTTAACGAGTGAATCTCCAGCTTTCAGTCGGAAATGAAACATTGCTTCTTTTGTGGCGTTAATTGAATTAGGTTGATGAGCCCATTAAACCGGAAGATGTGTTGCTCGGTTCACCTCGTTTCAACTGTGAGTTTATTTTCGTACGCAAAGGAAAAAAATGGAGCATACAAAGCATATAAAGGGATTTTTCCCACTTTCCCAGTTGCTCTGATCCAGTGCGAGCCAGTCTTTTTTTATTTATTTTTTTGAAACGATCTTATCTACTGAGGAAAGCATATCAAACAATGGAGCTAGTGTCTGCCCTGCTGTTCTTTACACCCTGGGTGTTAGGTTTGAAACCGCCATAAAATCATTGATTGCCAGACACCAAATAAGATTATTTTTTAAACTTCACTTCAGGACACCAGGAATTGCGTGCAGTCGTGGTACTATAGGACATTAAAGGAAACAATAAACCCCGATCCCAAATCGATCTGACCTTTCAGAGAATGTATTCAGCCAGTATAAATGTCCTTCTTGGTTAACTTTTTTGAAACTATGCACTTGGGGCCGCCAACTGAACAGATGCCACCTCTGAGTTGGCCTCTCCATCATGGAATTTAATAGGCCATAACAATAAAAGAGGCATATTGGAGGAGCCCGAGGGAAATGAACAGTGCGGTTGGCTGGCGAGGCAGCGCAGGCATCGTGGCCAAGCCTAATTCGAAGCTGCACGCTGCCGCCGAGTCAGCTTGAGTTATGAGCTTTACAGCTCAATCGCACAAATGAAGATACAGAAACTGGGTACTGGTGCATGCTGGGAGTCCGTCATATCTGAACTATAGAGACCGTGCCTTGTCCCCAGACTGACCACAGCGATTTGTTCATCTGCTCGCAGCTGTTTTAGGAATTAAAGCAAGTCGGAAATTAAAGTAGAGAAAGTCTACCGCTTTCTTTCTGTTGTTTAGTTAGTCTGCTGATATCGTTGCAGTTATATGTTTGAAGGAATCATGTTAGTGATGTGCCAGAACCCTTCGGGTTTCTTTGTCCACCTCAGTAATGCACACTGGAATCTGATTATAATGTCAGTAATGTACAATTTAAGCATATGCCTGAATTTTATGCATTGGCAAGCAGCTATTTGTCCACATCTGCATATTTTAAATGACAGAGACTGGAGAATAAAAATTGTGATTGAACAGTAAGATACATATTTGACCATAAACTTACTTGAGGATACAGGACAAAGTGTTGCAGCATACAAATGTCATCACTTATACCTGTGATATTTGTAATCATTTTTAAATTGTCGTTTATTGCACATCCATGTAACGAGATGGGAAATGTGTGAGTACAGGAGATCTTAGCAAATCTTAAAATTGCTTCTTCATGTGGCAGCGTGCTCGTTCCTGTGGCATCCTGAAGTCTGGCCTTATACCCCTCCCCAACTGGCCAACCTCCCCCAACCCCCCCAAAATCCTGCATGGAGTGGCCCACCAGTTGCTCCAGAAAACTCAGGTGTTGTCTGAAAGGAGTCGGTGGCCCCTGGTTGATCCGTGAGGAACAGAGCCCTGCATTGTGTCTGTCTGTCCCGTATTTGCCCTTCATAGTAATCCTGCATTAGTCACTGCCTGGAAATGAACATGTGCTGTAAAAAAAGCCCCCATCCCCCTCAACACCCCCAACCTGAGGAATAGGGTTACCACTGAGTCTGGGGAAGGGCGGATTTGGAGTCAGGCTGTGATACTGTCAATCAAACGGCTAATTAATGCAAGTACGAAGCGTGAGATACAGTATCTCCGGTTCCTGAAAACGTTCAGTGTTTTTTTTTTTAGCTTTTATGGCGGTGGAGCATGCACCATACTGTGGTTTGATTTTATGGAGATCCCGGTCGTTCTCATCGTCTTATCCTTCTTCTTATGGATATAGTTTCAGTTTTCTCTAAGAATGTGCCATCGAGTTCTGATTTGCTGTCAAAACCATGCGGCAAACAAAGTTACAGGGGCCTGATTATGTCATATTCAGAGGGGCCTGCAGCTATAAGAAGGTATGCCAAATAGCTGTCATTCCCACAGTGATGTCTTTCCTGCTGCCTGAAGGAATCAACTCATTCTTCACAATAGATTGAAATGTTGCTCCTCATAGTTGGGCTTTGCTTTAGTGTTTGACATGTATATGTAGGCACATACACACAAACACACATGTGTGTGCGCGCAAACATGTACACTCACACAGAGAAATGGAGATTTATGTTTACACATACTCAGTTTGACAGTATAGACCAAGCACTAACTCCATTAATTTCCAACACTGTATGCTGAATGTACTGGTTTAGACAATACATTATCTCAACGCTTGCTTTGGCAAAACCGGTTCTACAGAAATGATCCATCTTCTGCAAATGTGTGTGCACACCCACACACACACACACACACACACACATTCACACACACATGTTGCCATCAGCATGTACATGTGTGTGTCAGCGTAGCAACAAAATAATTATGGGGGACCACCTCCGGACTCTGTTACACATTATACTGTTCTGTCTCTTGCACAGTATGGAGGAACAGTCCCCCATTCTTTTACTCATTCCAGTATCAGGCCTCGTGGCTTATGGGGGTCTGCCTTGCCCGGCCCCCCACCCCCCCGCCACATGTGACTGTGTCAGTGTGGAAACAATAAAGAACTCTCATTACGGTGACAGTGCCCGTGGTGAGAGACGGCAGTAGGGGGGAAGGCAGAGCCGGGAATTAAATAGGACATCGGTGTCCGGGGAGGAGGCGAGCACGCCAGCAGGGCTTGTAACTAGCAGCCAGCGTCAGGGAACAAATGCAGTCATGACTTTCAAGTGCGAGATTCCGCCCCCTCACATATCAACACCACACTCATCTACACCCCCCCCCCCCTTTCATGTACAAGATACCACAGCGCATGGCAACCACGGTCAGGTATTTCACACAACATTTTATTGTTATTAATAATGCTTGCATGTTGCTGCATTTTATCCAATGCTTTGCTGTAGTAGTATTTTTATTCATTTGTCTTGTGAATACATTTATGTCATATTTTTTGTTATATAAATGTTTATTTATTTGTGCAATTTGGGCTTGAAACACAAAGCTCAAAGCAGAAGCTACTACCAGGTTCTTTGTTATTTAACCCCATAATAAACTGAACTCATTTTCACCTATGGATCTTCAATCCAGTGTTCCTTTAGTTATGACCCCTGAATGACAACATGACTTTTTAGCTTTAACTTTTAAGGTAAATTACATAGGTCTCCAGTCCATCACTGTTAAGTAAACATCTGTTGGTTTCCAGGTGCAGGAAAAAGCCCTGGTAAAGTGGAAATAAAGTCAGATACTGGATTCCCAGTCAGTTTTTTTTTCCTGCAATCCGGCATGCTAATCTCAGCATTACCTTCAGTGCTACCGCTATCTGTCTCAATTATATTCCCTAATCCTCCCAGCTCACGTTATCTTTCACCTGCTAACAGTCTCGCTGCTGCTTATCTGCACTTCTGCAGTTCTACATGTTAGCTTATGCTAGCACTCCTCACAATTCCAATGACGAATAATTGTGCACATTTTTTTGTTTTTATTGTAATTCAATTTTTATATCTCTATAGAATGAAATGAACATATGTGGCCACACTGCCTTTTTATAGCAAATTGGGGAACTTGTAACATGGTATCTAATTCCTGTAGCTTTTATTGCATATCATATTAATATTCATGAGTCCACACATTAAAAGACTGGACAAAAATATGCACCATTGATACTGAAGGGGTGTGTTATGGGTAGGAAATGCATAAGATGCGTCTGTTGTATTTTATTGTACGTACACGTGTATGACTTCATATGAGAAATGACAATTTATGTCTGCAGCCATGCATGTTATAACTTGTTGTGACCATGTGTTTTGTCTTCTTCATTAAAATGTTTTTTTTTCCCAGCAGTCATTGCCCTACTCCTATCAGTGCAAACCACCTTCAGCATTACTGTCCGAGCTCCCGTGTGTTTTGTGTTTGCGCTGTCCAAATGCCCCCTTAGCGGCAGTTAGTCGTACCAAGCTGCGCTGCCTCTATCAATATTTCATGGGGGCGAAAGGCGCCAGCTCTAAATGCAGAACAATCACCGTGTTTTATGGATCAGGTGGCAGAACAAGACAACTACTGCCAGTCTCAGTGATTTGATTTTCTCTGTCACGGTGTTTATTTTATTTTTCATGGGGTGGAGCATGGCAACCGATGGTCTTTAGCGCCAAACTGTTTTTTTTTTTTTTTTTTTTTAAATGTTCACTCCATGTTTTGCAACTACGCAAAGTCATTAGACTCTGTGTTTTTATCAGGACATTTGGATTAACAATTAGGCGTGTTCGCATGCTCACCAGGAAGGTATGTTACGCTGGAAAGACCGGGTTCACGTTCTGGCCAAGGCTTATATCTGTCTGCCATGTGTCTTTCTGCCTTTAAATATCGCCGCTGGCATCACGTCTGCCACTGCTGAGCAGCCATTAACTTTTTACACTCTGGAGAGGGGCGCAGTAGGAAAGCAAAAAAAAAATGACAGAAACTCCACGTGCTGCATCAAATTGACAGAGGACTATAGCTGCAGTCTTTTATTCCTCCTGAAAATCCATCTCCGTGAGGCAATCAGCGGCACAGGCCAGGAGCAGGTGGAGAACACGGTGACCGCTGCGCCGCACTCCATCAGGCCGCTGGCACGGGCTCGGGCGTGACAAACGCCGCGATCGGCACGCGCGGGGACAGGCTCCCTCCGAGACGAATGCGCCGCAGCGCTCAAAATGGACGCCTCAAATGGAAAGATCTGGAAAGAACCGCGGCAGCAATTTCTTTGGCCGTTTTCTTGCCTAAGCTTCCCACCAGCCCCCCCATCCCTCCCCCCACACACATCCGACCACCACTGTACTCAGGAGCATTTTCCATCACTAAATTACCCCTCTTCTCCCAAGTGTGCCTCACATCCTCCAAAGATTCTGACAGCTCAACCAGTAATGATCTCTTGTCTGCTTCTCCAGAATGTTTGTGGTAGTTTTTCCACACCTCATTGGAAATCCTTTTCATTTTTTTCCCCCAATGCAGCATACTGCAGAGGTACAAAGGCAGAGAAACTTTAGCCTCATCTCAAAGCGCACAGCTATTGATCTGCAAGGTAATTTTAAAGAGTTAGGACTCCTGTTGCCCTCGTGCCACCCACACTTCTTGTTTCCAGGGAAACCGGCAGTCAAGATATTCCAGGAAGTTCTGGTGGTGGTGGAGGTGGGGGGTGGAGGGGGGAGAGGAAAGGTTAGGAGAAAATGAATCTTGTCCATTATCTGTCACGCTTTGAGGTACACAAAACTAGGAAAAGGTAGACCATCAAAAAACCAAATAAAATCTGTCTCGGTTTTTATGCAGGCCTATTTTTTTTGTGAGTGTAAGAACAAAAGTTTCAGCATAGATCTGTGTGATTTGGCTGATAGGACTTTGACGGTAACGAGTGAATAAGTGTGTAGCTCACTGTGGAGCTGACTAATACCAAATGTTCTTCCAGTGCGGCTGACAGATGGACGAGACGTGTCAGCCTCTCGCTGCTCCCTCCAGTAAACCAATTGTACACAAGTGTTCTGCGCCGCAGAGCTGGTTGATAACATATTTTATACAGCCAAGATTTGGTTGAACAGAGCTGATAGATTGTGCAGATGCCCTTGAGGTTGTGTCTTCTGTCATCTGTAATGATTGTCTTGTTGCTCAGTGAGATCAATATGAGGTACCTGCTTTGGTAAAGACCTGAAAACCTTATATTACTTAATTCATTTTGGGGGGGGGAGATCGTTATAAGTCACTGGCTGCACCTTTATGGAGGATACAGTCGGAGAGATAAGGATTACGTTACCCAGGAGGCAGCGGCTCTGATCCTATTGATTCTGGGCAGGCATCGGCCAATGGGCACCTGCGAACCGGCCGTTTATCTTTTCGGCTGTAAAAATCGAAAGGCGGACACGCTTAGGGCTTAGTGCAGATTCAGCACCATTAAATTCTCTTAAGCACACAGCACAATGCAGGGGGTGGGTGGGTGGGTGGAGTCTCACCCTAGCTGCCTATCCCTTTGACAGGGGAGGCACATACGCTAAGCCCTTGTAACTTGCCGTGACAACAGGGCCTTCGCTATCACACCGTGTGTTGCCCAGTATCGATAAGAGTTTAATCTGGTGCAATGGTTTTGAAAATGAGCAATGAATGGAACTGTCTGCTGGAAGAAAATGGAGAAAACAGCACAGTGTACAACAGTAAATACAATATACAGTGGTACCGCACTTACTTTCAGTGATGTGGTGTGACAATTCAAAGCACTCTACACAATTTTAAACACATAACTCCTGCTGTATATGGATTATACGCAGGTTATCTTGGAGTCGTCTTTCTTGGAGAGCGCATCGCAAGACATGAGGGTTGTAAGGGACCCAATGGTGACTGGGAAATGCGTTTTGCGGTGGTTTTAACATGCCAGCGGAAATCAAACAAACATTGAAAGGCATCTAAGTTGTTCTTTAAAGTAATTAAAACGAGACCCTTCGGCAAGGATCCTCATGCATATCTGTAAAATAATTATGTGACTCATATCTACTGGATATAATGCCATAATCACCTCTGCTAGAGAAAAGCAGTATGGACAACCGGAGGGATGGCTCATATCTGCTAATTTGGTTTCACTGATGTTTGAAGGCAGGATATGAAAAGAGTACAGGCTAACGAGAGTTAGACTGCAGGGCTCCCTTACTGATGTAATGAACTTAACAGGGGTTCATGAGTGTGCTCTATAGTTAAGATGTATCTAGATTGCTCGTACTTTACTTTGCTAACTGATCAATGCTGTTTAAAAATTATATGGAGAACCTGTACGAGCCTGTTTTGTCTGTACTGTACGTGTCTGTGGTTCTTCATATACTGTGCTGTACTGGTGCCATTCATATCTGCAGTATCATTAGAATTATAGAAATGTTTACATGATACTTGTTATACTACTTGTAACTGTTATTAAAATAAGTGAAAGTCCAATAAGTGTTGACAAATTTTTGATAAATTAGCTGAGTAGTCGAACCAAAGTACATAGTCTACCATGTACAATTCATTGATTGATATTTTGGATTATTTCAAACAATCGATATTTAATTTCCTTTTAAAAATGTTTTCACTATCAACAGGACTTTGAATAGTCAATGTTAGAGGTAATAATGTTTTAGTGCTGTTCGTCAATGTTGTTATTGCACATAGGTGCCATAGGTGTCTTTGAAGAGGCCAGAGTGAAATGTAAACAGAACATCACTTCATTACCTCTGTCATGTTGTCTATAGATAGCGGTGTACTTATGAAAGGAATTGTACGGCGCAGCGGCAGCTGTACTGTAGGTATACAGGTGGTCTCCTACCCAGCTTATTACAGGTATTTCCTGAGTATACCTGTTTAATGTTCATTGTCTTGTTGCGCTGTGTATGTCATCCTGTCTGTTGTATGAGCTCTGTTGTGTAGAGTACAAACTGTGCACTGTCTGTCAGATGCGTGTTTTCTTTGGGCTTCCTTTCGATCAGTCAAGGCAAACTGAGGGAAACAGAGTGGTGATGCTGTCAAAGCAGGGCCTGAAGCAACAAAATACCGAATTTTTTAGTTCCGTTAAAAAAAGGGACATATGCCTTTTGAACTAACAAGTTGTCAGAATTTGGATGTAATTACACAAACATCTTTTTAGTGTTTTTTTACTTTTGCAAAGTGACACAGACTGTAACTCCATTTAATTGCCTCACGTGGAACAAGCTGGTCCTGTTACTTATTTTAATTTAATTCACAAGGACTTGTTCCCCCAGAATGCATATTTTCGCATCTATTTTGCCTGAGTGTACCTGAGAAAACATGTCGTGCATCACACAGCTTGTCAAGAGTATCTGAACAAAGGTGGATCCAGCTCATTTTCAAGGAATGAATGGATTGTATGGGTAGTGTGGCGAAGGGAAATATATCATCCAATCATCTCCTCTGGACAGGACCCATGCTGCCGACCTT
Source organism: Albula goreensis (assembly GCA_022829145.1). Lineage (NCBI taxonomy): Eukaryota > Metazoa > Chordata > Actinopteri > Albuliformes > Albulidae > Albula > Albula goreensis. The sequence continues at coordinate 31,223,160 of CM040753.1, forward strand.
CTTCCTGTGCCAGGGTTCAGATTAGCCCTGCCAATCGTTCTCAGTAGCTCTCTGCTTCATTCCAATGACATTGTGCCAGTGTGTCCAATGACCGGCCATTCTCTACACAGCGAAACTCAGTGGGAGAATTTAGTTTAGCCGACTCGTTAAGTAGCTTTGCGGGGTCAGGCCCTCTCTGATTAAAGAGGTCAGACGGACAATGTGATTGCCCGACATGCCATATGTTGAGCAGTTGAGACTGTTGAGTTTGAATCGTCTTCATCGAGGTACGGGAGAGTTTGATTTTTAAACATTGTAAACCATGCTATTTATAGAATGCTGTCTCATATAATGGTTAAGTGGTTCTGTTCTAGAAATTTTTAAATGTAGACTGGAGGGTGAGCAGGTCAGGTACGGATGTCGGAGACCAGTTTGGTAACACAGATGTGAATGGAATAGTTGGGATGGCTTAATTGAAGAGAGTGCCAAGGCCTGGACCAGTACAGGTAGTCTGGTTGGTTTGGCCGATGATAGGCAATAGGTAAACTAAACTGCACATGTTGTAATACAGATTATGACAATTGAGATGTTAAAGTCATCACCATAATACCTTTTTCTGTGAAAAAATAGATAGTGACTTATTCTGAGAGTGAGTATAGAATCCCAGAATGCCTTGTTTTCAAAGCTCATTATTACCCTCTGCACGTGTGTGTAAGTATGTGGATTTGATACCGAACAGCTCTGTGTTTATCGTCTGTTTCTTTCAGACATTCACCAGGTTTTATGTCAGCCAGAGAGGAGATCCTGAGAGTGAAGCATGTTTTGCAAAGTGACATTAGATCTAGAGATTGTGGGTGCTGTATATTTTCGGCACACTGTGAACTTTTTCTCCACAGTGCTCCATTGTTCCCTAGCAACGGCCTCATAGCTCCATCCAGAAGACTGATAGCGCTGTATATTCATGGTTTAGTGGCAGTACTGAGACTGTCACTTGTGCTGTCAGTTGTTTTCCCCTATTGCCAGCTCATATTAGACGAACCCTTACCTTCACCTGAAATGTATCATCGGACATTAGGTATGTGTTTACTGTGGACCCTGACTTTGCCGGGTCCTTTATGAAAAGCCTTTGAGCTGTTTGTTCTGCCAGTAATCTCTGCTTGTTTTAGCGGACACCCAAAGACCAGATTTCTTCTCATGTTTCATGAATTTTAAATGAAGAAAATAATTTTTTAGAATATATTTGTGATGTGCGTGTATGCGTGTGTGTGTGCATGCACTTGTGTATTTATATGTGGTATGTGTGTGTGTGTGTGTGTGTGTGCACGCACGTGCGTTTTTAACCTGAAAACCGGGTTTTTGCTTGTTAAAGTAAATCAGGTCAGACTAAAGTAAGACAGAAATATCCTGTCATGGCTCGGAAGCGACATCTGCTTTGACTTAAGATTCATCTTTGCGGTTTATACATGATTTAATCTGACACGGCAAACGCCTAACAAAATAAAGTTAATTTTTCATGGTTTGTATGTAATCAGAATTCATGCTCTCATTTTGTTTCTTTGCTCCACCAGTGAAAACGCCTACCGAGGAATCTCCCCACATGGAAATGTGCATTTTGAATTTGTCTAAGAAAATAGGTCAAAAAACGCTAAATAGTCTTTTTTTAATTTTGTAGTTTCTTAAAAAAGTAACACTTGTAATTCACTCCAACCGATAGCAGCTGGAAGAAATGATATGCTGACTGAAATTCTTTGAGCGGTTCTAAAAAACCCGGTCCAGTTGGAATTTGCTCGGGGTACACTCAGTCATGTCCATGTGTCCAGCATGTGAATTTGTAGTAAACCCAAGGAAGAGGTCCTTTTTCCAAGAAATAAAGCAAAATTACTAAATGATAAATCTGTTCATTTAGCAGTTGATCAGTTTGCTCATTGACATTTTTGTAAAAATCAAAGTATTGTCCATATGTCAATATGCACCAGTCTCAAATTCCTCACTCCCCAGTTGTCCTAGGAAACAGTCTACTGCACTACCAATGGCGGTGAGCTGCATGCTCACCTTTATACAAAAATCTTCAACCTTTATTTGCCAATAATAGTCGCAGTGGTGTAGAATAATGGTTAGGGAGCTGGGCTTTCAGTTCAGATGTGGTGGGTTTGATTCTCCAGAGGTCTACTGAACTTATCCCAGAGTTTCTTCAGTAAAATGAACATCTGTATAAGTGGATAGTATGTAGAAATATAAATGCTGTAAGTTACTGTGCTTAAGAGCAAATGCTAAATAGACGAAATGTAAATCAATGTGGTATACTGATTGCAGAAGCTAGGGTAAGGTGTCATTGAGTTTGTGTTTGTTACTCTTTATATAAAGAGGATAAATCAGCACATTTTTGGTGCTTGTTTCCTACTAGGACAAGCGTATCCAGCAGATATTAAATTTTGAACTCTTATTTAACCATGGGTTGCAAAAAAGTTTCTAAATACAGTCTGGAGCCTGCTTTCCTGCCTTCATCAAAAGCAAAGAAAAAAAAGTCCATTCTACACCAGGAGATTTGCACTAGTTCTCGCTGTTCTTTTTTCATGGTATGATTGAGGGTACAAAAACCAAACAAGCAGGTTGGAGAAAAAGCTCTTCAGGCCTGGGGGTGGGGGTTGGGGGGTGGGGGGGGATGTTGGGCGTCAAGGCCCCGCTGTGAAGCAGCCTCTTATGTTCCTCTCACCCACGGCGCGGAGGTGTTGCCCACAACTTTCGCTGTCCCCACCCACTGTGAAGGCCCCCGGCAAAGACTGCATGCGGATGGAGAAAAATTTGGTTTTGCCCTCGCGTTGAACTCATAGAAACTTCCGCCGCACTGGTACTTTTCTCCGGCACGGGACTCCGTGTGCGTCTCTGCGATCCATGGCGGAAGGGCCTCTAGATCGATAGTCCGATGGGCCGTTCGCCACCAAACGCACTGGGAATGGTGAAATGGTTTGCTGTCATTTACGACCCACCCCATAACCTTGAATGAAGGAACAGGCTCTACAACTAAAATAAAGGAAAAATGTCATACATTCATCATCATTTATGTCTTTTCGGGGGCTCTCTTTTATGACCTCCAAATAGGATTGGAAAAAAAAGTAATCCCAGGATCAGATACATTTGTTCCTGTGCATGCGTGCTTGTTACTGCATGGTGATCAATACAGAGATCCAATGTAAGGGTACTACAGTGGAACAGAAACCTGACCACCATTTCAGCCCATTGATTCCTAGAAGTAGGATACGTCCCTGCCTCCATTGATGGAATCACTGTATCTCGTTCCCATTCACCTCTTTGGCTTCAGCTGATACCGGAAAGGGAATGTGTGGCCAAAGCAGAAATGCATGAGAATATAAACGCTTTTCTAGATGAAGGAAGCCTCTTGCAGGTCATAACCACACTGACAACCAGCCAATCAGAACTTCCGACAGGCTCAGGGAAAGCGGCATACATTAATCGAGAATTGGCTTTGTACCCTGCTGTGTGGCAGCTTACAAGGGCAATTTTCATTGCCCATTATGCACAGAGATAGAGCAAATGTCCAAGACAAAAGGGTTACCAGCAGTGCTGGACATAGAGAAACATTATAAAGCTGCTGGAAGCACTGACGGCTCTATGTTCTTAGAGGGATCAAACCCTTGTTTGAGTGTTAAGCTGTCATGGGTGATAACGATCTAACGGAGACAGTTTTCACCTGTCATATGCAATTGACTCTAATCTGGGAGGATCTTTGGAGATGTAGCTTGATGGACGTTGCGCTGCGGTCTATGCCGAAGAATGGGTAAGAATGTCCAAATGGCCCCTCTCACACTGGTATGGACTCTAATTTCCTGAAGTGGGTGAGGTGAAACAGTGGATGCTGTAAGTGCCACACAGCAGGGCCGCTTCCAGGCTGGACTCAAGCACCCCACCCCCACCTACAGGTCTATCTAAATATTTGATGGAGCTGCCGAAGCAGGTTGCTTTCCAGACAGGGCTGAAGTGACTTACGGTGGCCATGCAGTATTCATGGGCTCGAGTTCAGTGATGATAATCAGTCTATGAAGTTGGGTCACCGGAAAGCAACGGTGAAGATGGATGTGTAGAACTTGAGCTTATTAAGAACGCACAACGTAAGGTCGAAAGGAACATGCTGCCTAAGCCTAAGGGATGGGAGTGTGTGTGTGTGTGTGTGTGTGTGTAAGTGAGTTGTGAGGGGCGTGTGTGTGTGTGTGTGTGTGTGTGTGTGTAAGTGACTTGTGAGGGGCGTGTGTGTGTGTGTGTGTGGGAAGGGGGGGTGTCCTGTATGTGCACACACCGAACTTGTTGAATTTTACAGAACTAACACTCTTTTTTCAGTTATAATTCCCCTGTGCAACATCTTGACATATATTTACATTTCATTCATGCGAGAGACACTTTTACAGTCTGTGCTATTCTTTATTAGCCATTGACCTGATTGCCTTTGTGTGCTTTGCATGAGCCGTAGTGACAGAACTGTCACTGCAGTCGTTTCGGTATTGTTCTGTATTCAGAGGGGGTACTGCAGGTTTATACGTATATAAGGGAAAGAAGTGTAGATAGGGGTACCTATATTCTCAGTGCATTTCGAAAAAAGACTTTGAAAGGACTTTTAGTGCTTATGATGTATCTCTGGGCTCTGCTTCAGTTTTCCCAAATCTGAAATCTCTCATGAAAAAAACATGTCTTAAGCATCAGAATTTGACATCAATGCGCTGAAGGTTAAAAATAGATGAATGAACACAGTCCTCTCACTTTCCCACAACTCTTGACAGGTTTCAGAAAACTCATATCCAACTGTTATGTGAAAATCGGAGCATTTTATGAAACTGCTTATGTGGTATGGCGATATAGGCATTGTTTATATTAATACAGCAACATGCAGAATGCACAAATACAGTACACATGACATCACTGGTCATATGTAATTAGTGTTTTGATATGTAGGATGTTAAGAGAGGCTTTTTGTTCATAATTAAAATGCAGGTTTGAATGAGAGCGTAATGAAATAGTTCATTATAAAAAAAAGATGGAATATTGAATCTTGGGAGCCCTATAATGGAGTAATGCAATTCAATATCTTCCCAATAAGATTACCAACGGCCTTTGAACCAGTAACATGGTAAATTAGAATTAATCGCACTTGGGGAAACATCTATATGTGCCTGTGACTTAATATATTTATATTATAATGCACTTTTAGCATTTTCAGGGGAGGCAAATCTAGTGCAGTTTTCATGCAAAAAATGACATGCGGTAATGGAGGTGATACTGTAGAACCACCACTGGAAATATTAAAGAGAATTTTAATTGAATCATTTGCCTCCCTCCTGTATTGTATGTGACCCTTTTGTTCTTGCCTGTCTCTGAGTGAGAGAAATTGAATGTAAAGGTTGCGTAGACAAAGAAGCTCAGAGTACTTTGTAACTATAAAATGTCAGATACAGACAGGAATGACAGAAAACAATAAAACCACAGGATAAATATGAAAGATGAGTACCGTATGGTGTACCAGCAACGTTTATGACCACCCTTTCCATACAGAATGTCGGGGTAGTATCGTTAATTTGTTGTTGTTATCATCGGTCTGGACATATTCATTTGTTTAAAACCAGATTGATCGTGTGGTGTATTGGTTCTTCTGCACCCCGCTGTTCCCTGTCCGTGGCTGGTGTCAAGTCTGGCTGGTGTTCCAGAAACATCCTCTATTTTTCTCTAAAGGAATCGTTTTATAATTTGCATTAAGTACAGAACTTATTTTGAGCGCAGTTGGCTCTTGCATTTGTGCTCATTAGTGTAGGACTGAAGGCACTACCCTAAATAGGTCAGCTTCCCTGAGAGCCGAGCCGAAGCGCTGCATCTGTTTGAACGAGGGAGAGTTTCCCACCCGCTCACTGACATACAGCTTCACAGCACCAGGCTAATGTCCACCGCTATTCTGTGCGCAGTTCTTGGTGTCTTGAGCTTAATGTCTTCGACACTGTCTGCTACAGCACCTCTCTCCTCTCCCCAACTCAGAAGCACTCCTCCCCCTCTCTCTCCCTCCCTCTCTCCTGCTTTTTTGTCCATCCACGAGAGCTGATGTACAGCAGTTAAAAGAAAATGCTCCGATTTTAATATTTAAAGTCACTGCCTTGAACTACTTTGCTTTTGAATTATATGTTTGTACTAGACACTAATAAAAATGAGTAAAAATGTCTGTGTCAAGGCAAGGCATACCACAGAAAAGATATTACAAATAGTTAAGGACTTAATAAATATTTCATAAATCCAACTTTGAGAAAACTGCTGTGGGCAAAAGATAACCAGAATTCTAAATCAAACAAAATCACTGGGTTCAAGCATTAGACGGTTACTGTAATATGGTATTTTTTATTTACTTGGACATGAGCAAAATATGTAAGGGATTGGATAGTTCAAATATTTGTACAGTCAATATTATAAATTCCATTTTTGCGGTTTACAAAAAATATGCTATATACTCTGTAGATACAGCCTCTGCAGAAACACATCTTAGGAAATTTTAAAAGGTGTACTGCAGATAGTAGCAACAAATATAAAAAAGTAACTGAAAAACATATACTTTAAATTTTTTTTCTGTGGCTGAATAATCTTCCAGAAGTAGAAAAAAACAAGAAGGCTTGCGGAGATACTAAATAACAGACGAAAAGTACAACTATCCCAAGTGAAAAACAGTGTTTATGAAACTGTAACTGTTGATTGGCCCAAGGACGTCTGTGACTGACAGGTCACTGTAGCTACACCCATCATGGAGTTTATAAAACCTCATTCTACGAGATAACCCAGAACCCAGGAGCAATCTTAAACCGAACTCTAAGATTTTACATATAGAGGCATTCAGCAGACAGTGTTTTTTGAGAACTGCTTGCATTTTCTGCACACTTCATTTATACGGCTTAATATTATACAGTGCGTTGCTTACTGTATAAGGGTACAGAGTTGGATGACTGACTCCCTCCCATTACACTGCTCAGCTACCCTCGTACACATGTTCTTAGGCTTCATATACAAAAGGCCAGAGTGTTATTGCTGGCTGGTTTAATGCTATTTGCATTACCGTAGGGCGCAGAGTTGGTGGGTGGAGGACTGGCCTGTATGAATCCTTTGATGTTTTTTGAGTGGGCACCACCCCGCTGACAGAAGAGCGCTGCTGCAGCATAAGAGGACTGTGGAGGAACCGTAGGGTGATTTCATTTGAGAGCTGTATGGTTCTATTTGCTTCTAAGATAGCAGAGCAACTTGGTATGCAGCTTCCACGGTGCAGTCTGGCTCAGTGGACCGGGTACAGACTATGAAATGTTACTTGCATCACAAGAGACCAACACTGCTTGCTTTCCCATTTATCTCACTCTATTTTTGTCCTGCTCTGAAAATCTCACACAACAGAGTTTAAGAATGCAATACAATGCCATTTTGGCAAATAAATAGTTAAGGATTACACTGCAAACTTCCTCTGCATGGTGACAAAATACCATTGACTGATTCTTTTTTTTATGGATTATAGATTATTGCTTTTGTTTCTGCCTCTTCTACAAGGAATATGGAGAGGTCTTTAAATATTTAGATGTCATTTCTGTACAAGGATTGGATGAGGATAAACAATGTGACCTAAGAAAACCTAAGAACGCTGGACTAAGGACACCTTTTCACTGCCATTCTAACTATAGACTTTATCTCAGACCATGTGCACAGTGTTATTTTTCATTCTGTCCACTTCAACTGTGAATCTAAAATTAAATTAATTGACAGAAGTAAAGCATTGAGACACGTTTCACAGGATTCTGTCATTCTTATAGCTGCAACAAATCGTTTAGTCAGAAATATCCAACCATGTCAGATATGAGTCCAATGATTCATGGATTCTCTTTGTCATTTTTGAGGTCAATACCCATATCTCTAAAAATATCATATGATGACACATGAAATGAAAATTAGGCTTAGGTATATGACTAAACCTACATTTTCTCAGTCTATTGGTTCTGCAGGTAACCCATATGGTGTGTGTCCCTTTCTTGTCATATGTTTGTAATGTTATAAATTTATTATTTAAGTTGCAGGGGTCGTAGAAGCTAAGTGATTAGCCTAGTGCATTTAGCTGTCTTTCAGTGGAAAGTATCGCTGTAAAGAATCGATGGAAGGTCTGTATGTGACTCAGAGGAATGACAGACAGAACAATTTAGGAACTGCTTGAATATCTGGGCTGGATGGAAACAGTTTTGGGAGGCAGGTACATGTCTACTCGTTTTTTGTTTTTGTATATCCTGGAATGTGTTTTAACACAAAAATGAGAAATAATGTAAAAGTATGGCATTGCAGAGGAATCAAGACTAAAAAAAAAAGAAAGATAAAGTTGCAAACTGCATTTGATAGTCAGCACTGTGTCAAGGTTTGTCAGGGCTGTGTGACAGGCTCTTTATTTATGGGTGTTAATGAGCAGGGGGGCTGACAGGCGCTGCTGGGGAAACGGGTGTGTGTGGGTGGATGAAGGGCCCAGGCGAAGGGCTTGGGGGATCTGTCTGAGTGTGTCACAGCATGCATGATTAAGGTTTACATCAGCCGTTTTAAAACGGAGAGAGAGATCCCAAAATAATAACAGCGCTTTAATGCTGTACCGCCGTCTCGCTAGCCAGCCACGCGTAACCGACAGGGCTATCGCGCAGTTCGCTCACCTGCCGCGGGAAATACAGTACGGCATAGCGGCCGCTCGGAACAACGGCCTCTTGACCCACGGGAAGCACACCTGAGACGTTCACAAATGTGTGAAGGATCTTTGAATCGCTTTAATTTTGAGCATAGTCGTACTGGCCGGTCACGGGAGAAATTAGGAAATATGCTAAGGTTGAGGCCTTTGAGTGGAAAAAATGAAGTGACTGATTAAAGAACGTTGCATGTTTACCAATTTACCACTAACGCGTAAGTAGTATGGTAAGGCTGTTGATTACCCTCAGTTCCAGGAAAATGGGATACTCTGTCAAAAAAAGGACATGTGATTTCACTGGTTTCAGTCAGCTTATGGAGGTCGCGTGATAGCGCACTATGTACAATAACACTTTGATACAGAGGTGACTAATGTGGCTTAAGACTGCGTGAGCCATGTGTATAGAGCCGCCCTTTCTGGTTTAATCTCCTCCCGTGCTGTGTAGCCATATGCTGTCCATATCACCAGATATAATGAGCGCAGCCTTGATGCAATTTACCTGTCATCTATATGTTCGATACAGCACAGTATAAATATGACTGCACATTCAATTCTGTGATGAATGTTATTGAATATTATGTATTCTTTGTGGAGTGTATTTCATTAAGTAATTAGTATTTACAGACTCTGTTCAAGCATACGATACTAAACGTTTTGCTCAAGGCCATCAGACCAGTGCAGAGGATTTAAGCCTGTAGTGTTCAGGTTTCAAGTCACGTTCGCAAAACACTGTCCCAGATGCTACCCTGCCTTCTCTTCCTTTCCTCGTGCTCTTATTTTCGGTGTTGTACAGCAAGAGTGTTTTGCCTGTGTGTACCTCACAAAATAAGGGACCACACGGTTTAGGTGTATTTAGAGCAGACTGCTGCTTCCTGTTTGAGTTCTAAAATCTCCTCCCACACACGCCCACTCTGAGCTCTGCCCGGGAGAGCGATGACATCACTGCCGTACACAGTGCTGTCTTGTCTAATGCCCTCACCCTAGGGGAAGGCTGCCCAGCCGGTGGCTCCTATTGCTCCCCATTAAATTGATCGTTTCCTCTAATCTTTATTTAGATTTAAAATGAAAAAGCCTTTACGAGTTCCATTGTGGGTATTAGGTCACCCTTGCCTGGAAATTTTGTGCTTTTTCGGTGTTTTCCCCAGACAGTTATTGGCCCCCTCCTGCTGTTTACATTTTGAGGACAATCCTTTGGCTGCTTTATTGAGACACACACACACACACACACACACACACACACACACACAGACAAATGCACACTCACACACTCACACACACAAACAAAGATGCACACACTCTCCATCTCTCTAACACACACACACACACACACACAGACAAATGCACACTCACTCACACACACAAAGATGCACACACTCTCCATCTCTCTAACACACACACACACACACACACACACATACACACACACGCGCACACACTCTCCCTCTCTGTCTCGAGCACATATGCACACACACACACACCTTTTTAATGAGGATTTAATGTGCTTTCAATGAGGGTCGGTCCCATAGCCCTCTCAGCTGAAGCAATGTGTGTTCGCCTTCTCTCTGGTGTCTGCTGGTGGGCACAATCAAAACCACATGTCTAGGGAAGACATGTCACAACCACATGTCTACCAGTGCTGGAGGGTTTGCCCTGGTGAAATCCCTCATGTTTCCCTCAACAGGAAGTAGTAACGCTTCAGGTTTGTGACCAGCTTAACACTATCTTGGAAGTGTAAAACATGCTAACATCTTGTGCTGTTTGTGGGCAGAGTATTGCTAGCATAAAAGGGTAAAGGCTTAAAGTACACTTGAAGAATACTCCTCTGTTGCTATGTACCGTAACTGTGGCACACAGTCTTCCCCTCTTTAAATCACGACTCTCTAAAAACTCCTTTTGGACCGACATTGGCTTACATAACCAAAGCCACTCATTTTTTTTCCCATTCCCATTTGTTTTTGCTGCGATCGGAAAGACAAATATTCCAACCAGTAATTTAAACATGAATTAATTGACAATATTGATCCAGTACTCTGGTCCAGCTGTATTTCAAAGCTCAAAGCATACTGCCAAATGTTTATCCACAACTTATACAAGACCGCAGGTTTCCCTGCCAAGGGACTTTTGACGTTTAATTACCGAAACACATCTCTGACTGTCTGAGTAAGAAAGCTAAACACAGTGCGAGCTCCACGGCATCCATGACTGAATATGATCTTGTTATTGCAATGAAACCGTGGGCTTGACGGGAAGGTAATATGCACAATAAAGGCCACACACAGTATCGGAGATGAATAGAGGATATGACGTTGTGACTGCACTTGCCGTGGTGGTCTGCCTGCAGCGTGATGTGTGGGGTGTGACCCCCTCGCCACCACCGAGCCGGTCTCGCCCATGCCCCGCCCCTTCACAATTCACAGCTCATGAGAATGAGCATGGCCGGGCTGTGTTTTGTGTTGGGTACGCAAGCTGCCGGAGGAACCGAAAGCAGATGTGGTCCCAGATACATCTGGCACCATGTGAGGTTTTAAATGGAGGGGGGGTGTACGGTTCGATGCACTCCTGCAGACGTTAGGAACGATTCATCACACTTCCAGAAACAGCGGGCGGGCAGACTTTGCGTCATACCTCCAGATTTTTACTGTACTGGCCTGTTCTGGCTCTTTGTGTTGGATGGTTTTGTTAGCTGCTCTCAATGCATGCTGGGTATTATCTCTCTTATGTTGCCCACACACTACCAGTGGAGAGCATGGTACAAGTGTAAACATCCAACTCAGAAAGGCCAAACCAGAGCAGTGGATTGTGGTGTGCATAACTAGAGCTGGTATACAGAGAAACTGTGCTGGTCATGATGTGGAACCTTCCATTATGCAGTGCCCAAACTGTATGGCTTAGAAATGACTATAAAACGCATATTATATGAGAGAGGTTAATACTTGGGTACTGAGAGGAAATTAAATCACAGCGTTCTCTGTTCAGTCTCTGCTTATCAATGTATGTCAATATGAAGAGTCCGACCAATGCAAGATTCGAGAAATACAAGATTTTTGTGCCTAGAATAGCATCTCTCTTATAGTGCACACTAATATAACAACTGCGCTGACCTGAAATAATATGGAAATGAGGTAATTAGTTTAATAGGTCAAACTCCAAAAAAGGGAAAAACTCACTGAGTTAGTGGCACAAAGAGCTTGTTGCAAACTGTAGCCAGCGTTGCCCTGGATGCTAGTTTACAGGAGTCAATACATAAAATCTGGAAGGTAGGTTCAAATCCGGGTGAGACATCCAGCCGAAATAGGATAAGGATTCATTTGAAAGCAGTCAGACACGCACACGCTGGCAGCCTAGCTCTCTCCGCACTGATCCTCTCTCATACTGTTGCCACATTCGCGGAGACGCGCCAAGCCGCTGTCAGCGAGCTGCGCAGTTGGAGATCTGCCAGCAGCTGAGCCGTGCGCTCTTCACTACCATTATCTCTCTCTGTAGATCCCCCCCTGTCATTGACTGTGAGCAGACGAGCGGTTAAGGGGAGAGAGGGGAGACCGTACAGGACTAGACACCACCTCAGCCGTCAGCGCTGCGGCAGAGGACAAGAGAATCAATCGGGCATGAATTCAACAGCAATCCAAACAAATCTGGCCTATTTTTACATATCGTATCTACACTTTCTCTCAGTATCTTTGTGTGCCTTTTTCCCCTCATATTTCACAATAATCTCACAATAAGTATGAAATATAAACAAAATTTGAGGGTTGGAAGTAATCTCTTTAAAATATTGTGCATTTAATTCTCTTCCCAAGACCATTTTGGTTATGTAGGCCATGATGCATGACGCAAAGCATCTATTCCTCAATTGCCTGCTATTTCTGAGTGGGTACTTTGTTTTGATTACAGCTTATCTGTTTTTTTCCCCCTCAGCTCTGGGTATTGATTTCTGGTTCTCTGTACGTGCGCAAGCAATAGATGGCCTGAGCAGTATTACCACATTTGGGTCTAAACAAATTACACATTTGAACTCTAGTGTCCATCTTGTGAGCCAATGTGTGACCTGTTTAATTGGGATTCGCCTAATTACCGATGCTGTGCACATACACCTCTAAGGGTGGGTAGGAATTATGCAGTGAACACCGCAGATTTTGATTACAGATTTCCATGAAAAAAATGGAAAGCAAGTTTGCCTGAATGCAAACAATAGTACAGTTTTATTTACATATATTTAATTTTCTTTTTAAGTTAACAAGCATATTTAAGAGCTGCATAAGTTAAATGTATTTTTAAAAGAGATCAAACCACATAGATCCAACAGTACTTATAATAACAAGTAAGAAATGCTTTTGTTTAATGTGTTTGGTTTTTATGCGTGTACGGTAGCTTAAATTGTATTATTTACTGTATATTAATGCTTGTTGAGGATTGCCATTACCTTCCAGGGAGGCATTAATTAAATGTGACATCTCTGATTTTTCTTAAGTCTTGTTTAGCGTGTTCCATGAAGACAGTGATGATATTAATTTGTCATCATGCAAGCACTGTAGCATGTCATGTGTATGCATTGTGAAAGTACATATGTCATAAATGGTAAAAATGGTGCGCAAGCAAAAAACAAAAAGTAAATGTTTACACTGAAAACTTAATTATATTAGAATAGTTGTGTTGAGACCACCACAAGCTTGCTTGGTGGACACAACTTGTATTTGTTGGCTAACTCGTGAATACCTGTAAGAACAATCCTCTCTCCCTTTTGGTTTTGTAAATGTTAAAATCTCTGGACCCACTCTCATATTAACTCTGATATTAACCGTATCAAATTATCTAGAGAGCAAAATACAGATCAAAGTTGCTAAAAATCATGGCCCTTTCAATATATTTCAGCTAAGCTTAAGGCCTTTACATTTGCACAAACTGGATGAGATACTGTGCATTAATATGACATGGTTAATTGGAGGTGAATGTATGTCCCCAAAAAGAGGATTGACATGACTTTCTTTTCATGATCATATGATCAGTTCTTGTCTATATTAGTATTAGTATTAAAGTAAAAATGATTGCACTAATATGACCTGCTGCAATGTACTATGGAGGAAATAATAAAGACATAATATTTTGTATGATGTCACCACAATATTTTATTTGACAGAATGTACATTTTGAAACAGCTTTGTTCATGTATTTTGTGTTTTAAGTGTGTAGTTTCTTATTGGCATAGAGGGCTATATATTTTGGCTTGTTTGAGTCAATTTGTGACTTGAAAGTTTTACAATCCATCAACTCCAAGACATCAAACATGACAACACACATAAGCCCATGTTGGAAGAACTGTTGTTTTGCATACTATCACCATGAGCAAGAATGAGACTATTGAACCACACTGATAAAAATGGAATGACAGCAGCTCATTGGTTTGACTTGGGGTGAAGCGAAATGTCAAACACAAATGCTAATGGTATAACTATTTTAAACTGTTGTCTTAAGAATCTCACTGCATTCATCATATTTTGAAAATAATACCATGCAAGGAGCTAAACTAATGTGTTAAATATAGTTGTATTTGCTTCCCTTGCCTCCATTGAACACAGCATACCTGGTAATCCTTCTTCCTTCTTCCTTTTCATGACTTAATTTTTCAAGAAGAAATATTGAAACACAAAATACTATTCACTGGTTAGATGCAACTACATATTTCCCCTTTTGTAGAAGTTTTTTGGAATTAGGACATCTTTAGGAGAAGGACTTTGGAAAAATACAATTCACTTCCCACCTCACAATACATTCATTTTTGGGCAGAAAATGAGTGGAATACTGTGATCCAACTGCGTATATAAATTAAAATTAAGAATTAGATGTAGAGTGCGTCATAATAACTGTCACAAAAATACATATTTTAATGTTACTTTACTGTATGTGGCCCTTTCAAAACTCTATAACTCCTGAAAATCATTACTGTGAGGGGAAAAAATTATCCGCAGACCTTTCTAATGAATTTTTTGAATTGACTCACCTGAAACAAAACGGCATCAGAACATACATAGTCTTGGAAGATACGCTACAGTAACTGCATCAGTGTACATCTGAAATATAATATAGGGAGGAAATCCAAACAAACTTGGTAGTTTCTGAGTACCACTACTCAGAAAGAAATGCAAGTAGGTTCAGTTCTCTGCATGTGCGCAAGATTTTCAAGACTGTTAGCTCAGTCCTCGCGTGTGTCTCCAGTAACCTGACCGACACAAATTTCGTGACAAGAGTCTTTCACCACGAATATACAAATACTGTAGGTTCGGATGAAATAACCGCCATATTACCGGACAAATTGGACGACCTGCTCACGCTGCAGTGTAGCCACCGCTTCGGAGAGACAGTAATTCACTTGCAACGGGGGTGTGGTCTCTGACATCACTCGTATTAATACAGTACTATAGCACTGGGGCTTTGAGGTCGGACTTAGCCACGCATTTTCTGCAAAGGCGAAGCAAACGTCCAGTACAGCGTTGTTTCCTTAACAAAACAAAATTATTTTGTGGTGGTTACAAACCGAAGCTATCTTCTATACCCAATTGGATTGCCGACCTGACGAGTACCGAACACTGTCTTCCCAGCTGAAACGTAAGTTTCCGCTACATTTTAATACAGTATCACTGTAGTTTCTGCATGCCGCACTGAAGTTGTCTTGTGGCTATTATTCACCCAGACATACACGTTTTGCAAGTACTATGTTCCCACGATGTTCTCCGCATTTCCACCGCTTAGCATGCAGTACCATATGCAAAACAGGGGAGCATATTAACACTAACTCTTTATTTATATCGCTTACTTATAATATCGCATATTTGAATTATAATAAATATATATACGTGTTGCTTGCAGTATTGTAAACACATATTGAAAGCAGTTCTAACCTGATATAAGGGGTTTGATCTTGCCTATTTTTAATGACAGTTATGCAAGCATGCCATGTTCCTATGTGCATGAAGATACATAATCCCAATTAATTGGGAAAAGTGAAGCAATTCACAAAGTCATAAGTGTGTAACAGTGATAACTGCTATTAATAATAATGATGGTGATACTCAATCATAATCATTTTCAGGTTTCAGGGCACCGTGACCTGTGCGCATGGACTGTGTTAAAAGGAAGTGATAAGAAAGTGCGTGTCTATCTGCACTGGATTCATGTGGTTCGGTGCATGGGTCCTGTGGCCACATTTGTGACTGAAGCGTGAGGGTTCTTGATGAATGTTGCACCGCTATCTGTGGAGCTCTGCCATCTCCGCAGGATTTAAGGACACTCGGCACGGCTGTAGGTCACCCCGTCCCAAAACGCTGCCCGCTTCCCCCGTCGTGGACTCAACTCGCAAGTTGTCTGTCTTCCTTCAGACCTATTACTGCCGGTGTCGGTGTTTGTCTGCTTATTACATGCTTTCATCAAGTCTCTTCAGTGTGTATACATTTATGATCTGAGCATAAAGGGAAGAAGCTATTCACCATCCAACAAATACAAGTTCATTTGAGTGCTTTTTCACCCTCAGCATATTGTGCAGTTGTGGACTTTCAACCTGGCAGCTGAATGTAAAGAGTATTACAGGAAGCATTAATGGGCTGTCTGACTGATTAGCAAAGTTTTCCTAAGGGCGATAAAAGCACACCTCCTGCAAACCCTTGAAGCTCATGAGATCCCCAGACCATGGGCTCTGACGGATTCCAGTACCGCGCGCTCTTCGAGTACAAGAGGGAGCGAGGAGACGACATTTCGCTGGAGCCGGGCGACATCCTGACCGTGAGCAAAGTGTCCCTCCTGTCGGCGGAGTACCAGGACGGGGATGAGCGCAGCCCCAAGGGCTGGCTGCACGGGACCAACGAGAGGACCAAAGAGAAGGGAGACTTCCCCGGGACGTTCGTGGAATATGTGGGGCCGGTGCGGGTGGGTCTGCCCTCAGGGAAGCCGTGGCCCAGACCAGTGCCACCAACCCCAGGGGGGTCACAGACGGCAGGGGCTACAGCTGCCGCCGGAGGTGAGTCCTACCATTCAGGACGCCTGTGATACCTATCAGCAATCAGATATATAGCCATCTGTTAGTGTAATGGAAATAAGGTCTGTTAAATATCAGTGTAATGTATTCAGGTAAGTGTAACTGTATACTGTTTTTCCACGAGTCAGAACTGTGATGATGAGACTGAAGTAACTTACACTACAGGCGGCGGTATGGGAGAGCCAGCTGTTTTAACAATGGTGTCTAGAAGTGATTGTCTGAACTCTTTTGCCACATACACACTGTGAACTCCTCCTGAGATGCACAAAAAGTCACAAGCAGGGCCCCATAAATGTTTGAGCCAAAATGCTTTCATGTTTTGAGTAGAGAATGAAGACAGAAATGAACACATTCTTCATTCCCTCCAGAATTGTAAGTTCCAAGATGAATTACGCTTTTCTGATGGCTGTTGAACAGCACTGGCATAAATTTAGTTTGTTGCCCCATCTTGTTACTGAATCGATACATAATCAGTCCCAAGTGTTTTTGTTGCTAATGTGGAAAAGCTTAGGCCGGTAAGCACCAAGATGGAAGACAAAAAGATGCTGAGATTTCATGACTGTGACTGTTAGAGGGAAAATTCATAAATTATTCCGCGACCCTGGCTTTCTTTGTGTTCAACGAGAGCCCACTTACAGCAGCAAATGCCAAACAAAGGAAATCCGGGGCAAGCTAACAAGTGACAGAGTTAACAGAGGGGTTTAAAAAACCTTTGAAACCTCTGAGTGCATTCTGGTTTAATAGGGCTCAGTTTTGTTGCTGTGAGTGTAGCCCGGCGGAGGTGTGGTGTGTTTTTCTGTGCTCGTGGGTGTTGTGCTGCTAACTGGATCAGGCTCCAACAGTGCCGGTTTATGCAACTGTCTGGTGTGCTCCTCCTAATATAAGGAAGATGGCATTGCTTATTTTGGTCTGTCTGCGTGCTGCTTTCTCACCACTGTCGCCTTTGTTTGACAGCACCCTTGAAAGTCTTTAGCCCTCTGTGACCATGACAGAATATAACATGTTCTTTACAATTGATCATTGGTAGCCTAAATTTTATAAGTAACGTATTAAACTGATTGGAATTGTGTCTGCTTGAAAGTTACACAATCTGCAAAGTGTTGAAAGCTCAGAAAGTCGGGTTTGGGGTGGAGATCATTTGATTGTATAACTGTTCGCTACGCACAATGAAACACCTCTTGTAACCTCTTGTCTCAGTGAAACCGTACAAATATATCTGAAAACGATTAGGTTGCTCTTGTAAATTCCTCCCATGGAAATGTTTTGTTGATTGGCTTAAGGAATAATGTCCAGATGAGGTGTTCGTTTGATTGAGTCTGGCATGGTTAAATATTTACGGATGAAGGAGACTAAGACACGTATATTATTTATGCACAAAGAGTCTGTGCACGGAGCAGATATCACAATAGCTGCACCACTGAATTTCAGTTACAGGTTTAATTGCACATAAACCCTCGTAATGAATACACATTACAGAGAGTGAGTGCGGTTATACCGAGAGTGAAGCGGTGCTAAAACTCTTGCATGGTATTGTAATTGTTATTACTATTGATTAAAATTTCTCTCCTATTGTGCAAGTGTTCAGTGGGGGACTAGTTAATGTTACACAAGTGTGAGTTTGACAACAGCTTAATTCTTTAATCACTAATAAATTCTTTTGAAAACTGAGTTTTAGCTGTAAACAACACCGAAATAATTTTCATAATGAATATAAAGGGGCCTAAAGTATTCCACACAATTGTATTTTGGAGATTAGCAGGCTGGAATCCAGCTGGATTCGCACAAACATTCCTTTTCTTGGTATTTCATAAAAGGTCATAGCGGTTTTCAGCTGGGACTCCATGTACCCAGGGGGTATTTTAACATTTGCAGAGGACATTTTGGGGATGAAGGTAAATAATCATAGATAGAAATAAAATAAAGGGGGCAAATATCGTAAAGGTTAAAGTTAGAGGGTGCAGACTTGGAATTAAATTGAAAAATCTCTGCTGTGGTAGTATCAGTAAAAAGACTGAATGTCGTAAGCAAACTGTGTTTAAAACTCACCTCTCACCCCTAGTTCATAACTATTCCTGTTTCAGTCTATTGCAGTGCTTGGGTGAAAGGATACCTTTTCCCCCACTATATTTTTAGGTTTTAAATTTCACCTTCGCCTCAGAATTGAGCTGGTTTTTGACAGCTGATAAAGGTTGCAGGTGTCTTGTTAGTAAGGCCTAATGCACATATGCAGAACCCCTTGACACACTGACATCACATCCCTTGAGGCGACAGTCTCCCAGACTTCCAGAGCGACCTTCAGGAGCATGCCCTCACACTATTGTTCAACAATATGTAGGTTTTCTATTGAATAGACAAAAATGCAACAATACACCATAAGAAATTAAAGAACAATCAACCTGGCAAAGTTTTAAAGTGTAAGAAAATCTATAACAAGCATTGGTGAGAAAACCTGTTCCTGTTGTACAGGCTGAAAAAACCTTATCCTTATCCTTATCAAATTTTGGATTTTTATCGGATTTTGGAATATTTGCATATACAGCCATTCCCAACATGCCTTCGAGTTCCGTTATGACCGACCGATTGTATGTCAAAATGGAAGTAAGTCGGACGTATGTTAGCATGCCATGTAGAAGTACACATGTAGGCCCTAGCATATAGAAGATGTACACAATGCTGGGACACTATCATACGCACGCAGCTGTTAGCATTGGCAGATGGAAGACCAAGCGTAACTTTTATATTTACATGTATTTCTTCTTTTTTTTTTTTTATTTATACAGTATTTTTTTTTTGGTCATATGTACGGATGGACATAAGTCGCATAGGTCAGGTGTGGAATTTTCCACTTTTGGCGTCATTTTGGCACTCCAAAAGCATCGGATTTTGGAGCTTTTCGATTTTGGATTTTTGGATTAGGGATGCTCAACCTGTATTTGAAAAAGCCAGTACTGTCACAATAGATGCATTTCAACTTGATATTGTAGGAACTCAGATACATGAGGGTTCAGTTGGAGGAATTCTCTCCTTGGTATCTCTGTCACATTCTGTGAATTCATAACACGTTTGCCATATTTTTTTGTGGCATTTTTTTCCCTTTTATTATATAAACTTGCTGAGTGTGATACATTGTGTAGAATATAACACTGGCATCAGATGTTGATTTGCTTTCTGACTGGAACTTCACTGGAAGTTGTAAGATTAAATGCATCCACTCTTTTAGCTTACTATCTTGTGTTTCTTTGTGTTCAGGAATGGCCATTTCCGCCGGTATACCACAGCCAGGTTTACTCACTTAGGTAAAATTCAACACAGTTTCCACTGCTGAGAAAAGGTCAACTGTGCATCTTTGCCCCTATAATCTAGTGTTAGCTTGTTACAAGCAGACTGGTGGTGGGGGTTAACAGAACTATGTGGTCATGTTGCTTCAGTTATCGCTAAGTCTTCCATGGAGTATTACATAAGTAGTAAAAACATACATATTCATATTTCGATTACATTTGTTTTCAAAAGTTTTTACAAAGGTACATGTTGTCCAAATTAATTGTCTGTGATAGAGCTATCAACTGTGGCAAAAATTGGAGTTTGAACTTAACCACTATCTTTGTGAGATGTTGATAATCTGCTCTCAGCCATGTGGACGGTATACTAAGCTATGAGCATCTGAATTTAGCTGGGAGGAACTTAGCTATGTATGAAAGAGTTTCATTCAGGTAAATTATATAATTTACATAAATAGACAATGCTATTTATGAAAACAGACTTTGGTATTCAAGTACCAAACTTTCATGGCACACTGAAGGTCATAGTTTGGGCATAATTATGTTGATAGCTAAAAGTTCAAAGACTAAAACAGTTGTTCAAACTTCCAGTTCATCATTGAACCTGACAAAATTGAAAAAAAAAAAAATTTAGAAGAGAGTCAGAGTTCAAACGTGAATGTCTCTTTGTGATGTAGTGTAGTTGGCATTGCCATGGAGAACCATGGAGGCCTTGCCACCCAGGCCTGGCCATGCTGCAGCAGGGTTGGGCTCCGCCCAGCACAGCTGCACCAATGGGAAAAGGGCATGGGTGATTGAATGCAGCTGAACAGATGGGTCTGGGCCAGCGTTAGGTCCTCTCTCCACGAGGTTCGCCACTCCTCTCACAAAGCTCATCAAAAGAGTCGCGGCTGACGTGTGTGGGCAGAACGCGCTAATAGCCTTTATAAGGCTCTGTTTATAAGGTCATAGTCTCTCCCCTTCATGTTCAGCAGAAATACAGTTTGCATCTGTTTCGGCCGTAAACATTCCAGGCTGTAAAGTTCCGCAATTACTGACTCTGGTTTCATTTTGTAACCGTTTCGTAATTCGTTTTACGAGATCGACTGTAATCCGTGACTTTGAATGACTTGTTTCTTATCAGATACCTCTCTCCACAATGTAATGTAGGTGATTTAGCCTTCTCCTTTCCATTAAAATGAAGGACAGGGTTTTGTGATGGTGATTTCTTAGCGAACACCTTGCTGTGTTAGCATATCATGCTTGTGTGAGTGTGAGTCATTAGCATGTCTTTATGCTGCTCCATAACAGTCACAGTAAGTCTCTTTTAATTAAGCCCCTCATAGTACCTCCCATCTCTCACAATCAGGGTTAGCCAGTGTCTAGATGCTCCTGTGTGTTTCTGTGTGGGTCTCTGGTTTAGTGAAGTGAATGATGACTCATAGACACTAATGGTAAGAAGAGGACAAGCTCATTGTGTAGGGCCAGACAGATGACACGCGATGCAAAGTGTACACTGGGAAGACAATGATTCTCTGGGACCTCTTAAAGGAAAAGGTTGATGGGTTTTGCTTGGATCAATATGCTACCAGCAGCCAAATGAGCAGACAGAGCTAAATTGCCTCATTTGTACCTATTTCTGCATTAGCAGGGACAAGGGTGAACAGCAGGGTGGAGGCAAGCTCTCAGTCTTCGCCGATATTGAAGAAAGGAAAATGAGCTTATGCTGCACAACACATTTTCTTGTTGCAACTGGTCACTATCCAAATAAAACTATTTAGGCAAAGTGCAGTGTAATTATGGGATTTTCGATTGATGTTTCTTTAGTGAAATTATGAACACTTACAACGAGCTGCAGTTTTATAGTCCTCTATGCTTTTGTTTGGGTTTTTTTTTTTTCCAAGGAACCTGTAGCTGAGTGTCATATGGAGGCAGTAAAGTTGGGTGAAGCGTTCAGCTGTAGCAGGGTTTGGGGGCGGGGGTTGCAGACATTTGCATGCGTCGTGTAGGCTGCGGTCCATTTGAACCTGGGAGCGTGACTGTCCCATGTGAGGGGCGGCTCAGACGAGCTCCTGGCAGAACACTCGCTGGCGCGCAGATGCGTTATTGAGCTGTGGCTGGAAATACAGCGCGGTATTTTCACATTCAGGCTTTTCTCAATTGGATTAGGCTGGGACATATTACCACATACTGCTAAGGATTTCCTAATGATTTGTGCACCGTGCTCTCACATGCGCTTTGTACGGATGTAAATATATGTTGAATAACATGCATTTTTCCAAAAAAATATACATTTTTGCACAGAAATATGGCTTGATAAAAACAGAACAAAAATGCTGAATATGCCATCTTTGTGTAAGCATAATTTTTAAATCTGTGGTTTTAATACCTCTGGAATTATGCTGTATTCAGTGTTGGATACTTGCAGCTCAATAATCAGCCAGTATGTTTGAAGCACACATTCACTGGTAGCTTCTATGGGTTTTCTATAATCAAGTAACTCACCCGGTAAAAGTATTGCACACATGAGAGAGAACTACATAATGACTTGAATGGGCGTTGATTCTGTACCCAATCAATTATTATATGTAATAATTGATTAGAAATAATAATTATAAGTAGCGATATTGTTTTGGTTTTTAACCAAATTGGCTAAACTATAGGGGGAAAACTGACTGTTATTCCATTGCTGATACTGCTCAGATTCACCCTGCAGAAATTAGCATCCCGTTCCTGAGGTACTCCCTCCTGGCTGCGAGCGTATTGACAAGTTATCAACCGGTGGGCTTTGCTGAGTTGTAGCCGTGGCCGGTGCTGATAGGATGAAATTCACTCCTGAGGGTAATCCTGTATCACTGACAGAGTTTGAGCTGCAGTGTCAGCACACTTCACCGTTCCTGTTAGCGCGCTCTCAGAGCCATCCTCCTGTAAATATAATGCTCCCTCCTGGTCAAGTGGGGATTGAGGGTCGGCGGGAGGAACAGCTAGCATTATCATTCAGCAATGTTGTTCTACTGTGTCACTAAAATGTAAAAGCTCAGCACTGATAGCATGTCTGGTTGCAACGGCTAACCTGCTAGGCGCAAATAAACACATTTTTGGCTAACTGTTGCAATACCATTCCAGGTGGATATTTACAGTAAAATGTCAGCTGCATCAATAGTGACTCTGTTGTCATGTGTGTGAGATGAAAGGGCCTTCTTTACTCTTGGAGCACATTCCGAAACCCCTTAAGATGGCCACGGGATCTCCGACTCTGTATTATTTGGACAAGTTTATGAAAAGCAATGAAAATTCTAAAAGACAGAACTGTAAAAATGTTGCAAGCTTTACTTGCTAACCGTGAGTTATGTTGACTGTCTGTGATTACTGTCTGTGCATATCTGAGTTTGTCCTGCCTTTTCAAAAGCAGTGTTTGCTCACTGCGCAGCTAACTCATTTGCTCATTGTTCACATCTAAAAAAGTTTTGCTGCTTACATGTGGGGAACCAAAGAGAGAATATCTGCTATTTTAGTATTGTACATTATAAATATTTACATGGTACAAGTGAATATTAAAAAATGAGTAGATAGAAATATGAGTACATGAGTCGATTAGTACATGGAATGTTTCTGCATAAACTGTATCTTTCAGTTTAAAGTTCAGTCATCATGTAAGATTTGTATATGACTGTTAATAACATTACCCCTGAAGTTTGTAGCGAAATATTACTTTATTTGTAAATATTATGCCATATAGTTGCAAAAGAACTGAAAGGACATCCTCTCGGGTTGTCTTGCACCTGTACTCAGACCATTTTTAGCGTCACAACGTATCTTTAGTCTGGATAGCTGTTTGTGAGCTAGCGACATGCAAGAAGACACAACATTTGTGTTGTTTTTCAGTTGCTGTAGCGGTTGTGGCTTCTCCATCGTTTCCTTTTCCAGGAATCCTCTAGCATATGATAAACACTGAGTTTTTCTGAGAGGGAATCTCAGTGCTGTAAATCTCTTCTCTTTGGTTCGTGGACAAAGACCCAGAACTGAATAATACAAAGCCATACACAGTATGCTGCTCTGTATCTCTTCCCTGACTGTTAACAAGCAACTTTTAAGCGACATGAATTTTCTGCTCCTCATTGTATTATATTAAGAGTTATTGCTATGCAGGTGAATTTCTTATTTGTTACAGTTGTAATCTTCAAATTGGAAGTACAGGAAAGACTTGGTGAAGTTTTTTTTTTTACAATGTAAAAAATTTTTGTTTGACTGAGGGGAAAATGTTGTCATTTTTGTGAAATGCAGGTTTAATATGTTAGGGCCATGACTGGCTCATTCAGCACCTGCGGAATGAAATACTTCATTACTTTTTGTTTGCCACGAAACCGCTGAGTGCTCTCGCAACTTTGTGTCAGAACATCCCAAAGTGGAGGTGGCAGGGCAGGGGGTGGGGGTGGGATTCATCTGGGACCCAAATCCATAATTTTAGAGAGCGACTAAGAGCCGCAGAACTGAGATTACTTCAGCTAGTCCTGGCTGTTGTATGTGAATGGAGTTGTGTAGCAGGCTTTGAGTGCGGATTTGCTGTAATGAATAGGTGGAGTACCCTTCCTCTCTGTTAGACGGGGGGAGAGAGTGGGACGGGGCAGTTGGTGGGGACTTCCTATGGTGCACGGTAAGCTCCCCTCAGGCCGCCCCGGCTTTGAATGGCCTCATTGTGCCCGCCTGGGAGCTGTTGCTGGAAAGGGGCGCGGATCTTGGCACGGAACGCCATACGGGGAGAAGACCTAGGCTAACCATTTGGGGTTAAAGGGTGCCAACTGTCAGTGCTGGAGAGGAGAAAGGAACCTCTGTTTGTTTGATAGGCTGGTTTTTTGGGGGTATGGGAGAGAAATTTTCTGCCTCTGGAGCACTGGCTCTCAGTTTGAGAGGCAAGTTAATTTTGAAATAGATATGCCTCAAAGGACTTGATTTTTTTGTCCCTCTTTCTTTAAACTTGTATAGTGAAATGATATTGATTCATTTAAATGTTGTTTTGTATTGATTTGTCTCATTACCAAAATGGAGGGTGTTTTCATTTCCAAACCACAATAAGGAATTCAGTTTGAGAGACCATGAAAGCTGAAGACTGAAGACTGAACACGGAACAAAGGGGCGAAATAGAACATTCCCCAGCAGGAGATGTCAGTTCTGGGCATGGCGGAATCGTACAGCTCCTCAGAACTCTGAAACATCTCCAGTATTTCTGCAAATGCTGGGCTTCAAAGTAAATTAGGTCACGGTTTGCCAGAGACAGCAATATGCCAGTCCGCCTGAGTTTGCCCCGCAGTTAAAAGTATTTTTTCAATCCATCCTCAATCTTTTGACAGTTTAGCCAGTGTGCTCTTTCTGAAAACCCCCCAGTATAATAATACTACTTTCTTACTGTTATTACAAAAACATTATTGAAATTCGAAATCTCTATCTGTATCAGGTGTTTCTCTGTGTCTGACTTAGGTATGCTCAGTTTCATTTCTTCAGGGTTTTTCATGTGGCCTAGTGTAGCCTTGGGAGATCTTAAAAGTATTGAGAAAAAATAGCCTTGTAAAGAAGGCTATGTAAATGAAAAATAATTGTAGAACCAGGGAGTAGTGTCAGATCATTGTGTAAATCCAGACCCTCCCAGATTAAACAACATGGTTCCAACGCTGAACATTATCTTTGTGTCTAAGAGAGCCTTTTCTTTGAGTTCATTCCCCATGCCAGTAGTGCAGGCTCAGAATCTGTAAACTGTTTTTTTATGTTTACAGTGGGCTGGATTTGAGCACAGCTGGGTTGCCTGAGATATGCTGTCCGTTACGGTCATATCTATTGTGTTGTTTCCATTTTTCTAAATCCTCCATGATGTCATTCTTCAGATGTTCCAGGGGGGAACTTGTTGCATGAGAGAAATTGTGTAATTCTGTTACAGCGACATAGCTGCCAAATCAGTCAAATTTGTCAAAAAATGTATAAATAAAGGTGAACCATCGTGGCAGGAACGTCCGCCCCCTATTGTAGAGACGGTAACATGTTTTGAAGGTCAAGGATTCGGGTGCAGTGGAATTTTTCTCTCATCCATGGCATGTTGGTAATATGAGATGTCATTTTCCCCTTGTCTTACTGAATCCAGCAATTTTTTTTTGCCTAATGTCCTTGCAGTTGTGTTTTTTTTTTCTAGGCCTAAGCTATTTATACTCATCCCACAGGAGCATGGTTGTGTGAACTGAATGGAGGAAGAGGTTTTAGGTGATCTCTGTGCGCTTCAAAGGACAAATCGCTGAAACCACAAAACCGAGACTCGCGCTCTTTGAAACGCGTTCAAGAGCAAAGGGATGTTCTGATTAGACAGGGACTCATTATCAGTGATACCATTTACCCATAATGCCAATTTACCCTTTTCCCTTTAATTTCAGCATTTCTCTCTTCCTGTGAAGGGCGGTCAGAGGAATGCCAGCGCTTTCTGCCGAAGCCTCCGAGCTACATACTTTAATCAGGATTTACATTTGATTAAGCCTTTAATTGGTGAACCAAAAATGCTTTGTGGAGTTTCTTTATTTCATTTCATTTCATTTCAAAAAGTCACATGCAGGTTTGATGAAAAGTGGTAGATTGATGTCCCAAAAAAATCTAGGGCTTTGTGTTTGACATATGGAATGAATAATTTTATAAAGTGAGTTTTTGAATAAGATGTGGAAAAATGTCACTTTTACTGCAAGTGTAACTGTGCTGTATGGAGTATATTGGTATATTTTCTATGAATAGGCCATTCTGCTTTGTTGGAATGCATATGAGTTTTTTTTTTCCCGAGTCCAGTATTTTCAGTGGAAATCTGCTTTAAGAACTTAAGTTGAGGGATGAAGTGTTCCTTCAGCAGTAGGTTTGGATTTTTAAAAATGTATATGAAATGGGCATTACAATATTTGGTATTTACTTTTGTTTGGATGTTGTTTGGAGCTGCTGTCCTTGTACTGTTCTTGCAGGGTTTTTGCAGGGAACATGTAGTGCTGTATACAGAAGGTGGATTACATTTGTTTACCATGCTTTGTTGCATGAATTAAGTGTACAACAATAACGAATTTGAAAGGCTGTTTTAATAGTTTCCTGTGTACTGGCTCAAAATGTACTCATTGGATTGTTTTTAGGAAGTAGTAGCTATTATGTACTTCTTATAGTTAGCAGCAGAAGCCTTTCTGTTTTTCTCTCAGTCACATCCACGCAGTAAAGACTTTAATAAGCAAGTGAGAGAAGTTAAAGGGAGACCAGCTCTCATTTAAGAGACCAAGGTGTTTTTTTTTTCTGAGTGGAAAAGTAGAAGTCATTACACAGTAATGACAACTGTAACACCAAAGGGCATCAGAAGAGAGTGTATAGAGTGTGTTTGATAGAATGACAGTGTGAGGGAAGGACATGGCCGCAGTTGGATGTCAGCAGTGTCTGGAGTTGCGCTCGTGGACTGGTGGCAGTCTCTGTGGAGAGACGCAGGAATGCGCACGGAGCGCTGCGGCACGCACAGCGGCCCGCGTCTACAGGCTGTTAGGACCGACCTGACCACAGCGATGCAGGCCGTACTGCCCCCCCGACTCTGCCCCACCCTTGCCCCAGCGTGCCTGAGCCAGCTCACATAGGATCAGGAGGAGCAGACAACACCCCTCCGAAAAACCAGGGTCTCCACCTCACATTCCACTTGGAGGCCCGTTCTGCCGCTGGTTGAAGCAGAATGGGAGGAACAGCCTGGGGTTCTGCCAGACGGATCTAAACCTAACCTAGATCAACATGGCACTGCATGTCCATAAAGTCTGTTTAATGTCCCTCATCTCTCTTCATTTAATTTAAGACACTGTGCTCTAATTTCAGGCTCAAAACTCATGGAGCCAAGGCCAAAATACAGCACATTATCATATTATAAATGCTGCCATTTTTATTTCACAACAACACTAAATGGTGTGACAAAAGTAGAATCTTCTCACTTATCTGAACCAGATCAGTTTGACACTAGCATTTTTAAACATTTGGAGAACATCCGTTGTACCATATTGTGCACAAACAGAGCCTTACTCAAAATGTGACTGATGGATTTTGAACCATTTTTTTTTTTGTTAAAGGACTCTGGTAGGACTGTTACTGAGTTGTCCCCCCCCCCACAGTGGAGCAGCTGTCCCTTCGGCTTCAGGGTTTCCCAGCATGCACATGGTCAGGAGCCCCTCTGCACATGCTCTGTTCCTGTCCCTGTGCATTACCTGACACATTCATCTTCCACTCAATCTTATTGTCCTCCCGGGTTACCTTATCACTTTATACTCATTTTTTTGTCCCTCTTTGAAATGAGTGGCCTGCACAATTCGAGAGAATTAAAAACTCGCTGAAAGAAGTTCTGATGATGTACCAAGAAATGTGGAGAGATATAAAGGAGAAATAATTACTTTTTCATAATATTCAATGCTCAAATAATAAAGCAAGGATGAAGTTATCAGAATTTCTCAAACTGTGTCTTTTACCTTAATATAAAAATGTTAATGCAGGAAATGTTCTTGAAAATTCATCACCTGGAGTGGAAATTATCACAACATGTACGTCAAATTCTCTGCTACTGAATTTGTTCTTATGATTTTCAGCCTTCCCAAAATCCAATGTTCTTTTGAAGGTAGGAATTACTATGTGAGTCACTGGAAAATGCAGTATGCTTTCAGAACTGTAGTTTATGATAAAGGAGAACTCAGGAATACATAAGTGCAGTCTTGTGTTTTTCAAGTCTTCTTTCCTTTCTATTTTTAAAAGATATATTTTTTATTTATTTCTGTCATTGCTTTGAAAATCATCCGAAACTTCACATTTTAATAGCTTTCCTTGCACTTCTGTTGAGAATTGTCTTTGAAAAATAGCTTTGCAGACAGAATTGGAAATATAGTTGTCCTTTAGACTATCATTTGCGTACAGCTTCCACACCGGTTAACTATTATAAACAGTATTTTATGTATTTTATATTACTAAATGATTCATTTCTTCATAATTCCCTGTGTATGTTGTCTAAATTTATTGTAGTTTGTCAGTTTAAGCGAGGGTAAGCTATATAGCAAGGCACTACATGAAAATAAATTGACTAATATTTTTGTCAGCTGTCATTTCCTTAAATCTTGGACTTGGATTATTGAATTTCACTCTGTCAATATCCAGCCTCATATACCAACCCGTGTAGCATAACAAACAGGGACCAAGGGAGGAATTAGTAGCTTTTTTTCTATATGCTACCAGATTTCTGAATCTGGTAGCATATAGAGAAAGAGGAAAATGATGAGGTAATTCTGTATCTTTTTCTGCTGCCTGTTGTGGTCTCATATATCGCCATCCAGATGTACAGAGCTGTACAGATGTACCTGTGCTGTGTATTTTATGAGCAGCTATAGAATAGAGACTGAACATATCACTAACAATTATAAGATAACAGAGCGCTACCTAGCATTAGTTTCCTTTCACTAATGGGCTAATGCTATTATGCTATTCAAGGGGCAAACACAGCACAGGTTCTTCAACATGTGATATATGGGAGTTAAAATGTCTGTGTAGTCTTGTCTCTGCAGTGCAAATTTCTAATTTTACAGTGGCAAATTGTATGTTATCAAGCGAGTGTGAAGTATCAGCATTGTCTGGTGTTAGCATGCTCCATGCCAGCTGCACAAATGGGGGGTACCTTAGTGGAGTATTTGTCAATGACACGTATAATTGCATATAATTATATACATGCTGCGTATGCTAAGCAAAGCTATATATATTCTGGTTTCCTTATGCCAAACTGGTTTGTGCCTTTGTGGTTTGGAAAGATAATCATTTTAATTCTGGATAATATTTCAGCTCTGCTTGGTAGGCTCATAGAAATAAATATTTGAAGTACATCCACAAGAAACAGTGAGGGTGCTCCCTGATTTTGTGTTGTTTAACTCCCGAAAAAATATGGTGGAGTTCAATACATTTTAGTTTAACTGATCTTGTAAATATGAAGTTACACAGACCTAAATACATTTCCCCTATGAATGATTGATAAGACCAGTCAAGGTGGTAAAAGGTGTGGGTTTGATGCTTCCCTTTAAAATGATATTTTCTCTCTTTGACCAGATAGACTGTCTTTATTTTTTCCCCTTTAAATAACATCCTTCTCTTATGACTTGATTGACTCTTGGTTGAGAGTAGTTTCAGAATACAATAAGTGTAAAGGCAATCAGCTTCTTCTAATCATAGAGAAATTACATTATCCATTAACAAGAAGACCCAATATAATTGACAGTACAATTGGCAGCACACTGAAAGGCTATTGTCAGGAAGTGAACAGAAAAGTGAAGCCCATTTCAGAACTGAGAAATCACGGTGCTTTAATGGACTCTGGCTCTCTGTAAATGTGGCCAAGATAAGTGGAGGGGCACTCTCTCCACCAGCAGGGAGACTGAAGTGGCAGTCAGACCCAAACACACTGGGGCTCCTGCAGGAACCTGTATGTCTTTCAGGGCTGTTCTGTGCATTGCCTCTCAGTGTTACAGAATTTCTCTTTCTCTACCTGTCTCTCGCGCACACACACACACCCTATCATGCAGACGATGGGATCTGCCATCACCAGCTCTCAGCAAAGTAATTGAAGTGCAGGAAATCATAAGTTTACCATGGGGGCATCCCAAAAATAGATCTCCAGCAGCATGGATAAAGATCAAACAGCAAACACTGCCAGTGAATTCCCCCGCTGGCTCACGTTTTTTGGGAGCGCGAGGTGGGGAAGCAAACAATACTCAGGCATGAGCACCAAAGAATGATTAGAATTTTGGGTATATTTGGGGAGGGGATGCATCGTGATAATGAAACTGGAGCAGACTTTCACATTATGTGGTGGAGTCAGAATTTATTCTCAGTTTTAATCAGGCTCTACCATACACAATACAGGATTTGGCAGTGTTAGTTGAAGACGCATTGTATTATCCATTATTATTTTATTGTTTGATATTTTGCCATGGGAGCACACCAAAAGTAAAGCACTTGTGAAGAATGGAAAACAAGGCTGGTTTCATGAAAATTCTTCAGAAAAAATTCCTCAACAAATGCTTTTTGTGTAGGTGTTTCTTTTCACATCCCTCCTGGCGGCTAACTGAGGAAAAAAGTTCACTTCAGCTAACTGTGTCAGACATAATACGTTGGCTTTTTCAGTCCTTATCCCTAAAATATTTATGGAATTTCCTGTATTGTTCTGTGCTGCTTATCAAAGCTATTAAATCATAAGTACAGTATATAGATCCCTTCTCATTTGGTGCATTTAGGCATTCAAATATAGATGAACAATCCTTTGGTGAAAGTGCTCAGGAAAAATGGATGTCCTTTGGGGACAAATGCACAAATCCATGATACTTAATGACCTGTTTGATGTATATTTTCACAGGCTTTAATTAGAGGTTGTTTAAAAAGAAATAATGACGCCAATATATGGTCTTGATTTAAATATTGTGTGCATTCCAGATCTCTTTGTGGTTGAAATTTAATTTGCAGGTAGGAGTTAATTATCATAATAGGCAATTAGCGTAATCGGAAAAATATGAGGTATGTTTGTATGTCATCACTGTTACACCCCCCTACACCACCTATCCCCCCTTCCTCCCCCCTCCAAATCCACACTTGTTGCCAAAAGGCAGTCAGCAGTGAGGAATAAACAAGCAATAGTCAGGTCCACAGATAAGGTGCTTTTATATAGTTTCCTGTCAGATGGAATCAGCCTGGTAGGACTTGCCCGATTATGAGCATGGAAGGAAGAGGTATAAACAGTGTATCAGTGCCGGATATGAGGATGATAGAATTAGAAAAACACCACAGAGCAGCCGGCCCAACACATCAGCGCATCTGAGCCTGTTTTCTGTACTTTCTGATTGGATTCCCTCTGTGAATTATGGGATTTCCACTCGGGGAGCACCCACCACTCCGAAAGGAATCTCATGTGAAAACCGCTCGCTTTTTGCTTCAGGGACAATGTTGAAGGCATCAGACCCCAGCACCTCCCCAAGAGAGAAGAGTCTTCCATGATTGCCTGTGGCACACAATATTTCTGCTTCATCTCCAGGCTGGGTTGGGGGTTGGTGGGGTGGCGGGGGGAAGCAGTCGGCATGAAGAAATAACTCCATATGAATGTGACACCCATCAGACCGTGCGGTTCTTATCTCGGTCACACATCCAATTATCAGGGCCGGGTAGGTGGGATTGGAGAGGTCCCGTCGCTCTGCCCGCATGGTCACCGTCCGCCTGCTTCATAGATGCTCTCTTCAGCTATAATCAAAATGAAGGTCCGGCGTTGCAGGGCTGGGTGGTGGATATCATCACAGGCAATCGCCTTCCAATGAGGCTGCCCTGATAGATGCTGACACGGGACGCTCCGGTGTCACCCAATTGATAAATGCTGGAGGAGGGAAGCAGGAATCGCTCAGAACACTTATCATTTCAATGTCTTACTCCTGTCACATTTCTCCTCTTTTTTCATTCCTCAGTAAATGTGGACCATATTCTGTGACCATTTACCCTTTCATTAGAGTTCTACTTTGCTCCCTGAAACTCATCTCTCTGCTTCGGTGACGGTCTAGAAATATATTCTACCATATCTATACACCTTCCCTCATAAAACACATAGACATTTGGTATATGTAATCTTACCTCCGTTATAATCTCCCTGGATTAATATAATACACCATCTGGAGTCTCTTATAAACCTACATTCTCATTTGAAGCCCTCAGAAGATTAAAAAGGACCATTCTCTTCAAAGATAATCAGTAGATACAGATCATATAGCTATTATTAAAGAATAGTTTTTTCTTTTTTTAAACATTAAATATACTCCTCTTTTCTGTGTCTGTAGTTGTCAGGTGGATGCAGATTCTCTAGGAGGAAGCCTTATGTGGACTGTTCAGACATGATCATCTATCTCTATAGTGTCTTTGTTTCTATGTGACGTGCCATGTTTCCATGACTCAGGACAAGTCCCAGTTTCATGTAGGTATGGCATGTGCTAAGTTTGGGTAATGCAAGCTCTGTGTGGTGGTCCCACTGTATCCACTTGGCTTGCGGTTATGAGTGGTATGTTGAATGCCACTAATAAGATGCTCTGTGTAGTTTCTAGTCCATGTCATTCAAATCAGACCACAAAAATGCAAAAGAAGAAACAACGAAACAAACAAAAGTTCTCTGAATCACAATCTCTTTGTGACCGAATTCTTCCAGGAAGGATCACACCAGCAGTGTTCCACCCTCCCAAACTGTGATCCTCAGAAATAATCAAGCGTGGGCTTTCCCATACCGACTCAAAGTTCCGTCCCAGTTGGGCTCATTTGCTGAAATGGCTTGTGTTAAGCCTCGAACACAAATTCCTGTATCGGTTCCACAGGAGGAGGTTACAGCACGTCTGCTCTTACTTGTGCAACCTCTTGACACATGGGACTGATTAAATAGCGAGAGAGTCTTTGTTTCGCTGTTCCCCCTGGTCAGTCTCACGGTCTCTCCTCCCGTCATTAATTATCCCTCTGCCTGCTTAGTGATATTTATCACATTAGCAGTAATCCTCTCTAGATTGTATGTATATTTCGGCCCTCTTCTTCACTCTCCATCAACTTCACCGCTGGTCCGAAGAGACCAAGAGAGTTAGGGAGGGCGTTCATCATTTTGCCGATGCAATAAATTATTCAAAGAAAACAGAGCGTAAGATAATGCAATGAAACACTGCAAGCAGTCTTTGTTTCCCATGGGACCGAAGGTTTTATTAATGTAATGGTCAAATTAATGCAGACCCCCACCCACAGCATCCAAGTGAATTCTTGTTTGTCTCGTTGGCTCTGTGTATAAGCCATATGGAGCAGAACAACTGCAGGCCAACAAGTTCAGCATCAGCAACGTCCTCATGGCCCCTGCTGTTGTGTTGTTCGTACGATCAGAAGAGCGATATATGAAAACAAGCAAAGCATCAATACAGCAGCAGCAGTGCACTGACTGTGTTGTTAGTTGTTTGTTAACGTGCCTGTCTATTCATACGGTTGTCTGATTTTTACTTCTTTTGTTTCATCCACTGCCCACGTCATTTGAATGGATTAATTACAGCCATTAGACTATCCAAGTCCCAAGTCCCTTTGTGTTGGTTATACTCAGCAGTGGCTTGCCCAAGTGCTCATGTGGCAGATGCACCATGCAGGTGGTTGTTTTTTTTCTTTTAAGCATTTCGGAGTGCAGATGATTAAGGTGAGGTATGGTGTGACTTCTCCGAGAGAGAAAAAAGTGCAGTCTGAGCCAATGTGTGCAAAGAAAGAAACAAGGTTTGTTTCATTTTGAAGCAAATGAACCATTGCAGTGTCTGTAAAGTGTGTACTGTTCTCTGGTTGGAGATAATTTCCACCCTCATTGCTCCTGGACACAGAGACAGGCCTTCAGAAGGAAGAGCACCCAAGAGAGAGGAATATGTCCCCCCCCCCACTCCCGGATAAGGAGTGCTCTACAGTGTGGCAGGGCAAGTTTCAGGGCTGGCCTGACAGTTTTAATTAATGCAGGATATTCACAGCCAGCGAGGCACCTGGGCTTGCAGGCCTTTGTCACCGAGTGATGCGTTTCCGAGCTATTAACTCCGCTCCGCCACTTGACTGGGTATCGCTCACGCCACCTTCTCTCTGAGCCTCGTGCCTTCAAATGGCAAAACCCTCCCCAGACTGGGGAATTTACCCCTGCCACAGCTATCTAATATTGATAGCCTGGCGCTGCAGTTTTTGTGATTTATTTTTCCACTGAAGATCAGAGCTTTAGATGTTTTATTCACTTTGTTGATAAATATTCTAATGATGAAGCTTTTGGAATTCACAGCTGGTTTATTGCATCAGATTTGAGCAATTTTTACTAAGACAAAAATCCCCCTGCTTAATTTTTTTTCCTGTTTTTTTCCCCCCTCTTCTTCATTTTTTCTCCTCAGGGGATAGGCTTCTCAAAACGGATTATACCCGCCATGTGTGAATATTGTGCAAAGTAGGTAAACTGAAAATTGATATGTGGATTATGGTTTTCATTCCTGAAATTTAGAGGAATGATTCAGCGGTGTAAAATATCCCAAAGAAAAGAAGCCTAAAGGCTTGGCATCTGCTGGCCCTGCGGTCAGGTCCTTATTAAAGGTGAGTAGGTGTGTGCTGATTGGTTATGTGTGATCCCTGGTCAGCTCTGTACTCTAAATACTCCCACACTACCCCTAAAACCCAACCTGTCCCTCCACACAACTGCAAAACATGATCCGCAATGATAATATCTCACAGGGGCTAAGGCAGGCATTACATGTGGTCCTCTCTGTGCTCAGATTATTGTAGAGGGCAGGGGGTGTGCATAATCCTCTACCACTGAAAACCAGGCATTCCTTTGTTTGCCAAATAATTTATCTTTCGCCATTATTGTTGCCATTGTAATTAATATCACTGTTGTGTTATTAATTAGACAATTAATATTACACCTGAAGAGAGATGGAAAGGGAACAATGGATAGAGAGAGACTATTAGTAAGATTTGAATGAGAGCGGAGAGAGAGAGAGTGAGTGAGAAGATGGAGGCTGTGAACTCTAGCCCTGGTCTGTCTAATTGCTCCACTCTAGTTCTGTGGCAGTGTTTTAATTGGCTCATAGCTTTCTGCGAATGTGGCCAGAGGCAAACTGCAGTGCTTTTGTCAGGCCAGGGGGTGAGATTAAGAGAAACAGCCCACATCCGATGGTGATTTAATAATTCATCGTGCTGTCTTTGAGGCTGTCCTGCGCCCCAGAAGGCGGGGTAGGGGTTGGGGAGGGGGGGGACACAGATGCAGCAGCCCCCACCCACTCACAAACAAACACCGGCGCTCCACTGGGGCCCAGGAAGAGACAGCATGCACAGGGATTTTACCACAGTCCAGCCTTTTGTTTCTCTTTGCTTCTCCGCTTTTCACACTTCACAACTAAAGGGGGACCAGGACATGATTTAGCTCATGTTTGTGGGAACCTCATTGTTTGCTGGCAGTCTCAAGCAAGCATCTCTATAGTTGGTGTGAGGAGTTGGGATGGCATGGAATAATCTGTGTGTGTGTGTGTGTGTGTGTGTGTGCGTGCGTGCGTGTGAGTGTGTATGTTTGTGTAGTCTGTGTAAGCATGTGCGTGTGCCTTTTCCTGTGTGAGTGTGTGGGTTTACATGTGTGTGTTTGTGTGTGTGCATCTATGTGTGTATGGGTGTGTGTGTGCGCGCATGCATTTGTGTGTGTGTGTGTGTGTGTGTGCGTGCGTGCGTGCGAGTGTGTATGTTTGTGTAGTCTGTGTAAGCACGTGTGTGCGCCTTTTCCCGCGTGAGTGTGTGCATCTACATGTGTGTGCGTCTGCGTGTGTGTGTGCACATGCATTTGTGTGTATGTGATTGTGCGTGTGTTAGCACATACACACACAGACAATGCAGCACCCCTGCTGTCTCTTTAGTATTCTTGTGTGGATGCTGGCGGTCTGGAGCACACACAGCGGTGACACCAGATGAATTATTAGCTGTGAACAGGAAGGGGGGGTGATTGGCAGGTGGACTGTGCTAGGGAAGCAGGGAACACGCAGTGCAGCTCGAAAATGCAACGCTTTGTCTCGGAGCTTTGCAGGATCGCGCGCAGGCTGCGCTGTGTCTCTCTCTTCAGCATCTCCCACTCATGTCCTCAGGCAGCTATCCAAAACTCTGTGCAAAGACCACTCACTCACTCCCTCATTCACTCACTCACTCACTCATTCACTCACTCACTCATTCACTCAATCAATCACTCACTCACTCAATCACTTTCTCTCTTTAGCTTCTTAGCATTGAAGTTGTAGTATATTGTTCCTCAAACAAGCTTAACCAGCAAATTTTGCTGTCAGTATGCAAATAATATTTAATTATGTGTTACCTTATGGAATTATGTATCATAACTATATAATGTTTAGGAAAGGGGAATACACTTTGCTCTCTGAAAAGGCAAATTGTCTTGATTGTTGTGTCACCAGTTGGAATGCACTGTGGATAGGTATTTGTAGGTGTAGCCTGTTGAAGTGATACCTTCTGTGGTACCTACACTTAAACACTTTTCTTTTTTAATTAGTGTGAACAAAATCAAATTAATATATAATATTAACATTGATTTTATTGACAGGAAGAAAACATGTAATTTGTAAGATCTTGACCTGTCTGTCATAATACTTCTGGTCATCTTCCTTTTATGTTCTTTAGGTTAATTACTGTTTTTTTATCACACTGTATGGCTCGGATGATCGTGAGTTTAATGTGTCCCATATTTCTGAATATGAATTATATTATATCTGAATATATTATACCAGAGATGTAATAAAAAAACTACATTCTGTTTACATTCCAGCAAGTGTCACTGATTGTAGCAGAGGAGTGACAGGCTTTGTGAAAGCTGGAATATGCAAGTCGCTGGTTTGACATTCCCTTCGGGGCAGGGTATTAAGCACGGAGGTGTAATGGAGTCTCATTGCCGGTAAAAGCCGCTAAACAGATAAGGAATAAAAGCAATGTTATTATTTGATTATTTCAGGCCACTGCACCTGCTATCTCCTCGGCACAGTAGTCTAAAACATAGGAATAGCCCGAGATAGAGGTGTCCGTTTATGTTAAACCTTCCCGAAGAATCTTTACGTGTGCGCGATTGAAACGCGCGCACGATATACATATAATGTATGTAAATAAGCGGCACGGAAGCCCTCGTATGCGAACATTCATCGTAAATACCTCCGCGGCGTTCTGCCTCAGGGTTCCAGTGTCCCGCGGTCTTTTAATGGATGGGAATGTGCCTCTCGGTTTGAGCGCATTGCTATCTGCTTGAAGCCAGAGTAGCAGCGCTGATGGCTATAGAGTCTGTATGCAAATGTCTTCACCAGCTGCCCCTCATAGCCATTCAGTCTCTTCAAGGGATTTATTTATTTTACATAATCACTAGTGTGCTGTCTATTGTCCTTCTGATCTGATCTGGGTTTTAGCTCTCCCACTCTCACGCAAACGCCTCCCCTCCAGCTAGCAAGCTATAGATGCCAGTATTATTACCAGTATTGTTTATGTTATTAAGTCTCACCAGCACTATTTTTTTAATTTCAGAGACCTCGGAAGTGAGACTACAAAGCTGATGAAAAAAATGATACGTATCCCTATGATATCGTGTTCATCTTTGATATCGGTATCACTCTTAGTTTTATCATCTCATATTAAGCTCATTTATCTGATCACTTTTCATTGCTTGTCAGCAGTACCTTCCCTGTACCTCTCTCTCTAACAGCCTTTAGGATTAACATGCAATAATAGCTAATGAGATGCAAGCTGGATTGTTGTCAGATATGATTTGAGGAGATGACTGACGCATGGAGGAAATCCTCTTAATGTGAACATGATCCAATATTGCATCTCACGACTGACCCTACAGTGGAGTTTCAGACCGTACAGTTCAGTGCAGTTTTCATCTAAAGCTCCGACCGAATAGCTGTGAAAAGTATCAAGGTGGTATGTGTCTTTGAAGTGTCTTTGAACATCACATATAGTTTGATTTCAGTGCACATACATTTTCCAGGACACAATGCAACCTTTAATCGACTTTGAGAATGAAACTCCCAATGTGTGTTCTATATACTTAAGATTCAGTCTCTCAGACTATAGCCTTCATATTTAATCTAATTTGTTTCATTTCTATAATATATTAAATCATAAAAAAATATACTTTTTCTTGTCTGTAGGTTTTTGTTTTTCGCTCAGTGAGCTTCCTCATTGTATCATATAATTTTAAATGGGAAGACTAGTCATTCAGAAAAGTGTGATATGTTCAACTTGAAAGGACGAGTGTCATCTACAGAGGGGTCTGTTATAAAGCAGGTGCCCTCAGCTGCTCTGTTGCTGTTGAGGTCCTATTGTTTAAGCCTTACAAACACATCCTTCACTGCCTTCCCTCATTCTTACTGGTGCTGTTTGACCTCTACTATGATCCTTCCAGTGTCTGTGTTGCAATACTGAGAGAGCGATTTCTCACCTAAGGGATGTTTATTGGAGATTATGGTGTCACAATTGCACACACCCAGGCAGTACTGAAGGCCCATAGTGTGTGTGTGTATGTGTGTGTGTGTGTATTGTGTGTGTGTATTGTGTGTCGTGACACACTGGGAAGAAGGCCAAATGTTTAACCAGGTGGGACTACAGACAGCTCCATCTCTCCATCTCAATGACAAAGCCCCCCCCCCCATGTCTGTGGGAAATGCCTTTGCACAGCAGTAATTGGTTGTAACAGTGTTTCATACTTCAGAGATTCTCTGCCATGGCTGCTGGATTATGTTCCCATACCAAACATGTTATTTTGGAGAAAACTGTAGTGTCTCTCATCAGCTAGACAGTACCACATCACTCTGTAAATATATGGTATACCTGGTCAAATATATGGTCATACCTGTATTACATCTGCATTGAATACAAAATAGTACTGACATCTCTTCCATGAAAGTAATATATTGCAGATCATGTTGTAAAAGGGCGATGGGAATGGTTCTCTGCTGAAAAAACGTAGCGGCTGTAATGTATCCTTGGTTTGAGACCCTTGTTCTCCATGGGTATCAACAGGCCAGTTACCCCTGATTGCCCTAGCCGCTAAATGCCCCAGCCCCTCTCTCCAGAACAGGCCCAGATCCCTGCACCCGCTCCGCCCCCCTAGAGTGCGAGTACCCAATAAGCATGCAGAATCCGGTCTCCCGGCTGAGTTGATTCTCACAGGCAGTGCCTGGGGCCAGGCCATGGGCAAGGCCAGACCCAGCAGTGCTCTCTGTCATACACTACATCCTCATCAATATCTGAGTATGAGGACGATGTTCCTGCTAAAGGCAGACACAAAAATTCATCAAAATAGATCAATCTGATGGACCAGCTGAAATCAGGCTGGTTGATATATTATTAAAAAACCATACATTTATAGAATTCTACTTATGTGACTGGATATATGCATCTAAGACATGATTTTATTTTACTACTGTATTACTGCATGTGACATATCTTTTATTGTATCCACATTAAATTATTCCACTGTATGCCATTTTCTGGAGAAAAAAAGGGCAAAAGATGTTTTACAGTATGAGTAGTTTTATGACCAGGTCATATGGCACATGCTTTGACTGGGGCTACTGTAGCGGCTGAATTATCTACAGCTCACTAAAGCGCCTGTCCAGGTCTTAGCCTACAGTGTTCGGCGTCCAGCAGCACGCTGGCACAGTCACACTCACTTCATCTCATTGATATACGATGTTGTATATGCCTGAACTCACAAGCGTCTCCAGACATCTAGAAACTGTGAGGCGTGGAGCCATCCTGGGCTGCAGGTCTCCTGGAGGAGACAGGCCTTTCATTGATCCCAGCTGGCAAGCAGAGCCACGCTCTCTCTCATCATGCCTATTTCCCTTCACTAATGCTAATCTTATTGCTTCGGTCCATGCATCTTTTTCCATGACTTACCAGATAACTGTAGATCATAGCCTTATTGCATATTTATTAATATTATATTAACTAATGTTTGTTTTTTCCATATTTCATATTCAAAAATATCTAACCCTTTCTACAGTTTACATAAGACCTCTTTGATTTTAACTGCGGGCTTCTTTTACTGGGGAGGAGAATCACATCCCTTCGCTGACTGGAAGCTGACATGGGCACAGTAAGACAGGCTTACATAAGCAGTCCTCATTACACACCCAGTCTGTAAAACTAGTCTTGGCAGAACATCTTGTCAAAAACAACAGCTGCCACAAGCCTTCCCCGGTACAGAGCTTGGAATGGTCGCGTACTGAAGAAGCCCTGCTCCCACAATGCATTGCTCAGGAAGAAGACCCCTAATTAAGCATTAAACCGCTGCCCTTAGCTGCTTACGGCTTACTTTGTACTTTCCTTTGTTGTCTAAATGAATCGCAGTTTGTTTCATTTGCCCGCTAATTAAAAGGAATTTGCAGCCAGATTGTTCTGTGAACATAAAAAAACAGGTCTGTTGGAAATATGCTAACAATGTTTGAAATGGTTAGCACATACCGACTTTTATATTGTTTTTCTCAACGCATTTAGTTGTTTGTGATACAGAATTTTCGAGCATCCCTGCTGAGTCAGTGAGTAGCACAGGAACCGTGTGCATTATAGATGTTTGGCCTATAGGCATCGCCTCTCGAAACTCTCCACTACACAAGCGGAACGTTCTCACAGCATGTTGTGGCTCACAGACTAAGAAAAGACATGCACATATGTGCTGGCCACTCGGCCCGGTTCCTCTTCAAAGAGAGACGTTTTTAATCTCATCGGGATTGATGGGTGAAAAACAAAGGGGGTCAATTAAAAATCGTGATCATTGGTAGAGGTTGGCCGTTATCTGTGCCAGGAGCGGACTGAGTTCATTGTGATGGATAACAGACCGCAGACCCCATCAGCCCTGTCCCCGGCGCATTACCCCACTATCTGACCCTGACTGATGCAATTAAAGCGGCGTGCGGCATGCCGTGCGGCGCGGCGGAGGGAGAGGAATCGGTGGCAGGGGCGCGGGCATCCCCTCTTTCATCTAATCCACAGCAATCTCCAGCGGCTCTGATTAAGGGGGTTCATACGCCTTGCCCCCTCTCCTTTTTATTCTGCAGATTTATCCCTCTCTCCTGCAGATTTCAAACAGAGAAAAAGCTATCAGGCGGCTCGCTAATTTATGCCTTCAGAAATGGATGATTTTCCGCAGGTTTTTCTTTTCCGTGGCTTATTTTCTCGCCGTGGAATCTAAGAGAGATCCTGAGGCGAGGGCCGTCCCAAACGGACGTCTCGGCACGGCGGGGTTAAATCAGCCCCTCTTTGTCTGACCGTCGGTGCGTTTCGCTCCGCTCCCGCGCCGCATCATAAACACAGACCCTAGGCTTTACCGTCCATGGTAGAGTGACGGCCCACATCTTCATTCTGGAGTCTCCTCAGCGCCCTCTTATCTCTCTCTCAAAATAGACTGGGCCCCTTCTCAATACATTTATTTTTCATGTCCTGAATGCTTAATGCTCTTGACTCACATGCTGGTTTCAATGAGGAAATGTTCTATTAATGTTTCATGGTCAGGTCTTTTATTTCAAAAACAAATCTCATTGCTAAATCCTGCAGGGAGGAGGTGCTTTATCAGTCTATTTCAGACTGGAGAGTATTGGTCACTACCACCCATAGTTATCACAGAGTATATCTCTGAGTGCCTCTGTGTCTTTGTCCATGCCGGAGCTCTCCTGTTGTCTCTGACCGCCAGCAATGTCCCCTTACTCAGGACAGGGGACGGGAGATCACGTGCGTCCACAGCCAGTGCAGGTGACCCTGATAATGCAGGTTGTGCCTTCCATCAGTGCTATGGCTACGCTTAAGGAAACCAGACCCAGGGTCAATGGATCCCAGAGCACCACCTCTGAAACCAGTGTAATAAGACTTCTACACTGTGGAGAGCACACCTGACAACCAATATGCAGAGGGAACCTTAATGGACATTTGCATTCTGCACTTTCACCGAGTAGTTATTTGCCAAAATAAAACCATATTTATGTATTGCAATGCTTTTATGTGCATTAGTGTGTTATAGAGACAGCTGTTTTGTCTCCCGGTTCAGTGTGGGGAACAATGGACAGCTTGTTTACTCCAAACGCTGCACCAAAAAAAAGCACATAATAAACTGTGATACACCAATTATGCGCTGAAATTTCAAGGTTGATTGTAACGGCAGCATTTTTCATTGGGTCAGCATTATTCCCGTCGTCAGGAAACTGACATAGCTGATGATGAATGTGTTTTACGTTTCATTAATCACTTACTGAAAGGTGCGTGGAAAAAAAAGAGAAGTCTCGGACCCCTCCTTTGTTTGGCGTCTCGCTGCGCAGACGTGATTTACGTCCCAGGGCTACAGATCCCGCAAAGAGCGGTGCAATCAAAGTGACAAAGTCAAATACCTGACATATTTGAACTGTATCATCTGTGAATAATTGTGTTCAGCCATAAGCTCATATTTTATTATTTTTAATGAAAAGGTGCCAGTGGAATTCCATGTCAGTCTCACGACTCACAACAATGCGTGTGGGTTTGGGTGTTGAGTGCTAGTACTCTGGTCCCAATGCTGCATTTTATCATACAATGATATGAGAACGTTAGCTGAAGAGCGTGCAATCAGTAATGCAGTTACAATAATGAAGGAAATTGAGATTATCCACCTAACGAAATAAACTACAGTTTATTTCTTAATAGATTGTCACCCCCAGGTGTGTCTTAACAGTGCCAGTAATAGCCATACGTAAAAATATTTATGTTAAAATGAATATGGATATAAGAGATAAACATTAGCAGTACCAAAAGGGAAAAAAATATAAAAATAATGTATCACCAATTCTACAGAAACAACATGTTATCTTCAGCTGAAGCAGAAATAGGAATGACTGCACACATTCTATTTCATGCTATTGTAAGCAGTGTTCGGTAACGGGTTCACTTCTGTGAGAAATTCTATCCCATTATGCTGATGCGACAAGAATCTTTCTTGCAGTAGGTATCTCTCCTCCGATCTGTTTGTGTATGTTTCCATTTTTCTAGGCAGACTTTGAAATAATAGTGTTTGGTATTGTAGTATCCAGGCTCATAATCTGTCTTTGTGGAGAGGTACGAGCAACTGGTGAATCCCCTCAGTTCATTGTTATTGTGAAACAGAAAAAAAAAAAAGATCGGTCCTGTTCTTGTTTCTCGTTTTTATTAGATTTGATTACTCTGTAATTAGATAAGCATAGCACCTCCGGATGATTTTCCATATATGTCCTTTTCATTTCTTATCTGATTAAAGTTAGCTCTCAGGCACCCAAGCTCCTAATATAAAGACAGTGCCTTTTATTTAATGTCAAGCTTAATATAGAGAGATAAAGGGGAGCGACTTAATGAAAGATGAAGTTAATGAAACCGATAGCAGGAACCATTGAATCTTATCATAATTATAAATAATGTCACCTATGTAATTGTCCTTATATAGTAAGAATCTTATGGCCAAGTTAATCCGAATGGACCTGGGTGGTTTTTTAATCAAGCACAATCCTCGGTGGGAAATCTCCTGGAGCAGGTCCCATTGAAATGGTGAAGTGTGGCTCACATGCAGCTGTCTTAGGGGAACAGGTGGAGGAATGTAGGAGTAGATCCATTAATTGAATTTCTCTCCCCCGGTCCTGTCCGGCTTCATTAATCTGTGACAGGAGTGGGAAGCGGTTTAGATCATCCACACAAAACCTGTTAGCTGGAATTGCACCTGCATCACAGTCATCACAATGCTAATTGGTCTGGTCAGCTGATAAGCTGTGCTTTGTTTGTGTAAGGCTGTGTGTG
Organism: Albula goreensis; assembly: GCA_022829145.1. Classification (NCBI taxonomy): domain Eukaryota; kingdom Metazoa; phylum Chordata; class Actinopteri; order Albuliformes; family Albulidae; genus Albula; species Albula goreensis. Next base: position 31,267,540 of record CM040753.1, read on the forward strand.
CATGTGTGTGTCTGTGTATGTGTGGTTTGTGTGTGCATGTGTGTGTATGTGCTCGTGTGCTTTTGTGTGTGTGCGCGCACGTACGTGTGTATTTGTGCTCCTGTGTGTGTTTGTGTGTGTTTTTCTGTGCATGCACACTAGCACACATTTTTGTGTGTATGTGGGTATGTGCGTTTATGCAGCCACATGTACACATGGTCCGTTTAGCCAATTGATAAATAGCTACAGGTTTGATCAGTGCAGATTGTTCAGTCATACTCATCTTCTCGTGTCAGCGTGATTAATAAGAATGCTGTGCCCCACTCCAAATGTCTGACGAATGACTGTCCTGGAGCACAACCGTGGCAGAGTGGGAGGGGCCGGGCTGGACACTGAGCAGGTCTGAGGTATGTTTGCAATCAGGGGTTTTGATCATATTTGTGAGGCCAGGACCCTGTGACAAAACGAGCCATATGTTTCCGACACTGACAAGCTCATACCTGCGCTCATTTCTCACTGAGCAAAACGCTGAGGACGAGGAGGATGATGATGATGATGATGACAACACTGAGGAAGAGGGCAATGAAGAAAATAACATTGTGCTCCAAACATCATGCTCTGTCATTTCCTCTCGCTGTTTACAAAATTGTGTGTGTCACAAGTCTCATATACCATTGCTGGTCTACAATTATGGAGGAATTTCTATATTTTGAATGAATAATGTTAAGGGTTGAGAATGTGTCTTCATGGAAGTTGGGAGAATTCTTTCACATGAAAATGTTCATGTCACGCCAAGTACAGAGAGTACCAGTCAATTCCTCTTTTTTTTGTAAAATGGTCCAGAATGTTCTGAAGCAACAAGCCTCTCAAATAGCTTTTAAATTACTGGGTCATTAACTTAGTGTATTGTTCACATTCCAACCAAAACCCATTTGTTTAAAAAAAGAGAGTTTGAAATGTACAGGCTGTCCTTTCAGTTGAGTTTAGAAGGAACGCTTTTAGGAAATTAACATCTGAGGCGTAATTCAATTTGAAAACATGGAAAAGATGGAATGTAATGAGGTAGCGTGGTGAGACAAAAGAGCCGGAACTGAAGGGGGTTTGTTGTCACGGCAGCAGCGGGATTCGGCGAAGCGCAGAAACGCACATACCTTTCAGTCTCGTGATCCATGTCTACCCAGGTTTCCCCGACCCCCTGCCAAGCTGAGCTGCGGTACGGCAGCATAAGGGGAGTGTGTGAACATGACGGATACGGAGCCGAAGCGTCGTACAGTTACATATGGCTACGGCCCCTCCGAGACCGTACCTGCACACACCAGCTCTCTTAAAAGTGATGTCTATTCTAGCACAATTTTCCAGATCATTGCCTCGCCTGAAAACCTCTAAAAATGATTAATCCCGCAGTCAGCGGCGGGGGAAGTCACATGCTCTCGACAGGACACCATGGCACTCGTGCTTTTCTGATCTGATTTTTATTCTTTTTTTTACCGTTGTCTACCCAGGAGCCCCTGCCTGTAAGTGTATGGAATGATCTTCAGAAGGCCTTAGCATAGCATGATAGTGAGTTAGCAGTGTGCCTCCTCAAGCTCCCATCATTCTCAGATGCAGCCCACCCTCCAGGTTTTATCCCATTGGGAACGGAGATGCAGTAACATCTGCAGCGAAGAGGAGAATTGACCAGGAAGCCCCATATTGCCTTCCGTGTACCCAAGCCTACCTGCGGAGCAAGAGATGAGCATATTTACATGAGAACTCGTCTGGCGCACAGTTGGAGAAGTATCTTTCAGATTCATTTCCCCATTCATGTCAGCATGAGGCATTTTATAGACAGGCCTCTTGGCAACAAGCCTGACCTCATAACTAAGCTGGCAGAGTATTTGTAACTTTGACGAGTTGAAAAATTAAGCCAGACCCATGCTCAGAGGGTGAGGTCTGGCAAGATTAAACTGTACTTACCACCCATGCATCTAAACCATGATTACGCTGATGCCAAAGGCCTCTGTGACCTCATGAGCTGCGTGATGATTGACGCTATAACCTGGGTAAGAAGAAAGTGTCTCCCCTTGCGCTGTTCCCCCTCCTCACCCCAGAGACGAAGATGCACACTTCTCACCCAGTAAAGCTGGAGAAGTCCTGCGTTGGTCTTCCTCCGTTTTGGGTTTTGAGCTATGAGCTTTGTTTCTCCACATGAGGTAGAATGCTACATCTCAGGCCACATGGGCAGTTACCTGTTTTACATTCAGGTGTCAGGTGTGATATATGGAGGGAGGAATTCCTTGTATCTTGGAATCTTGTGGTGTTGAACATGATGTGTGAAAGAGCCAGCTGTAAGTATGAAAGGGGGCATTGTGTGTGTGCAAGCACGTGTGTGAGTGTGTGTGTGTGTGTGTGTGTGTGTGTGTACGTGTATACAAATGTCTTTGTGCATACATGTGCGTGTGTTTGACTGTGTGTGTTAGTGTGTGTATCTTGGGGTGTGTGTGTGTGTATGTATGCATGTTTGTATGTGTGATAGTGTGTGTATCTTGGTGTGTGTATGTGTGTGTGTATGGTTTTGCGTGTTAGTGTGTGTTCATGCCATTGAGCTGGGCCGTGTTGGGGCTATGCCTTTATTACCAGCCTGCCTCCCCTCTACATTAACTCCTGAGCGTGTCTGTGCAGCTCAGCGGGGTACAGCGGCCCGCGGCGTGGCCAGCAATGATCAGCACTGACAGCGAGTCAATGGGCAGAGGCTCTATCACAGAGAATTAACCCTCCTCCACAGCCCACGGTCGCCCACAGCAGCCCAGTCTCCCCAGTGCAGCAGTACTCCTCCAGCCCCACCTTCTGCTGCCTGGCTAAAGAGCCTGTCTCCCACCGTCACTGTCCTGAGATGCTCTAACTGGCCCTGACTTAGCAACTGTGGATAGTGTGTCTGTAAAGTGTCTGATTGGGCCCAGTTTTTGGTGATGGGAATTTTGTTTTGTTCAGGAGTTCAGTGAGTGGAGGTACAATCATCCCTTATAACGGTGGTTTCTCTGTAAGCATTGAGTTAGCCTGTTCTCTCACTGAGTTCTATCCTGTGGCCTCTCACAGCATCTTCCTTTAGCAGAGTAAGACCCTCCATGGCCCTATTCTCAGTGAATCAGTTCTCCTCTAAAGCTCCCCCCACCAACTCTACTCAGACCGTCAATGACCCATATTTTCAGGGCGTTTTCCACGCTACGCCGTTTTAAGCCATCGAACTTATTTTAGGAAATGTAGGAGGTTTTAAAAATAAAACGTTCTACATTTCCTCACCTACAGCTCCATCGGTTTGATTAGATTGGACTGAAATGTAATGAAATGATCAGACTGTGTGGCATTGATCAGCTTGTGTATCTAGCCCTTTGTGCCTTATACTGTTGAAGGCCTCAGGCTTAATTTGACCCCATTTTAAAGACTGATTTTAGCAGCCTATTTTTCTAATTGAAATTGATTTTAAGTTTTCATTGCACATAAACCGAGGTGACTGCTCATTATTGTTCTGTACCTTTGGGCAAATAAATGTATGTAGAGGCCAGCTATAAAGTCCACCCTTACAGTAGCGGCAGCGTTCATATAGGCAGTTATCTGTCAGCCCTTATCTGCCGCTAATCCCTGAGAGCACAGATTAGGGTGGGGTGGGATCTGTAGATACAGTCATAACCAGCCTCTGGTTTGTCATCGCGCTCTTATTTACTTTTATTAACTGGAAAAATCAATCTCCGAAACCGATGGTATTTTTCAGCTACATCCTATGCAATGCTGCCAGCGTAGAGATCATTGAAGATACCTGCTTATTTTTTTTATCTGAGTGCAGAAGAGGAGAAAGCAAGAAAATGAATCTTGAAACTGCCAGTGTGGAAAGAGCCTGGTTTTATGGGGTTTTTTTTACCATTTTGAGGAGACTTTGCTATAATGATCTTGTTTCCACGGTACAATATAAGTGCATAATATAGCACATACCACTTCTGATGTACACAGTGGTATAATGGCTGTGGCAGAGAGTGCTTCACACTGCACTTAGACACTGGCAGAGTGACTAGGGTCCTCAGGAGCTCAGTGTATCAGTGTGTTATCAATGTTACTGTGCACGCACACATCGATAGTCTGTCTGCATGCACCCATCTGCCCGTCCTCTCCATAAGGGACTGTAGTCCCGCAGGCAGCCTCGAGTGAATTATTGGCAGTCATTGAGAAGAGCAATCGGACTGCCTCTGTTTATTTAACCGGGGGATTCGAGTGCTCTGGACAGAGGGGCATGCACATAAACATGGGGAATAGAGTCAGGAGCTCTTGTTACTTAGTGGAGGTGTTTGCAGAAAGCTGCAACTGTGCTTTGTCGAAGCCAGGGATGTGCGGAGCGCGTGTTTGAAGTAACCCCCTGAACGGGCGCAGCTGTTGATCAGCTGGGCGCTGGCAGTGAGAAATTACGTGTTGGTGTAGATTCACCCCCCCAGCCTCCCTTTTCCCACCCTACCCCACACCCCCCCCCCCAACCGCCCTCGCTCATCTCTCACCCCCTCAAATGGAGAGCGACAGGGTCAGGGAGGAGGCTGTGATGGGGTCAGCAGTGATCTGTCACTGTCCCCATTCCTCCACTACTGAAGCCCGCCTCATGCCAGCGGAGACACGCTAACCCACACTAACGCGCTAACCCTCCTCTCCTCCCTGCCCCCCTCAACTGAACGCATCTCACTGAGCGCGCCTGACACCCAAACCCAATGACGATCGCGCAGCGGCCACACTGCCAAGCTCTGGACGACACCGTGAACTCCACTAACGCAAACACCCGCTTCAGGGCCAGGCCGCCCTGCTCCCTTTAATTGAAGAAGATCTACATATACGTCTGCGATGAAGATGCATCATTATAGTGGACAAGTTCATGGCCCCTTAAAATGTCAAGCCAATGTAAGCAGGGAGAGGGGCAACACGACTTCAGAGGATGAAAACATTAACGGATGGGCGCTCTCTTCACAAACGGTGCGGAGCGACATCCGGTGATTCGTAACTCTGTGTGTGGGGCACGCCTGATGTGAGCGTGTGCGCGTCTCTGCTCTCAGTGAGAACATGTGCCGCTTGCGCAGGCTCTAATGAGTCTGGGTATTGAATAAAGCATGCGGAATGGCCTGGAGTGAGGCAGATCACAGGCCCTGCTCGAGCGGGTGTGTTTATGCTCCGTCAACAAACACAGAGCGGAGTATTGATACAAGTGAAGACTGGAGGGATCCTCGATGCCCGCATCAAAGCGGATCATGTTAAACGACGGTGGCTCACTTTACTTCCAAAGCAGCCGTCGTCGAGAGGACACGCCACTCCGCGTCTGAGGATCAAACGTTTCTCTTTTCATATAGCTCAGCATCAACAACATAAGGAGAATCCTCAGTATCAAATAAATGTATTCATATGAAAAAAAAAATACACAGAATTTATGCATACATTAACTTGTGTAGTGTTTTGGTTTTGCAGCGTGTAGCTGTTTCGCGGTCTGTTCTTTGATATTTTATATGGGGTATATGTTTACATCTGCAGCCTGAGGAATGAAAAGTTGCCAGTGTCCGTGATTGGCCGGGAATGTGACACAGAATAGGAAGTTGTCTTCCAGGCCATAATCTCCGCCCTCCAGCATGTGGAGTCTCACCGCTGGTCGCCGTTCCTGCCCCACCGTCCTCCCGCAGAAGCCCCAGTGTCACACGGGTCCCCAGGGTGGGTGCACGGACGACACGTGAATAATGCGCAGGGAGCAGCGGGGGATGGCCTACTTTCAGAGTTTCTTTAGCTGCACAGAATGCTGCAGCAGACAGACACACACACACACACACACAAGAACTTCAGACTGCTTTTCCCCTTCGTTTTAATTATTCATGTCTCTGCTCACCATGCCCAGTGCCAGGGTTCCTAAGAACCGCTGAACGGCAGCACACTGGGTGCCACCCCGCTGGCAGTCCACAGAATGAGGACAGATCCCTTATCTCTGCTAAAGAGGTACAGCCCAAACGAGCAGCAGACCCAGTCCACAGGGACCTCTCCTCTAACGCCCACGAGCAGCAGCTCACTGTAGACAGAGCAGATCTGCTTCACATTTCAACTTTGAAGGAGCCTTTGTACGGGATGACAGTAAACACAGTGGACACGGCTTGGGGAGTCGGGGCTGTTTTTGGTCAGAAAGCAGCAGCGGAGTGTGAGCGAACGTGCCGCTTCTTTTTGTGAGCGAGCTAAGGTCGAGCGGGGAAGGGCTCTGGAAGTCACGGCGACGCGCTCGACGCAGGCTCGCACGCGCCAGACCGAGCGTCCGCCATAAATCTCCTCCCGCTCTCTCTCCGCGATGCCTCCGGGGTCCCCCAGCGAGACGGAAAGATCGGCGTGACTTTGAAGCGCCCGTCCGCACGCGGTTAAACGGTCGTCCCGTAGAACAATGGAGGCGGGCGTCCGCTCCTCCGCGTCGCGGTGCTGCAGCAGAGGACTTATACGGGAGAGGCGCGGCCAGCCCCCCCCCCTCCTGCTCTAATTGAAGAGGCATGTGCAGCGTGGCTTCCCGCCTCCCTCCACCCCTCTCATCCACCCCTGTCATTGGCTGGAGGAGAACATCCGAGCGTCTGCCGCCCGCGCGCTGCCAGGTGGCTGCATTTTGGGACGTCTTGCGTATGACCTCCCCGTCAGACAGTACTTGGCACCTGCCTCTTCCCGTCCCTCTCTCCCATCTCTCCTTTGGGCAGCGCCCGGTCAGCCCGCGCTCAGTCCAGTGGCTGGCCCCCATGATGCGAAGGAGGAATGCTGGTGTTCCCTCCAGAAATAAATCAGCCTGTTAAGAAACAAAAAGTCTCCTGACCAGAACATATTAGTGAGGTTCAGCCAGAGGCTGCACTGTGAGAGAGAACCCAAAAACAACACGCTGAGAGGGGCCAGCTGGCGTGGGTACGAGGGTGTGCAGTGCCAGGATGTGCTGGAGTTCTCTGAGCCATGGACTCTACACACACAGCCACACAGACAGACAGACAGACACACACATGCTAACACAACAACACACTCTAACGCATGCATGCACACTCACAGACACCGCACTCACATACACACACATGCGCGCGTGTAATCAGAGACAGACACACACCGCTCTCACTCTCATGCACACACTCACACACACATGCTTGTACGTACATACGCACTCACGCATGCACACACATACAGAGAGGGAACGACAGGCCGAGGGAGAAAGAGAAATGTATTTTTTGTTCCTGACAGAATGTAATCACATGCTTTGAAATACAGTTTGTTGTATTTTCTATGGTACTTTTTAATTAAATACAAAAACATATTTTATGTCTTTTACAACTCACCCTTTATCACATCTGCATATCCTCATTGCCCTTTTAGATTTCCTTGGTGTGAAGGCTGTAGAGCAGGTAACTTGTCAGGTACATTTGATAACTGCCATGCTCCGTGTCATACTGCAGGAGGCGCTGCTTCCCTCAGGAGTAGAATTTACACCCCACAGTTCTTTTGCTGTGTGTCCGTACAGGAGATGGGGGGGGGTTGCATGCTGGACTCATTCATCTTCCCAGCCTCTCTGACAGACAGGGTCACAGGCTAAAGAGAATCCATCAACAGAGGAACTGGAGTAGAGGTACAGTATGAAAATGGAGAATCCAGTTTGAGCTTCACTGCAGTTGGTGTTGGACGAGATGTATTTAAAATTCATGTGGCTTGACTGGCAGCATAAACCTAGATGCCTAACCCAAATTCACCATATCCTAGTACCCAAAAATCACACTGCCACTCCCACAAAAATCCAGAGCAGAAACACCACCCAGGTGTTGGGGAAGGTGGCCCTCATTGTCAGCCTATTGAGTTGACGGCTGACCTGAGCACTCACTGCAGGGGCAAAGGCATCCCTTGGTGCTCACAGAATGTGGAGTGCAGTGAGCACAGACCAGAGGAATGCCTGTGCTGGATCCGTGAGTGCAGACCAGAGGAACGTCTGTGCTGGATCCGTGAGCGCAGACCAGAGGAAGGCCTGTGCTGGATCCGTTAGCGCAGACCAGAGGAACGTCTGTGCTGGATCCGTGAGCGCAGACCAGAGGAACGTCTGTGCTGGATCCGTGAGCGCAGACCAGAGGAACGTCTGTGCTGGATCCGTGAGCGCAGACCAGAGGAACGTCTGTGCTGGATCCGTGAGCGCAGACCAGAGCGCAGACGTCTGTGCTGGATCCGTGAGCGCAGACCAGAGGAACGCCTGTGCTGGATCCGTGAGCGCAGACCAGAGGAACGTCTGTGCTGGATCCGTGAGCGCAGACCAGAGGAACGTCTGTGCTGGATCCGTGAGCGCAGACCAGAGGAACGTCTGTGCTGGATCCGTGAGCGCAGACCAGAGGAACGCCTGTGCTGGATCCGTGAGCGCAGACCAGAGGAACGCCTGTGCTTTATCCGTGAGCGCAGACCAGAGGAATGCCTGTGCTGTATCCGTGAGCGCAGACCAGAGGAACGCCTGTGCTGGATCCGTGAGCGCAGACCAGAGGAACGCCTGTGCTTTATCCGTGAGCGCAGACCAGAGGAACGCCTGTGCTGGATCCGTGAGCACAGACCAGAGGAACCCCTGTGCTGGATCCGTGAGCACAGACCAGAGGAACCCCTGTGCTGGATCCGTGAGCGCAGACCAGAGGAACGCCTGTGCTGGATCCGTGAGCGCAGACCAGAGGAACGCCTGTGCTGGATCTGTGAGTGCAGACCAGAGGAACGTCTGTGCTGGAGGGGCACTCATGTGGAGGACTGCTCCTTCCCCAGGTACTCGCCCGGAGGCAGAGGAAGCCAGTGTCATGGCTTTGTTTGATGTTTCCCGTGTCACTCTCCCCCTCAAAGCCTTGTGAGAATTGTGTTCTGGGGAGGGAAGGGAAGGGAGGTGTGAATCACCCCAGAGGGTGAGAATGTAGGTGGGAGGAGGGGGGGGTGTGTTTGAGCCCTGCGACCCATGAACCATAAGCCCTACAAAGTGCGGTACTGTTGTGCTGGAGGAGCCCGAGCGTAGCTTGGCGTGCAGCGTACTTCTGTACCTGCTGTCAGGTGTCCTCGCCTCAGAGAGGCCCACAGCACAGCGGCATCCATCACCATGCGTCCGTCCACCATGACTGCCTCCCGCGCGCGCCTTCTGTCTTTGTCTGTCAAGCGCCTCTGCCCACACACACACATGCCTGGGAGTTGTTCTACCTAACAAAAAAAAAAAAAAAAAACAACGCACACACACATTTGGTATAGGTTTTGAACCTTAGGTAGACAAACTAGAAACTTAAATTGAGGTCACGTACCCATTTTAACTCCAAAATATGTTTTTATTGTTACAACATGTTTTTTCTGTTCTGATTGCCATGACTTCATCTGGGCTTCTGACCCTTAAAATGTACAAGCCAACCTTCTCTTACCTAGAAAAAGTCATAATTATTACTACTGGCCATGTGAAAGTAATACGATTTTCAGAATACATGGGGGCGGGGCTGCTGAATCAAAACAGGACATTAGTAAATATCTGCTCCACATTGGGCTTGTCCAATTCAAACATGCTCTGCCATTGGTTTCCACTGCAAAAGTATTGAATTGTGGAAAATGTAACTTTGTTTCATGCATTGCAAATCTGCATTATGTGCTCAGACTGAGGGCTCCCCCTGGTGAGACTCAGGAGTAATGCACCTCCGCTGTACGTCATTGTTCAGCGGCATATGGATCGGGACAGTTTTTCAACAATGAAAAGAAAATATGCTTCACATTTTCATGTTTTGAATGTAGCATTATACTGTAGCCAAAATGTAAGCTGCAATGTAACGGCAAACATACTGCCACTCTTCATTTTAATTGCTTTATATTCATTATGCTAATATAACTTAGCATTTTATGCTTCATGCACATTATAGTCACACGCAAACAGGTACAGTAGATAGGATCCTGAGATAGATACATCCATATTCTCACTCACGCAATTGAACAAATCCATTGAAAATTAAAAGGGTTCAAAGCACACTTCATAAAGTCATGGCCCTCAGGACACGCTGATCAATAAATAATTTCCAAAGAGGTGAGCTTGAAACACACACACACACACACACACACTCACTGCTTTGAATGTGTGCAAGTGTAACTCGAGCCAATCAGTTTCCTCCTGATGGACTGGCTCCAGACCCCTGTAACTAAATGGCTCTCTGGTAAAGTGCTGATGTTCTCAATAACACCCTGCCACCCAGGGCAGGCCGGGGTGTAGCATCCCTGCGAGGACCCAGGGAGGTCTGAATGAAAGCCTGAGAAATTGGTTTCTGTCTCCTTAATAGAAAAAGGATAAAATGCGAGGGGGCTGGTGGGCTCCCATCAAGCAGTGTGGGAGCTGGAGCAGATGCTGGCCGCTGATGCATGCAGTAACAATGGAGCCGCGGTATTTGAATGGAGTGCTTTATTTACTGTAAGTGAGCAGGTACCACAGAACAAAATGACATCAGCGGCAGGAATACGGTGGTCCGCACCGGGGGTCCTTTTGGTCTTTTTAGGTCCAGCTTTGGGAGTTGATTAGTCTGAATTGTGGTGCCTGTCTTCAAAAATAACATTTTCTAAATTTGCAAAAAAATTCGCTGTAAGGAAGGGTTTTTACAGTGGATATAGCAGTATTAAATTATTGGTAGAGTAGGTAGAGTGCAAATAGATGTATCAGTAGAAAAAATATTTGTACCATGCATGGCTGCAAGTGGTACATCTTTAATGTGGGTGTTGATGCACCTGTTTCATAAATTTGCTTCTGTTGTGGGTGTGGGCACAGGCAGATTTCATTGTGATGCATCACAAAGAGCCGGTCACATGACCCTCGGTGTACTCCTCCGCTTTGTTCCTCCCCAACTCCGGTTGATCAAGCTCCCCGCAATGTGAGAAATTGCCTCAGTGATGGCTTGTGACAGTGGCGCTAATCGAAGCACTGTACATAGAACGAGCAAAATCTCTCCAACTGACATAGGAAACGTGGCTCCCCGCCCCCTGGTACAAGGAACCCGCGTCTCGACATGCCACGGTTTAGTCATGCCACGCGTCTTCCTTAGAGGGCACTGACTGACAGCGGCTCGTGTTGGGCCACCGGGAGTATCCACCGGGAGTATCCGCCGTTAGCGCCGCCAGGTGGTGTGACGATAGCGTTAATTTCGTTCGGCCGGGGGAAGACGGCAGCACACTATCAGTAGGACAACAAAGGGAGCCAACAAATTAAAATTCAGTTTCCCTTTCTCAGCTCTTTGCACATTCATAAGCTATCCCGGGCGCTCTGGAGAAGCAGACAGGATGTGGAGCAATTAACCGGGTAGCATGTGGCCTGAATACCAATGTGCTGCCGTTTCATGTGGAGACCTCGGCGTCTAAGTCTTTGTGTTACCTGTATCAGAGAACAGCTGCTTTTTACAGTACAGCAGTACCTCTTTCCCTGTTCCCACCACTCTGTTTTTTCAAAATTGAGTTTTAAAATTTCTGTCACACCTCTGCCCAAGGTAACCATCAGAACCGGGAATTCTCAGCTAGCCTGAGCTGCGTTGCAACTGTTTCCCCAGTGTTCCCAGCCCTTATTATATAACCCATGCAAAGTTGCTTCACTCATTGTTATTCTGTAAGTAAATCAAATCCATTGTTTTCCATTTCCCAACGAAGCAGATGAATTGACTCTTTCACTTCGCACGCATTATAAAGGACGTGCACACAAATGCAGCTATTATTGGCACTGCATTTGCATTTTCATGACTTTGAGAAATTCGCATCCGCCCGATGACAATTTTATGTGAATGTAACTCAACAGAAAAAAGCACGCCTTGTACCTGCAAGTGCATTATCAAGTCTGGCAAGTATGAAAAATGTAATATATACATATATGTATATATGTGCAATCGGATATTGCTCACAGCATTGTTTGGACAATGGCCTATGGCAAACCGTGATTCTCATTAGTCTTGTCACTGAAGGGGGCTGACTGGAGCGCGCACTGGGACAGCGGAGATGCAGAGTTCATGCCCGTTGTGCATGTATGGAAACATGACAATTTTGCTCCGAATGTTCTCCCTGGAGAATCCACAATTATTCAATGGTAATTTCATGTAAATGGAAGGATTAGCTATGCAGATGGCATTCAACCCACAGCTCTTCCATTGTGAGAAATGTTGATATATTTGTGTTTTCCCCCTCATTTTTCAATTTTACAGAACAAATTTATGACCAAATAATCAGCAGAATTTACCTAATTAGACACAGAGATGGGACCTTGTGTCATAAGTGATGGTGTTCCGTGTAATTGGCTCTCTCTGTGTGGTTGGGAGGGGTAAGAGACGTCCAATGTGGCCATCTGATGAACCCGTGGCTCACATCCGCAAGGTCTCCCCCCTCCAATCCATTCTGCCACTTCTCGGAGACATATTCCATGATATATTCGGGGTGGTGTCAAGGTTGGGCTGCAGTGTTTTGTCACACACGTGCACATTTTGAGCGTGTAATAGGAAGTGCCATCGTCATAAATGGGACGGGGAAGCACAGAGAAGGGAGGCGGTTAACGATTGGAAATGGCCGTCGGGGAAGATCCCCGGTGCCTGGCACTTAGAGTCGCCACAGAGTGTGTAGGTGAGTAACCTCCACTCTTTCCATCACAGGGGGGCATTTGGCTCGTCCCATGGTGCACCAGCCTGGAGCTAGATTGCTGGTACAGAGCTCAGCCATACGGCAGTAAATCCAGCCAATTTACACTGATACACACCGTTCCCACTGGACGCTCACCAGTCTGATCAGCCGGTTTCTCCTCCTCACCGTGAGAGCTTCCTGTCAGGTTTATATTAAAGCTTCGCTCTGCCCTTTTTTATTTATGTTTCCATTGAGCGTTTTGCCTACAAATGGTGCACACATGTAGTGCGTACAATAGTCCTTTGACGACGCTTCTTCGGTTCTGTGTGTCGTCTACAAAAGAGATTCTGCATGCCGTTCTGCTTGCAGATGTTAATAACAAAACTGGTAACGCAGATCAGTGACCGCTGAGTCACTAAGAGTGCAGCAAATGATGTAATGAGTTGTGTTTGGGCGGCCTCCTTTGTGTGTGTGTGTGTGTGTGTGTGTGTGTGTGTGTATGCATGTGTGGGCTTCAACACACATCATGACAGCCCACCTATGCTGTCTCCAGTGGGATTGGTAGACAGTTATATCTGGGTCATTGGTGTCAGGGTGGGATTTCTGATCCTGATGTCTTTTCCTCTGACAGGTTCTTCTGGGCAGCTGGATCCTCCTGAAGCGTCCATGCTTCCAGACCTGGCCCCCGTGGTGGTGCAGAGGCTCACTGAGGCGTTAGAGAGACACGGTAAGGCCTCCCTCTCCTCCTCGCCACACTCCAGGGGACTCAATCCTACCTGGATGATCACAGCGTTAGGAGTATGAACTTAATAAAGTCCCTCCGACATGGATTACAGGGAAATGAAATGCAAGCTTTGTAACAAAATCCCTTTCAGATGATATGGAGATACTTCAATTTGCGTTTCCGTGGTGTCATACGGTGCCATGCATAATATCTGGAGCTATCGGCACTGCATGCATGAGAACACATAGCCTGGATATGTGCGAGAGGATGTTTTAGAGCCGTTCAATGGTTTCTCATCTTTTCCCTGCAGGGCTGGAGAGTGAATGTCTCTACAGGATGCCTTCTGGCCTCTCTGGGGCCCCCGAGCTCCTGCAAGCCCTGGACACAGGTCAGTACTGTCCCAGCTGGGGTAAAATTTTCATACTGGGCTGGTTGTACACATTGTTTTTGTCTGACACAAAACACTGAACCCTCAACAAAAGGTTTTTGCAAAAATATATTTAAGAACATATTCATGTATGCTTTTTTAAGACCTAAGAACAGCATTTGCAAAACGTGTTAGATTAGTAGTAAAATAATAAAAACGATTTTGAAAAGCCATATCTCATGATAATTAAGGCATGACTAAGCAGGAATAAGTCCCTGAAGTTCTCGATGGAGTTCATGTACGCACCACTAGGGAGTGCTCTAGTGTAGCACTTGGTTGACAGACAGTGAATGGAGACAGAGAGCGTTTGGATGCCCTGCTGTACATCTCACTCACTGCTGTCTCAGATGATAGCAAACGCACAGACTCTGACTTTGACTGGTCGATAAGAAACGCAAACAGCATGAAAGATGAACACAAGCATGCTCAGGTGTGATAAATGACCTAGCCCATACTTAAATTGGTTCATATTAATATAGCTCAGTATAATGTAAGGACAAAAATAGCTGAGTCAGCCGACCAGGCCTGGATCATAGATAACTCAATATGTTTTTGCTTTTGTTTTCCAATTCCATGTTGAAACAGGAACATTCCTTATTGCCTGTCAGTGTGACCAGTGGAACCTCTTAAATAAGTAAATAGAGTCCCATTAGGAGAAACAGCAGGACACATCATCAGAGGGCCATGGTCACATCTAAGCCTGCCTGTGGCATGTGTGTGCAACTGTACTGCGTTCTTAAACACATAGGCTGCAAACGTGCTGCATTACAGATCTGACTGTTGCATTCTAGAGAGGGCAACATGTTTCTGCCATGTGTGTGTGTCTGTGTGTGTTTTTTTTAAGAGCTCACCGTGGTTACAGTGGTTCTACGGAATGCACCATATTTCATGGAGTAAAGCTTTGCTGTAACCAATAAGCTGGAGCTCAACTGGAGTTATGCTCCTTTTCCTCTCCCCTTTTTTTCGTGGGGTTTGTGGTTCCTCCCGTTATATAACTCGGCTTTCTGAATGTGGGGGCAACGCTCATGCAATTACACATTCCTGTAGCAGATCGGTGCAAATGAACCGCGCCAGCTACATATTAAGTTTGCATGCAAAGGCACGGAGTTGGCTTGTGTCTCGGTGCGGCCATTTAAAGCCTGTGAAAACATGACCTCATCGAGCGAGCAATCTGGTCCCGGCCATGTGGACAGCCGATCTGTGGATGACGTGTGTCGCCGTGGAAACAGTTAAACATTTGTAGCCGATGATAATTCCGTTCAATTCCGTGTTCTTTTAATGCTGGGTTATGCAAGTGTGAATCGGCATGCGTGTAATAGCCGCGAAACACATTTCTGGTGGAGAAACGCACTCTATTGAAGACCAAAAGTCCCGCGCGTTCTCTCCCCCTCACAGCTCTGCATACTGTACATGCCATGTCAACTGTTCACCCTGACAACTGATTAGCCCCGCGTAGCGGCACTGCGGTCCGATGCCGCGCGGAGAGGATCGGGATGCTGAGTCAGAGGGGACACCCCCCACACGGAGCGCACCCAAAAACAGCGAACCCCCTCACACTGCCCCGCTACCACCCCTGAGATCCCCTCCCTCCCATTTCATCCATCTGGGTCTCTTTTTTTTCCCCTCTTCCCTGTTGTGACAATAGTGCTGCACTCAGCAAAAAACAAATACATAAATAAAAAATGCCGCTCTCATCCCCAGTGAAAGATTGCCAGCGATTGGCTACAGGTGATGTCATCATGCATGCACCAGTCAATAAGCTATTAGGGCTATACATTTTACAATCAGCAAGGGGAAACGGCACTTTTGCTGGCAAAGCTTTTTATTTGGTTTATTTTATTTTATTACAGTAATTCAGCAAGCTGTGTGATTAACAGACGAGTCATGATGTTTTGTCATGACAACACGAGTGGCCCCTATGCCTTGCTGCAAAATTGTGAGGGAATTCTGCACAGCCTGGAATCACAACATGTATGTGTTTGCCTACAGTATTTGTCATGTACAGTATTATTGCACTGATGTAAGACTGAATGGGGGTTTTCCTGACTTCAGTGCATATTTCTGTAATATTTCTCACTCATGCACAATCTCCAGCCACACACAGATATGGCAGCACACAGTATTGTAAAATAAACATCTGTACCCTGCGGGATCGAATGGTAATTATTCAAACGTTGACTTCCTGTAATGCTGCAGTGTTGGGAACTCCGCCGATGTGCTGATGTCATTCCACGGGAGTCATGTGACTCCCCTGCTTCTGGCAGCTCAGCGCAGGCCTGTCTGTGAATCACTTTATAGTCCCTGTCTCCTCTGTTCTATCCGCCTCTGCTCTTGGGGGGTAGGAGAGATATTATGCAACCATTATGCAAAATTGATCAGCAATTTTTTTCAAAATGTGTAGCATTGTCCCTGTTTTGTAATGGTGTTTGGTTGCAGGGTTGCTTCTTGGCATCCCTTGGGCCTCTAATTCTACAGCCGGGAATGTCCTTGTAATGCGATTAAAGAGGACATTAAATGATACCTTTTGGCGCTTCCCTCTGTTCGAGGCAGCTTAGCCAAAGGTTATAAGGTGGGATGGGACCCAGGAATAAGTCCCTTTGTGTGTAGTGTGGTGTGGGCAAGGGGCGATAGAGATGAGCCTGTTCACCAAAGGCTTAGCCCCCACACCCTCACTCCACCCCTTCTCTCTCTCTGTGATGGTGACCGCGGTCATGCGTCATCGCCGAACGCCCCGGTGCCGCGCCGGACCTGTTTATCGTCTCCTGACGACAACGCTGTCAGCCTCTGGTCTCACCTTCCTCAGAGTTTACTCAGTACATTAACACTTCATCCCTTACAGCCACTGCATTCATCCCCATGAGGTCAGCGCCCCCAATCCCCGCCCCCCACCTCTGAGCAACACTGGGGTGCCCACGTACCTCCGATCCTAACCCATATCGCTGGCGGTTACTATTTCTGCAAACCCGCAGAATGTCAGAAGATTCCCCCGAGCGGGCGGACCCTGATATTTATTTTTTTCCGTTTTATTGTGTTTTTATTTTTCTTGATCCTCTGTGTACATTTGTTCCGGCCGGAGCGAATGAAGTCAGCGCCATGGTCGAGGGGTGAGGGAGTTCACTTGGGCGGGGACGACGCCCCTTTTTAGCCCACGGAGGGAGGGGTCCTGTGGTCACCCAGGAATTAAGGCTGTCAACGCAGTGGCTATTTTCTCCCCTGTCCAAAGAGAGCTTGCGCTTAACTGGAACTGAGGAACGCTGAGCTTCAGCACAGACTGACAACTCTCCCAGGACTATGGAGCTGAACACACATAACCATATTCACGGCCACCTGATCTTAATGTCTGCGTAAGGGAGAGGGATGCTCGGTTAGCTGCCACTTCAGGGCCTCTGGGCCAGGCAACAGTGCCGCATATAAACTCTGCTATTCCTGATTCCATGTAGCCTTAAACCTGGATCAGGCTAACAAGCATTCATCTTGTGCACATGCTCGCCTTCCCCGTGTGCTGCAGCTAACTGTCATTGACACCGTCTGCTGTGAGGTGCTGCGCGTGTGAATAGCTTTCTGGTGGTTGTGCTTACCTTTTGGCATCCGCACCTGTATGCTGGAGGTAGTGGGATGGGAAGGCGGAGCGGACCGTGGGCCCCTCAGCGATATGTTTGGTGCAGAGGAAATACACCGAGCTTGGTGTGGAGTCAGTCAATCACAGTGCAGCGAGGTGAAGCGAAATCAGCCTGTCATCTGCAGCCATATGCAGTCAATTCCATTTCTATTCTCTAAGACGGCACCGCAGGCCGCAGCAAGAAGATGAGATCATACAAACTGAAAAAAAAAAAAACATAAAAATAACATCACAAAGATTTTAAAAGATGATAGAATCAAACGCCTGTATGCAAACAGTATGATAAATTAGCAGGTTATCTTTTTGTCTCTTGAAGAGCCATTGTAAACCTTGAAGCTGATGCTCTTGTCTTCTCGACAGCCTCAATCTAATCGCACTCTTGGGTTTCACCACTGATAAAAAAAAAACAACACCAACAAATGTAGTGTGGGAAAGTCCTAGTAGTGAGTTATGTTACCAATTAGCCATAAGCCACTGCTCCCATGCTGCTGAGTAACTGAACACAGTCCATGACTGTGTCTGTGGGTCTGTTATTCTAAATGGATCCAATTTTAAACAGCATGAGAGAGATAAGATGCCTCAACTCAATACAGGCAGACTTTGAATTTCCCAGTGGGTGAGCAAAAGGTGACATAGACAAGGCATAAAGGTAGACCAAGCTGTATAGGAGGAGCACAGTTCATAAGTTCATGTATAAGGAGCTGTGTAGTCCAGTGTTTGATCTTCTTCACCATGTCTGGTGGCTGGTCTAGTATGGAGTATACTGAGTATGAGAACAAACCAAAACTGAGGGTCCCTTTTGGAAACCCTGATGGACATTAGCATAGCGCTACATATGTGTGTGTTGGTGGATGAGAAGTGAGATTTAATCAGGAAATGTGCCTATATTTATTCTGTATCCTCATAAGATCTGACATTAGCAGCCAACAGGTTTGTCACTACATTAGCATTTTTCTGTTGGCAGACTGGAAAGCCAGTCCAACTTGAATCAGCCTCTAATTGATTGAGATGTAGTCGTAGCCACCTTTGTGTTCTCATTACCGCCTCGTGTCTTCGGTGAACTACAATGCAACAGGTCTATTGGCATGATATGTGATGAAACATGTAGTCCACCTATGCCTGTATTGGGATTTGGCAGGGGATAGCGCCCTGTGTTATCGTAACGCTATCTCGTAGCCGCAGTGAAGGGAAATAAATGTGTGTCCAGGCACAGTGTGGTACGGCAGCATTTTATCCATGATCTGTTCCATAAAGCTAAGAGGAGCAGAGTTTAACAAAAGGTTGATTCATTCAATAGCATCAAGAATGAGGAATTGTTTCTGCTTTGATTAAATTAATGTAACAACATTACACAAATCAGTATAGAAATGTGCTTCTGTCTTTCTATGACTTCTTTCCTTGGGCTATTTTGTTGAAACTCAGCCATTTTTCATTACTAATGGATATAATTAAATAACGTTTCTCAGAATCCATTTGATCACATAGAGTATTTTGTTTTCATCAAAACTGCATCTTCTATTCCCGAGTGAATTAAAGACTTTAGTTACTAAAGCTATGGAAAAAACAAAAAGTCCACTGATCTTATGACTGTTTTAGAGTAATGAAATTCTTATTATTAGGTCCCTGAGTGACCCATACAATACAGTGCTCTATAGACTGAATGCTGTGGCATAAAATCTCAAGGTATTACCTCCACATTTTGACATATCTTCTCTAATTATCTTCATATATCTCCCCAAGCTGCAGGTTATATATTCCCCATCTATTTTAATTCCTTATAGACTTTAGTAGTATTGAAATACCTAGCATTTTTGTCTTTGTTGTTTTTATATGCAAACCATTGCTTGATATGTATTTTCTATAAACCGATGCACCTGCGTATTAAAATGTTGGTTTTTGCGACCACAGACTTCGAAAAGGTCATTTTCAATCTTCCAATTAAGATTTATGTATTTTCCCATGACTGCAGTTTTAGAGGAGACGAAATGAGGCCGCAAGGACGGGAACTTTTGTTCACTGTGGGATGCTGTTCTCAGAGATACATATAGCCTTGAGAGGGACATAACAAAACTGGAGTTTACTTTGGTAAAAAACCGACAGTGACTCATAAGGCCTGCAGGATAAGTGTATAGACTAAGCAAATAAATAATTAGTGTGACGTTTTTGAGGGTTGTCCTCAATTCCCATTTGAAACATAAAATATGTGGTTAGTCGTGCTGCGAGATTTGCATTTATGTAACGTTCGCTCATTTGAACTGTTCATTGTTGAATTTTTTTTAGTCGTGTTCTAGACTGGGATTCAAACAGTTTTATTGAGTTCTTGCAGAGATTTGGTTTGGGCTATAATGATACAATTTATGACTGTCCTAATTCTGATTTGTCCATGTACTTTTCCATTGCTACTCTCCTCCCATTCCTTTCTGCTCTTATCAGAGCACATTCACGCTGGCAATACAGGAAAATCTCACATCAAGCATTACAAGAAAAAGAAATTCAGTATACAAAGAGGTGTGTTAGGGCAGCCTGATCCCCCCTTGTGTAAATAAAGCGAGATTAATGATCTCTGAACGTAGCATGAACTCAGATGGTAGCCTGCCATTAGACTAGTGAGAACGGCTGTCACACTAGAAAATTAGTCATTTTCGGGTTGGCCTGATTTATCTGTGTGTGTCTTTATTGTCTGTTTGTAACTGGGATCTGTGCCATTAGGTTTGCAGTTGGCACCGGAGCCAAAGGCTGCAGCCTGCCAGGTCCCACAGTGAGGCGGGGGCTCCGCCGAGAGCCTAACTGAACGAGGCAGCCCGGAACAGCGCTCTGCAAGGGGCCTTTTGAGAACGAACATGTTCCCACTGGCACCGCAGCGCCTGGCCTACTCCAGCGTCTGCATCCCTTCACTAAGCATTCCAACAATCTCCGAAAAGGGAGAGGAGAGCCCCATGCTAAGTCTCCCTTCAGAAGATCTTATGTTGGACAGACTAGTGAGGCTGAGGTTTTTGCTTCTACTGTTTTTGGGCCATCATCAAATAACCGGCTCTAGCATAAATCCACTTTTTCACTTTTCCTTAGTCAAGAATTTACTTTCTGTTTTATATGACTGGCTACCTGATGGAATCTTGGAGCCGTGTAAGTGTACTGAGCTGTTCAGAAGACTTCACTCAGTGCAAATGCTTTGTAGTGAGAATCACATTGAGCACCCATCTCATATTGCAGACAGCCCAGAAACTGAAAAAAAAGGAGAATCCATGACAGCGGACTGTCCGGCTAATCTCAACTGTGTTTTAAATGGCTGGATTACCATGTAGATAAATAGATAAACTAAAGAAGGATCAATGCCGTGGGCAGACAGATTGCCCCAGAATTTGACGGGGATTTACAATGACAGGCCTGTAAATGGATAGAATGAAAGCCGAGGGGAGGGGCCAGTCCTGGGTGATTGATGAGCTGGAGGAGCATGTGAAAAGCGGAGAGGTTGTGAAAGACAAGCATCGATAAACAGCCCTAGAGAAACTGTGCTGAGGTATGGATTTAACAGGCAGGAGGAGAGATTGATTACTGAATAGCAAGAAATAAAAGGTTGCAGCTGGGCAGCCTTTGGGGAGGACACACACGCACACACACACGTGTGTGTGTGTGGAGAGAGATGGATCGGATGGACAGCTGGACCAAAAAATAGGATGCATTGAAACGGCTGATCGATACTGCGGCTCGTTTGCTGCATGACTGTGCATGTGTGTCGAGAGAGAGTAGTCTGCATTGAAATCGTTAATGGATGCGAAGCCTGCTGTATATGAGAGTAAGATATGAAGTTGTCTATACAGCCAGTTAAACATAGAGTGGCAGAGTGGCAGAAATACGGTCATTTGATCCAGAGAGGTTTATCTGTAGATAATGGTAGCCCAGTGCTCAGTGATTACCATGGTATCCGCCGAAGCTCCCAGCATTCCTGTATGTTTGACATAAATGGTCCGATATCTCAGACCACAGTCACTGTCCAGCAATCACACTTGACCCTTGTTCCAGTGAAGCGGAGGTCTGATTGTTCTCTGATTGGCTACCCTGACGGTGGAGCCATGGGTCTGGTGGGGTTCTCACCGCTCCTTTGGGGAGATTAAACAGCTGTTGGTCATTTGGGGAGCCATTTTCAATATACGCTGGACCCCATAGATAGACTGCATGGTTCCTGATTTTGGATGAGAATTGATCCAGCGATTATCAGATTCCACAAAAATCCCTTAATGATTTTGGCTGAGATTCTCACCCACAGTCCCTGTCCCAATCCCCTCGACCCATTCATTATTTCTGTATCAGTATGGTGCAAACACCCTCCTCTCTACCTAGTTTTGTAGCCCTCCAGACACAAACAGAAAGAAGCATATACAACACCCTGAGACACAATTCAGAGTTGTGGAAACATTTGTCAAAAATAAGTATTGACCCAGAAGAAGCATTTCATTATGTATTATCAAATTCAAATTCAAATTCCAAACAACAATTTCCATTGATTAAAAAATGCTAAATATAATGAAAGAGTGTCCTAGCACTTTTGCTGAATAAAATAGCAGGCTTGCAAATAAGCACAACTTGCTAAAGACATGCATATACAAAATGGAGTTCAAATCTGTTTTATGAGGTAAAAAACAGACAAAATAGCTTGACAAAATTCAAAAGAAAAGAAAGTAAAGATAAGAATGAATTGCAAATATCTAGTTCCTTATTATCTTTGAAGCTGCAAAAAGGCAAGTATTAGCAATAATTCCATAATTTACATGTGTAGTGGTCAATTGAAAAGCAGCATAATTCAACAGAAACAAATTGTACATACTCTTAAACAACAAAACACACAATGTAAATTTAAAAACAGTTGTTCACATTCATATGCAATGCCAGAGTCGTTGTTTGATGCCACCTGAACTATATTTACATGGTCAATGTATCTCTCTATCTAGCACTTGCCTTGGTTTATAGCGTTCAGTTTCTCTGACCAATACATGTTAGCATAGTATGTTGCATTTTAGTTTTTGCTATTTTTGGCCTGTTTCACACAGGTAAATTGTTGTACTTTTAGTGTGCGCCATGTTAGCTAAGGTCTTTCTGCTGTATAGTTTGATTGTTGGCTGATTACAATAAAGGCGTATTAGTGCGAAAGGAGAGTGGCAGAAAAACAAGCTGTTTAATGTTCACGGAACTACACATGTAGCAGTGTTTTTCTAACAGTTGCATAGAAAGACCCTCATCCCAGTCTGTACATTTCTCTGCAGTTCAAGTCTACCATTGCAAAGGCTTCACTTTGTCAAATCAGTCAAGTCAGTATTGACTTTCATATTTGCATATATGGATAGCCCAAAGCTACCCCTATGTTTAATGATTTATTGTCAGATAAATAGATACATTTATGGTGTTCAGAAGATCTAAGGGTCCTGTCATAATCGAGGCAAGCTTCACTTGTAACCCAAGTCTATTGAAACCCGTAGAAAAGCATGCCACACCGATACTCCGCGTGGCTATGGAACCCGAAGCCCAGACTCTGCTGTTCTGTCTGAGGCTTGGCCCGCTCTGTTGTGGTTCCGGTCCATCTGACCTGGGGGAGTCCTGCGGTCCTGTAAGGCGCTGGTGGAGCCAGTCACCTTGGCCGGAGAGTAATTGTATTGGAAAAGGGAGAAGGTCAGCGGGGGGAGCTTAATGAGCTTTTGATTTCTGAGTCACTTGATGACTGGAAAGTTTATTAGACAAGTAATCAGGACTGAATCAATGCCATTAACAATGTTGCGTCGGGGGGTCCGGCGCTTGCCAAAAGAGCAGGAACTGAAGGAAGCGGAGGAGAAAAAAGGGGAGGGAACGGGGGAAAGAAGACATATGTCAGACTTTTCCTCAAACAGGGCGCTGCCACCGCCGTGCTGTCGGACCTGAGCGTGTCGAACTGGAAGTCCGCTCTCCCTCCTCCCTGTCTCTCAGCTGCCAGCGCAGGCCCCGTCTGTTATGTCTATAAATTAAAGCTTTGGGCACAAGCACGCAGCAATGTACAAGTGGGAAGTCCTTTATCTACCGCCTGGAGATAATTTCTGTTTTCCCTTGAGCTGGGTGACCCTGGGTTTTGAATTGACTCTATTCATGTGTAACAGCAAAAGTGGATGTGCTTAGGAAAACATAACAGTGAGCTCATGTACTTCTTTGTATGATGCTAACACCCTTTACCGAAGGAGTGGACTTTTATTTTGTGGTTTTCTTTAATATATGTGTGTGAAAATAATGCCCGCATGACTGTCTTTGATTCAAAAGTGTGTTTCCTAAAGTGTGTAACCGTGTGCTCTTCACAGCTGTCTCTTCAGTAAAGAGTTTTTAAGAGGCTTCTCCAGTGTAGTATGGTGTGGTAGAGAATGTTTGATATGGTTGTTCTGCTGTAAAGGTGGAGAATGCAGATGTCAATATTGCTCTCATTTGTCCTGATGTCTGGCAGACCCTTCCTCGGTGGACCTGGAGCAGTATGAGGTCAGCGTGTTGGCCGACACCCTAAGGACCTACCTTCAGGACCTCCCCTCCCCCGTCGTCCCACCAGGCGTCTACAGCGAGCTGGTCTACACGGCCCAAGGTACACTGGGGCGTTGGGAAATGGGCCAATGGGGTGATGGGGAAGGTTCACCATTCCACCCCAAAATGCTACTGCTCTGTGGCTTATGATTGGCCGAAATCTGTAGCTCCAGATTGTTGACCTTTTCAGCTCACTTTTTACAGGATTTATGAACACAGGTGTACAGGATGGTTCTTTTTTATTGAGAAAATATTTACAACATGAATCACTATTTAGGCACACCATGTATTGATACTGTCTGAAATTTGGTTTTGTTTAGTCGATGAATCTTGTACTTTCCTTCAAACTGAGCATGTTCAGTGTTTCACAGATATCCTAGCCATGTTCATTCTATGAGCTGGCCTTTTGGGTGACATTCTTTCAGAGCGAACAATAATTCCGCTCTGAAGAAGCTAAGGACAAAAAAACTAAATTAAACTGATTTATCTTCTACCTTCTGTTAAATATGTTTGAATGTAATACAAGGAACATTTAAAGTTATTCTTTAGCCCTCCTTTCTACCCTGAAAAAGCACATCCAATACAACTTGACATTGGTGTTGCATCTTTTAGGTGTTGCATCGTGTTCTTTCTTTAATGGTAGCTGCAAATTGTTGCCCCTTCATAACCAGATCTGAAGCAAAAGCAGTTGCATATTTTCTCTGATCCAAGCTCTCAAACTGCAAAACTACGCCCTGCCCTCAAATGCTGTTTTCATGTTTTAATTTAAGAAGCTTCTTTTTTTCTTCGCTTCAGTGTCAAACTTCTTTTTACAACCCTTTTATATTTTGCAGCAGTAAAGCAGCAGTTTGCTTCAGCTGCCTCCATGCTGCCTCCGATGTAACGAGGCGTCTGAAATCTCGGCCCGCTGACGTCTCCGTTCTGACATCTCTGTCCTGTTTAAGAGCGGCTGATGTATTTTTCATAACCACGGGAAACACGTGGCGCTCACCAAGTTGTCAGCAATCTCCAGAGCGTGGAGTGGGGGAGAGGGGTGATGACACACCCCGGGGCAAGTTCATAACCGAGCCCCCACCCAAACCCACACCCCCACCCCACCCCCCCCCACTTCCTCTGAACCACTCTTCAAACATAACCAGTTTCGCTCAGGCTTTCGCAGCCTGTGCCAGTGGGCTCTTTTATTCCATTTCTCTCTCTTTTTCCCCCCAATATGGTCAGTGCAGCTGCAAAGCAGTGCTGTTTTTTTGGTAGATCCAGCCAGACGGACTGTGTGCCTGGAGGTCATGAGAGGAGGCCTGAGCCTGGAGCCGGTCCTGCACGTGTAATCCTTCCTGGGTTACGCAGCAGGCGAAGGCTGATGCGCTTTGCCTTACCTTCATCGGCCTACAGCCAATGCTGAAGTCCACCAATCTCTGTATGTGTTTAAAACGACACTGAGTCATTCATTTCACTGAAAAGCCCATCCTGTTTTGGGAGGGCTTAGGTGTTCACTGCAGGTCCTTTCTCCGGCAATGAAATCATCTAATTTCTTCATTTGGTTGAGCCGCACAATAATCCCAGATCCGCTCCTATCCTATTATTGTTGAGGCTGTCACACCTGCTGGTCTTGCTAAACCCATTTATATAGATGCCAGGGCCACCGAAAGATCACTGCACTGTATACGTCAAGTCACATTAAGACGTGTCTTCATGAATGCATTTGCATTCATCTCCTCCTCTGGTGGATCCCAATCTGCCAAATGGTGTTATCCCGTGTGATCTGTGGAAGGGGCTGAGAGGAGGCCTCCATATGGCCGCTGGTCGCTGACGTGGCCGTTTCCAGGAAGGTTCAGGGGCTACTGGCTAGCCCGCACCAGCTCCTGCGGGGACAGCTGGGGCTGGCCTGGTTCCCAGCCCTGCCCTATTGAATAGGGGTCAGGATTTATCAATATTGGCCGCAGGAGCCCAGACGGGGGGGGCTTGCGTTGCTGGTCAGTGGGAGCAAGACGAAGGTCAATGTGCTGACCCCCATCAGACCAGCAGATTGTCAACCATCCATCAATTGGCAGACCTGTCCCCGGCCGCTCGTGACCTCTGACCCCAGGACACTTATCTTATATAAGCATCCCAATGAAAAAAGCGCCTCGTCTTAATGGTTGGAGTCACGGTTGTAATTCATTAAGGAAGTACAGATGACAGGGGCATGGGTGAGACCCCAACAGTTATGATCCCAGGGCGGAGCTACGTGTATGAGTGTGTGTGTGTGTGTGTGTGTGTGTGTGTGTGTGTGTGTGTGTGTGTGTGTGTGTGTGTGTGTGTGTGTGTGTGTGTGTGTGCATGCATTTGTGTGTGTGTGTGTGTGCATTTGTGTGTGTGTGTGTGTGTGTGTGTGTGTGTGTGTGTGTGCATGAGTGTATGTGTGTGTGTGCGTGTGTGCATGAGTGTATGTGTGTGTGTGTGTGTGTGTTTGTGAGCATGAGTGTCTGTGTGTGTGTGCATGTGTTTGTGTGTATGTGTGTGGAGAGTGCATTATCATCACAACTAAGTTTACATAAGAGCTGTAGATGTTGGTGTAGATTTTTTCTTTATATCATTCTTTACATGCTAAATTACTAATTCTTTTCCCTGGACAGATTAAGGATGTTTTCTAAACATAGTTATAAAAGTGTTTTCACTTAATCTATTTCAGCAGTTCTTTTTAACCCACTTGCATGGTATCTAATTTTGTAAATGAGAACTATTTAATTTCTGCACCCAATGCTATTCCACTGTACTCCATCTCTAATGCTGAGTGTGGACTACACCACACTAGTTAAATCACTTTGTTAAAAAAAAAACTACACCAGACTGAACCCGAGATAATGAATCACTCATATTTTTATTCCCTTCTGGCCCAGGAAGTCCCTTGGTTTTCCTACATTTATGTTACTCTGTATGGAGGTTACAGAAGCAGTTGCTCTTTGAATGAAACATTATTACATTGCTCACTTCTGGTATTTAATTTGACAGAAACTTTTTGCATTTTTCTTGTGCCTTGGAAATGTAAGGCCAATGACCTATTTCCCAGTAAGGCTGGACTTTTTATTTATGAGATACATATGCACATTAGTAATCAGAACAAATTATTCACCGGGCATGAAATTGCTTAACCATACTTTTTCTACTCCTTTCCATTCTTTTCTTGACTATGTTCATTTTAAATGTCCTACTTTTTTCTCTCATGAGAAAAAAAAACGTAAGCTATACTAAACTACTCTGCAACACATTTGGACCTGAAATGCAAAATTGTTAGCTGCCTTCCCTGAAATGTCTTTTGGCATACAATTTTGGATGCATTTGATAACAGAATAACACCAATTCTCTCGCCTTCAGAAGCTGTTATTGAGGTCATGACATTGAACTTGTTAAACCAGCTCACTTAACTATAACCAGTGTGCAGGAGCTGAGCCATGGTGTCCAGCCAATCACTGCTCTGTACGGAATGTGTTACTACAGCAACAGCTGAAAAGAAATCGTTTGCCTTTAAACTGGCTGACATATCATAACGACAATAGCATCAATAATAACTACAACTGTAATCATGATCTCATTATCATTATATTTTTCACTTTGTCAAAATGTCTCAGAATTTTGGTTCCTAACACATGAGTGCCTAGTAGAACATAAATGTTTTTTTTTTTAAGTCTAGGGTTTTTAAAGTGTAATGCATGAAATGGGCTTTGCATGTCTACAGGACACTGCTCTATGTAGTCCTTTAGATAACAGAGGTGCCAGCAAGTTAGGTATTCTTTCAGATAAAAGTACAGCTGAAAAGGGCAGATGCTTTGTTAGTTCTGGAAAGAACTGAGTTTCTTTGTGTCATTTGTGCGTGACGGCATACCATAAAGGGAAATAGAAGTGCTGTACGGTACAGTATGTCCACAGAGACGGCTTCATTGTTTAGAATTTGAAAACATGCCAATAACAGGAAGAGGGGAGTGTGTTTCTGGAGCTTCCAGTGCGTCAGGATCGCCACTCAGTCAGAAACGTACTGACACATAATGCATATTTTAGCTTGTAGTTTTGATTTGAGGTCTCGTTTAAGAGAAGAAATGGGCCTGAAATTAGATCCAGAATAGAGATTACTATTGTTGAAAAAACCACAACTGCTCAGTGCAAACCATATGTTGGTACCTATAGAAACAGTGCAGGGTCTCCATGGCGCAGAAAGACAATAGGGTTTAACACAGTCCCAAGGTGGTCCCTGCTGGTCTAAGTGGAGGCAAAATTATGGCCCTCCATTACAGCAGACAGTATAGCGGAGTGGCCGCTAGACCATCCCCGGGAAATTGATGAAACATAATGAACGCCGAGAAAGGCAGCAGTGGGAGTGCTTTTCTTTGAATGCGGACCTGAACCTTTGATTTTACGGCACTGCCTGACAGGAAAGAGGCATTCTGTGGGGCTCTGCCTCCTCAGTGCGCTCAGATACATTTTTTTTTTTGATCAGATCTCTTTGAATGAGGAGGCGTTAATTAGCCGCATTGGTGATTTGAAACAGAGAGAAAGGAATTTATTTAAAGCACAATAGAAGAGAGGGGAAAAACCCTGCTTATCTATTTCAGAAAGTCATTAGAATATTTCAAAATGTATACAGATGAAAGAAAGGGGAACAAAAACCGGGCAAATGAAGTTCAGCCTGAAAAGCAGTAAAAAAAATGGTGCTTTTGTTAGGCCAATGTATTTAGTGTTGAGGTGGGCTCATTGACTATAGGAAGACCCGGCTCTACAGTGACATTGCATCCAGGAGACCCTTGGTACCCTTTTGACCTTAAGAGTCTTGGCTGTTAGATGGCCATGGTGTGACAGGGTCCTTTGTCTGGAAGACTTCTGAAAGGACGTTGCTTCTCATTGGCCTGCTCTGTAGGGGTGGAGCCATAGCACACGGTCTCCAGGAAAGCTTGTACTCCTGGTAAGACCAAGGCTAAGAAAAAGTGTTTTGGAAAAATGCATATAATACATAATATTCTTGTGTGTTTATAACTCATCTCAAGAAGAAAGCTAATGTGTTAGCCCCAGTTTTGATGGTGGTTTGAAACACATGTCATTATATCATTACAGTAATTTATTTCTGCTTTGTAATGTGTTTGTCCACTTCAGAGACTCAGAGCATTGAAGAGTGTGGCCAACAACTGAAGAGAATTCTGGAGTCCCCCAGCGTTCCCCAGCCCAACCATCTGCTCCTGCTGCATCTCACTCGACACCTGTGCAAAGTGGCTCAGAGTGGGACACAGAACCAGGCGAGCCCCAGGCTCCTGGGCCAGGCCTTCAGCGAAGCATTCTTCAAACACTCCCTCTCCAGGTGCAAAGCAGCTATTCTTCTGTGGAGCTGATGTTTGAAAAAGTGTGATTTATGTGCTTTGATGTGATACAGTCTTCCAAATGTATAGATTTTAAGACCTTCCCAGCAAATACTCTCAGAGGATATTGTCCGTGTAATGGCAAAGCAGTAACTATGGTGGAAGGTATGTGTTACCTTCGGTGCAATTGTAAAAGTTTATGTTGGATGATCATGAAATGTACTGTGGAACGCATCCCAGTCGCCCGGTGCTTCGGCGACCACATCATGAGGATGCAGTCATGGCTGTAAACTCTTTCTCTGAAGCTGAGCCTGGCCAGTGTGTGAGCGCATTTTCCCACAACTCCTCTAGCCATAATTTGGAGACAGGGATCAGTTATCCCCCTGTGACAAAACTCAAACAGAATGGTTAGCTATGAATTAAAATGTAAATATCCTTTTCTCTTTCTAAGCCAAGATGGAAATTAAAACAGGGCCAATGGAAAATACTGCACGTTTCACCACATTTAAAATCCAGCAATGCAGTCTTTGAAAAAGAAACCCTTTTAAGAGTTTCTTAGAAGCCCGTTTTGCTGTTCAGTTTGCTAGAGAGTTTGAAAAGGAGGAGGGAACACAGTGATCCTGAACTGATAATATTTAACATTGGTCTCCTGCACACCCCTGCATTGTTATTTCTGAAGTTCTGAAAAAGGAACATGCTATTATGTGCCGGCATGTTCCCTCCAACACGCCATGGTCTCCGTAAATATGACCCCTCGGTTTTTGTTTTTATGCCAGCCGCCATTAAACAGATGTAGAAACGCATGTTTATCTGACCTCTTTTTCTGTAAACCGCCATGAATGGAGTGTTTGAGCGATGTAGAAAAAAAAAAGTTAGGATAAACCAACAAGGCACCCAACCGCCATCTCGATGTGAGACAGGAAAGAGAAGTTCCAAGGATGTTTAAAAAAAAAAAAAACTACCCTAGAGCCACAGTGCCATGGAACAGGACACCATGTTTTGGGATAACTGTGTAATGTAGAAGTGCTGTGGCATAGTCTATTTTCTCATAAGAAAAACTATTGCCTGCTCATTCACATATTGTGTCCTTACTTCTGCTGTTGTTGTTTTTTGTACCTCCAAATGGTGTCCTACTCCTTTGCAAACCATATACTGTTTCCTATGCAAAAATGAAAGCCAGATATACTGTAAGAAAAACTTGTTCACTGTCAAATACACGTGAAGAGAAACGTTGATAGCTAGCTGACCATTGTAAATAAAGATGCAAATAGTTTTTCAGAGATCCGAGTTACGAAACATGATGTAAACAGTGGTTTTCTCCCTGCTCTTTTTCATTTATTGATGAAATGAGCAGGGATCGAGAGCATACTTTGTGCCTGAAACAGGCACTTGTTTAGTCAGCAGATTCACCAAGAGTCACACAATCATCACAGGACCAGAACTGCAGCAAAACGAATTAGTAAACAACCGCTTTTGCCAAAGCGAAATTAAATAGAGATCCGAATGGAAGACTGCCAATCAGTTTCACTTCTTCTGTTTAACATGCTTGTTTGTGCTCCGGCAGTAAATCTCATTTTAATCTGTACTTTTCTTGTCAGTGAGCGAGAGAAAATCCCGAGATATTGAGGAGGAATTGTGCGGAAGCGAGTTGACAGACTCCAGCAGTTTCTCAAACATGTGATCCATGTGAAGGGAATGATCTAGAACATTCTGGGGAGACTTAATATCAAACTCAATTACCCATAAGTCTTTTATTTATTTCCCTTATTTTTCATGCTCAAGGAGGGCAAACTAAGAACATTAAACTGATATATCGTGCAGCATTTGAGAACACCATGTACTGTATGCGCTGTATATGTTTTCTGTATATGCCGAATGTTCTTTTAATACAGTCCTTATGCATGTATCTGGATTATTCCACAATTTCATTAGACTGTAGGATCTGTGCTGTGTGTGGATTGACCCGTGTGCTGTGTCTTCCCTCAGCGCGGACGTGAACCCGGATCACCATGTGAAGATTATCGAGGCCCTGATCGTAGCTGGGGGCCTGTCCGAGATGCAGGCGGCACCAGGTAGGATGAGTCGCGTCTCCTTCTTTCATACTTCCGTTCTTCATTTTTTCTCACTTTGCTGGATGGCCTTGGTGTAAATAATGAACGTTTTTAAAAACATTTGGACCCGAGTTAAATTTGAGTTACTCTCATTATGTGGGCCTTTTTCGTGGTGTATTCCAGCTTGTGGAGTATTTTATTTTTGCATGAAATTAATTTGATAAGGTGTTGGCTGGTACTGTTCATCAAGCATTGAGATATCCCTCAGTAATTTAATCAGCCGGGCCTTGTAAATTGAAATTTCTACCTCGTATAAACTTTTTATGTGCTCTCAGTTTCCAGTAACAGCGGCTATTAGTAAAACGGGTAGGAGACAAGGTAATAGCGTAGCTGTCAATGGGGATCCTGGTAGGGTGTGGAGAGGTGAAATCAACGGCACTAAATATAGAGCTCTTCAGTCTCAGATGAGCTCTGTCCTGTCTCATCTCTGGTCGGGACCCTGTGGACAGCCAGAAGAACCCTGGTTGTCTCCCCCCTTCCCCATCTGCCTCCCTGGTTAGAATAGGGACGGCCGGCAGACAGTCAGCCCACCTTTGCGGCAAGGGAAAACCAGGTTAACCCCAGGCAGCCGAAAGAAAAAGGAGTGGGAAATCTTCTCTTCCAGGGACCAGCCTTCATTTATAAGACTCCACAAGGTTTTGGCAGACTTCTGAAATAATGAATCCTCGCTTTCCTGTAAGACTTATTGGCAGCGAGGGTTTGTTATAGGTCTGTTTTGTGGTCTAATGAATAGAATTGGACGCAAGCCCAAAGTCGTGTTCTATAGTTTGTTTAACTTAGATATTTTCTTTGAGTGGGAAAATTACTGGGCGTATTTTGCAAAATAATCTTTATTACCACAAATTTGAGCGGAAAACAAAAAAAGGCGTGGAATTTTGGAAACTACTGGAACGAATTGAATGGCAATATAGGATACCAAAGGAATTTTTTAGCTGTTATTCATATAATGTAGAAAACTTGTAATAAGACTTCTCAGTTTTTATGTAGTGCGGTGCACATGTAAACTTAGGGAGAAATACAGTTTGGTTTTGTTATTGTATTTTCAGTATAGGAACTAACAGCACTGACACACCATAGATGCACAATGATTGGAGGGTAGCTGGGCTTTGTTGGAGGGGGTGGGGCCTGTGAGACAGCAGGTTTGTAGCCACTGGCAGTGGGGAACACATGGGGGGCTGTGCTGCTCGCTAAGGGTCGACCGGAGCAGCACCAGCCGCTTTAATCAAATGTTATGACAGTGGTAATGAATGCTGGAGCCATATATTAACACAGCGTCTCACCGGGTCAAGACAACACCCCATAACTTAGGGGCAATCAATGGTCTGGGCTTGCAGTGGACAGACAGATTTATGGAACAGCTTTTGTCCCTAAGAGGTCACGGGGTGGGGGTGGGGGTGGGGGGTTCACAGGAAGAGCAGAGGAGTTACAAGGGGCAAGAAAAGTGAACACCAAAATTGGAACTCAGAGAAGCGTTTTCGTCCGAGGCCTGCTGTGTGCTCACTCTGATGATGTAGGTGCACTCAGTGTGTGCTTGCGTGCTCTGTAGTTCGAGTCGCAATGGAATCTAGTTCTGATTACAGTGCTGCACATACCCTGTGTAACACTGTAGGTTTGATCATAATGTAATAGCACCTATACTTTACTCAACACCCGTTCACAGGCTTGAATGCTGAAGTCGAAGCTGACAGTCAGATCTGTGTGTATCCTTCTGTCCAGCACTTTGGTGAATAGCTTTCAGTTCCTTGTCAATATGGATACACATTACTTCTTTTGCAATTTTAACTTTCATTTTTAGTTTGTCACATTTTAGTTTTTTAGAGTTCAGGACAGATTGTACAAATGTTTTTTGACAGATTTCAACTAGGTATGTGAGTCTCTCTTTAGCGTGGGCTACATTTGTTGACAAGGTGCCTTATTGTTTGATTGTCAGTTACTTTAAACAAAGGCTTATAGTTGCAAATTGAGAGTAGCCTATTTGAAAGTGACAAGTATTATGTTCATAGAATTAAACATGTATTGATGTGGAAGTTGTAGATTCCAAATAATACGTTTTGTCAGCATTTCAGAGTTTTGAAAAACCCCCGTTCCAAATGTAAGTGAATCTCTGGGAATCTACAGTAGCCATACACTGCAGTTCTGTACTGGGAAACAGTGGGTTTCTCATGACATTACCATACAGGACTGACTGTAGAGCTTTGTCCTCTTGCTATAGGTGTGAAGGGAGGGTGTCACACGAGGGATAGCAAACCAATGACGAAGGGGATTTCTCATTTGAATGAATGAATTTCTTATTTGTTTGAAACAGAAGCCTGATGCCTCCTACTGACTGTGGTTTCAGGTGGAGTGAGGGAGCATAGAGCTTAGCAGGGAGCACTTTAGCACTTAACAGCTGGGAAAGTCCAGGGTTGTGTTTTTTCCCCCCTGTTCCCTGATGTCATCTCGTCAGCTTGAATGACTGGGCACATTCAAACACCGGGCAGCTTCGCCGGCCTTCGCGCGGGTCTGTGGGAGGCCTGTACATTTCCACAGAGAGCGGAGGAACCCCTGGAAGTGACCCAGGAAAATCAGCAGGGCCGTTACTGTATGTGTATGTGTGAAGAGCCCGACTGCAAGGTTCCATAGCCTGAGCCGAACGTGTTTCCAGGGAGCCCATCTCTCGCCTGTAACACCAGCCGAATGCAACGGCATTGACAATATGCAACGAATAGTTACAGAATTACTGATATTTTTGAAAAATAATTAACAAGGTTATTCTTTTTTTTCCTTCCTTGGAAGTATGAAACCTGTGCCAGTGTTCTGGCATGTTTACCACCATGTCTCAGGGCTTCCAATGGGCATGTAATGGTGACCGAGCATTGGAAAGATCGCTGTTAAAACATAGCGTTTAAACACAGGTCTTATCTCTTTTCTGATGACTGCACTCCCAAAGACTGATAGATTCGTTGTGGCTCTGAGCATTTGCACTGAAAAGAAAGATGTAAAAATAATAAAAACTAGGTGGGGGGGGGGGAGTACTCCCACATAACCATGATGATGTCATTTTCTCCTCTCTGGTCTATTCTTAGCCCACTTTATTGCTTTACAGCCTCTTGTCTGTCAGCGCTTTCCATCTGAATTTAAAACAGTGCTCTGATATGGTTTTTGTTCCTCAACTCACCTCTCCCCTCACCAATAACTAGTGTACTTATTCATATGCTCATTTGCAACAAAAAGATCATAGAAGTGCCTTGTGGGAGATTGAAGACGCCATATTTTAATCACTTTTCCCATGCTCTTACTTTAATGTAGACTGAGAGGTCCTCACCCCTCTCTCTCTCTCTCTCTCTCTATCTTTCTCTCTCTATGTCTCTGAAGGTGAGTCAGCAGTAGTCCCTTGTCACCAACCCACTCTACCGCACACTCCTGTTGCACCTTGTCCCTCCACACCCTGCGGTAGTTATAGCACTGGTCACGACCGCGCTCCAATTATGGCTTAATATGGTTCGCCAGGCGCTCTATATTGCTGCGAAATGCGTCATGAAAGAGGAACTCTGGGTTGAAGACAATAGATAGTGTCAGTGTTAAATATATTATCTTTCCCATTGGAGGGTCGTGACTACAGTAGATGTAGGTCATCCTCAGTCAGACCCCTTCCCCCCTATTCGAAAGGCACTGCAGTGTCTCCATGCCATTAACTTGTCTTGTTACCAGTGCAGTGTCGGTGGACCCAGGAGATGGAATGACTCATTAAGCGCTTTGAGTTCATCTGAGATGTTGACCTCCGCCAAGAATGGCAGCAACAGCGCAGAATGATGCTGCAGTCAAGAAACAGGGTCCCTCAAGGCCGCGTTAGAAGGCTCGGGCTTCAAGAGGGCCGCCCAAGCGCTGAAATGTAAGCACAGAGAAGTGTGACCAGACGGCATCAATGTGAAAGCAAGCAGCAGGGAGAAGAAAGTCTGGAGATCGGAGGAGGGATGAGGTCAGCCTGCTGTGAGAGGCCTGCAGCTCACAGACACTGTCTGTGTCTCACATAGTGTGCAATGGCCACCACCGCCTGAGAGCTTACCTTGCTTTCCTGTGGTCTCAAAGACTCACAGTTACACATTTAGCTGCACAAAGTACAAAGACACATTGCAATAAATACAATAATATTGTATATTATTATATTTATTGTAATAAATACAGTAATGTACAATATTCGCTGAAGGGGACTGCAAACAGGCTATTGGCATTACTTTTACACGGGAATTCTAAGGACCATGTGATGAGAGTATCGATTCAAGTCCTCCCCCTGTGCCTGTCAGACTGTTGTGTTTTTTCTTGGTAAAGGATGCAGTTTCTCTCAAAGGAGCGAAACACAAGCTTTAGATGCCACCTGTGACCTTAAGCATCAGCGTTATTCTCCTGGCTCATCGAGTCGGATGATAGCGAGTCGAAAAGTGGGGCTGGAAAAGAAAACTACATGGTAGGACAGCGTGACCTTTCGTCTGGGCTATATTGGGTGAAGGTCGCGCGTTGGGGCTCGGGCGGATGATAAGAGCGGAGGGAGACGAGCTGCAGGAGATGCGGGGCAGGCCGGCGGACGGGGACGTGCGTGGGAGCTCTGGCCGTTCCTGTCACTGTCACTGTCACCTGCTCACTGAGCTGCACTGATCAGGCTGGGCCTGGGGGAAAAGGGGAAGGATCTGGGCTCCTGTAACGACCTGGTGGACTAAAGAGGACTGCCGGTGTCATGTACAGCTGCATAGGAGCTACATTATTGAGATCTTGAGATGGTTCGGCCTTTGTGTTTATGCTGAATGTTAGAGGTAAATATATGTAGACATACGGTGTTGTAGTGTGTTGTATAATGGTTTGGGGTCAGGTCTTGTAACCCAGTTAAAGCAGTGCCATTGTAGCCTTAAGCAGGGTACTTCACTTCAGTCGCTTTGGCAAATATTTTTGAGCTGTATAAATAAATGATCAAGATAATAAATAGATTGAGGTGTCTAAATAGATCGTGTTTAGTATGTAAGCTGCTCTTAAGAAGAGTCTGTCAAATGCTAGTGTGAATGAGTATGACTGAGGACGTTTGGTGGGGTGTTCACCGTTTTTGAGGGATGAGATGGAATGGTTTGGGGGCAGAAGGTGAAGGGTCCGTGTGGTCTTCTGGGGCTTTTTCTGGGTATGTGGATGACACAGTGCTGGCGTGATGGAGAGTTTGGTGGATTTGCCTCATTCTGCAGCGTGTCGGATTTAATAAGGCCAGACGTCAGTCATTGTGACTGACACAATGTTCCTCTTTCCATGAAAACACTCTCTCGAACATACATTCATGTTTTGAAGTCCCTCTGTTTCCCATCAACGTTATCTGCCATGTATTCAGAGGGATTTCAGAGTGGTACAGATAAATCATTATGCATTCATTGAGCTAATAAAATGCATACATAATTATTTTTATATGAAGAGTAGTTAATGGGGTTATCAGTAATGTCGACCAATCAAATTTACATTTCAAGAATTGCACTCAGGAGATAAAACTGCATTTCTCTCCCCAGTTATATTAAATAAAAGTGGCACGTAATTCCTGAATAAAAGCTGCGAGAGTCACAGTCGAGTTCTTGGCTTTCATGTTTTCAGAATTACCGTCGAGGCCAAGTTTTCGAAGAGGAGGCATACGTCTCGGCTCGTAGCATGCAGTTCATTTGGCATTCAGCCCACCTCTCCGAGCTCTCAGACAAAGGAACTGTTGCAGACACTCTTACATAATCCAAACACTGTACAGGCCAGGGAGAGGGCACCAGCGAAGAATCTGCCTCCTCGCGAGCACTGAAAGGGGCCGTCGCTCGAGCCGTAGCGGCTTTCGAAAAGATACGTGTAATGTCCCCAACTTCCAATGCACCAGGGGCCCGGTCTGGAACCAGAGAATGTCCGTCTCCGTCCACACCGCTTTAAACACGTTACTCTTTTTAATCGTTTATAAAAGCGGAGACCATCTTCCTTGGCCAATCGCAAATGAATCCCTAATTAACGTGATGTCCATAATCGTAAGTGGTTTTGTTGGGTTCAGTGAGTCTGCTAAGACTATTCCATATGGACTTAACTCAATGGGCTCAACTGGTGTTAAATTAACACATGGGTGCCAGAGTGTTGGGTTTCAACCTTGGGCAGCCACATACAGGTAACAAAACCCACTGCAATATCAGATTGAGGTTTTGGGGTGAATTCAATTAATGAACATGTCTCATTCCAAATACCCTCATTATGCCCCATTCATTTGTGAATTACATAACAGCCAATGGTAAAAACCCATACTTTAAAACGTGTACTCTTTCATGGTACTCTTTCAATGGTTATAATAATATATTGTGACAAGTTCGATGTGATATACAGCAGGAATCATATAATAGCTTAGCCCAAAGCGGTTTTCGCAATTTGTTTCAGCTGAAGCAAAGCAGAAACCTTTGTCCCTCTTGGGAGCGAAGGAGACATCATGTCTGCTCCTTTGGGTGTTTCCAAGGGTACGCTTCTACGGTGTGGATCAGCTTGTGTTATGGCACTCTGTAGAAGCTGGCAATGGCCCACCGCCGCCTAATCTTAAACAAATATTTAAATCAAACGTTCAGTGTGGTGCAGATGGGAACTGGTCCAGGCAGCTCTCATTACACTGCCGTTGCTGATAAGCAGGAAATGAAGAGGGAGTGAGTCGCTGTCACACAAAGAGAGGCCATTATATAATCCCCCATCGGCTTTAATGGTTGAGTGGAGCACTGGAGGTTTAGAAAAGAGCTCAGAACTATTGAGGTTGCAGAACAAGTGTGGGTTATATGAATTAAACAAGTCTATTGAAATATTATGTTCACTGTACAGGCACACACCCACACACACTCACGCACATACACACACACGCGCGCGCACACACAGACACACGCACCCAAACACATGCACACACACACTCTCACATAGACACACACATATACACACACACATGCATGCACACACTCAGCCCACACACACACACAGGCACACAGACACATATTCACACACACACACACACACAGACACACACACACACACAGACACATATTCACACACACGCACACACACACACAGACACATATTCACACACACACACACACACACACACACTCACAGATCCTCCATGGTTCTCCATTGCCCAGACCTCTGAAGCTGTGCCACAGGGTGTTAGAGTTACTATGTCAGGCCTGGGAGAGTCAGAGTCATTTGACTCTGCCTGGTTCCTCTCTGCCATATTCTCTAACAATGCCCCTTTCTCCTGGTGCCATGACACTGCACAAATTCTCCAAAAGACCAAGGCCACACTGTAGAGCAACCAGAGTACCAGCATGCAGTGGATAGTGTGTATTAAAGTGTGTGTATCCTACTGCTTTTTCAGGTATTTGCTCTGTGTAGCATTTCTGCTGTATTACAGCCTTTGTATAATCCATTATATTTTAAATTATTGATGAGTGCATATGTTAAACTGTAATTTTGGTGCTTTGGAAAGCTACTGGTCCCTGAAACCTACAAGTATTTACATTATTTATGCTATAACAATTCAAATGTCACACATATTTCAGAAATCAGATTAATGGAACCTGTCAATCTGTCTTCTGTAGAACCGATCCGAAAGTCTGAATTTCAAAATTTGTTGCTTTTATATGCGTCAAGGAACTATTATGGGCTTCTGTTCTAGATGTTCCGTGTTATTAGATTAAGATAGTTCTATTCAGGTTCCTCGGATTATGCTCAGCCTAAAATGCTTTATCCGATGTGAGAGAAAATTACTCCCATTTACTGTGCGCAAAGAGCATCGTAGTAAAATCTTGGGCAGGCTTTAGTCCTACACTTCTGAAAAAACATAGAAGATGGAAGAATATGTTTGTGATATTGCACTTGTATCGACAGTGTGTGTTGGTATACACATGTGCATGTTTCAGTATGCACTCCCACACTTGGGTAATATAAATGATTCACTGTGAAGATGTCTCAGAGGTACAAGGCCAGAACTCAAAGGAAGTCTCCAAAGAACCTGCACCATTGAGAGATTCAGGAGATGTCACTCCCCCTCTCTCATCTGTCATTAAGCAGTGTGGAGTATGAGCGAGACTCTCTCCACCTCTCTCCCTCTCTCTCTCTCTCTCTCTCTGTCTCTCTGTCTCCCTCTCTCCCTCTCCCTCTCCCTTGAAGAGCGTGGTTCAAACAGACTTGAAAAGGCTGCTGGCGTGGGGAGAGGGCTTTCAAAGGGCAGCAGGCCTGATCTTCAGTAATCCATGGCTATATTTAATAGACCCGTCTGGGGGCTCTTTTGACTGCTCTGAAAGGCAAAAGTGTTCTGACTGGTGTGGAGTAAAACGTACAATGTGCACGACAGAGAGACGGGCGCTGTCTGTCCCTCTGTGTTGTCAGGGACCGTCTTTAGTCAGGCCGTCTGGATTATGAAAGTGAGAGTGGTGCTTCACCCTCTGTGAAGCTCCTGTTCTTATTGCTTATAGATGCAGTTTATATACAACAGCTGACATTGTTAGCCTGTTCCTTGTGAATTATTAATGATTCACCATTGAGTGTTTGTAGTGCTGAAAAATAGGACTCACTGTTACTTTTTTAAGTATACAATAGGTTAACACTATAGTAACGGGAATAAGATTAACATTATTCTTTGACCAGGCATGTTTGTTAATGAAGTGCATTGAAATGCTGAACTAAAAACAGAATGAGAAACACACTTCACTTAATTTGCTTCACTTTATTTATTTGCACAATGCCAGTTTCCATAAATAAAGTCAAAAAGGCGTGGCATTGAAGTGAAACGTCAAACATCTGTCGTTTCGCCACCTTGGGTGTCAAGCGGAACCTAATGTGTCAGAGCACTTGGTTCTGTTACACCGAGTCTGTTACACCGGAGAAGAACACTGGAGAAGTGGATTGAGTGACAGTGAGAGCATCTACTTAGAGTAATTACACATTAAAGACCTTGTGTGCTGAAAAAACCTATGTGTATACTACGTCTGCCTAATTCAAAAGTGGGGTTTGTCTTCAGCATGCAGATCCATGATTATGCTTGGAGCACAAAGAAGCCCACAGCAGGACCTCAGCTCTCCCCTTTTAGCCTATGGTAAAGAGACAGATTAAACCAACCAATTAAAGTCACATGGAACTTAGATGCTCATGTCCAGGTGCTGCCACTCACCAGATAAAGACATCGATTCACAACTGTGAATCACCCTCACTGTCCGAATAGGTAAATGAACAAATGGAAAAAGTGGAGAAAAAAAATTGGCTGAATTGTTCAGTGAACAAGAGGCATGTGCCGGTGTACTTAAAAAAGAAAAGAAAAAAAAAGAAATCCAACATTTGAGGAAGATTTTGTCATTAGAAAAGACCAAGAGCATTTAAAAGGACCTGACGCTTTCTTCCCCTGCTGGTTAAAGGGTTACATCTGCGGGCTCACAGAAGTGTCTGTGCTCAGGTGGTCTGCTCACACCAGTCAGACAAAGAGTCTGACAGGGACAGCCAATAGGGCGGTGTCTCCTGCCGCTGAACAGCATGTGAGGGTGGCGCTCGGGCCCGCCAACTGTCCTCAGGCACCTGAGTCTGTCACGCTTCTTCTGTGCTACCACCTCCCAGGGCCAGGTCCTCCATGTGCAGAACATACATGGGGCCTTTTTCACAGTCTATAGGGGAGGATGAGGGAGAAAAACACAAACATCCTAACTGTATGGACTTATCTTAATTAGTGTGAGGGGCATAATGGATTTCATTCCCATGTTTTATGTCATATATAAATTGCATATCGTTCCAAATGTTAATTGTGATGGCTGTTAAAAGCCATGTGTAAGAATTGGCACCAGGTAAATGTGATGGGGACCTGCTGGCTGGACCAGAACTGCCCAGCCCCCTCCCTGTCCACCCAGAAGCCCCCTGGGCACGGACAAGAGCACAGGCGCACCCTGCAGCTTCTGGGGTCAGCTGGTCCCCACCGCACCCTCTGTTCTCTCCCAATCTCCCGGCAGGGGGAGGGAGCCGTCCAGGCTGATAATTAATCCGGGAGGAGCGCAGAGCTCTGCGAGGCGTCGGGGGAGGGGCCTCCCCGCGCCTGCATCACCCCCAAATCCTAGAAATGTCTCATGTCCCCACTAAGACTCACAGAGGGGAAGGAGATTAGGGAGGAGCAATTTGGGAGAAAATCGCCAGTAGGCTTCTTCTGGCAAGGCCTCTCTCATCTCCTGTGCTCTGACCCTTCATTTACACACCAGGAAATGGGCAAATGGTAGGCAGACGCACGCGTCTGTGTCAAACTCAGTTGTTCAATGCTCTAATAGGTGGAGGAAAATGCATGTTACTTCTTTTCAATTCGACATGCTGATCGTAACACTTCAAAAGGAAGGGGAGGGGAAAGTCCTCTGATGTTGAAATCTTAAGAGTCTAAAGCAAAGCCTTAGATGTGTATCAGGTCATTTCTCTTAAAACCTCTGCTTTATATAACAGCACAGTCCTCTGGGTTTTGTGATTCCGCAGGCACACCTAAACTCTAATGCCTGTAATTATTGCACATGTGTGTTTCTCCAAATTTTAGCTGCTGCTTCATATCAATCGAGTGCTTGTATGGTTCACTCTAAGCCAAGACAGAGAGATCGCAAGGGAAATTTTCCAAGAGGGCTGACCTGTCTCACAGTGACACAAAAGTGAAAGGTCGGCCCCGGCGGACGGAGTGTCAGAGAGGAGTCATCCTCTCTGACATTAAAGCTGAGGTCATCGCCGGCCTCGACGGTGGCGACTCAAACCCAGCATGAGAACAA
This sequence comes from Albula goreensis, assembly GCA_022829145.1. Taxonomy (NCBI): domain Eukaryota; kingdom Metazoa; phylum Chordata; class Actinopteri; order Albuliformes; family Albulidae; genus Albula; species Albula goreensis. Next base: position 31,309,630 of record CM040753.1, read on the forward strand.
CTCAAGCCAGTAGAGCGCTTTCCAGCAGGAAGGCAAAAGCAGGGAAACTTAAAAGCATTCGGCCATAACCGGCAGTGCAGTGAGCTCTCTGCCGAACATTTAATACTCACTGATTTACAGGTCCTGGAGCAGGGATGGGTTTTTTATATGTCTGTCAAGTTATAGCAGCGCAGTTTATCAGGAAATCGCTGCCACCGGGTTATGATCTGGCTCAACTGCATAGAGGGTAATAGTGTCACATTATGGACTTTATGTAGCAGCAGAGGTAAAGGTCAAGGTCATTCATGTGACACAAGGCAATCAGACCAACACTGTGGAAGGTGGAGGAATATAAAAACGGGCCTAATTTCTCCTCACATATCTATTAGAGGCCCACTCACCTTCCCTGTGAAAATGTGTCTCTTTACTGGCAGCTGGAGAGCTATAATCACTGCATGACAGGGTGCTCTCTGATGCAGGAGCCCACCAGTAATGACATCTCATCCACGCCTGCCACATCTCTGCTGAGGGCCACATTTCACCGCCTCTCATTCCCCTCCTGAGACTGCTCATGTCCCCCTCTCTGCGTCTCTGTCTCTCACACTCACACTCTCTCTCTCTCACACACACACACACACATACATGCAAGCATGCACACAAGCACAGACATATATATTCAGACGCGCATATACAGGTGTGGGAAAACTAAGTGAAAGCACTACCATGTGTTTGTTGTACCTGTGCACAAAAACAGGTGATTTCACTAATTAGCTGAGTTCAAACATGTATTTTGCACTGGCCTCCAGTTAAGGTGTTGTGGGTTTTTTGCTTTTTGTGCAGTGAGGCTTCCGTAGGTGTGGGTGGGGCAGTGAGTGGCAGAGTGTGCCTGCCTGACAGTCCTGCAGGGGCGGAGGTGGCAGTGGGGGGCACCTCCGCCCCTTTCCACTCAAAGCCGCTGTCTGTCCCTTTGGGCCTTTAGTTTGAAGGCTTTCTTCTCAATGTTCTGTATGCCTTCCCCTACCCCAACTCTCTGCCACCAAGAAAACACCTGATCATTTTTTTAAAATCTGATCTCAATGATTTGCTACTCACATCCACAGGTCTATGAAACACACACACACACACTCACACACACTTGCATAAGGCAGAGGGTTTAATCTGAGTGTGACCATCCCCATTGCCGTGGCATACAGGAGCGTGTTGTCAATGAGCCAGGTGGACTGGAGCCAACATGTGCACTGAGCGTGTGCGTGCGCGAGCGTACTAGCATGGGAGCATGGGCCCATGGCTGCATGAAGTCATCCTTCCAGGACTTCCAGGAGGCTGCGCTTTGGAAATCAATGGGACACACACCATACACCCCAGTGGAGCTTCAGAAGAGTGACCCGTCACACCAGTGTCTCTGCGGCTGAGCTGATGCACTGTCTGCACCAAGCACCTCCAGGGCATGTCAGCCCCCCCACTCCCAGTGTCTTTCAGTGATGACTTGGTTTACTGGGAGGGCCAGGCAATGAAAACCATGCCCTATGGGATCCACAACCCCTATGTGAAACTTCACATCCTGCATTTAACAGCTTATTGGCAGAAAATTGCCTGCTCTCTTCAATCTTTATTTGATGTTTATAATGAGAGATTAAGAATGATGTAATGGTCTGAAGTGCATTATTGCTGGGTCTCCAGCCAATGCAGTGTTTTAGCCTGACAGTGGAAAAGAATGGGGGAGAGTGGCCATGCTTGTGGAGGAGACCCATAATGCACTTCACCTCTGGCCTTCATTTGATCACACCAATGGTCATGCAGGGGAATGCTCTCACTGCAGAGATAGAAAGTAGATAAAATGTAAAAAAGGCATGCTAAAACGATATTTTAAAACCATATCATTGTCCAAGAGCAAACCTTTTCAAAACCTTTTTTCAGGTGATCTTTTTCAGGTGCCTAGAGATTTTCAGGATGCAGTATCTTTTCAAGAAGTTTTGAAAGTGCAACAGTAACTTTCCTTGATGTAGTAAGATAAAACATTTATCAAGGTCATCTGTAAACAGACATTCAGCTCAGATTTCTCCTACACCATCGACACCTTTGCACATACAAGTGTTTTATCTGTGATCCTCTCTGACTGTGAATAGCTTATGTAATACGATACTGGAGGATGAACAAAACCCCCACCATATATTATATTTAATTCCACCGTGCACACACATCATTTTGTTAAAATGAAGACCCAGGGAACGAATTCAACAAGAATTGTTTCATCTTATTGTTGCTTGTGTATCACATTGTTTTGGTATGAATATATAAGCAAAAGGAAGGGCCTAGATCTGTCATACAGTGTATTAGTATGTATTCTATAATATGTGCTCTGTAATGGTGCAGAAATGCTTATGGTTTATGAGAGATTGGTTGTGCTGATGTATTTCCCTTTAAACTGGATGGTCTTCATAATCAGTGGTGCCCACTGCTGTTAGGAGTTAAAAAGCAATGGCTCTTCAGATAGGATGGGACAGGAAATCCATTCCTGTATATTCACAGGTTAATGGCATGAATATTCTGATATTCTGTATCATAATCAGCATGCTGGATCACTAACTTTATGACAGCCCCTCTTCCTCCAGAGAGTCAGCTAATCGCCATTTTCATCCTTCAAAAGGAACAGTTCCTCTATTCTTCGAAGTCATTTGAATGCCACTTAGTCTGTCGTTGTTTGGATTATTTTCTTTGCTGTGATTTTCTTGTATAATGATTCGAACTAGGGCTAGTTTGATTGAAATATTAATCTGAACACTAATCACCTAAAGCATTTGTTATGTGTAGATTAGTTGTAGATTAGTCTTTGGTTATTTAAATCAATCGAGATCAAATGATGCATTGACCAGACTGAGTTGGTCTTATGAAATACTGATTCTGTGAATGAAAAATATTATGCATTATTAAAACTGTTAATAAATAGAAGCATCATACACCGTATCAAACACATTAAAATCATCAGTTTTGTATTCAGGGGTAGTTTCAAAATTTTTTGTTGTGTTATGCGGCTCATTTGAAGTATAGCTCAAACTATTCGTTTGACCCGGATTTTAGCCAGTTATGAAATGGGAGGCTGCTGTTGAACTTTTCATATCAATAGAAAGTAGGATTCATTTGGGTATAATGCTTGCCTTTTTGCACCAGTGATAATAAGTTGATAAGGCACTTGCTATTTCATAGCTTATTCATGCAGCTAGCTAGCTTAATTTTATTATCCTTTTCATTTTATCATGCTATTTTGTCATCTATCGAACAAGCCAGTTTAGCTTATAAAACAGATTTGTGCAACAACCTTTTCATTAACTACTTATTTTTTTGTGGCAGCTGAACCTCCCAAATTATATTGTTTTTTAACCAAAGTGTGATAGTGTTTTGACTTAATGCTTGCTGTTTTAATAATTACATTTTTAGTCTGAAGCTGAAAAGGCGGAATCAGATCACTATTCCGATTTTATCCACCATTAAATGGTGGATAAAATCCGACTGGAGTGAGTTCCATATCTCTGATAGTCTTCTGTGTGAAAGCGTAGTGTGGAATCTCCTGGTGAGATCAGTGGTTGACAGTGGAGGGCTCGAGAGCGTGAGGGGCCCTTTAATTTCTTTGTGTCTTAAAATAGTGTGAATTTTGAATGATATTTCAGAGCCTGCTGATGAGTCATTGTTTGGCGTGCCATACGTCTGTGTATCTCTACTGTGTATCGCGCGCCTGTCACATGTGAGCACAGAAAATATCTGTAGCCTGCTGTCCTTTGAATGCCTCATTTATGTGAAGCAAATCCACATTAACTGCATTATACAGTAGAAAGGGCGACCCTTAAAAAGGATCTAACAGAGAGGCAGAACTGGTTAATTGAATAAGAGAATCACTGTAAGACTGTGATGTACAATCTAATTCTTGACATTATTTCTAATCTGATTGTGTTTCTAGGACATTTTAGGGTATTAGTTAAAGGGATTCCCTGCCTGAGTCCATTCCACCAGAATTACTGCATAGTGGTGCATACACACACACACACACACACACACACACACACACACACACACACACACACACACAACACACACATGCACACACACACACAAAACAATTGCCCTCATTTTTCATTGGCCTAATTACTTTCATTCCACCGTCCAGTAATGAACCACTCAGTCCAAAGAATGTGTGCAATTTTTGTATTCTTTTTTTATATATATATCATTCTATTTGATTGACTTAGATTATATTCTTTCTCCTTAACTTATTCCCGTAATGTTAATTGTCAAGACGGAATGACTCAGAGAAGAGTGTGTTAGTGGATATCATACAACGTGAGTGTTTCTCCAGAAAGATATTTCCACAGGGCAAGACTGAGGTATCCAAAGAAAAGCACTGAATTTCCTATAGGGGCCGAGATATGATAATATTGACACTGAAGGTTTTGTTTTGGTTGCTGGGAACTTGCCCTTTGTGACCCTGAGTTCAGGTATGGGTTAATCTCCCTTTGTCCCCCTCTCATCTTGTTGTCAGACTGACATCACTAACCCAATGTTCAGCAGCTGTGTTCATTAGTCAGACACAACAAACTAATCTCCAGGTTAACTTGCCTTTCATCAGCTTGTCCAATGGGATTTTTACTGAAGCAATTAAAGTGGACTGCGCGTATGAAAAGATTCGAGGGCAGTCTTGTACCCGCACCTTCATCTGCTAAACCACAACGCCACCCACTCGCGTTTACCGAAATTCAGGATTACAGTTAAATGCATACCGATAAAAAGTGAATAGCTTTCGGTTTGTTTGTCTGTTTTTTTTGTTCCTGGTGGTTATGAGGGAAGATGGCTGTCCTCGTTACAAAGTGGGACAGGGCCTGACTGCGTAGGCTGCAGCAGGAGAGGAGGAAGAGCGCTGTTGTCATGGAACACACAATGAGAGCTCATTTGCAGCTTAACAAAGAAGGCAAAGTCTCTTTCATAATGGGGTACTGGCCACTGGAGCTGAATCAAGCACCTTGTGACGTGAGACCTTAAACTTCTTTATTAAAGCCCTGCAGTCTTCAGGCTTCTATTTAATAGAATTAAAGATGCCCTATTCCCTTTCATCTTCACTGTAGCCTAAACTGCCTTTTGCCAGCACTGTCGTTCTGTTATGTGATTTCAGTTATGTTATTTATTCTCCATCAGAGATTGGGAAAAGTCAGCAGTTCTTCAGGAGGAAGCAGAACAGAAGGCAGTAGGGTTAAGTCGTTAAAGAGACACGCTTAAATCAGTTTGGTCAGTTACAAAGCACACTTAAGTCTTTCCATCCTTCTGTCCTTCATGAGCCTAAACATTCCAGCTAATTTGATATACTTCATTTCATCAGCTGTTCTGTACATTTATTTGAATATTATACATGTAGAGAGTGTATGTAAAAACAAATGTTTTTTGTTTTAAAAAATAGCAAATGAACAGCCTAACAACATGGGGATTACTGCATAAATATACCCACCCCCACCCCCCGCATTTCTAAGGATAATAGTCAATATGCCACATTATCTGTGAAATAAAAGTCACATTGACAATCAAACCCAATCAGTCTTTTAACATTGCTAAATAATTTGGAGTAGTTATGACAATGAAATGATACTTCAAACATGACAATCTTGTGATTTTTAATTTGTACACTGGTACACTTCATTACTGTTGTAATTACTGTAAATCCAGATTATTAAACTGTAGTAAGCATAGTGAGACGACCTCAGGGAGCCCTTGATAATTACAGTGCCCACCAAACCCCCAAAGCACACGGACCCCCCATCCCAGCTCCCATTACCGTCCCTATCTCATGCCCCAGCAGTGTCTGGTTATCATTGTTAACTGATCGATATTTGGGTGGGAGACTCTGTCTCTTCAAACTGATGGCTCTTCTCCCTAGATCAGTTACTCGGTCTTTTGCTGACAGTGTTACAGATTTGCATAACTAATGTCATGTTAAAAATTAGAAAGAAACATATGTGGCTTGTGTCACATTAATCTGTGTCTGTTCTGTTGACTTTGTTGTTCAATTGCTCACTGTATCTCGCCATAGCCTGCAGGACACCTCTCTGTAGTGCTTATCTCTGAGACAAGACCATTCAACAGTGCTCCCGGGCTAGCAATGGAAAGGGAGAAATTAGTTGCTGTAGTGAGTCACTGTGAAAATGTCAGTTGGCAGATACATGTGGGACAAGCAGTCCTTTAGCAATTTTTGGCACTTATGCTCCCTCATAAAGTGTTATGAAAATGTGGTTTACCACAGATTAACACACAGCTGAGCTGTAGCGATATGTTGTCATTTCCGTGTAGTAAAAAAACGAAGACATTCCTCCGTTATACTGTTCTTTACAATTGGCTTGAAAGCTGCAGCCCCGATGCATTTTATTGCGAAATTAAATCATAACTGGATTGCCAAAGCGCCCTCAGGCCATGAATCTGTTTCATAATAACCATTTGAATTCTCGCAAATAATTACTAATATACTGCTGCTATGGTAACAGGAATCAAATTATAACATGACGTCTTTGGAGCCACCGCCTGATACAGGATTGAGAGTAGCTACCCAGAGCCCTCTAGTGCTCTTGAGATCCACTTTAATAACGTTAAAGATGAAAGAGAAATGTCTAATCTTAGAGCCTGAAAAAAGGCTCAACTTGTTGGCATAAATAATGCCAGCTGGATGCTTTTTATAACGTCAGTAAAAGCAAATGTGATTGTCTGTCGAGCCTTCATGTGATCCTTGCTGATGAGATCCCAGGCTTTCACTCAGGGTCTTTGTTTTGCGACTGATTTGACATTGTAAGGTAAATTGCATAGTGACCTTGAAGATTCTCACCCCACTTGTTGTGCGTGACCTCAAGTTGGCAGTGGCTCTTTTGAAATCCGTCCCACTCGAGAAATGGTGGGTTCATGTAAGCCAGGGTTTCTCCTGTTAGTGCTTACATTGGGTCCTTCAATCAAGTGACAGATCCACCATTCCCCCAGTTAATGCTAGCTGGACTATAGAACTGCATACCCGCTAGGGTGGAACCATACATATGCATGCTCCACCTGCAGTACTACAGCCTCAGTCCATGCCAGCGATAGGTGCCACAAAGGTGACTTGACATGAACAACTGGCTGTTAGAAATATGTTTGGTACTATAGATCATGAAATGATGATTAGCTTTTGGATTTACAGTTTCTGTCAGTGTCATTCATTCATACTCATCGTAATGAATATCATCATTATGTCTGGTGTCAGGCCACACTGTGTCCGTGAGGGCCATAGCTTAGGATGGCAAAGGACAGTGGTTCCCCGCACTTGTTCCAAAGACTCAGGCTGAACTTGCATTGACTCACACTCAGGTGTGAGGTGTGAAATAGATGGGGTGTGTGTGTGTGTGTGTGTGTGTGTGTGTGTGTGTGTGTGTGTGTGTGTGTGTATCTGTGTGAGGAGGGTAAGAGGAATGATCTGTTTGAAGATCCCCCCCCACTGCTGCTCCTTTACAGTGCTGTCCCATTGCGGGCCTTTACCTTGACTGGACTAATTAAACTGACAGCTGGAGGCTGGCGTAATGGGGAACCCCCATGAAGGAGGAACACGGGGCCTTCCCCTCTGTGGAGATGGGCTCTGCTCAGGGGGGCCCCCAGCGGGGCCGTCGCCAGCGGCAGCCGAGGGGAGGGGCCTTGGCACGCCACGGGGGATGGGACAGGGCTCCCTTTCAACATCACAGGCTACCTGGTGGGATCGATAACGGGGGGGGGGCTACCTTCCAGCATCGCCCTATTTGCAGGCGATGCCTTGAAACCTGCCGCTCCAGCGACACCGCACTCACACCAGGTACAGAGAGGCACGGTAAAGGCAAATCAGACCCATTCTCGATACCCTAAGAACCGTGCTGCGGGGACTGGCGAGGCTGCTTTCTCCTCTCTCATGGCACAGAACCGCACAAGCCCGACGCTGAGAGGATCTGTCTTCCAGAATGAGGTGGACCGAAGGGAGCAGCGGACCGCTGGGCCCGGCTCCAGGAACCGCTCCCGCCCACAGAGCAGCCACCCTCTCTAAGCTGGCTTTGGCAGAACGCCCCCTGTTTGCTTTATTGATAGAAGCCATCCCTTGCTCGGTTTTCGCCCACCTAATGATGCTGTCAGAAAAGAATGTGCTCCCAACGAGCCCTTCGCCTTCTGCACGCACACGCTGGATTTTGTAACATTTTTATATAACGGCACGGAAACGATACAACACAAATATAAATAAGAAGACCATGACATGCGACTCGCAGACCCTGCTCATTTTTGTTCTTCTCCACACGGGCTTATATGTCTGGTTAAACAGAATTATTTGACTTTCCTGCCAAGGCCGAAACTTGCAGTCGGCCAGCAGATGGACGTCCGTTGACAGGAAGCATGAACGGCTAGCAGGCTCCTGGACCTTCAGCACACCTCCAAACTCTCTCCAGATGCCCCTGTTTTTACAGCACCCACTGACAAATTCACAGATTAGGGGAAATTTCCCCCCTGGAAACCACAGTGTTTTCCTTCCGGAAGTTTCTGCGGGGTTAGAAAAACTAAAGACCATCCTGTTTCTGTCCCACTGTCTGTTCCTAATCTCCAGTTCACCAGGCTTTGGGGAATCAAATTTCAACAAATCTTTGCACTGTAGAGTTGACGCCTTGTAATTCTGATTTAGCTGTTAATATTGCTATGCCCATTTATCATACAGTAGTAATAATTTGAAACTTCAGTTTGAGGATCCCTGTGAAGGGAGTTGCTGCAACATCAGCTATAAAGAACGATAATCCATATCAGACCGAACTAAACAGGATTGAACTGCTTTTAAGAATAAATCCAGACTACTGCAGCATGCAGCTTGACCTCAAAGCTTGACCCAAGCGCTTTAGCCGGTTCATTCATAATGAATGATGATATTAATCCATTGGGATCTCATTGCTAATGAGACCAGCCACCTTAACTGCCCTTTAATGAGCCCCTACTGTCGGGTTGCAATGATGAAGGGGGGTTAGGGGACAAACAAAGTACAGAGATTCTACCTTATCCTCAGCCTCTAATGGCTCACCCCGAAGGTAATTGTAAGCCGTGTAATTGCTGATCAAATTACAGGTAGCCACAAAAAAACATCAAATCATTAAGTAATGGAAGCAGCTGGGAGAGGATTATGAGGGTTGTGGAGAGAGAGAGTGGCCCACTTAGAGCTTTTGTGTGTATAGAAGTTGTGCATTGTCCAGTGTCTAATATGCCACAACAGGTACCCCTTGTGATGTCATAGGAGTGGATTCCCTATGTAGGCCTGCCATTGGCCACCAATAGGAGTAACGAGTAAACTACTGCACCATTTCCCATTCCCATGGGTGGACAATCATGTCTCAATGAAATGTGTGCATCACCATAGTTCCTACACTGATCTCTCCCACAAAGGACGGAACGTTAGCATCTCTGGTTGCGTGCCATGGAAATGGCTGGATGCCAGGGTCACAGAGAGACCAGGAAATATAAAAGTCTCTGCATGGCTGTTGACGCCGCAGCCCTCCTCGGTTGTTTCAGTTAGTCGGCACGTTTGAGTACAAAGGGCCATATGACGAATTGCTTTTGGAATGGCCTGTGTTGAAATTGGCGAAATGTGAACACTGGGGTGGTCCTCCATGTTTGTTGATACTGCTTTTACAGTCGAACCTGGGCTGGAAAGAAAGAAAGATAAACAGCGTTCACTGTATTGAAAAGCTTTATCTGCTTCAACATGCTTTATTAATAATATTACTGTGCAGACAGGCTGCAGTGATTCGCTCGTGTTGTATATCTGTGTATATACAGAGTGCTGGAGACACGTGGAGAGAAGTGTAACTCGCTCTGAAATGTTACTTGCCCTCTCTTGACCCCGAAGGCTCTTAGGTTTCTTGCCGCCTTTGTGAGCGCGTGCATTCCTGATGGTGTTCCGTCTGGTCTGGTGAAGGAGGCCTGCAGTCAGGGGTGTCTTAGTGCTTCTTCTGCATCATCAGGGCTCACTGAGCGGAGCGTCCCGGGGTGCCCCCTTCACCGCCTCCGCTCTGTGTCAAAGTGATGGACCCGGCGCCTGGTTCTGACAGCTCTGAGGGCACCCCCGCTGCCTCGTGCCGTGCAGTGCCTGAGCGCTCCAGACCTCGCGTCCCGGGCCTGTCGTGTCTGCACGCTCGCTGCGCCGCGTGTTGGGCCGGGGCCGCTGTCGCGTGCTCTCAAGCACTGCCTCTCACGCAACCCCCGGTCCCACATTAAACACCGCGGTTACACTCCGTCTCACTGGAGCGGGCCCTCTCCATCGGGGGGGAGGGGGAGCGGGCGCCATGGACACGGAAACAGAAACTCACTGGGATGTTTGTTTCAGAATATCCGCAGCCCACCGACTCCCTCTCCTCAGGCCCAGCTCTGCCTTATTGCCTATTGAAAGAATTTACAGTAGAGCGGAATCGATCTCACTTCCTCTGCCTGTGACAAAGTGACCCATTAAGCTGAAAGAGTGTGCTGTGTCAATACACAGGTCCATATGTGTTCTGCTCTAAAATGCATTTATTTGACTAATGTACAGACATCTTATTGCACTTTGATTCTTTTTCAATGGAAATGTTAATAATGCACTGTCTGTCAGAACTGCACAATATTTTTTTGAGTTTTAGGATTTTTTGTTCATTCATACTTTTTAATGCCGTGTTTCTTTGTATCTGTGCATGCATGCGTGTAAAAGTTGAAATTAGTTGGGACTGATTTTCGAACAAGCTCTTTTATGGGTACCCTACCATTGCACGCGGATTGTTTTTCACTTCAATTTTAGCAATATGTTGAAGATCTTCCAGCCTAAGCAGCCCTTGCCGTATAAATCACAGCACTGCATGGGGGTGGGGATTCTTTGGAAAATCATGAAAAAAAAATGAGGTTTACAACACCTGGGCAGAGTAAAAGGTCAGAGGTCACAGGCCAGAGTTTTCTTTCCTAAGCGTGCATTCCATCGAGTCACCAGATGGACTGGAGCACACACGGTGTGTCTCTGACTGGCCCTGGACTATAAAACCCCCCCTAACAAAAGCCAGTTGTGTTCCACAGCTGACGCGGGATTAGCACGACGGCATCGCAGCTTCTTTCATACGTCGCAAATGGAGCCTAATTCCCATCAAATACCGTTATCACATTATCTCGTTGTGGTAAGGGTACAGGTGACCTTCAATTAAAAACAGAGATTATCGGGACACTGGAGTAATAAACATGTGCTGCGCTGCTAGCGGTTGAGGACTCTGCGCTCGTCTGGGATCAGTTCCTGGAGAGGATTCTTTAGCAGTGTTGTGTTACAAAATTATACACATGGAGTCTCGCTGAGTCCAAGCTTCTGCATTCTAGAGGTTTTGCCTTTCTGTGAACCGGAGAGAAGGGAAAGCCCCATATTTTGATGTTATTATTTTGTCCACTGTTAAGTTGAAAACTGCAGCGTCTGGCATTTGCTTGGGCAGGAAGGAAAGGAAAAAGCCTTCTTGGAAATGTATTTTGAAGAAGGAAAAAACCCAATTCATTATGTTGATAAGAATCAAAATTAGACAAAAAATTAGCTGACCAGCAGTCTCATTTTTAGGCCCATCGAAAGAAAATATATGCTTGTAAGACCATGTTTATGTCATATGGAATTTCCTCTTTCCTAGTGTGTCTTTACTACACATACAGAAAAAAATGTCTGTACTGTTCTAAATATAAATGTAGAAGCTGTTGGAAAAAGGAGGTACAGAGGGGATTATTCACACTTAAATACCAGCATTCAATTCCACTAATGCCATCACACAATACGACAAATTCTTAATACTGTATTCTATCATCCATTTTTGGAATTCAGTTCTCTTCAGTTCATTAGCCATTGTAGTTCAGAATACATTATGATTCGAGCACAGCCGCAACAAAGAGCTGCGCAAGAGTCTTTGATGTCCTGCGACAATCGAGGGTCCAGACCGCGCTCACAATCGAAAAAAGAAATCCTGGCGAAACAAGTTTTCCTTCTATACCCACCCCACTTTTATGTTACGTATTGGAACTCAAGGGACATTGGAAATATTATTTTCAAAGGGTTGCATTTAGTCTGTTTTCCCCCTGCGGTTCTAGATGTAGGAGGGAGACTGGCAGGGCATGTAAATTCTGTGTGTGAAAGCCTGTTTTACTCCGTAGCTGTGACAAAAAAAAAACCCTCCCGGCCCTTACGGCCCAGGAGCGCACACAGTGAACCGCGGTGAACCTTCACCCCTCCCCACTGACCCCCCACCACCATTTCCCAACCACCACCCCCCTCACAACCCCCCCCCACCCTGCTGTCTGGATATGGACCTGAGCCGCAAGGACCATTAAGTCAATAAATAACTATGCCGTGATGCTGTGCAGTCTCTGTTCCCCCCTCCACAGATGCCCCTGGATTCTCCTCCTTGTCAGGCTTATGTATGGTACGATAACTTCCCTCTCATTTAAGTACATTAATTCCAGTCTGCTGTGGTCTTCTGACGCTCCCCCGATGAGCCGCTCAGCATGCGCGTTAGCGCCAGTTCACAAGTCTGCCGCGCCGCGCCTTTGTACACCAGCATGTGGGCCCTCAGAGTGTGTGGGTTTGATGGTTAATGAGGCTTTGTATGGTGGGGTAGGGGTACAGTACGGCTACGGATTTGTTTTGTCTCGTGTATTATAGGCTACGTGGCCTTAGCCTAGATCCAGATCCTAGATATGCCAATCAGTTAAGATAGGAGTTTTTCTTTATTTCCCTCTTTGTTGTTATCGCTGCATCTACCACAATGTTTATGTGGGAACAATACTGGTGGTGGAGATATATGTGCGCTGCTTTGCTAGTTTGATGAAGGATCCTTTCAGGGTGAAATGTACGATAGTATTTGCGAAGCAGAAGAGGTGGGTTGCTCTCGCATGGACTGCGGGTGGAATATTTCCCACTCTGCATATTTTGGGAGGACTGTGGGGGTGTCGCCTTGGGATTTTTGTTGTTGTTGTTGTTGTTTTTAGAAAGCAACACGCAAAAAAAAGGTGGTCCACCAAGCAGGCTGAGCCACAGGCCTGTGGTGGTCAACCCTCGCCCCAAGTCTGCAGAGGTGGAAGGGGCAGTTATGATAGCTGTTAAGTAAACAGAAAGCCAGTTAGCAGGATCAGTCCCCACTGGAAGTGTTCCAAATTGGCACCCGTTGACAAAGCTCTCCAGGAATCAAACCTGCTCAGACGCGTTGCCTTGACCTAGAAGTCGTGCACCTTCACATTCATCTTCAGTGCATTTAGGTAGGAGCGGCGCTCACTGGAAAACGCGAATACCAGTTTCTCTCTCGTCTGGATCCTTACCCATTCGGATACACTTTCAACTCATGCTGAAGAATGAGCGCAGTCTTAATGTCGCTGCATCTTTCTTTAACATCCCATGAAGATTTACCGTTGGAATGTCCATCTCTATCAGCCAAGTGGAGGAAGTGACTAAAATATTATCAAAGCAATAAAAATGTATTTTTCCACACTTTCACATTTACAGTGCACTCTTCTCTTTTGTAACATTATGGCGAAGCTATATATCAGGCTAGTTTTATATAACTGATGTAGTATGTGAAATAAATCCATCCACTCAGTAGCAGCAACCACAGTTTTCTGGTCAGGGTAATTCAGACCCAAACCTAGCAGGCAGTGGTCACAAGGCAATACTGAACTGGATAGCAGTCTGTGATACACAGTATCACAAACATACACGCATGCACACATAAGCATACAAACACTGTACATGTATGTAAGAACGCATGACCATACATATGTATGTGCATTCACACATACATGCATGTGCACACACAAACATATAAACATATATACATGCATACAATCCATACCCATACGTGTGCACACGCAAACACTCTACATGTGAACAAACATCCATACATATGCACACAGACCCACACACACATGCACTTACAGACCCAGACAGGGTCATAAGAATTCTATACTCATATAAATATATGAACAGAGCAATACTCTGTCCAGACTGTGGAGCTGTGAAGTGACAGCCGCTGGACTTTGATGTAACCCTCTATTGATTATGATCGCACACTGTATTGAGTTACCCACTTCAATAAACGAGTAGATTAGAGTATGAGAATGCAGTGGAATTTGCATTATGCAGCTCTGTTGGGAGAACACAGTGTTCTGTTTTTCCTCTTCCTTTATGTGTGTCAATTAACATAATTTATGGCAATGTCAAAGTGTGGATCTGCTCGGATTTGTAACTGATTTTATAGTTTTTCAGTGTAGTGAATATGCCATTGATAAAATATCACAGCTTGTCAAAGATCTTTCATCAAAAGATATGCTGCAGGGCTAGCAAATGTATTGGTTCATCGACTGTTTTTTTTTTTTTTTTTTTTTTTTTTTCGACAAAGGAGTTTAGAAAGTCACTCTGAGGAGCAGGCGTGTCATTGTGCTAACTGAATGAGCGTTGGCTGTGATCATCAGTACTGAGATAGACCCTCCGGTCTGGCTTTTGCTCATCGGTGTTCAGTGAGCCGTAGGCCGCTGTTTAGGATGTGGAATGGGCAGGGGCTGATATGCCTGCAGCATGGAAATCCAGCCATCCAGTACAGACTAACAGTGCTGATGGCTACGATGTATCTCCCACCCTGAGCTCAAAGCAAATCGGGGGTCCTTAACGTTATCTGTTCACTGGCTCAGCTCTGCTCTCCTGGCTGACTGGATCTGACACACGGCCAGTCCAGTGAAAGCTCAGTTTAGTATTCTTTGCTTTGAAGACGTGTTCATGCCATCTACAAATGCCTGACCTTGGGAGATACCCGAAGCTACTTTGAGATGATTCTGACCCTTGAACCCGGGAGGCAATAACACTCAGGCTGTGGCACCTCCCCTCCTTAACAGTGATAACAAATTAGTGCTCCACAAATCAGTGGAATACCCACAGGAGAGTCGTACAGATCGCATCATGAATCTCTCTGGACTTTACAACCTTGCTACTTTCTCTTGGAAGTCAGCAGTGAAGGGTGACTGGAGAGGAATCTATGAGCGTTGCTACTCTTGATTAATACCCTCCGTCAACCTGTATCTACACAACTAAGGACAAATGTGACCTACCCATAATGCACCCCTGAACCTTCCGACCAAGCTGGCTAATTTAGCTGTGTCTACATCCTCAGCAGTCCACCTACCGCTTTCGCCCATCTCATCCATCTTAATCAGACCGTTTTACTTTTCATGGTGTCTTAAAACCAGATCAAAACTAATTCCTGGACAAATGAGAGTTTGCCTTGCCAAGAGGCCTCTCCAAATCCTTTAACAAAAATGACCTACTGCACACGACAGGCTGCTTTACAAAAGAATTTGACCTAGTTGCATCTGAAATGTATCCATGGATACAGTCGACGTGCATTTCTTTATTTATTTATCCCGCAAATTAAACAACAGCTGCTAAATGTCCTGCTGTTTCATATTCATTTGCAAAGACCCTGAACTGAACGCCAGAACCTTAACACTTAATTACTCGGAGCCAGGATTACTGAAAGTATCAGAAATCTCGATACAATGATGCAGTCAGCGATGCGCGGTCATTTCACTGATCCAGTGCAATTAAGGAATAAATGTGGAAATAAAGTAGCTGTATATTTATGCGTGGCATTGAATCTTTTCAATGCGGCTTTGTTTTCTCTGCCCCAGATTGAGGACAAAGCGTCAATTTTGCGTTTACTTAACACGGAACCAGATATAATGAAAATGGTTGATGGATTTCAGAATAGACTGTATGTGGAGCATGATATGAATTGTTCCTCTACCCTGACCAAAAAAGGCTTTTTGGGAGCTCTGCTTTTCCATGAGCATGAAGTTGTGATGGAATTGTGAATTTGACCATTAAAAATGGCATTTCCATTTTGTGAGCGAAGGGAGCAGTTCAAAAAGGAAGCGGCAGTAAGACCACTGAACCATTCATTTGCACAGCCCTGTAGACTGATTCAATGCACAGCAACTCGCGTAATGATATGTTAAACAGGAAGTACTGTTCAGTCGGTTTAACCAATAAAACGTGGACGGGCAAACTGACTGACGGTTATCTACAGTAAGCAGGAAGCGAGGATTAATGGGGTGTAGCTTGGGCGGTCTGTGTGAACTGTGCGGGTGCGTTAACTCTGCGCTATACCCCATCCCCACCTCCGCTGAGTCAGTAACTGCTCGCACAAAAATTCAACACAACTTTTACTTCCCAAAATCATAACCTAATCACAAAGTTGATCATGTGTTCTTAACATGTGTTAACTACTGTTCAATATTATCGAGAAGGTTTAAAATATGTAGGTATGTAGTATGCAAATACCTACTGAAATGTGTGTTTTCCTGTTTCTCTCTGTGGAGAGGAATTGTTACCCTGTCTTATTTAAAGACATTATTAATAGCACAAACTAAGATGAAAGAAATAAAAAAATGACAGTATGGATACAGCAAAAAGGTAAAAACTACAGCAAAAACAACAAGTTGTGCTTCTTCTTAAAAGGAATTAATTCTTCTCAAAATTGTTTTTTTTGTGAATTCTCTCTTTATCCTCTCTTTACCTTTGGTATCGTTATCAGGAAACAAGCTTAATTATCAGTGTGTATTTGAAATGAGACCAGCATTACTCAGAATTGAGGTGTACTCCTTGGGAGTTTAACTGAATTCCAGTAAAGGTGGGCTTAATCAGAACCTAGGATATACCAGCCTGTGCTCAGTGCACTACAGTATGGTGTTATTATACAGCA
The DNA here is from genome assembly GCA_022829145.1 of Albula goreensis. Classification (NCBI taxonomy): domain Eukaryota; kingdom Metazoa; phylum Chordata; class Actinopteri; order Albuliformes; family Albulidae; genus Albula; species Albula goreensis. The sequence goes on from CM040753.1 coordinate 31,326,387, forward strand.
CAGTAGCTTAAGAACCCAGGGTAGCCTTTCATTAACCCTCTTAAATGTAAAGGTTATACCCATAAGCGGGTTATTCTGTCTTCGTGCAAAGGAGCTGGGTTTTAGAGGGGATTGTGGTCTGGTTAGCCACTGTAAGTTTGTGGCTTTGTGTTTGTGTTTGTGTGTGTGTGTGCGTGTGTGTGTGTGTTGTATTTGTGTTTAAAGCCCCCCAGTGGTGTATTTGTTTAACTGGGATCTGTTGTGCTTTTGTGTGTTCAGTAAGCTGGAAGGGCGGAGTCCTTTGTGTAAGTGCGTGCGCACACACACACACACACACACACACACACACACACACACACACACACAGGGCAAATAGATCATCACCAAAGCCTTACTCCCCTTACCCACGGTGTCAGTGGTGCAGCTGTCTACATTCTGTCCTTTATCGTCATTATCACGGCCCTGCAGCCTGCAGTCTGTACTGAGGGAGAGAGAGAGAGGGAGAGAGAGAGAGGGCTACGCTGCGCAGATGAAAATTAATGTTCCCCGGGAAGGATTCCTGAGTAGGGGGAAAAATGTGCACTTCAGCATCTTGTGGGCTGAGCCTGGGGAATAATGAATAACGGTAGAGGGGGGAGGAGACAGAGATAAAAAGAGGAGAGGAGGGTCCAATTTTCCCTATCAGAGAAGACGCCACTGTCACCGGGATACTGGCCTGGGGTCATGGGTCACGAGGGGCTTTGACGATTCTTTCTCAGGACTGAAGGGAAACTTTCAGAGGGGACTGAATCAAGACGCCTCTCTAACAGATTCTGGAGACTGCTCTTTCGCACAATGCTGTGTGGTAGAGGGCAAGGTTCACATCACGTCAAGGGTTAAATGGTCAGCTTGCAAAAAAAGTGCTCTTTTTTCTTGCTTTATTCTCAAATGAATACATTTTAATTGTAGCCTGTCAATGAGGTTGCTGGACCCTGAAAAACACATATTAAAAACAATGCGTCTTCCAGGGGAAAAGCTGATTATTTCACCCCACAGGCCCCTATGAAACATAGCTAGATATACCCCGGCTACGTCCAGAGAACTGCCTGATTGTTCATTTTATGGTGATATTGATCCAATTCTTTAAAGAGTATTTTATAAATCGCTTAATCACTCGCTCGCTAACCTGCACAAATCGCTAGACTATTAAATTCTTCACTCGAGTAAATTGCCAACGAAGAATCTCAAACTATTAAAAACTTAATTGGAATAAATTGCAAATAAGCTACTAATTGGAATGATGTTTTAAGGACTGCGCTGTCTGTTGATTGGACCCCCGTACAGCCTCCTTTGTGGAATAGACCCCTTTGCAAGTCTATAGGTAATGCTCTTTGGATCCCTTTGTGAGGTGGATCCCAGCTTAGACGCTGGTATTTTTGTGTTGATTCTTGTTGAAATCCCGTTTCAGACTGGATTCATTTTCAGGCCCTGGAGTATATACATGTCCCAATCCCCCCTGTGAGGTGTAGGCCTTTGGAGGTTGTGAGAGGGAATGGGAACGGGTAGAGGTGTAGCTTTGAGCGGTGAGTTTTGAGCTGGAGGTTGTGTAAAGGCTGCGCTGAATGTGTCCTCTCCGGAGACTGAGCAAGGCAGAGGTTTTGTGGGCACAGGCGGGGTGACTAAACCGCACTGGCAGCGTTCCCCCGCGGCTTAATGGGATTGAGTCACGGAGAGGGGAAAACGCAGGATCCTCTCACTCCTACTGTACTCACCCTCGCAGGCTGAAGGAGAGACTGCACCATCTCCACAGTCAGCTCCGTCATTGTACGCGATCGCGCTTATTTTTATTAGAATCATCGGGATCATGTGGACGATAACCGCTGGCCTTTTTCGCCGGCGACACGATTGTCTCTCAAAGTCTTTTCTCTCCCCGAGTCTTTTTCTCTTTTCACTTTAATCGAAAATTGCTGTGGGTTTTGGAGGTGCAATTGTGTGAGTTTAATCTAATCAAGCCCCATATTCCGCTAATGAAAAAGCACTCTAAATGTTTTCAGTGTCCGTGAAGGCGGTCCGGGGATTTACATTATTGACCCTGTATCTCCATTGTGAGCCGGTGCACGCGTTTGATTGGAGGGATTACTATGGCTATTACTGAGAAAATGGCCCTGTCTATCAAGCCGCCCGAGCTGGCGTATCAGGCGAAACACGAGCGGGGGAGATTTGCCAGGTTAAATGTCGGAGGGTACCCACGGTTCGGCTTCAGAAATCAACCTCACTGCGAAACAGGATTTTACACAACCATGAAATCTTAAAGGCACAGCTTTAAAAAGAAGGAGACGATCAACCCCCGTCACCCTCGTCTCCCCGTCCCCATCATCCCCCCGTCACCCTCGGTCCCCATATAAAATAGCGTGGTTTTGGTAAAAGGGAGTTTTCATTTCATTTGCAGGTCCCCACCCATGGCAGTTTTTTCGAGCCAAGGAGAGCGGAAAACATGAGCGAAAGGGGTTGGTTTGATTTAACTCAGAGCGACTATGCGGTCCATCAGCGTCTTGCATTATGGGCTCATCAAATATACTCAACCCTAGAAGCGGCTTTAGCAATCAAAAGTGTGCCATGTCGTACATGAAGAAGAATATTTTCATTCTTCTCAAAAGGAATTTATGCCATGGAACCATGACAGCTTCACAAAGGTCTTAAAATTGTGAGATTGGCATGGGGAGGGGGTGGTGCAGACATAAAATCTGGTCCAATCAGAGTTCCAAGCTTAAGTGCAGTCTTTCATTAATGGGGGGTTATATGGGCAACCAGAGAGCCTTATCTAAGGCACAGTGGGAGGGGCCTGCTATCAAACTGCCCCCAAACACACACACACACACACACACACACACCACTACCCAACAAACAACCTCAGCCAGTCCATGGTGCTCCCTACTTTTTAGCCACTCCCAGTACTCTCCATAGCACCAGGACTTGCCCAACCCATCAGCCTGGCCTCCCTCTGACAGAAAACCCGCAGTGTCATCCGATGAGCGCTCTTGACTGATTCGTACTTCGACCGGACCCTTTGACTCGTCCGCCCTGCCCCAGAAGGAGAGCGGTCCTCAGAGGCCGCGCACTGTCCCTGCCATTGTCCACGAACGAGGCCTCCAGACATCAGACCCTCGCGGGACGGTTTCCCAGGGAAGGTTAGGGGTGTAGGTCACCGCTCGGGGAGCATAAATCCTGTCCCCACCAACAATGGGGCCACTCTCACCGCACGTAAATAATTACGCCATTGTTGGCGAAATCGTGCCCTGTGTCCAAGTGATAAGCCCAAATACGGGGCCATGCGGAGCAGAATTATCCTTTATCTGTGTCATGGCTATCGCTTCTTTTTAATTATTAATCTCAGTTCAGACCGTTTGTAACTCTTCTTTCTTCTGCTCCTCACTCTGTCATTCTGTTTTGTAAACATTGAAGTTAGAAGTCCAATTTATTTAAAATCACTGCGGTCACTTCAATAATCAATGACTAATTGATGTGTGCACCGTACTGTAGTCGTATTGTTGCCAGCAATTAAAATGATTTCAATAGCTCCTACAACAAAAGGAGGCAGAGAACAAAAGCGCAAATGAACCACCTCCGTTGACTGAGTTTAGCTCACATTTAACAGCTGCTTTGCACAAAAGTTTTAATGTACTCATCTAATCTTAATACTGCAACTATAAAGGGTTATCACACCTTTTTTAACACAAACAAAACTGGGAAGATGATTACATTTCTATATTTCAGAATTTCGTGCTGCAATTGTATCCCCTATAAAATTTGTTTTCCAAATTAATATCAGATAAATTGTGTTAGTTATATATTATCGTGTGGGGGGAAAATTAATTTGGTGTTTCTGTGTAAGGTTTATTTTAGAACACATAAATCACAGAATTTGTGGTTTTTGTGCAGGGCTGGGAGATTTATTAGCCGCCGCTAATTCGGGAGGAATATGGGGAACGCTTTGAGCCAAATCAGTCTTCAGTAATGGTTTGTCATGGTATGAGGAGAGCGTATTGGGCCCGAGTGAAGGGAAGTTCAGCAGATGTCATTCTGCTTTCTCTCCTCCGCTGCTTTTTGAGAGGAGAACAAACAACGCAGCCCGGCCCCATGGCAGAACCGGGCGCAGCCGACGACGTTTATCACCCGCTCACGGGAGCGCAGCATTCCAGACATACATCTGCCAAATGTCACCGCAGAAGATGTCATTTGTGCATAATTGTCATTTGTGTTGGGGATCTTTGTTCCTACAGTATTGGATGAAATGACTTGTGACAGATTAGTCAGGGAGAGAAACACGGAGAGAGAGAGAGAGAGAGAGAGGGGAGGGAGCTACTCTGGTTCCAGGGAAAGAGAGACTCCCGAGAACATAATGATACCTTGGTTGAAAATCCTGTTGTAGAGGTTTTCTGGCTCTTTTGTCCCACTCATCTTTTTTTAAATAAAATCCTGAGTTCCCAGACCCTGGCTATTTTGGGCTTGTTGTTTTGCGCTGCAGAGTTTCTTTGTTAATCATCCCGTGGGCTGACGAGCCCGCCGCACTTCCACAGGGGCAGGGCAGAGGCCGTCCCTGGCACCGGCCGCACAGGGATGCTGGGTAATTACTGCGTGCCTGTGTCACGGTGGTCCAGAGGGGAATGCCCTGCGCACCGCAGTCAGAATCTGCGCTGTTCAACAGCGTCTCTGCAGATTTATGCCCTTTGCTTGCATGAAAACTCACAGCACAGTTGACAAGACAGTCACAGCTTTGAATCGCTTCAAACTTCAAGCCAATTATTTTACACTTCAAGCCTTCTTTAAAGTCATTCGTACAATTGCTCAAAGCATTTGTAGATATCGCAGACAATGTCATGAAAAGCTTGCCTGCAATAAACATTTGACTTCTTTTAATTTAACAAGGACAAATATCCAGCAATATGTATGTCTTGATTACCAAGATACAATAATAATAATAATAATAATAATAATAATAATAATGTGTCTGATCAGCTTTCTTTAAAAATGTCTCTTGGCATGTTTAGGCATCCTGAGGTGGTTGAGGCCCAATGTTCTGTCATAGCTGCAATACAAAAGCAGTGGAGCCACATAAAGAGTGGGGGGGTGCTCAGCGGGAGGCTTTACAGCCCTTTACTGTGCTCAGCAGTGGAATTAAACTTCTCCACGAGGCCAAGCCTGGCGATCCGTCCGGTCAGAGGGCTAAGAAACATATACGCACCACATATACTTTTACAGTAATCTCTGAAAAGCCTGCTAAGACTTGTGACTGTAATAGCTGCAGTAATAGTAATCCCCTCACTATGCCTGGGGTCTATGACCTCTTGCATGCTAATTGCTCTTAATCTTGGTTGGTCAGGCGAGGTAACAGCTTATGGTGAAGTGCGAAATGCTAATATTAACGCTAAAAATTTAGCTTTCGTCGAACACTGTAAACACTTTTGAGAACTATTTGAGAGCTGTAGCATTAACATCGATGACGGGTTCTGAATGTATGAAAGGTCATGCATGATGTCATTTTTTGTGTACCACTTTTATTTAATGAACTCCTCATCTGGATCTCCTTAAAGGCTCAAGGACAGAGTTAGATTGATCCCATCAAAGTAGCAGCTGTGTCTGGGTGATCGAGGGAGAGACAGCGTTATCACAGCACTCATCCGTAGGTCACACAGATCAAGGTCATCGCCGTTTAGCCAAAGACACTCTCCCGAGTGACCAGGTCGTATGTCCCATGCCAGCTTCGTCTGCCGGCCTGAGACCCTAGCTTCTTCTCCAGACGAGTACCACGCACAGACAAGGGAGACGTCATCGCCAGACCGCAGCTCAAATGTCGTGCCAACGCAGTATGCGGAGGGAATGCTGCCCTGATTGGTGGAAAAATCTAACTCTGGGGCTCTCAAACTCAAGATGGCCCTGCCCCCATAATTACTATTTATATCTGTCTGAACACACAGTAATCAACATTGTCTTCCAACAAGACCATATACAAAACAAAGCAGAAAGAACATAAATGAGACTCAGATACACTGTGAGGAAAACCGTCTTGACACAAAATATCACTTTGTATGAAAAACAACATGATATGTCGCAAACCCCCAGGTTGAGAGTTCATGGCCTACTGGTGAAAATGTCTGTAAAATGACAGGGGAGTTACCTTAAGACAGCCAAATAACATGAACTACAGGTTTTGATTCATATCAGAAGTACTGAAGGGATGTAAATCTTTTAAATCTCGGATAATAAAAATGTCTTTGCCTTTAAGTCTTTGGATTTGGTTGTCCAGAGTGGTTTTTATTGTACTTGATCTTTCTTTTTATGTGAAAACAACAGATGCTCTAGTAAAAACGGCCTGGATTCTTGTCATCATGAATTGGTGTACAGAAAATGAGACAATGATGAAAAAAGCCTCTGTTTTGCATGCAAATAGTTTTAGCAAATAGCGAACCCACTATTTTATTTTCATCAATATTATACCCTTTGGTTTTGTTTGATGCATTGTGAAACCGTGACATTAATATGTTTATGGTCTAGTCCCAATTGTGTCCGACATCAAAGCCTGGTATCAATAAACGCTGCATGTTCTTTAATCAACGATATTTAACGAGGACCAGAGTGTTTATTTATGTGTGTACATATTGTCAGTGCCCCTGTCAGAATTAATGAATCAATTAAAAGGGCTCCTTTTTGTATGGCCTAATTTTTTGAAAATGGCTTTTTTATTTTTTTTTTTTTAACATGGCTTTAGTCTCGTGTTTCCGCACTGCTGTGTGCGTTGGGGGAGACAGTCAGCTGACAGGGCTTGGCACGCCGGCCGCTCCCGCTCCACATCCCGCTAAACCGGCCAGGCTGCAACGTTAATATCACAACTCATTTAACAGAGCCGCTGGGAGGGAGGGAGCGCCCCACTGCACACATGAAAGGGCCCAGCCCCGCATCTGAGGGCCCCCCAGCTGAGAGGGGCCCCCCCTTTTAACTGCTGTGCTGGGGGCTGAGGGCCCGAGCGGAGCCCCCGAGCAGGGCCCCCGAGGCTCTGCCGTCGAGCTGCCCTACCTTTTAGCACAGGCTGGATCCCTTTAGCAGCGGAGAGAGAGAGAGAGAGAAAGGTAGAAATAGAATGAGAGAGAAAGGACTGCCTGGCTCGCCACATAGTTAAAGGAGCAGTCTGTGAGGGATGGCACATGTGTGAAGCTGGGCGCCCCAGTCAGCACATGCAGATATAGAATGCATCTGTTTAGATGGTGCGGGCACCGATGGGACGCCCAGTGCCCAGGAGGCTCCCGATGCCCAGACTGTGTGCCCACCACAGGCCTGTGGGCAGCCCGGCCAGGCTTGCATTTTAGAGGGAGCAACTGGATACCGCGCATTGCCACCGGGCAGCGGACGGCTGGGCAGGGCCAGGCATGTGAGGGGGAGGGGCGTGCCCATGTGGACGGGCGTTTGGGTGGTGTGGGGGCCCAGGAAATGGTGGGCTAAAGGGGCAAAGAGCTAGGGTCCTCACTTAGGCCTCAGTTGTTTCCAAACTGGCTTCTCCATCAAAACCTGACTTGTGCCCAATAAAATCCCAGTGCACTGTAAAATGGTCATGAAGAGCATGAAACCATTTGTACTTTCATCCATACATTCAATCAGGTGCTGAAACGTCTTCCAAGGGCACATACGAACAAGTTATTCATGGTCACACGTGAACAGTGTGATAGCTGAAGAAAGGGAAACCATTTTCAGTGATGTTCACAATCATTCTTACATAATCTTTAAGTTTTCTATCATACCTAGCACATCATTATGTTCTCAGGATTATTTGTGGTCATGATTATATGGGCATTGCTCATCGGATACATAATTCACAACACATCAGCTAAAGATGGAACAGTAGAATTATTAAGATTGGAGCTTGTCAGTGTAATTGGGCCATGCTAGCTACACCTCTCAGTGTTCAGTGAACATCCTGTCCTCAGTTTTTTGTAGGGCAGTAGTGTGAGAAGGTCTGCATGACACTGCCTAGGGAAGCGTACAGTATCAGCCTATCCCTGCAAAGCCAGATTCATCTGAGAAGATTTTCATTTTATCAATCCTATTAAGGATGCATAAACCTCGGGACAAGAACAATGGAGCTTATTCCTGTTTGCCCCCCCACCCTCCATCTCAATATTATATGGTAGCCGCTGTTTCAAATCCTTGTTTTTAATTTTGTTTGTCTGCTGGTTAAAAAGTTGTGATTCCCACATGTCATTAATAATTTTAGGTATGCTAAAACTGAGGGTAAAAAAACATAAAAGCTGAGGTTATATTGGAAAATGGTTGTAAAGAGCGTCCAGTCGAATGTCTCAAGTTGAACGCTATTCTGGGCGAGGAGGTGTCAGTCATCAGACTCGGAGGTTATCACCTCTCTTCAGCTGCACTGTGTAGCCTGACACATTCCAGCCTGTTAGATCTGCTCCATTTTAAATCCTTATTAAAAGTGTGAACTCGCGAAGCTTGTGTCACTTGAAGTTCGGATGGGCCCCAACCTCTGTCCTCAGCTGCATGTGGGTTGAGTCCGAGACTGGGGCTAAACTTTGCACAGTCCCCTCTCCACTAATTGCCCAGAGACAGTCTCTGACGGGCATTCCCAAGTGTGGTCTTCTTGACTCTTCACTTCCTGTTTCATCACCTGTCACCTGACACACCTTGTCCCTATAGACAGTAAGGGCGGTTGCATTCTAAACCTGGTGTTTGCTAAAGAGGAACCACAGACTGCTGCTCACAGTGTAAGCAAACTCTTTTCTCCACAGTGGTTTCGTTTTATGTTGCTCCAAATTTCCTTGTTAACAATTCTTATTCAAATGGAAAAGAGGAAGAGTGAAGCTTGTGTGAAAAAGGTGACCGCTTTAATTCCAGTTTACGTCAAAGTAATTTTTAAAAAGCTCAACCAACACCTGTCCTGCTTTGCATTAGGTGACCTCGGATCCCAAAGTGTCATCTCTTTCCAGTAGCTCATACATCTTCATCAATCCGCCATTGATAATTGACTTTTAAGCTGTCCTTAATAATTGAAGATGGTCTAATGATTTAAGGTTCAGTTAACAAAGGCAGGGCACGTAGGTCAATGACACTAGTGTCAGCTGTTCTCAGCAGTTATGTAATAACTCCACCTTGTCTGTCTGAGGTCCACCGTCTCCAACACTGCAAGTCTAACAACATGTGTCTTCGCACTAAAGCCACACATTTACCAAGGTTCTGCATAAAACTTCACAATGGACAATTTTAACGTACCGAAGTTGGGTATTTCGATATTTTTTGTTCCTCTCCTGATCGCTGGCCTTATTTAAGCAGGCTTGTAATTGCATTTCGTTTCAGTGGAGACCAAGAGGGTAAATTGACCGTCCGAGGCAGTCCTCTCATGTATAACCACTCCTTTCATTTTTCCCCTGCAATAATCTAATATTAAGAGATCACAAGTAAATCACACTGCTGCTGATTTTAGCCATAAAATGATCCTGAATACAAAAAAAAAACCCGACATACATCTGAGCAGTGTTTGTCTGTGTTCTGTCACATAGCCTTGCAAGATAATCACAGGTTTCCAGCATGGTCACATGAAAGTCACTTATTGGGTCATTTTGACTACCAAATGACCATTTAACAAATTATCATAGTGTCTGATATTGCTGCTTGTGTCTGAGAACTTTTGCACGATGAAGAATAGCAGTGAGACGGAATAGAGAATGAGGCCATGATTTAAACATGGATGTACCAATCAGTGCAGCTTGACTTGGAACAAAATGTGGTTGCTTATTATTTATTTTGTAAGCCTCCAGCTGAAGAAAGGAAAAGTATTTAAAAGCCCAAATAAGTCCTTTTCTTCACCCTCTGCTTAATTCTGTAGCTCAGTGTTAACTCTCTCCCTCCTGGTGAAGGAAGTGGCTGGTATCTCCTTGACCCCTATGGCACTTTGGATCACCACATGCCTAGCTACTAAAATGACCTTATTATACTATACCTTTCCCTGTTTACAATATCAAGTCCATAGTAGCTGCTATAATCATGTAAGCCTGGTATATAATTAAGTGTGATATATAGAGCAAAGACATTAGTGTACTGTGCTGTTAGTCCAGAATCTCTCACTGTTGATGGCTTTAGATGAAGGACTGAATGCAGTTTCCATCATTTAGAGATTATATTTAATAAGCATTTATAATTTTTACCATTTAAAAAACAGCTCTGCTGTGTTCCCTCACTCAGAAGGAATGGGCAGAGTGGGCTGCATTCTGTAGGCTGTATCCCGGTGTCTGGAAAAGAAAAAAGACATTTGTATCACCTTATGATAGTTTTTAAAGATAAAGTCCTGCTTTTTTGTGCTTCCATTTGTCCTACAGTCCTCTTACGGTATTTCGATACAAGTCAGACACAGAAATACATTTTCATCCTGTCTCAGTTTTGAATTCCAAAACATTTTCAGCTTAACTGGTTTAACAAACGTCAATGAATTATTTCATAATTTCTAGCTGTTCTGATTAAACTGGAAAAAATACAGCAAATTTCGGTTCACAAAGCAATGTGCTGCTTTTTAAATCTTTTCAAATCAAGTGTGATCCAGAAATAGGAACGATTACCTTATATCAGGTGTTATATAAATAAATAGCTCTTGACATACGCTTCCTACTATCTAAATTTTAGTATGAAGAAGGCAAAGCACTTTGCTGAAAAGGATTGGATTGAAGAGCTTTCCCCATATCTTCACAAAAGCACCCTGGGGGTTTTGTTGGTGTCTGGCAGGGTGAACCATGTTCCCATGCACAGGGCAGAGTTTCACTCCTTGAGCTTGGGTTTCAGACAAGTGCAGTGCGCACTGACAGACACTGAGACCCACCTGCCTCCCTATGAACCACAACCGTCAGCGTCTGGACTGCATTTAGACAAAGGCACCCCCAGTGCCAGATACCCGCGACTCAGAGAGGCAGGTGTAGGGCAGTAATGCTAGCCCCGTCTGGGGAGGAGCTTGGCTCCCGGAAAGGGCTGTGGGTACAACGGACGCATCTGGCGGCCATTTTTTACCCCGTTCTGACATCCTGAGTCGAATTGGGAAATAGCTCTTTGGCAACTCTCTGAAACCCAGTGGAATGCTTGTGTTTGTGTCATGTGGTTGTTTAGATGTTTATTTTTTGTTTTTTAGTTGTTGATCAATTGTCCTTTAGAGCATGCTGGTTTAAAATATACATCTTTGCCTGGCCTGGTTTGTGCTGCTTGACAAGTTTTTTAGTGTGTTGAAATGGTAGGCCGTGTGGCATTCTACACATAGTGTTACAGCCCAGCTTAGCTTGTCTCTGTGTTGGAAGCCATCATCGCAAAAAGAGGAAACTAATCTTTCCTCATATACTTGTTGAGAATACTTGTCATTAAAGGCATTTAAAAAACTATCATGTGTTTAAAAAAGTCACAGACAAAATGTTGACAATAAATGAGAAAAGTATTTGTGGTAGTAAATGTGCTTTTATACTGAAATTCCATGACCAAAGAGATTCCTCACTCCCATCACCACAAACGTTATTGTATACTCGTTAATTTCCACTCCAATTGTCAATGCACCGTTCCCAGTTAAGTTCTTAAAGTGATACCCCATAGAAATAATTGGACCATGTAACTGTCCTTTCCCCATAGGCCATGGTCATAATTTTGAATATTTCTGCTGGAAAAAATTATGATATTTAAGGTAAGCCAACATTTCAGGAATTTAGCATTTTTATTTTTTATCGCTTTAAATAAAAATAGATGAATTTTCCAGAAACCGAGTCTGAGTCTGTGTGCCTGTTGTCAACACAGACTTCAGAATGATTGTTTGGCGAGCTGTCTCTCTGTATAACACTGGTGTCTTTCTTGTATACAGTCGTGTGGTATGAACACATTAGAAACCTCAGACAGAACATAATACCAGAAGTATTTTTTCCGAAGAAAAAAAGAAGGAAATGCTTGAGATCTGCACTGCAGCATCTGTCACTGACAAGCAGGACTCAGTCGAACATTTTCTGGGGTGATTTCCATACGGCCTGATTTTTTACTGTAAAAAAAAACCTAAATTATGATTCAGCTAGGTCCATACTTTCAGATTTTGGTAGGTTTCTCCATGGTGCAATCCAGATACTCCAATAAATTGTCTGCTGGGTAGTTTGTTACAGGATGGCTCCTCTGAGCCAGACTAACTGTAGAAGCTATGGGCAAGTGGATGCTGTCTCTTCATCAGTCTGAAAATGAACGGAATGATCCTTCACCCTCAACCAGTAACGAATCCTTCATTTTCTCCATGTCGTTTCTGGGTCTGCGATTTCAGCGGATGTTTTGTTCCTACAGAGGAGGGGTGATATGAAGAACTCAAACCTACACACACACACACACACACACACATTGTATTCCATTGTGGCAACCTGAAGAAGTGATAATCCTGTCTGCTCCATCCCTACAAAACCAAGAAAATAGTTTCATACCTCCATATATTTTTAGAAGAATTATCCCTTCAGCGCTGAACTTTCATTGAATTGGCCAATCCGAAATCTTCTTTCATACTTTCAGTAACTGTAATGCAATTTTTAAAAAAACCATGTTCTTTACACCAGAAACTCAACATTTTTATAGCAGTTTTTCAACCTCCAATGCAAATTTTCACAGCCCTTTTCTAAATTGCTGAATTTTAGAATTTAGATTCATTACCACAACTACACTGTAAAAAGGGGAAGTGAGGGAAGGTTGGATGTATATGTGACAAGTCACAGGTAACATATGCCTATAGTGGCCTTATCTCTGTTTTCTCTCCAGCTCTATTGTTCCACAACAAAGAGCGTATAAGACCATTTCACAGCCGGGCCCCTTCTGTGCACGCAGCGACAGTGATGCATGTAGCCTGGGCCCCCATAATCCCCTGCTGGGACGCCGCTGTCATGTGTGGATTTAACCATTACGCTACTCAAATGATCACAGCCATTCGATGAGTCAAGTGCACGATAATGTAGACGCTAAGGGCTGCGATGCTGAAGGAGGGCTCGGCTGGAGCTATCTCTGCCCAAGGCCTCGGGGGCCGAAGTCTGGTTCAGGAGGAGGGTGACAGGCAGGGAATTGGGGATGGAGTGGGGGAATCCACACATGAACGAGAACTCATTTCTAAGTGCTACCAATAACGCTGTCAGCCTTTTGACGCGTTGATACGGTCTGCCTCTGAGTGACCCCCGTGCCCTCACGCGAAAGTTTTTTTGTACTGGTAGTGTAAACACCAGCAATTTCCATGATGCACAAGGCCCCAACACCCATGTAGTGTTTGTGTCTGCTTCCTTTGTTCGAGTGTTTGGAAATAGTCTGTTATCTCTTTGAGGAAGGCCTCGGGGAAGATGGGGTCAGCAGCTGTGACGTCTCTTTTTAGAAGTCGCTGCCCATTTCTCTCAAGGACGAATTACCTGCGATAATTGACTCGAGCAAAATCTCTTGAAAGGCATTACCTGCTATACATGAATTGCAACGCATTGAATTACTACTGCGAATGAAGGAAAATGTTCATGTTTGTTTACGTGCAACATCCCAACGCACCTTAGGTGTCATGCTATAAGACCCAGGCAAATGTTTTCTCTCTAAATCGCTGTACTCTGAATAAGCCCGCGAATGAAACAGTGTCAGAGTTTACATTAACACTGCCATTAAAAGCAAATTAAACAGATGGGTTACAGACATTTTTAACTAATGCCTGTCATTTCCTTTTTTTTGCCATTGCGTAAAGTCAATGGAAAAATGTATACAAAGTACCAGGTCAAACTGATGATTTGAAATGATATTTCTTAAATTTAACGTCACACCCTGATAGCTCATCCTGTCCTAGATAGTAACCGTTTTTGCCACTTGCTGCAGTGCCAACCTTTGAGTCTCATCCCTTAGAATAAAGGGAAATGCAACTAAAGTGGGTATCAAAGCATTCAGTTTCAGTTTCGTATATAATCATTCCCCACACCATGCTTTATGAATTTGTTCTCTAATATGTGAAGACTGATCGCTGTGGGGTCCTCTGGAGCCAGAGAAGACCATTATCTTGGTTTACATTCTAGACATTTGCATAGTTAATGGTCTCCTTCCAAAAATGGTGGTGAGTATTGCACTATTTGCCCCGCCCCCTTTCAACACCTGTAACCTGCAGCTCTAGATCATTTGAATGGCATACAAATAAACCAGGGAAAAATGTAAATTCAGGTAAAGTGCCTCTCTATATGCATCCCACCCCAGCACACAACATGCAACCAAAGCCTGAATTATGTTCAGTGTAGTACATGCAAACAGATCCAACTTCTGACACCAGTGGGACTATTTGAGGTATCAGCATGCAGCATCCACTACGAGAGATATTAACTCTTCTTCCAATAAGGATACTATTATTTATCATCATTTGGTATTCTGATGATTATCACTTTATACCAACTGTATTTTTTTGTTTTCAAATTCAAGAAAATCTGTGTTTTGTCTTTGAGGAAAAAGTCTGCATAAACAGTTCCATGGTAACATATTGAAGCTATGGGAGGGAGAGGGACTCTTTGCCAGCTAGGTCACTGTAGCAATCTGTCCCAGTCCATAGGCCTCTACAGAGGGTACGGACCCCTGCGCCTTATTTCCTCAAAATCAGACCCACTAAACTCCAAACAGATGGACGGGTGTTAAAGTAATGCACATTGTCACTATTGTGTTCCGCTGCGGGCCAAAGTGGATAACACGCCCACTACTGGCTGCCAGTTCCACTCCACTAGTAGCCGTGTGACTACTCAGCTCAATACACAACTGGTCATTATCAAAGGATTCCTCTGTGGGGGCTGTGGTTCTCTTTTAGCTGTAAAGATCAGGTGATATGCTCACAATACCATTACCACAAACCTTGTGTTTGTTGCCAAACTCACTAATTCACTCAGATAGCTTTAGAAGCATGGGAATTATTTTCTCTCCCAGTGACAAAGAATTGTCTCTCTAGGTGACATAAGGGGACATTTTGTTTAAAAAAGTGATCTTGGTTCAGCTTTTTTTTCTGATCTCATCATGGGATATGTACTAATAATCAGCAAGTATTAATGATTAGTGCTGAATTCTGTTGAGTCAGGATATTTTAGGTCTGAGCTTTGTAATTTTCCAGAGTCACTCCTACATAATCTGGCTGAGAGGAAGGGGTTAAGAAAACAGGTCTTTATCCCAAGGTTTGACTGGACTGATTTAAAATAATGCTGATTAATGTTACTCTGAAGCAGTGACATGCAAAGGAGCATTTAGAAAGGCAATGAGGGGGGTTGGGAGAGAGATATAAGAATGAGAAGATAAAAAGATGAGAGGAGAATTTTTTAAAGAATTAAAACATGAAGGACTGACAATGCAAAGTGAAGGCTCAGAAAGCGAGAGAGTTAAATAGATAGAGCGAAATGCTGCCAGCTCGTTACAGGGTGTCACCAGAGTATTGCATCAGTCCATAAGGGCTGCTCACGTTGCAGGGTGACATCACCCAGCTGGCAGTGCGGACAGGAGCGCTGAGCGTCTGAAACCCTAGAGACAGGGAGAGGAGTGTGTGTGTGCGTGTGTGTACGCCTGTGTGTGTGTGTGTGCCTCTGTGTGTGTTTGTGCCTGTGTGTGTGTTTGTGCCTGTGTGCGTGTGAGCCTGTGCGTGAGTGTGTGTGTGTTTGTGTGTGTGTGCAAGCGTGTGGGAGGCGGGGGGTGTTGCTGGCTGCTCTTCCTCAGGTCTCTGATGCACACTGAGAGACAGGAGAGGATTGCTGGGAGCAAGGCGGCGTGGTGCTGAGCTCACTCTTATTAACACTTTGGTATGAGGCGCTGCCATAGACACACCTGCAGCTCAGCTTTCCTGCACAAACGCACGCGCTCAGACACAAAGCAGTGGTGAGAGACAACTCGACATCCCGTCAATGCCGCAGAACTGACCAAAGCTGCCAAAAAAAGTGGGTCAAATCAACAAAGATGAATGGGGTTCAGAAATGCAAGACTCAGGGCAAAGGCATTTTCACAATGTTCTCTTCAAGTGACCTAGCAGGGAGCCGACAGCACTGACATGAAATCATGATGAGCTGTCAAAATATGAAATACCCTGATCTCAAATATGCCTTTTTAAAGCAACAATCATGCACCCCTGACAATAACAGCAGGTGTATGACAGCACCATTTATACATTTCACTTGTTGCTTTCTGGAAATGGACACCAAGGGAGAGAGTCTTTATTTCCAGCTCCTAAGCCCTATCCATAAATCCAGAATCCTCGCTTTAGAACATTCTTGGCCACTGTATTGAAAAGAAGATATTTAAAGCAATTTTATCACTATCTGGGGTGTACTTGCCCCTCCAGACAACCTTCGCAGTGACCAACAGGAGGAAGCCACCTCAGCGAGATTTATTCAGCCCCTCTCAAATATCATATTTCCACAGACAGAGCAATTTTCATCCTTTTTGCAAGATTCTTCGCTGCATACATGATTTCATCTCAATGCCATTTACAGAAAAGGGTAGACAAAAAGTTTATTACATTTCCAGAATGCACACGGTAATATAAAAAAAATTATAATGTCAAACCTGATAAGCATATATTCCCTTTCCTTATGTATACATAATGTTATATTCTTGTCTATGTTTTAGTTCAAATGGAAACCATGGTGTAGCCTATTTGCAGCTGAAATATGCTTTCAGTTACACTTGTCATACTCCCAGACAAAACATGAAAATGCCATAGATAATCAGGGCCATAAATAACTCAGCCAGAAATATGTCAGGCAGCAAACAGGCTGTCATCAAAATGCAGGGCAGGGAGGTGAACTGCTGGACCTCTCTGTATGCAGCAACATATGTCCCCTGCTAACTGTCTGTTTCTGCTAAGCCACAAGTCCATTGTGTCTTTAAAACTCACCATACCCTTTTTTTCTTGAATTTCCTCTCAATCAGGCATCGGTTAGCTTGGTCTTGTAGCCAGGCAGACTAGAATCTCTCTTATCATTTACTCATGCCTGCCCCTAGGGCATAAGCACAAATGCCAAATTTACGAGTTTGAAAGTCGTTTACATACAATGGAGAGCAAAATTTCAGTTTTGGTGATTTTTGCATGCACACAGGAGTCTCTGTAGCAGTTAGCCTTCCTTAGCACCAGACTCTCAACCAGTGGCTTGTTTCTGCTATCAGTGAGAGGAGAAAACCAAATGTACAGTGAAAGAGTGGATGACAGTCTGCACCTTCATACAGAGAGATCTTGCCTTACGTGCAACTTGTTTGCACAGGCTCTTTTCACTAGCATTTCGCTTCGTTTATTTTTTTTTCCTTCCGAGGCATACAATAGGCATTTTAAGCTGTGAACAAATATAGAAATCAGGTTAATAGGGCAGAGACATGGACAATCGTTTCTGCTCTTTGGAAATGCTGGTACACTTGACATGTGACACCTATCACATGATAAGATTAATTTGTCTGAACACCCCACACAGCACATGGAAGTACACTCTTCATATTTATGCACAATGGCTTGCAGCAGTACTTCTGGTTAAAATGTGGGTCTCAGTACTAAGGTACATAAATCAATTTCACAGTTTGTAATAAACATGTTTATACTGGCCACCGTACTTACCCGCTCTGTGAGTGACCTCTTTCTGTGGCTTGACGAGATGAACAAGACGTTGTTACTGAGAGGTTTTTAGAATGTATGAAGAGTTACATAAACAAGTCCTGCTTTTGGGTTTAACCTGGCAGGTTCAGTGGTGCACTGGTTCTTACTTCCATAGTTTGAGTCCCAACTGATCGCTTGTCTTACAGACTCTACAGATGATCTTAAATGACAACCATAAATGACCAAGGAAATCATTTCTCGAGTAATTGTCACAATTTTGTGATTGAGTGCTTGATTATAAATAGATACAAATATATAAGATTTTAAGGAAATGTTGGGTTGCATATTCTCATAACATACACGTCAGTTTATGACTTAGTGTGTTCCCACAGTGTGCCATACAGAGCTGATTAATTTTCCCAAGGCTCATGTGGATTATGGTTAAGTCACGAGTCAGTTCTTGGTCATTGTTATAGATCCATCTGTCCGCTGTGCGTTGCGGTAGAGACCGTGACAATTAAGTAAGTTTGACACACTTGACAGAGTGGCTATGTGTCAGGCACATGCCATCTGGGAGTCCTTTTCTCTTGTGCTGTTAAATAGATTCGCTCGCTAACAGCTACGGCTGCTACACAGCACCGAGAGGGGAATCTTCCTTTTTTTTTTGACTGACATATCAGACAGACCAGGGCAACCGAGGGGTGGGGGGTTGTGTGTTCCGGGCAGGAGGACAGATTGGTGGCCAGATTTATTGTCATCTGAAGTAGGCCATCATTCATTCATTAATCATGGTATTATCACTAGAAATTAAATATTTTACTAATTGTTCAGGTTGTATTTTATGTACAGATTTTATGTTGTAAATATTTGGGCAAGATACAAGATATAAGAAACAATGCAGTTCAACAGAATAATTCTATTTTGCCAGGGAACTTCGAGATATTTCGAGATAATATATTACTTGTCTTAACATTCCTCCCTGTACATTTCTCGGGACACAGGTAAATATGGAGTAACAAACGTTATTTTTTTAAATGCACACATTTTATGCGAAGTGTTTCATTAATCTAAATTTATCTGACTTTAAATAGATTTATCGTAGACCTGCACGTTTTCTATTACTGAAAAATAATGAGAGCAAAATTATGGATGAATACGTGTGCATGTATGACCAACGTAGTCGTGTCCAGCATACAACAGTAGAAATCCTTCTGTCACATCACTCCTCTTTTTCCAAATGGCCAGGATCCCTTTGTCCCTCATAGTAACCGTTTCGACCAATAGCGTTTTGACTTCCGCTTGTCTAGACTGCTCATTGGTTGGAAATGCGCACGCGGTTTCTTGCTTCGTCTGTGTTCACTGTGCTTCGATGAAAAAAATGGAAAGACAAAGACGCAAACTCCGATTTTGGCAACAGAGTTTAAGCAACATTCCTCTCTCATTGGCTCCCAAATCCAGAGCCTGCGTGCTGCACGGCACTGGCCTCCGCAAGCAATTGGAGATGAGACATTCCACTTTAGACAGAGGCAAAGGGGAGTTGAGGAATGATGTCACTCATGTTTGAAAGGTTTTATTATATAAAATATTCAGTGGGCACCAAATTAAAATCCACTGTGATATTAAATTAAGATTAAATTATATATCAAAACTAAAATTGAAGGGTTTGTCGTTTTATAATGGGAATAACTATTCGAACGGTCTCATTGTTTGACTGAACCCCCCCATCAGCTGCGGTCCAAATGGTTGAGTCGAAATGATGTGAAAGGTTGCTTGCTGGCTCTTGGAGCTCTGAAAATGAAGACCACAGTTAGGTCTTTGGAGAACGGAGTAGATAGTAGAGCTGGTATCTACTTTCTGTTCTGTAGGACTGTTAAATTTTTGTATATGCCTGGACGAGTGTAACAGTGAAGCCTGGTGCTTTTACATATTCAACGAATCTTAGCTATTTATTCTGAAGCAGGAATTCAGAGTAGAGTCTCAAGTTAGCCGGCAAACTACTACACTGGCTAGTCAGAAGCTAGCTACAGCTGTATCAATCGATTAAGTATTTCTGAAGCTGCATTTATCCGTTCAACTAGCTCGAGATTAACTACTTTGTATCAGTTTGGAGAGACGTAAAGGGTGTTTTACTTGTCAGTGAACTTAAACAATGTACAACACCGTTTGGAATACGGAAAAAGAAGATGATGATTGGAGAGACGTGATGATGCCATATTCGACAGAATTAATATTTTACATTGAAATGGACCAACCTCCAGGTACAATTTTTTTTATTTAATTTTACTCTGAGTATGATTTCACCACAAGTGTGTGACAATGACTTGAGTGGATCGAATTGTAAAAAACTTATTGTCTAGCGGGTTAACGTTAACTGTTGAGCCTTTGTATCTCTCTGGCCAGCTAACTTGCCTAGCTGGCTAATTATGTAATAACCGTGGCGCCCTAAATGATATGCACCTTCGAGTGCCGTTTTAGTTCAATAGCCCAGACAATACCAAATTAATGAATGAACATACTTGGTGCTTCGTGCTGTATCTGCTATATTATTTCCCTTCAACTGGAAGCTGATCACATTCAGCAAGCTTTCGCCATTATCAGTCAGTCACCATCAGTTTCTTGTTAGAAAAGACTAGCCAAGTAGGTAGCCAGCTCACATTAGATTACTGTAGATGAAGACAGTGCAAACTTTGGCTTGGTAGATGATATGAAGCTAAACTGTCAGCAAGCTAGGCTTTGAGAAATTTTGTTTTCTGTTGCTCGTTACATTGATTCCTTTGAATGCTCTGCCTGACTTGAAAATCTTAGCTGTTGCATTTGTCACAAGTGTAGATATGCATACAGCTAGCTGGCTATCTGAAGGGGTAATTACGTGCAGTCTGTGTCCATCCATGTTGCAGCGAGCAGGGTTTTGTACCAAAATGAAACGAAATAACTTAAGTGTAACTTGGCAAGCTACAGTAGCAAACCAGCTAGACTGATTTGTAATGAAATCTTGAGCTAAATGTATGCTCGCTTTCATAGCCAATTTGCAAGGAAATGTGCCAAGCACAAATAGCGAGAATAACTGGGTTTGACGTTAATTTAGTGCTAGATTGAAACCTTTTCTTTGTCGCGACATTAGTTAGCTCCCAGTGTTAGAAAGCAGTCTAGAGGAAATTATTTTGGAATTATGGGAGCAGAGATGGCGACACTACTATACATAAAGAGATCTTTAGCCAGAAGTTATAGCGATCTGTGACATTACCTTGCAGTATTTTATTCTGAATTAGCTTTGTTACTGCTTGACAACTGTATACGGTCTTATTGTTAATTTTTAGTCTTTACTCTCATATCCATCTCTTGTTGTTAACAACGAAGTATTACATTTTGCGCCTGTAGTTTGCTCTTTGTACATCATAGCCCTATATATTCGGTCACCTAGATAGCATTGGCTAGCTAGCTAAATACCTGAATTGCGTTTCCAGTGTCATACCGGTGGGGGAAGGGAGTGAGATTTGAATAGAATGCGTTGGCCTCAAGTCTGATCAGAACCTTCCACCGGATTGTCTGCTAAATACACTGAAATGATATTTCTTGTGTGTATATGTATGTATATGACACACCAATGTGCCTTTTTTTAGTTTGTTTTAAGTGCATTTAGACTCAGGCTTTGAACGTAGGAGTGTCATTTCATTTCCCCTGGACCTCTGTCTGGTTTAAGTTAATATCACAGGCATTGAAAATGGATGGAGGCGCCGTTGAATTATATTCATTGGGTGCTGCATCGTCGGCGGTTTTTATTTCCCATGTCTTTAGGAGGGCGATTTAAGTGTGGGGGTTTTTGTAATTGGGCATTGTTGGTAGATTTTTGCGTTATCTTCAACCAGTTTATATATCGAACCTGTTAAGTGCTTTGTTGCGCAAAGTAATCTCAAGTGCTTTAGCTACCAGCCTTTGAGGATATAGACTTTGTGGTGAGCGAGAGGGACGTTTGTTACGGTGTTTCTTTTTGTAAGGGTAGTATTTTCAGACTACCCTGGCTTTATAGTGCCCGTTCGTGTAGCTGGCAGGTTTCAGAATTTTACTATTATGAAATTGGTTGGACTTCATAGGTAGAACTGGTGCAGGAACTCATTCTTCTGTGTCGGAGACATACAAAGAAACTGCACTGGGAATGACTGTTGGTATGCTTTGTCATGGTCTTTCCTGCCAATTGCAAGTTTGCAACAATGTAGCTGTCCAGTAGATTTACATCCATTTCTGCTGAATTAAAAGGACAGAAAACTGTGACTATTGTGTGCAGACAGTGAACCATATCCATGCCCCATATCTGCATAAGATCAGAGCCAACCAAGTTGTTCATTCCAGCTACCTTCTGAATTGTTTGTAGATTCTGAATTAGATTCTTTTTTTTTTCTATTGAAATGCAATACTTTTCATTGCCGAGCTTCTTTTGTTCTGTGCTCCTGGTACTTTTTCAAAAGACATATTTTGCATGTTTAACATAAGATCATCTGCATCCATGTCATGGCTCTCCTTAAACCTTCCCAAAAAGTAAAATGGAGTCTTGCATGTGACTGTCTGTGACAGCTTATCTCTTCTCATCTGGGTTTTGACACTCATTTGCCGAAACAGCCAGCACATTAAAATGAGCGGCTCGCTGCGCATCGGGCAGTGAGGAGGAGCGAAACGCGGAATTCCTCTGTTGCCTGAATGAATAAGCCACACATTAATCTTGTCCTCCGTTTCGCGGGGCTCTGCGGCCCTGCGCGCAGGTTTGTGAAAACGGAGGGGTGGAATAAAAGAGGCGTTTGGAACGTGGGGCAGTTTCTCATGAAAAACCTATTGGCATCTGTGACGCTTACCCTCCCTCTGCCAAAACTACGCACCCCACGATTGCAAACAGACCCTCAGAGACAGCAAAGTGGGGGAAGAGTCTCGCTGTCACCTCGTTCCGATTTCGTCTTTTTGTTTTCCGTCCCCCCTCTCTGTCTCTGTTTAGCCCTCTCGTGTTTGTCCTTGCCTTGAATTCTGCAGCTTCTCTGGAAGGCTTGTGGTTAGACCCCCTCAGCCCTCAGCGAGGGAGAGCGGAGAGGGGGAGAGGGGACGAGGTCTTGCAGATGTTCATTAGAATATTTATTACAGTGGAATTGAAATGTGAAAGGGGGCCGCGATGGCGAGGAGGAGGTAATCCAGGGCCCCGCTGCTGCTGCTGCTGCTGCTGGCTCTGCGGCGGCTGGGGTCCCCGTTGTTCCCCGGGCGCTTTGTTCTGCAACTGTGGCCGATTAGCACAGGTGGAGCGTGCCCCCAGGGGAGGGCTGGCCGGCCTCAGTCTCCAACGGCAACTCGGCAATCCCCTCCGGGGGGGAGGGGACTTTGAACGGACACGTTCAGTCGTCAAATGGAACGCAGTGTCTGCATTCCCACTAGCACTACATATTGCGTTTGAGAAAAGTTCATGATTTTCACTCGGTTCTGTTGCACTCACATCTCTGGTTAATTCTCAGGGTTGTTCTGCAGTCGTAGAAGGTGGTGTCTGTGAAGGTGGAGTGACTGTGTCCCTGTCTCTGATATTCCACTTTGCTTAGAGGCTTTTAGCCTTGTAATCGCAGCCTGGATGTGGGAAGGGACCTCTGATTATGCTCCATTTTGCAGAGAGAGGATCGTTTCTTTGTCCTGTGCGGGTCATGGGAAGCCGTGCTATTGGGGAGTCATTTGGACACGTCCTCCTCAGCCCTCTCTGTCCGGCCTGCTCCGGTTGGACATACGGCAGTCTGCAGAAATTCCAAAATCTTGAGTGTGTTTAGTTTTTACTCTGCAGTGAGTAGCATGTTAATAAAGAGACTGGCTTTGAGACGTTCGGCAGCCTCGGTCGTTTAGCCAGTATTCAAGCATGTGTTTATTTCAGGGGTTTGTTTATGTGGAATGTTTGGACAGTTTGAAGAATGCACATTCAAGAGTTTGACTTTTCATAGAAACAGCATTGGCAGACACCCCTCCCCCATACACACAAATAAACCCCCCACCCCCATGGGAGTGATCCCAGTCAGGTGTGTAAAGACTGAGCGTGTGTTCTGCTTTAGGGACCTCCCCCTCACTCTACACCCCCTTCTCCTCTCCCCTAATTGAGGGGTGCACATGGCTTTTATTGCGGAGCTCCACCCCAATCCCACACAGTCATCGCAGGTCCCCCGGCTGGCAGCGAGGTGTCCACCTCTGCCGCTCCGCTCCCATTGGCTGACGGCTTCCCGTCTTCATTCAGAGATTAGCGCAAGCCTGCGCTGTCAGACTTCAGGATCAGGGGTTTTCTCTCTTCCCCCCCCAGTCTGAGAGGGAGTTGGAGAGGGACAGGTGTGAGGGTCACTGGCATACACGGGAGTTTACCTGCCCAGGCAGTGACTGGGCCAGCAGGAACAGAGCTCAATATGCAGCTTACCAAGACTCCAGCAGAGAACGGTAAGCATTGGGTGGGGCTTTTTTCTGCGTTTTAATTTTAATTTTTTTTTTTGTCATGCTAACCTCAACCCCCCCCCCATTCTTGTCTTTGGCTCTGGTCCCCATTGTGAGTGTGACAGGAGCGCTGTCCTCCTCTCCGTAACGCACTGACTCGAGTGCATCCAGCTGTAATTCAGCGTGGCCAGAGGCTGCAGGGCGAAGGTCTGGCTGGCCGAGCCTGCTTGGCGGAGTTGCTCCAGAATTGGAGCAGTGGTGCAAATGGGAGCGGGCGCTGTAGCGGCTCTCACTCGCACGGAGGAGCTGCTGTCAGGGCCGTGCTGACAGCGGAGCCCCTCGCTGGAGGAACGCCGTGTCCACTGTCACCCACAGCCCGCTGGGTACAGTCAGTGACAGGAGTGTGTCCTTACAAAGGCTGGAAGTTAGTCTTTTTGTGTGATTAATTATAGATTGTGTGTGGTGCATTTCTAGGGGCCTGTAAAATGAGTGTGGTGTGCAGCAGTCGCGCTCTGCTGGGCTGGCTGTAGGGCTTTGATGTGCAGGACACTTTAACGTGAGGTCACTGCGCAGCGTTTAATCTGCTCCTTCCGCTTGGTCGGGCCGAGCTTTGCTGAGCCACGGAAGTGGAGCCGTGGCGCTCCGTCTGTGCCAGGGTCCCGCCCTCTCCCCTTGCTCCGGATCGGGCTGGCACGGCTACCTCACCCCCCTCCCCACCCTCCCCTTCGCATTGTCTTTCCCTTCAGTCCCAGCATGGGATCCCTCCCACCTGCCCTATTCACACAGTAATCTGCACCCTGCGAACCATCGCAGTTTATGGGCTCCACTGTAGTCTGTGTGTGTGTGTGTGTGTGTGGGGGGTGGTCGTAGTAAAAACGCTGGAAGCTGAATCCCCCAGCAGCTTGACCGGTGGCTCGTTCATTTAAAAGTGAAAAGGCGACTGGGTCAAGGCAGAGCCCATTCCCCAGGGGAGGGGGTGCTACAGCCGGGAGAGCCGTGGAGCCCTGCTGGTCTCCTCTGGTTGCCAGTAATGACCCCCTGACTAGTGCGGATGTGATAAAGTGTCCTTTGTTCCACAGCTCTCCGCTCTTCAGATCTCTCTCTCTGTCTCTTCCCCCCGTCTTTCTGTTTCTGTCTCTCTCTCTCTCTCTCTCTCTCTCTTTCTGTTTCTGTCTCTCTCTCTCTCTCTCTCTCTCTCTGTCTCTCTCGCTCTCTCAGCCTGTTGGCTGTGCAGCGGGTCCCTCTCCTGTTTGCTGTGTCGTCTGGAGACTGCCGGAGGTGCAGGATCGGCCCTCATATCGCTCTCTCGGTGCAGCTGATTAAGTTGGGATCCAGTGGGCATTGCTGGCAACGGCTTTGTTCAGCCACTTGCAATGAATGTAGGAACGTCCCTGCTGGCAGAGTGTGCTTAGTCTTTCCCGTAACACCGATTTAGTGGGAGGTTCGGGCGGCTCTGTGTGGTGAGAGATAAAAGTCCCTGTCTCCGTGTGCAGCGCTCTCCTTTGTGTTTCGGTGGCCATTGTTGCCCTGTACTGCAGCGGACCAAACCCTGAAAAGTGGGGACTTCCATTGTGCTGTACAGTCATTCCTTCTGCACGAGCGTACTACCCTCTCTCTCTCTCTTTCTCTCCCTCCCTCACTTTCCAGTCGCCTCTTTTTGGAGGAAGGGGGTGTGGAAGGAGAGGAGGAAAGAGCTGACACTAGGAAACTGCCGTGGCTGGAACTAAAGGTTTCAGTTGTGCCTCTGCACCTGCCTTTTGGCTCGTTTGAAAAGGAGAGAGAGGGAGGAGGGGAGGGGGAAAGCCACAGAGGTATTTCCCTTCCTGCAGGAGACGGGCTGCGCTTCTGCAGCCCTGAACGGGCCTTTGTGGAGAGGTGAAATCCATCAGGCCTTTCACCTGTGCGGGAACAGCCCACCCTGTCCCGTGTGTGTGTGTGTGTGTGTGTGTGTGTGTGTGTGGGTGTGTGTGTGTGTGTGTGTGTGTGTGTGTGTGTGTGTGTGTGTGTGGCACTCAACTCCTGAGTTCAAAAAGTTTGGAAGCGAGAGTTGCATTAGCAGGCCCTGCTGAAGACCAGTGGATGTATAATTAATCAGTAATTACGGTGTCGGTATGAATGAAAGGGGGAAACATAAATCTTAACGTCTGCATAAAAGGCTGCCTTCAGAGGTAGCAGCGCCACGCAAATAGCTTTCAACCTGGAGACTTTCATCGCCTCACAGCTTCTGACAGTAGAAAAGTACACAGGGCAGCCCGTTTCGTTTTTTTTTTTTTTTTTTTCTTCTTTCTTTAAATGCTAAGTACACAATTCCCCTTCCTGTGCCATTACTCATTGTGAAAGTGAAAGAGGTGCAGGAGACGCTCTGTACTGTGTCATTAGGTTCCCCCCCGCGGCTCCTGAGGGGCCGCCGGAGCCGGGTCAGCCCCCCCAGCAGCTGCGGTGGCATGTCCTGGCTAGCCCTGACCTGCCTGGGGATTTCCAGGGCAAGTCTACCAGAGAAGATTGGAGAATGAATACGAGTCATGGAGGACACAGTAAATCTCCTCCTCCCTCCACCCACCCCCTCCCTCAGCCAGCCAGCCAGCCAGCCAGCCATCCCATAGTGATGCAAGCGCTCGGCAACCCCCCTGCAAAGGCATCCCATCCCACGCACCGCGCAGCCCCCCGCTCCCCCGGTAACACGCGCGTCCTCGGGAAAGCACACTCTGTTCTCTGTAACTGGGAAAGGGGGCGCATAAAGATTTGGGCTAAGCCCTACCGGCTGCGAGCACTTTGATTATCACCACGCACAGCGCCAGGAGATGTCTTATCCTCAGACCTGAAGGGAGATTTTTTTTATTAATTATTTATTTGTTGCAAAAAAAAAAGTAAAAATATGTGCTGTCATTCATGCTTCAAATATGGGATGGACAAAATGCCATTGTTGTGAATGTAATTCTAAAGAAAATTCTTTTTATTTCATTGTGATATAATGTTAGTGATGAGGTTGTGTTGTCCAAGGGAGACACGAGCAGCACAAAAGAAGAGAAGAGCTCATTTTGACAGGAACAGGCTGTTCAGTCCATCATGGCTCATCTGTCAGAGGCAGTGCTCTATGGGCATAGCAGGTTCCTTGGCCCCATCCCTGTGATTTAAAAGTTATTTTGGGGGAGGGGGGGGTCCTAACAGCTCCAGCTTCCCAAGGAGGTTTTCCTGTGGAAGCGAGGGTGCAGTGTCCAGGGTTGAAGTGGGACCATTTTTGTTTCGTTCAGGCAGAGCCCGCCTGAGAGGGCCCCAGCTCGCGGCAGCCGAGGAGGGCAGCGGAGCGCGGGTTGGGTGTCTGGGTCAGGGGCAGGTTAGTTTGCCTTGGCAGGGCAGAGGAGAGGGGGGCGGCGGCGGTGGGATGTGGTCACAGAGCCGAATACAGGAGCTACTGTGGCACGGCGGGGTGCTTTTCCTCTCTTTCCACACACCCAGCAACTCCACAGCTGCACCTGGACACCAGCCCTCCCCCTCCTACCCCCTTAGCCCCACGCACCCCTCCCTCCCCCCGCAGCAAAGGGCAGGCTTATCTGCGAAAAGAACCAGTTGGGTACAGCCAGAGAGCAACTCTCTGTTTGGCAGTGAAATATCTCCTTTGTGGTTGTGTCGCTTGGGCCACAGGGTTTGCATGCCTTGAGCCTCATCAAGCTGTGCAGCGTATAGAACGCTGTGAGCCGTAATCCCGCCCAGCTCGGAGCCCGCAGGGCAGCGCAGGCCCGGATCGATGGGTCTGAATCCACAGCCGCCGCGCTGCCCAAACACCCCCCCCCACCCACCACCACCACCACCACCGGCCCTCACAACAACACGCCTTGAGTCCACTCTGTTGAGTCAGCTGCTTAATTGTGTTTATATGGAAACAATGGCAGCACTATGCAGGACACGTCCACAATTAAAGTCCTCAGGATCGGAGCGCTGGCGTGGGTAGCGTTCCATGAACAGCCCCCTCTACAACCCCCCTACCAGCCCTGACCACACACCTACCACAATTTTGGGCTCCCACCAAATGTGGGTAATTGGTGGCCTAATTTAAATGTCTTCTCACTGAAATTCGTCTCTGGAGGACCTCCAAAGCACTGCATATATTAAGCGCGGCGTTTTATTTGGTCAGGAGGAGCGGCTCAGTAAGCCATTTTGAGAGCTCAGTGTCCCACTCCATTTCATTGTTCCACCGAAGAGTGAGCGGAGGGAAAGATAAATGTGAGCTCTGCAGCGCACATGTGTGTTCCGTACGAGCTTTGCCATGTGGCAGTGTGAGTCTGCGCTCTGAACAGGTTCCTGATCCACAGTGCGTGGAGATGTGAATCTGGGTTCTGTTGGTCATTTTCCTATTTAAATTTGCGAGCCTGTGTTTTGTTGGTCCGCTTTCCTGTTTAAGCTCGATCATTTTGGAAATGTAGGGCTCTGATCTCCAGGTGCAAATTTCTGTCCGAACAGCTTTGGTGAAATGTGAGGCACTGTTCTGCCGGTCGGTTTCCTAATTGAGCAGGGTGTGTGCGAATGTGAGTTTGGACTCCGCCGGTCAGTTTCCTCCGGTGGTTAGTTGGGCTTTTGTCGGAGGGACGCAGCGGGAGTCCAGCGGGATGATCCCGCTCATCCGCTCCTAAACGGCTCGGTGACAGACGGACGCGGCTCAGTCGTCACTCCCATCCTCTGCTTTAAGCCCTGGTGCTCACATCTTCACCGTCCTCCAGGAGCGCCGCAAACATCTGTGAATGCAAATGAGCCGGAGTGGTGTGGACAGGCCCTGATCTGAGTGTCCTCTTTCTCTCTCTCTCTGTCCATCCTGCAGCTCTTCCTCCCAAACCGGCCAAGCCCATGACTCCAGTCAACAGCAACGGCATCAAAGAGGCGGCGGCCGGCTCTCTGCAGGACGCTGAGTGGTACTGGGGGGACATATCAAGGTAAGGCCTTCCCCTCTCAGTATGAACGGTGTCTACTCATGCAAGGTCAACATGTGTGTGTGTCTGTGTGTGTGTGTACGCTGTGTGTGTTCGCTGTGTGCTTGGATGGTGTGTCTTTTTGCGCATCCGTGTATGCATGAGTGTGTGCATGCGTTCATCTGTAAACACACACAAACTTGCGTGTGAGTGAGAGAGAGAGAGAGAGTGTGTGTTTACGAGCTCCCTTCATCAGAGTCCGGTGATCTCCGCTCTGTCTAGTCATGAGATCCCACCAGGAACAGTCGGGCCGTTCACGCGACTTCAGCCTCACTCCACAAGTGTGTGGCCCTGAGCAGCAGCGGTGTAGTGGGGGGGTCAGGGTGCTGCCCAGGTAATCTCCCCATGTGCCGCCCTGGGATGGTCTTTAACATCGCTAATCCAGTGCTTTGTGCTAAGTGCTGATGAAAGCGCTCCGACGTCGGCCCCATAAGAGATAATGAGACCGACGGCGGCAGGAGTCAGACCCCATCACAGGACCTGATCTGAATGGAGGGTCACCCTCTCCTGTCTGTCAGCCAGCTCAACTTCTTTCTCTCTCTCTCTCTCTCTCTCTCTCTCTCTCTCTCTGTCTTCTCATCAGACCTTTTTCAAGGCCTGGCAGCCGCTCCAGATTACTGGAAGGGGGGAGGAGGGGAAAGCCTAAATCTCCAAAATGTCACCCAGCCAGGACTATTTCCAAGCAAGCTCATAAAGCCCTCAGGTTTTAGCAGATTAAAGCAGTACTTAGCGACTGGCTTTAGTTGTGTTTGATGTAGACGATGTTTAAGTGCAGCTAAGGCCGTCTAAAGCTGACACAAACATCTGAAGTGGGGAATTTCCTGGGGTTCACCCCCCACCCCACCGCACCCCAATGTTGACAAGAAAATGGGGAGAATTTGGGGAGGGGAAGCCGTGAGCAGCAGGAGTCGGGCTTTGTGTGGGGGTTTATTGTGTTTTGGGGACCAGGGGTGAGAGGTGTGTGCTCCCCATTGGACCCACGCCAGCAGCTTACAGCCAGGGCCGGGGTCTGGCATTATCAGAAGCCCAGATAGGCTGTGAGGGGCAGGGGGGTTTGTCCCCAGACTGTAGCCTTGCCCTGTACCAACCCCCTCTGGATGTCATCATTAGCCCGATGTGATTAGCGATAGCCCGGGTGCTACCCCAGCCCAAAATCCCCCCTATGGTATTTTGGCTATAGAAACCAAGTTGCTGGAGATGTACCGTGATGCTGGAAGCTTGAAGCGCACCCCTGTACGTTTGATACGTTATCAGCTCACACAAGCAGGCAGGCTGCAGAACCAGCGCATTGCTTTAATGTTCCAGCTCGGTGCATTCTCAGGAGCCCCCAGTACGCACTGCCGGTTTACGCATCAGGAGTATCGACAGAAGGCCCAGAGGGACGGCGTTCTCTCCCATGCGGTTGGTTTTGCAGCTGTAGCGCTGCGCCCATGGGCCCCAGACTGGGGGCGGAGTTCACAAGCAGGCACATGGGCCTCTGAACACAGCCCCTCCCCAAACGGCATCTGCGTTTGTCATGTTCGCTTTCTCCAAATTTATCCATTTCATGCTCTGTTTACTCAAGTTATTCAATGGCTGCGCTGTTTGCAGTATGTTACTACTGCAAAATGGGGCAGTCTCAATCATTCGCCATCAGCTGCTCACCTGCTGAGCCGTCTCTGAATGTGTTGCGACTGTTGACTTGAACACACAAACACTTTTAAAAGTGGGGGGGGGTTTGGACTGTAGCCCCATTCCCTGTGGGTGTGGAGCTATGGGGTGCTGGGGAATTCCCCACAGTGGGTGCAGTCAGTCACAGTTAGAGTTTCGGTCACAGTCACGGCCAGCGGCGGCGTGTCATCACGCCCCTGGGACCCCACCCCCGCCCCAGCTGCTGATGCTAATTTTAACTCCTCTGCTATTAAAGTGAAGCGGGGCATGAGGTCAGCTGACCAGGGAGGGGGGATTCTGCCCCAGCATGACGAGGCTTGCCAAGGCCGTCCCGGCAGGAGGGGGGAGGGCAGAGGTGTGAGGCACTCTCCTGCAGACAGACACGGTAAAAACGCGTGCCCTTGGAGTCCGTCTGTCTGCAGGGGGAAGCTGCAGACGGTATCAGCCTGGAACTTTAGATGGGGAAAGGGGGAAGGGGTTAACTGGCCAAACAGTTTCAAGATGTTTGGCGAAGGCCTTGGCGGGCGGCAGCAGACGGTCTGGTCATGGCCCGGCTACTCTGCCCACAGCCAGACCAAATAGATGTTTCACATTACACAGCACCTTGCACAGCGTCTGCAGGGACTGCTGCCTCTCTCTCTCTCTCTCTATTTATTTATTTTTTTGGGGAAATGTGTTTGTGTTTTACCTGTAATTGCTAATTGGTCAGTGCTGCCCCTTCCTGTGTCTGCCATCTGTGCGCTCACACAGCTGCGGCCCTCTCCTCTCTCTCCGCAGGGAAGAGGTCAACGACAAGCTCCGGGACATGCCAGACGGAACCTTCCTGGTCCGGGACGCCTCCACCAAGATGCAGGGGGATTACACGCTAACGCTGAGGTACCCAAGCAGCCAGATGGGTTGGATTTAGTATTTAAATTTATTTATTTTTTTAGTGCGGGTGGGTGAATTTTACTGCCATAGCCTGTAAAACTGTTGCTGCCGGTTCTGTTTTTTTCACCTTGTCCTTCAACTTTGCGTCAACAGGAAAGGCGGCAACAACAAGCTGATAAAGATCTACCACCGGGACGGCAAGTATGGCTTCTCAGACCCGCTGACCTTCAGCTCGGTGGTGGAGCTGATCAGCCATTACCGGCATGAGTCCCTGGCCCAGTACAACACCAAGCTGGACGTCAAGCTCATGTACCCCATCTCCCGCTACCAGCAGGCAAGTACAACCGCCACCCCCGCCGTTACCGCCACCACGGCTGCCTGCCACCCCCCCCACCTGCACCCCCAGGCTAGATGGGTTTTTCGGATTTCCCAAGAAAAAAAAAATGCAGAGCCAGCAAGATTCTCGCGGCATGAAATATTGCAGCGCTTATTCACCAGTGCAGGGTGCAGTGTAAATAATTACACGCGTCCACAGTGTCAGAGAGCCATCCATGCGTTTATTCATTCCTTACCGCTCCTTCCTCTCCTGACATCTGTCCTCAGCGCTCATGTGCTCATTATTCAGGGTTTCCCACAAAGAAAAATCCATAAGAAACAACTTGCACAGAAGGACTTTTTCCTCCATTTAATGATTTTTAGAAAAAAAATCACCTCACAGTAAGCAAAGTCAATGTTCCTGTTAGCAGGTACATTTACCCCCCCACCCTCCTTCCCCCCCCTCATGAAATTTCTCCTCAATGGTAAAAATCAATATGCTTGTCACTCCCCTAGGATCAGCTGGTGAAAGAAGACAACATAGATGCCGTTGGGAAGAAACTGCAAGAATATCATAATCAATATCAGGAGAAGAGCAAGGAGTATGACCGACTATATGAAGAGTACACAAAGACCTCGCAGGTACGGTCGAACAGTTTAAGCAAAGTCTGCACAAAATTTTCATGAAAAATGTGTGTTCTTGCAAGAATATGCACATCCAGTTTCCATCACATCACCTAGTGTTTCCCCTCACTGATTAGTCACTGTATTGACAGTCAACTTGATAGAGGTCACTGACGAACAGATTGTCAGTGCGGCACGTTGCAATGTGCGGAGGAGTAATTTTCTTCTTTGATTTATTTACAAAAAAAAAAAAAAAAAAACCCACAGGAAATCCAAATGAAAAGGACGGCAATCGAAGCCTTCAACGAGACCATCAAGATTTTCGAGGAGCAGTGTCACACCCAGGAGCGCTACAGCAAGGAGTACATTGAGCGCTTCCGCAGGGAGGGCAACGACAAGGAGATCGAGAGGTGAGGCCCAGGCTAACTCTGACCACCATGTTCTTGCCGCTTCCAGTCGGCCCTGTCTGACAATAGCCTTGCCTGTTTCCTTTGACCTGCTATCTTAGGAACCGGCACAAACGTGTCTAAACAGTAGACCTGCATGGAAGTTTCTAGAAGCCCTTATTTGGTAACTGCTAACTTCTCAACCTGTTTCCACCCCACCAGGATCATGATGAACTACGAGAAGCTCAAGTCGCGACTGGGAGAGATCCATGACAGCAAGACCAGGCTGGAGCAGGACCTGAAGACCCAGGCGCTGGACAACAGGGAGACGGACAAGAAGATGAACAGCCTGAAACCGGACCTCATCCAGCTGCGGAAGATCAGGGACCAGTACCTTGTGTGAGTGTGCTCTTCCCACCAATCAGCTTCAGCGTTTCTCTACCATAGACTTCACCAATCAGCTTCAGCGTTTCTCTACCATAGACTTCACCAATCAGCTTCAGCCTTTCTCTACCATAGACCTCCCTCCATTCAGCTACAGGCCATTAATTCTGCTCCATGCCATTCAGCTGAAGAATTGAATTACCGCAGTCCTGGCTATGCATTTATGAAGGGTCTGTATGTTACCCCATAACTTGCAGTAGAAGATGTCTTTCATTATAATTCCGGCATGCAGCAGAGTTGGTGGTTGTCTGTGGTCCACATGGTGCAGGCAAGTGAAGTCTGAGCATGCTCGATCTAAACCCTGTGTGCTCGCTCAGAAAATGAATGGAACTTCAGAGCTGATTCGGAATCTTTTTCTTTCCTCTCCCCAATCTGGCTGGAGAGAGTGCTCTGGGGAATCCTCTGAAACTTGTGAATTTTAATTATTTCTCTCTCTCATAATATATTTCTCCGGTAACACTAGCAGGGGCTTCCAATGTTATGATTAAGGGCTAGCGCTAGGGACCCTTGTACGTGCTGTACTCGTCTCTGTGGAAAAATGTGTTCTAGGGGCAGGCTAATAGCATTTGAATGTGCTGAATAGGAAGCTGAATGTCAGGTTTTGGTACATGCACAGCTCACTTGATCCCCTAACCCTCCCTCTTGTCCATTCCTCTTGGAAAGTTTTGAAAAGAAAATGGAATTAAATTTTGTAAAGACTTATTGAATTTTCTTTTTTTTTTTTTTATAATGTCACAGTGTGGTTTTAGCAGTGATTTGAACGTGCTGGATAAATAAATCTCTCTGTCTCTCTTTTTCTCCCTCCCTCTCTCTCTCTCTCTCTCTCTCTCTCACTCGCTCTTTCTCTATCTCCCCCTCTCCCCCTCTCTCTCTGGCCTTGTTTCTCTCTCACGCAGCTGGCTCAATCACAAAGGTGTGCGTCAGAAACGAATTAACGACTGGCTCGGAATCAAAAATGAAAACACTGACGAGTAAGTACTTCACAGCAGCCCGTATTTTACCTCCGCGCTCAGCTGAATTTCCGTTCCCCACTGTGGTTAAATGCAGCGTTACCCGTGACGAGGGAACCTGGGGAGTTCTCACTACCTATTTATGGACACTTTAAAATTGCTGTGGGCGTCGGGGGTTTACAGGATGTGCTGTTCTCATTGATGCTGGGGGATATCTGAGTAAAGCCATCACTGCTTACGTTTCTGTTCTGCACGCTCTTGCCACTTGCAGATATGCTAAAAATGTGTTGTAAAGGTCTACCCAGTTTGCTAACAGAATTTTATTGACGTTGGATATTTTTTTTTTTTGGTTACTTGCTGGCAAATTTGTTCTCTCAGTTTCAATTATGACACGATGTGGTGTTTTCAACGAGTAATGTAGTTTTGGAAGTGCTTGACGGTGTAATGTTATCCCTGCAGCACCTACTTTGTAAACGAGGAGGACGAGAACCTGCCGCACTATGACGAGAAGAGCTGGTTCGTGGGCGACCTGAACCGCACGCAGGCTGAGGACCTTCTGCTGGGCAAGCCGGACGGAGCCTTCCTGATCCGGGAGAGCAGCAAGAAGGGGTGCTACGCCTGCTCCGTGGTGTGAGTGTCTGGGGACGCGTGAGGGGAGGGGCCGGGAGGGGGTGGGGCTTGGAGGGGGGCAGGGAGCTTTGACAATTTTAGCTGCTCTATCCGATGTTAACGCAGACCCCCGCTTTCCTTTTTCCGCAGGGTGGACGGGGAGGTGAAACACTGCGTCATCTACAGCACCCCGCGCGGCTACGGATTCGCGGAGCCCTACAACCTGTACAGCACTCTGAAAGACCTCGTCCTCCACTACCACCACACCTCACTGGTCCAGCACAATGACTCTCTGAACGTGAGGCTGGCCTACCCCGTGTATGCACAGATGCCCTCCCTCCGCAGATGAACCCCCCCTCACACTCACATCCGGCGAAACGGGAGAGGGGGGGCAAACAAACAAACAGAAAACAAAAAAAAACACTTGCTGCAACACACACGTCAGCCACCTTGGAGTTATATATATTTTTACTAGAACAATTCGAGGGCATTCTTTATAAAGACTGCTTGATTTGCACAAGGAAGTTTAAACATTTGTGAATGTGAAACGGAAGAAACAGAAGAGCCGAGTTTCAGGTGACCTGCTGCTACCTAAACTCCAGCTGGGACTTTTAAACGCTACATTTTATCTTGGCTTTATTTCCTTTCATCGCCATTTTGTTTTGTTTGTTTTTTTTTTTTTTATTTTGTTCATTTTCTTTGTTCACTCCTTTTTGTCAACTAAACGCAAGGAAAAAAGTCTTGTTTTTTTTTTTTCCTCAATTTCCCTCTATGTTAAAAGCAAAAACTATGTAGCAAACGGGCGACAGACAGTTTTCCGAATGTCTCTTATCACAGTCATGGCTGCTGAGCTGAGGGGGGCAAAGTAGAACGTGTTTGTAGTCTTAAAGAAAAGCTTGCTTTTATACTAACGGTACAGGGGAGTTGTGTTTCTTGGCTTCATTTGGCTGGATTCTCAAAACTGGCTAATTTTCCTGTTAAAAGTAGTCCAGTACAGAGACCAAAGTTAGCATGGGAGGAAGCCCACTGAAATTAACTAAGAAGCAGATTAATTCATGCCAATGCTTTGTTTAGTACCACACATAAAATGGAGTTTGGGCTGGTGCTTAAACACTAAACCTCTTTTAAAAAAATTAACCAAATTGTTCACACAAAAAAAAAAAAAAACTCAGTTTGAAGCACTTATTTAAAAAGAAGCTGCAGCTGCACATTTTACACCAAATTTTAGAAAGTGAAATTAAAAGAAAAACTGAAACCCTTTTTGTGTGTGGCTTAAAATATATATATATATATATGCTAAAGTCTGTTCGAAAAAGGAAGAAAAACAAGCAGCTTGGGTTTTGTATTCTTAATAGAACCTATGAGATAAGCTTTGAAATATGTAACTGAAGCAGGAACAGTAGTTCAGAGATGAAGATGAAAACTTGAAGAAAGTGCAATCCAACATGTATTATTAGTGAGGTGGGAACGTACCGGAGAGCTGCACTAAGTCTGCCCCATGGCACAGGTGGAAGATAATCAAGGGCACAGTGAACATTTGAAGATTTTTATACTCCTCCTATTTATATCGCTACTTGACTTTATAACCAGTAGAAGCATTTTTTTGTTAAGAAGAATTTTAACGTTGGCACCCTGTTTGTTTTTAAGTCGGTACAATAAAATGAATAAACAAAAAATTGACTACAGGCAAAACTGATCATGTATGTAGTGACTTGACTTCCTGAGATGAAAAGCGTCTTGTTTTTCTCATTGGCTGTTGGTGCTCGCTCTGCTCATCGTCGCTTCTCCCGCTGTGGCGTTGAGATGAGGTTGACGGGAGGAGAGGCGATTGGGGGGAGGGGGCGATCTGAGAGCGTTTTTTTACGCGAGGACCCGTCGGTTGTAGACTTGTCCCCAGCCCTGTTGGTAATCCGCACTCCTATTTAAAGACGCTGTTGACAGGAGAGGCCTGTGGAACAGCAGGGCTATTTAGTGGATTTAATGGGCACTGAGCTGCAGTTGTGTTTGGGATGGCCTAGGCTCTTGTTTATGTTGCCTCTTTTAAATTCTCACACTTGGCTGAGTTCAGAAAATAAAAAAGTCACACCTGTGCCAGTCATCATCAGATTTTGACATGAAAACCTCGCCAGCATGTTCTCCTGCTCTGTGGAAAGATTTCAAGCATCTAATGTCGTGTTATAACATTTAAAGCTTAAATACTCTCTGGTTTGGTGCATCTTTGGTGTGATTCAAGGGTCATCAGAGAACTAGAGGGTCACGGCTCCCATTACGGGGAGACTGGTTACAAAGTCACTGATCGCAGCTGATCACCTGGACAGGGAGCAGCAGTGCCGTTAAGCTGGGATCAGCGTATGGAGTTGTGCTGTTAGTCACTCAGTCATGTAGCAGTGTAGAGGATGGCCATTCTATGGGAGAGGAGAGGGGGCATGGGTGTTCCAGGGCCGAGGATCCGCCAGGTTGGCGCAGGCGGGCAGCAGGGCACCTCATCTGTACCCACTGAGTGCATTGCATATGCCTGCCTGCCTTTGCCCCTCCCACATACCCGTGGCGTATTGCACTAAGATAAGACGAACGGGAGGAGAACCCGGCCACCTCTGAGACTGCCAGCCCTCGATAGAGGCCCACATGCGAGGGCTGGAAAGTCCGATGTCTGGTCCGCTCTGTTAAGGCTGTGGGAGGTATTTTTTTAAGACCCAGGAGACTGATAAGATTACAGTTTGCCCACTCTCAGTTCCTGTGCAGGTTTCAGGTCATTAGTGTTACTTTGATATTGAATAGTGAAGGAAAAGGGCCAGGGAAGGGTCGAGCTGAATGTACAGCGGGAGTAGGCTTTTCTGAGCGAGGGGCGTGACCACGCCCGTGCTCCAAGGGGAAGAAGGAGGAACCTGTACCTGCCTGCCAGGAGTCCAGCTGAAGACCCATTGGAAGGTTGTGTGTTCCTCCCCCCCTTTACTGCAGTGTGGACATTTTGATGGATGTGGTTTATTTAAAAAGGCTCCTTTTCCAAACAAGCAGGTGCTAAGGTTGTCGTTTCTGGTTACTGAAGCCTGCGCGCTCTCTCTCCTCTGTAAAACACAGGTACAGCCACACACAGTAAGCTAAGTCATGTGACCACGCCCTGGTCACCGTGCTCTGTTAACCTAGTTAATAGGTGTTCCTTCGGAGGCTTTCTATAAATGCCAGAGCTTAAATATCTAAACTTCATTTTTTTTTGTTTCTTTTTCTATACCCTGAACATTACGTGAGGGTTTTAAGTTTTTTTTTTTTTTTTTTTTTTTTTTTTTTTTTGTAACCAGGACCCTGAAGTCCTGTCTCTATTACTTGAACTATTGCATTGCTCACTGTTGAATGTCTTCATATTATATATACATATTTTACAGAAGAAGAAGAAATCCCTTTTGTGTTACGGTAAACCAGACTGGCCTGATGTAGGGGTTGTTTTTAACATTGAACCTGAGCCTT
The DNA here is from genome assembly GCA_022829145.1 of Albula goreensis. Lineage (NCBI taxonomy): Eukaryota > Metazoa > Chordata > Actinopteri > Albuliformes > Albulidae > Albula > Albula goreensis. The sequence continues at coordinate 31,364,644 of CM040753.1, forward strand.
TGTGCTCAAATTTAATGAAATTCATACAATGTTTAATCCCAAGGAATTTTTTTGACGTCCTTGGAGATGTGGTGGGATTCTTGTTTTGATGAGGGGTCTTTTGTCTGAAATTGCACACATACGACAATAAAACTTTGTACAGCAATCTCCGGAGCGAGGATCACAGCTGCCATGTTTGCTGTGAGAGTATGCTTTGAACCTGCTCTACGTTGATGCTAATTTGAGGGGGATATTATGTCCTATTTGTTTTATGTTGTTTTATTTTTCTTCTTTGTACTCCTTACCTGGCATTGAGACCAAAGATTTAAGTTGAATTCATTTAATAGTAGACTGATAGTTTGAAAGGGACGTTGGAGTTGCTCTTGCCTTTCTTGTTTCAGAGGTCTGAAGGAAGGCCAAATCACACCCCTGTGGTGATCTCATTCCCTTTTTTATTTGATTTAATAGGAGTCCCATCCCATTTGGGTTTATTGGGGCTTCTTTTGTTTAATCCAGAGTCTTGATGAGCTATATCAAGGTGCTTTGGAATGTCATATGAAGTAGACAACCCTTATTTGCAACAGAATGAAAAGCAACAGGAATCCAAGTAATACTGCCACCTTAGAAAAGAAACCCCTTGGACATTGTTGTTGTTGAGTTTATTTGTGATTCACATCAATATGTCTTTCCCCCTCGAAATAAGTAGTTTCAATTCCCCTAAAGAAGATTTTGTTCAGGTCTCCTTGGTGTTTGGATTTGATTTGAAAATCAAAAGCCATGGTTCATTTTTTTCCCTCTGAGATAAGCAGTTATGCGCCACATTCACATTTACAATGGGGTTTGAAGGCCTCTTTGTGCCATTAACATGGTTTCTTGTGTCAGAATCCTGTAAGGCCATTTCCTGAGTCACCAAATAAATCCCTCTTTCTGTGTACTCCTTTTCCAAATTCAGCCAGTCTTGTATTTGCACACTTCCTTAGCTGGAGACATGGGTTGCTCTCTCCATTACGAAAAGGCATACGATACATGTCCCCATTAGCCATTGGTGGTTTGTCTTCTAAAGAAATGTGATTGTCATTCTCTGCAGGGCAGAAAGCAGTCCGTTACATACCAGTTTGTGAGGGGTTCACTCCAGAAAGCATGGTATATTTTTTTTTCTTTACTACTTCAGGGACAAAAGAGCATTGCTTGGGGTTTTATTTAGGAGCTCACCTCCTGTGCTGAGAATGCACATGTTTTTCTAACCACATGGAGAATTGTGAGACTCAAAAACAAAAAAAAAAAAAAAAAAAAGGTGGGTTATTTGGACTGAATGATAATTTGTCGTGTAGTATGGGGGTTAAACCAAAACAGGCATTTTTATACTCCCTATTTTAATGAAGGATTGTACATGGATGGTAGAAATTCCAATTGGTTTACACCTGGGCTGTTCATTGCGGTGTGTCTGTTCTCTGCAGTTGTCCCCTGCAAAGTTCTGCAAAGTTTTATTTGCAGTCGGGTTTGATATTATATGATTCACACCAGGAGTCTCTTGTGTTCCTAACACCGCTGTTTTGTCACAGAACCCAGCACAGATTAATAGAATACGGCATCTTTAACCAATAAGCAGAGCTCAACTCACTCCCCCAACCCCCCTTTCGACATACAAAACAGAAACCCAGCATGCATCTTTGGTACTCTTGACTGTTGTTTTTGTGTATAAAAAGTGGAAAAAGGAAAAAAAAAGTTAAAACAACTGTTCTTTGTCTGTTTATGGTGTATTCAAATCTGAATTTAATATAGCTAACAAAACAAGTCACCGCTTTCTGCTGAAACAAGTTAGAGTCCTGTTCAATTGCAGTGCTTCAAAATACAATTTAAAAAGATGAGAAAATACTGAGAAAGAGGAATGACAAGAACAATACAAACATGGTGTTGTATGCTGGGCTCCCAGGAATTCAAGGATTATCCTCTTTTTAATGTTTTGTTTTTTTGTTGTAAAGCAACAATTTTTGAACTTCTTGGATATGTGCTTTTAATGTTTAAACTGTAATAGTTTGTCTGGCTTATGAGCACCTGCATATGGTAATGCTGCATAATGCTACCATGTTTACTGCCCCAGAAAGTTTATACAAAAACAAAACATTTTAACCAGCAATTGTGTTTGTATGGGTATAATTCAGTCCTTTTAAATGGACGATTTAAAGACTCTATACAAGCAATAAGACTATGTAGACTCTGTCTCAATACCTGAAATTTCAAGACAAACTGCAAATTCTTATACAAATGTGCTTCCATCAACTATTGCTGACTTAGTCCATATATATTTTTTCCTATTGACCAGCCACCATCTTTGTAGTGTATTGTTGCATGTTGATAATATCACTTATTCCTCTTGTACATACTAAGCTAATGTACTATTGGGTAGCCCTTGGCACAGGTTTCAGGTATGAAGAGACCTCTTTCTCAGTATTAAGACTGTACTTGCTTCAGGCATATAGGTATCCTTCAGTTACATTTTTTTCATCACAGTACAATTTTTTTCTTGTATCTGTTGGATAGTTTGTATTGGTTGTAGAATCTCCATGTGTTATGGGATGAAGTCATGTATATTATCAACGGAACTCCACAATACTCATTTCTCTTGCAGAATAAAGAAAATATTTTGTTCAAATGTTTTTTCCTCTTTGTTTTTCTAAAATGTGATTGGTGGGGCATATATATAATCTATAAAGGGCGGAAGATTTTTTTTGTTTTGTTGGATTCATGGGGGAAGGGTGGTTGTCAGAGCTCAGTGGTGAAAGTATGCATAATGGCTTTTAGTCACTATGCCATTAACTCTTATCATCCACGCAGAGCACAGTACAGTTTACAGCAAAGAGTCTTTAGTAAAATCCAGACAGAATTTTTCTCCGTGTGAAAATAAATGGCAGCTCATATGTCATTCTGAGACCATATTGTTGTGTGCACTCTCTCAGATTGAAAGCAACAAGTCTGACTTGTGAATAAGTCTAGGCATTCCAGGTTGGGAGAAAGAAGGGAAGCAACTGTCATTAATCATGTATGTGTTTGTGTGTACTATTAATGACAGTGCACAAAAAAATGGATTTTTATTTTAAAAATAATTTTTAAAATGTGTCCAATTCACAATGATGCGACTGTCTCCCCAAGAGCCCCGTCTCCATTCCATACGCACCCTATATTTAAACACACATTCATCATAAACAGGTGTGCACACACAAAGAGCAAACAAATCAACCCGTTTGTCATCATCCTTTTCTGTGAACACAGACAACAAAACAGGCCATGTTTATTTTTCAGAAAAATAACTGCTGTTATAAGAGGACATTAATGTATGGATGTAGCCATTTATATTTCATAGCAAATATATTTGGACAGTTTTTTTTATATGTAAAAACCTACCAAGGTGGTCACAAAACAATTTCGTGAAAGGCCAGTTCTGACAAGAATGGGATGAAAATTTGACTTTTTTTAAATTAGATGCCATGTACACTCCAACATAGGTTCAAAATACAGTTCACCAGCCCAGAGACGAAATCAAAAGACGGTGTGCCAAATCTCAATTCACAAGGATTAAACATTTTTACACTCACAGAATAATATGGGCAAAATTGATGAGTTCAAACCGAAAACCCCAGCCTTCCGAATATCATAATGGAGAGAGATTACAAAGTGAGTATTTCCTCTGTCACATAACATCACAAACTTTGCACGTTTTTTGCCTCCCAATTTCAGGGGAAAACCAGAACTGCTTTGTTTCTAAATAAGACGACAGTCACATCTTTTCTCAATTTCTAATAAAACATATATTCATAATTACCTCTCATTTAACGTGAAAAAATAGAATTTTCTTGTGTCAGCCCATTTTTCCTCATTTTGGACATAAGACTATAGCCTTATGTCTTTTCTCGATTTTTAGTATCACACATATATCCCATTTACTTCCATTCAAATATTCCCTGGCAATTCTTTCTTGCACGGGTGGATAATATAGCTAATTACCTGTCATTTAACGAGAAAAAATGGATATTTTTACTGTCAACCCATTTTTCCTCATTTTGGACATAAGACTATAGCCTTATATCTTTTCTCGATTTTGAGTATCACACATATATCCCATTTACTTCCATTCAAATGTTCCCTGGCAATTTTTTCTTCCACGGACGGATAATATAGCTAATTACCTGTCATTTAACGTGAAAAAATAGAATTTTCTTGTGTCAGCCCATTTTTCTTCATTTTGGACATAAGACTATAGCCTTATGTCTTTTCTCGTTTTTTAGTATCACACATATATCCCATTTACTTCCATTCAAATATTCCCTGGCAATTTTTTGTTGCACGGATCGGTAATATTGCTAATTACCTTTCATTTAACGAGAAAAAATATAATTTTTTACTGTCAACCCATTTTTCCTCATTTTGGACATAAGACTATAGCCTTATGTCTTTTCTCGTTTTTTATTATCACACATATATCCCATTTACTTCCATTCAAATATTCCTTGGCAATTTTTTCTTGCACGGATGGATAATATAGCTAATTACCTGTCATTTAACGTGAAAAAAAAAAGAATTTTTACTGTCAATCCATTTTTCCTCATTTTGGACATAAGACTATAGCCTTATGTCTTTTCTCGATTTTTAGTATCACACATATATCCCATTTACTTCCATTCAAATATTCCCTGGCAATTTTTTCTTGCACGGATGGATAATATAGCTAATTACCTGTCATTTAACGAGAAAAAATATAATTTTTTGTGTCAACCCATTTTTCTCATTTTGGACATAAGACTATAGCCTTATGTCTTTTCTCGATTTTTAGTATCACACATATTATTTTCTTCCATTCAAATATTCCGATTTTTTCTTTCATGGATAATATATTTACCTGTCATTTTTTAGAATTTTGCACGGGTGGATAATTTTTCTAATTTTGGACATAAGACATATAGCCTTATGTCTTTTCTCGTTTTTTATTATCACACATATATCCCATGTTCTTCCATTCAAATATTCCCTGGCAATTTTTTCTTGCACGGATGGATAATATAGCTAATTACCTGTCATTTAACGTGAAAAAATAGAATTTTTTACTGTAAACCCATTTTTCCTCATTTTGGACATAAGACTATAGCCTTATGTCTTTTCTCGATTTTTAGTATCACTCATATATCCCATTTACTTCCATTCAAATATTCCCTGGCAATTTTTTCTTGCACGGATCGGTAATATAGCTAATTACCTCTCATTTAACATGAAAAAATAGAATTTTTTTTGTGTCAACCCATTTTCCTCATTTTGGACATAAGACTATAGCCTTATGTCTTTTCTCGACTTTTAGTATCACACATATATCCCATTTACTTCCATTCAAATATTCCCTGGCAATTTTTCTTGCACGGATGGATAATATAGCTAATTACCTGTCATTTAACATGAAAAAATAGAATTTTTTTGTGTCAACCCATTTTTCCTCATTTTGGACATAAGACTATAGCCTTATGTCTTTTCTCAATTTTTAGTATCACTCATATATCCCATTTACTTCCATTCAAATATTCCCTGGCAATTTCTTCTTACACGGATGGATAATATAGCTAACTTCCTCTCATTTAACGTGAAAAAATAGAATTTTCTTGTGTCAGCCCATTTTTCCTCATTTTCGACATAAGACTATAGCCTTATATCTTTTCTCGATTTTTAGTATCACACATATATCCCATTTTCTTCCATTCAAATGTTCCCTGGCAATTTTTTCTTGCACTGATGGATAATATAGCTAATTACCTGTCATTTAACGTGAAAAAATATAATTTTCTTCTGTCAAACCCATTTTTCCTCATTTTGGACATAAAACTATAGCCTTATATCTTTTCTCGATTTTTCGTATCACACATATAACCCATTTCCTTCCATTCAAATATTCCCTGGCAATTCTTTCTTGCACGAATGGATAATATAGCTAATTACCTGTCATTTAACATGAAAAAATAGAATAATTTTGTGTCAAACCATTTTTCCTCATTTTGGACATAAGACTATAGCCTTATGTCTTTTCTCGATTTTTAGTATCACTCATATATCCCATTTACTTTTTCCATTCAAATATTCCTCATATATCCCATTTACAATTTTTTTTTTCTTGCACGGATCGGTAATATAGCTAATTACCTCTCATTTAACGTGAAAAAATAGAATTTTTTTGTGTCAACCCATTTTTCCTCATTTTGGACATAAGACTATAGCCTTATATCTTTTCTCATTTTTTAGTATCACACATATATCCCATTTACTTCCATTCAAATATTCCCAGGCAATTTTTTCTTGCACGGGTGGATAATATAGCTAATTACCTGTCATTTAACGGGAAAAAAAGGATTTTTTTTGTGTCAACCCATTTTTCCTCATTTTGGACATAAGACTATAGCCTTATGTCTTTTCTCGATTTTTAGTATCACTCATATATCCCATTTACTTCCATTCAAATATTCCCTGGCAATTTTTTCTTGCACGGATGGATAATATAGCTAATTACCTGTCATTTAACATGAAAAAATAGAATTTTTTTGTGTCAACCCATTTTTCCTCATTTTGGACATAAGACTATAGCCTTATGTCTTTTCTCGATTTGTAGTATCACACATATATCCCATTTACTTCCATTCAAATATTCCCTGGCAATTTTTTCTTCACGGACGGATAATATAGCTAATTACCTCTCATTTAACGTGAAAAAATAGAATTTTTTTTGTGTCAACCCATTTTTCCTCATTTTGGACATAAGACTATAGCCTTATATCTTTTCTCGATTTTGAGTATCACACATATATCCCATTTACTTCCATTCAAATATTCCCTGGCAATTCTTTCTTGCACGGATGGATAATATAGCTAATTACCTGTCATTTAACGTGAAAAAATAGAATTTTTTTGTGTCAATCCATTTTTCCTCATTTTGGACATAAGACTATAGCCTTATGTCTTTTCTCGATTTTTAGTATCACTCATATATCCCATTTACTTCCATTCAAATATTCCCTGGCAATTTGTTCTTCCACGGACGGATAATATAGCTAATTACCTGTCATTTAACATGAAAAAATAGAATTTTTTTTGTGTCAACCCATTTTTCCTCATTTTGGACATAAGACTATAGCCTTATGTCTTTTCTCGATTTCTAGTATCACACATATATCCCATTTATTTCCATTCAAATATTCCCTGGCAATTCTTTCTTGCACGGGTGGATAATATAGCTAATTACCTGTTATTTAACATGAAAAAATATAATTTTTTACTGTAAACCCATTTTTCCTCATTTTGGACATAAGACTATAGCCTTATGTCTTTTCTTGATTTTTAGTATCACACATATATCCCATTTACTTCCATTCAAATATTCCCAGGCAATTTTTTCTTGCACAGATGGATAATATAGCTAATTACCTGTCATTGAACGTGAAAAAATAGAATTTTTTACTGTCAACCCATTTTTCCTCATTTTGGACATAAGACAATAGCCTTTTGTCTTTTCTCGATTTTTAGTATCACACATATATCCCATTTACTTCCATTTAAAAAATCCCAGGCAATTTTTTCTTGCGCAGGTGGATAATATAGCAAAGTATCTGTCATTTAACATGAAAAAATTGAATTATTTTGTGTCAACCCATTTTTTCTTATTTTGAACATAAGACTATAGCTTTATGTCTTTTCTCGATTTCTAATATAACACAAATATCCCAATTTCTTCCATTCAAATAATCCCTTATGTAATAATAGCCTTATGTCTTTTCTCCATTATTAGTATCACACATATACCCCATTTACTTCCACAGGAGGTCCTCGGGGTACGACGGTCTCGAGTTACGTCGTTTCGTGGTTACGATGCACTCCCATAAATTTCTGAAAAAACCTAGTTTCGACCTAAGCGGTTTGGTTCGTAGAAATAACCACAGAAATAAAGATAAGAAATTATTCTCTTTTTTTTTTATAAATGTTTCATTTAATTACTGTATTTTATATGTCCTTCATGTGTTCTGTGTACAGTGTGAGTGACTTAAGGTGTTAATTTAGGTATAATTTAGGTATAAATTCCGACTTGCGTCGAAAATCGGCTTACGACAAGTTGTCGGAACGGAACTCGTTCGTAAGTCGAGGACCCCCTGTATCTCCTAATGACTAAAACCGGCCCGTCAACACTGCTGTAGTTCAGAAGAGTGGAGCACATCCTTTTCTCCAGTTCTAGAGCGGACGTAAACCGACAATCTTGATTGGTTGCACCTGAGTATATCAAATTTGTAAAAAAAAAACATATGGGCAGTATTTGAGTAAAAGAATGGATTTCAGTGCAGGAAGGTATGGCCATTATTTTCACATTGCTGCCAGAACAAAAGACTTTCTTCCCATCAGATCCACGTCTGCAGAAACACCCACACCCACGTAAACACAAGTCAAACCTACACAAACAGCATGGGAAAGCCGTCAAATATATAATGAAAGCTAAAAGCCGCAGATGGGCTCATCTTCCTTGCTGTAGAGCTACAGCACTCTTCCAGGCATAGTCCAGTGGGAACGCACCTGCCCTGGAGACCCGCATATTGACACCGCAAATAAATCCCACGCAGCAAAGGCCAAACGTGACAGCCAGCGCGCGAATGAAATTAATTGGAGTAATTGTGAATGTGGAGGGGATCAAAAGCAACATAAATGAGAGGAAAACGGCGGTCTACCGCAGCAGACCCTCTTTAAATTGACACCTCATTATCTCCGTAATAAATGGAGCTCCCCCAACCAACCCACACCCAACTGATATGCATGCTTGAACCATAAGAGACACACACAATGCGCAGCTCATTAGGATAGTGTGATGGGTCCTAACAATTTGCTGCGGTGAGGGCGTTCTGTGGGACAGTTGTGACGAGGCCCAGTTATATGTATGGAAATTGCATTAATTAAGACACGGCTTTGGGGAGAGGCTACGCGAATGTGCTTTAATAAGTGACTATCAGTCCTGGAATTGCTGCAGATAATTGGAGTTTCTTTGGCAGCAGAAGTCATTTCCAAAAGCACACTTTATTATGCGTAAAGGCTCAGGTAGAATATAAACTCTCTAAGGGATAACACTATTTAACATCTACTCTCAAGAGTCAGTCTGAGGGAGTATAAACAGAGCGGGAGGTGGGGACAGGATGGAGGTCGAGATCTGAGAGTGAAGAGCTGCGGCTGTCCTCCACTCTCTAACCAACCCCCTCCCCTTTTCTCATCCATTAGGGTTACATTTTCCATCCTTCATTGTTTCTCCTCCCCATTAAGTCTCATCACATGATCACCTTTTAATTAAGTTTGTTCAATTGGAGACTCCTGTCTTTTTCTATTTGTATAATTCGGGTGAAATGTTTGCTTGTCCATAATGGACTGATTACACCGCAGTGGGATAGCCTGGCTTTGGGAACTCTATGGTGTGTGCTATGGCAAATTATCTCCAGTCCCTATACAATTCAAATTCAGAAACACAAGATTGGCATTGCATATTAAAACAGCACTGCACTGATACAATCCTTCCAGTGTCATTATTCATAACTGTAAATTGGTCCAGTTTCTGTCCAAACAAATATGTGGATGAATGAAAACAACAGATCTATCTTAGCCAGAGTTGTGCCTTGGAGCCAGCAAGATTTTTTTTTTCATTTCACAATTGATCTTTCACATTACCTCTTGTCATATATATATTGCATTCTATCATTTCTGCTGCAATAGTTTAATCAAAAATGTATTTGTACAATTGTTCTTGCCTGTGAGTTAGGCTCTGTCAGACACCATTATTGAACAGTCAGAGTGCTTTCAGGTTTTTAAAGTTTTAATTACAGCATATATGGAGTAGACAAAATAATGAAAAAAAATATTGAAAAAGGAATTGCATATTGAAGTCAATAAATTCCAATTAAAAAGAAGTCTACACATGCTTTTCATATTAATATCAATACTAATTGCCAACATGTTTTTGCTACAACTGTTTAAGAATTATTGCATTACAAAGTGAGTCATTAAAGACACATGGAGAGATCTAACAGATTTTGAGAAAGGTCAAGTAGTTGGTGCCCAAATTGTGGGTGTGTCATTCACAGAAATGGCAACATTAATTTGTGAGTTAAGAGGAACAGTGTTGGAAATTATGATGTCATCTACCAAACAAGGGAAAACTGCTCCTTTGTTGGGAATTCGTCAACACAGAGTACAAAATACACAATACATTTCCCGCATCCTTCATCTCACAAAGGCTTTCCCTCTTGGACAATGGTTAAATTTTGATCTAGAAGACGGCTTTCCAAGAACAACTAAAACTGTTCTAGGAACACAGGGTGGCCAAACACCTTTTTTGTTAATATAATACCTATTATATATATATACATATATATATACACACCTGTATATTATACACACCTTATATTTATCTTTACATACATCTTATTTATAAATATAAATATCCATTTTTATCATTCCCTTAGGCTTTTTTCAGAAGCATTTACAGCCGAAGACTCCAGAATATGCCCATAATTACTCCATATTTCCCTGAAAAAGTGTCTCGGTATAGAATGGCATGTGATATGAGCAGCAAGAGAAATGGAATCATTATGCCGATTTGGCCGTTGAGGAGACGAGAAAAAAACTGCTCTTGTGGCAGCTGTCCAGGAACTACCTCATGACAAAATCCCCAGTTTACATTGTTTCTGAATTTGATAAACAAATTGGACATCAAAAAATTGAATATTTAACGTTTTTACAAAATGATTGACAAAAACTAAAAACTAAATAAGACTGGACCATAAAATGGGTGGGCATTCAAAGTCACTATGATAAAGCACATAGCACTGGCACAAGAACTCAATGTAGCACAGCTTGCCCTATGTAACCTGAGTAGACCTCTGCATAACCAGACCATAAAGGGAATAAGATAACTAAGCTGATTTATAATGAATAGTGGGAACAGTCCAACCCCTTTAGGGCTTCTTAGAAGACACCAAGCCTGCCAATACAAGATTTCTCTTGTGTGGATTTAATTTAATTTTGGTGTCATCAACAAAAATGAGCAGCACGGGGAATACAAGCACAATTGTATTCCGTATCCAGGAAAGCAAATCCAAAAACCTCCTACACTCTTGATTGCATCAATTTTATTAAAGAGTCCAGAAACGGGGACAGGCAAAATCACAGAGAGAACTAAATCAATGCACAGGGGGATAATCATTTTAATGAGATTCATGTGATTCTAAATTAAATTAAACAACTACTTTATGATGGGCTTGCCATGTAAAGATCAAATACATTTCACTTGAAAGATTTTACATTTGGCCAAGAATGTTAATCAGTTTGGAAAATTAATAACCAACACAAGACTTTCATCCAAAAAATCAGTTGCAAAGATTCTAACCATCCACATGTAGTCTCCATGCTACAGATGGTTCATGTATGTGAAGTGTAGGGTTTTTATGCATAGCCCATATTAAAATAATATGGTAATAATAAATAATAAATAATAATAATAATAATAATAATAATAATAATAAAATACCCCAGGTTCTCCACCGAGGAAGGCCCAGTCAAGTCTGGGGAATGGCAGGCTATACTCTGGGCACAGGGGCCCATAGACACATGCAGTGGCTCATGCAGCGGCACTGTCCCCAGCTCCAGCCTTAAAACACTGCTTTCTGGCTGCGGTTAGGTGTCCAGGTGGGGTCTGGGAATGTGGTGAGAATGTCCCTGTGAGGGAGGCAGTCCTGGGGCCATGCTCCTTCAGGTAGAGGTGGAGGTAGGTGGGATAAAGATGCTGTGCTTACTGGATATTGGCTCGCAGGTCACCCAGATGAGTGAGAGGTGTTACTGGCATTAGAGATCTGCCGGAGCACGGAAGCCCTCCAGTGGCCAGTGGGTTAGAAATACCCTTTTTAGGGTATGCCATGTTTGATTTTGTCATTGGAGGGGTCCACGTCCCTAACAAGGGCATTATTGTGGTGGAGGACCAGTGCACGGGGTTCGATAGCTTCTTGTTAGGGAAGAATGTCATCTCTCAGTGTTGGGAAGAGATGAAGCGGGGTGTGCAGCCTGGTGCCATGACATTTTCTGCCTCTCAACACAGTAAAGCCTGCTGGGCTCTGGTATGGGCCCGGGTGCCTATGTGTGGAGCGGTGCGTTACAGCTAGAGAGATGATGTGGACCTACCAGCCAGCTTGGAAATGGCTCTGTGGGCCCACATGGAGGGCAGTGAGACATTGGAGGGTCTGCTGTGCCTGTTGAGGGGCCCAGAGGAGGGCACTGAGTGGCACCCCCATCTCTTAGCCTTACCCTGATGGCACCCCTTGTTGACCACAGGCCCAGGGTCAGCACAATGGAGCCCCTGGCCTGGGCTGGTGGAGGTTGGTGTGGGAACCGTTCAGGCGCCGCTGGGGGTAGGAAGCCTGCTGCCCTGCTTCAACTGAAAGGGCTCATGCAGGACCAACATGGGAACTGCTGCAGTGTTGAGCGGGGACTTTTAAAACACGGACTGGTGTATCACTGCATCCCCACCGGTAATGCTCCCCCAAGCTGGGAGAGGTATCACCCTCTGCCTTCTGGTCTGTGCCCAAAGCTGTGGGCTCTGTTGAAGGGGGATGCTGGACAGCAGGGAGATCTAAAAGCTTTTGGAGGGCTGTGTTAACTCACGTCCAGGAGGGGTTAGAGTGGGTGATCACCTACCAGAACCTGCTCCTCGCTGAGAGGAACAGACAGAACTACAGAGCCCTTAAGCTGGAGCTGTTTGCATTGAGTTGGGCCATGACTGAGAAGTTTAAGGACTCTCTGGGGAGCCAAGGTCATGGCTTACACTGACCACAACCCCTTGTTGCATCTGGGCATGGAACACCTCGGGGGGGCGACCGAGCAGCGGTGGGTTGCTCAACTGGTGAGCTACAACCTGGAGGTAAAGTATCAGCCCGGGCCCTGCAATTGCAACATGGACCTCCTGTCTTAGTTGTCTGGGGATAAGGGGGCTGTGGGGTCAGTGCAGCAGGAGGGCATGTGGGACTGGGAGGCCTTGCAGTGGGAAGACAAGCTTCAGGGGGCTCTGGCGGGCCGGCTGCAGTATGGGGAGCCTCTCTGGCAAGAGGAAGGCACCCCTGGAGGAAGGTAGGTGGTGGAGGGAGTGGTTCCAATTAAGGTGGCGGGGAGGGAGGCACAGGGGGTCTGATACTGGTTCCATGAGGTGCTGGGCCACATGTGTGCGAACAAGATGGAGGCCACCTTCCAGCAGCACTTTTTCTGGCCATACTAAGACCTCCTTGATCATGTCTTTGTGTGAGCTCTACGGGTGCACAAAGGTCTCTGTAAAAAGACCTGCAAAAGATCTGCACCACCTCATTCCATCCCCGGGGAAACGGGGCCTGCGAGTGGTTCAAAGTGACTCTGCTGTTGCAAGAGTCTGCTCCTTGCAAGCAGAAGAGCAGTCCGAGTGCCTGCTGGCCCTGTTGCAAGCTTATAACAATGCCATCTACAGCAGCACAGGGAACATCCTGTACTTTGTCGCCAGGTGCTCTGGCTATGGCGTACCGCCCCCTGCCCGGAGGTGGTTGCTGGAGGGGGGGTTGAAGGTGCGCCACCCAAAATGCTCCCAGGTCCACCAGAAAGGTGAGGGAGGTGGCACAAGGCCAGCAGCTCCAGAACAAGGGCAGGTATGATCGGCAGGCCCAGGATGACCCACTGTTGCCAGGTGAGGAACTTCTGGCGGCAAGAGCATGGCATTGCTAGCATTCCCCCACCCTCCCCCTTTCTCCTCTCCAAATAACCCTGAAAAACTTTTTAAGACTGGCCTAAGATTGCAGCACACCCTCCATATAATAAACCTCATGAACATATTGATGCCCCCAACATAATTGAGCATTAAACAATCAAACATTTCCCTTTATTTCACCCTGTTGACTTTTCTATATAAATGTGTAAAAAATCATACAGCAAGATTTTTTTTGGAGCCAGCGGAGGTTTTCGCAGTAATATTGCTGTATTGGAGAATGGGTTATCAAAGCTCATTTTCAAGGACACACAAGGACTGAGATTAAGTGGTCTGGATTATAGTTCAATAGTTCCTGACCTGGAGGAAGACAATGTGCCTGATTTTCATTCAGCGTCAGCCATTTAAATCAAACCGAATCAGACTGCAGGTTCAATTAGGTTCAATATTCTTATGATTTTCATCACCCATAACAGACTGTAGCTATGACACCAAAGTCCACCAGAAGAAACAGAGGAATTTTGGTATAATGCACTGTTTGACAGTCAACCACAATCAGTTTTAACTACTGAAGCAAATGAATAGGTACATTCCATTGTCAAAGGTTTTTTAATTTGACTTATTGGTAATATTGGTAATAAAACTATGCCAGGTGGCAATTATTGATTAGAAAATAAAATATGGCATGCTCCTGTTTCTTCTTTACTAAAAAATACAGTTTTGGCTGAAATGATCTATGCATATTCTGGATCATTTTGACATCCACTCTCCCTGATCTTTGCTCTCATGGTCCCAACCTCAGAGTGAAGCAGATAATTTTATGCTATTCTATTTAGATTCAAAGGATCAGGAGGACCATGGACCCTCTGAAGATGAGTAGCCTGTCTAAATGTGACCTTGAGCTGAGCAGACACTGTCCTGCTGAAAGGTGTAGCTCTGGTCAGAGGAGTCAGAAGTTGTGGAGGAACTTAATTAGGATTTCCACATAAAGGCTTTTCTGTTCTTGCCTCTTTCTCTCTCTCTTTCTCCCTCTCTCCTCTCTCTCTCTCTTTCTCTCTCCCTCTCACTCCCCCCTCCTCTCTCTTTCTCTCTCTCCCTCTCTCCTCAGCACAGGCTTAATTAGACCCCTGAAGTCCACAGAGCTCCTTAGTGGAGGGAGGGGGCATGCAGGCAGCAGCAGCCGCAGTCACGAAGGAATAAATTAAAGCCAGACAGAGAGAATAATAAAGTAATAATGAGCTCGCAGCTGCCCGGCATGCCAACCCTGGGCACAGCCTAGTGAAAATTTAGCACCCCATAAGAAGTCTTCCACGTTAAATCACAACCCTGCCATGGCCAGCCCCAATAAAAACACTGCAAAATAAAAACAATGCCAAGGATACAGCAGGACAGGACACAATGTGGCAATCATGGCTCAGAAAGAGGTGCTATGTTTATATTATTTTGTATTATTTTTATATTATTATATTATTTTTCATATTACTTTTCACACCTATAGCATATAATAATAATTATTATTATTATTTATTTTTGTTTAAAATTTGGATTAATTGTTAATATTATGTTGATTAATTCAGTCAATACAATAACATATAGATGTACAATACAGATTTAATATATAGATGCACTTATCTACATAAAGTAACAACATTAATGGACTGACAGGTCATGACTCAGGCAATACATTTTGAAGAACAGAATTTGTTGCTGCAAATACATATTTAATTCTGTTTTGTACAAGTGAAAAATTGATTTCTGTTGTATTTGGTATTTGATGAGAAAAATTCCCACATATGTTATTATGTTATATAATATAACATAATACACAGAGCTCCCTGGATGAAAACTTTTCAAAGGAAAAAGTTGAACAAATGATTGAGATGAATGAATGATTGTTTCTTCAATTCCATGATTTCCCTTGCTAGAGCTTTGTTGATGGGACATCTGACATTTTGTGGCTGTTCTAATAAAATTTACAGTTTAAAACGTGTAAAATCATTTAATCATTCACAACAGTCACATTGCAAATGTATATGAAGAATGGGAAACTGATGAAAATCTCTTATAATGAATTCATTTTCATTCATTGTTTACATTTTTCTCATGATTATTTATTAATTTGGCCTCTGTACAAATTACATTCAGATACTCAAAGTGGCTTGCTATATTTGAGGAAATGTCATTCAGTGGGCATAAAAATTAACTATTATGTGTTGCCAAACAATAATTGGTATTAGCATTTACCTTGACTCACATTGCTATACCTTTCAACTGCTAGTGTCTTTCAGTGATCCATTAAAGAGACATTACAGTATATCAGAAATACTAAGTTGTGGGTTGCAACTGTAGACACAGAGTTCTGCAAAGTGAGGCGAAGTCTGAGTGACTGGGGTTTCAGGAGGCCAGTAAGGGGCAAAGGTTTCTGGGATATGTGGCCAAGTCAGGGCGTTGGTGCCAGACGACCCATGGCTGATAAGCAGAAAGCTTGCGCAAGAGTGTGAGGTCTGATGATGGATTGGGGGTAGGAAAGAGTACCCTCAACTGCCCCATGGGCTATCACCAGGGTGTTGATTTGATGTGAGAGGCAATCAATCAAATCGATTGACCTTAATCACTGCCAAGTCTGATCCAATGTATTTTAAAACAAAAATCTTTTTCTCCAGTTTGGTTTCAGTTTGCATGTGAATTTTTTGTGCGTATGTCTAAATTAGATGTGGCACCGTACAGGAAACAAAGCCAGCGAAATACAGCCGGTTGGCTAATTTGAAGTTTTTCTGCCGTTCCCTCACCCTCCGAGCTTTGCTTCATTAAAAAGAAGTCGGGCTGTCATTGGGAATGGAGATGAGAGATGCTGACAGCTCACATTCTGTAATCTATAGGAGTCGAAGGTCATTTGATCTTTACACTCTATATCAACT
The DNA here is from genome assembly GCA_022829145.1 of Albula goreensis. Classification (NCBI taxonomy): domain Eukaryota; kingdom Metazoa; phylum Chordata; class Actinopteri; order Albuliformes; family Albulidae; genus Albula; species Albula goreensis. Next base: position 31,381,306 of record CM040753.1, read on the forward strand.
CCATTCCTCCAGTGGGAAAAGATATGAGATGGGGTGAGTCGCAGCTTTCACCGAAGAGTTCAGAAAATACAATAATAGCAAAATCAATATCTCTGTGTCACATGGTTCAATATGATCTTCTCACCGTATCAGTTATTAAACACTGGGCTCAGGGCCCAAGAAATTAAACTGGATTCTATCATCTTCTTGCTCTTATTTTGGCTTAACCCATTCATTTCCCCATCAGGAAATTTCCTCTCTCTGTCTTGTCCAACCCACGGCGCGTATCAACTTCAGCTCAGATGCTTCAAGTAGCGAATTCATCACACTTCTCTGCACTGCCAGCCTGACACTTTGATTGGAGAAACAATTTCAGAGAACGGGTAAAGTGAACAGCTCAAAGAGCATGGCAAAATGACTGAGAGCATGTGGAGCATCTGTAGATATTGCTGACTGGGATCGATGGGTAAAAACTCAAATTGCATTGTCCTCCAGGGTAATTAGGATGACAGGTATGCTATTTGCCAAGTTATGGGTTGGGGAGGTATACCTATACGGCACTGAGAGTTTCTTACTGAGTGTTCCCTACAGAAATAATCTTGGTCTTCACAGTCATTACCATCAATAATCGCTAACCTCATCTAAACTTGAAGAATTCAAATTCATATATATTGTCATATATAGCGTAATAGGAATGATTAGAATAACATCATTCAACTTACATAGCCTAGCTCCCTGCTGGCTTTTTCTTGAGAAGATACCACTATTTAGACACAACAGTGATAACACAAGCGGATCAGAGATATTTACTACAGCCTTCGTGGTCATGTGGTCATGTATTGATTGGCAGTGGTAGTACTGAATTAAATTGTAATTGAAAATGACTGTGATTGATGAATTTATTTTCTGTCATCTTTAAAATGCTCAGCTAATTTCTCCATGATGAAAGAACATAGGTAAGTGTGAGTAGCACCGCTATAGAGTAGCATTTGATCAGTGTAAAAGCTTACTGTTTCTGTAGCTGCTGAAAGCTTAGGTACAACATAGTTGGCAACTGATGTCAGTAATTCAGAAGCAGATAGATTTTAGGAACAGTATTTTTTCACATGTATGAAGAGTATATATGTCATGCATGTATAACATCATTTGGTATTTTACATATGACTTTGTTTAGATATCTTGATACAGCAAATTGAAGTAAATAAGAGTTCATTACTACTCCCTTCACATGGTTAAACCTTCCTCATTGGTGCAGTGAAACATTCACAGACTTTGTTGCATAAAGTTGTTCTGCAGTATCTTTTGAGCATCACAGCTGAAAACATAAAGACATCTGGCAAATGTGATCATTGGTGTTAGTATCATCAATATTCCTTTGCTTTATGAATGCACTCCTGCTAGATATATAAGGGAACTTGAGCTAGCTGAAAAGCGCATGGAGTCTAATCACATATTCACACACGGCAAACAGTATTCCCCAGCAAAGGCTGTGGGAGGGAGAGGGGTGTGGAGACGTCATGTACCATGAGACTCAAATCTCTGGCTCAGACAGATAGCAGCCAAGCGCTATCTGTCACCCCAGGGAGACAGGCAGCTCAGACTGTCATGACATTAGCTCCCCAGAGGGGGCGCTGTACTTCTGTCCCAGGATGCCTCTGTGACTGTCCTTTGCCCTGAGCCTACTCTTTCCCCCTCAGTGAAGAAAACTAGCAGGTCTCTGGCTTTGCCAAGCTAACTCCAGCAAACAAAAAACGCTTTCACTACTCCTGCAAAAACAAATCCAGTAGGATTTTCCTCCCTTTTCGCCCTCTTTCATATTCTATAGCAGGTTTTCTTTGATGCAGAATAAATGTTGGCTTTATTTTTGTTCTTTGAACTCTTCCATACACACTTCTTCCAAAAAATTCAGTGCAGCCATATAAGGTCATGCGTTAGCTGTTGGAAAAAAGTACTTACCAGCTACAGCTTCCTGAAACTGTTTTTATGGATTGAGCCTTTCGCTCAGCTCCATTCCACAGCCAACGTAAGGCACAAAATCATTGACACTGCAGTACCAAAATTAAGGGGACGTTATAAGGAAGTAAAATGTTATGTAGCAGCACCTGTCACAGGCAAGGCTAGGGAGAGAATAAATCTGTGTGCTAGCCAGGAAACAGTCAAAGAAACTTCTGGAATAAAACAAGGCCAAACATAAGAAAAAAAGAGACAAAAGTGTTCTACAGTAGGCATTATTTTCACATGAGCACTAATTAGGAACAATAAAACATTTATTTGGTGTTAACATCACCACCCTGTGCATAAAAATATAATTAGTTGTTTTTTTACTTGTTTTTTTTTTCTTTCATATAAGGCCTTTATAAGAATTTGAATCAATTTACAGAGACATTTGAGACAAACTGAAATAATAATTACTCGCTGAGACCTGGGGCTGTCTCCTCCACCTCTAACACGATCTGATCAAAGGCTTTCCTTCAGGCCATACACAATCCTTACCAAAATGTGCGCACACACACAAACACACACACTCATTCAAGCTACCACACATATGTGTATGCGCACACACGCACACAGACACACCTGGTTTGCCTGTAAAGGTGGGTGGGGTCCCAGAGTCAGCTGTCCTCTAATGGAAAGCCTTCAGGCTGAGCCAGTGGTAGAAGCAGCCAGGGACTGCAGGCCCTGTGAGTTGAACGGTGCTGGGCGGAGCTCCAGGGTGGGTCGGTCTGGGGTGCGGATGTTGCTGTTGGCCGCTGAGCAGCAGTAGCTAGAAGCACAGCAGCTGTGAGGAGGAGACAGCCATGGGCACCACATTCAGTCCACTGACATCTGTCAGGCAACCTGACCCCAAACAGAGCTAAACACACTCCCACATATTCAGACACAACCAAACACAATTCAGACAGAGACATCTGTTTAACCACAATTATATACAGCTTAATTCATAATCAAACATAACTAAACAATGTTCAAACACGGAATCAGACACAGAAAATACTCAAACGCACAGTAAATACATTCAACCACGATATATTGCAGTTGAATGCATTGAAAAGCAATGAAATAAGTCCCTTCTGTTCATAGGCAGAACCTGCAGCTAAATAATCTTAGCCTGTTTTACAGAAGGATCTGAAAGAGCTGCATCTCTCTCAACACCCAAACTTTTCCACAGGGTTACACCTACCGTTTCCTATCCCTCTTCTTACAGTAACATGCATACACCCATTTTAGGTAGGGTATAATTGTCACGCAGATTCACTGGCATTTGAGGTGAAAATAGAGTGGGGGATTGAGTATGGCTTTAACCGCCCAGGGAACGGCTACAAAGGGATATTCTGCCCAAGAGGGCGACGTTAGTGACTTCAGTCTGATGCTACATTCACACCAACGCGGTCAAACGTCCAGAGGGCCCCGAACACCACTCCGCACCGCCACCTACGCCAGGGGGAATGTAACCTGAGTGGGGCCCATTATCGTCTAAGGGAGGGGACGCAAACCACCATCTTTTTTTTTTGTGGGGCAAGAGGCCTGGGGGGTGGGGTGGGGGGGCGGTGGGTTCTCCGTAATTACAGGAAATGTGACCAGACCAATAAAAGACCTGCAAAGGTAATGTTTGTAAATATAGCAGTGACATAAACGGCTATTTTCAACGGCCTTCTTTTTAACCCCGCGTCTCTGTGATCTTTCCCGCGGCCCAGTTCAGCGGTTCATGAAAGGGGCCCAATGTTCCCGGCCCTGGAGCGGAGGTGGGCAGCTGCACTCACCCTGCGGCCAGGGCTGAGTATCTCCAACGTCTCTACTCAAGCACAGCCCTTGTTTTTCAGACCACATGTTAGAAACTCAATCGCGTTCTTAAGGCATATCACCACTAAGACCCAGACCTCAGTACTGCGCAACACACCAGAAGCTCAGTCATGAGCCTTACTGCATGCTAAATTATTTCCAAACACTCCTCTTCCCTGTATAGTTAGGTTGTTCATCTTAAGCATTCTGTAAAATGAAATAAATGCACATACTATTCTAATGAGAATATGCATTTGTGACATGGGTAAAATTAGAGTATGTCCAAGGTGTCCTTGAAACTTTTTCAAACCGCTCTTGATCCATTCCTCTAATTACAAATATCCTACGACGGAGGTAGGGAGGTTTCAGCAAAGCTAAGTAAACAGCGCTAATGAAGTTAGAGGGGAAAAGAAAGAATGAATGAATGAATGAATGAATGGAATACTAAGCATGTGTAAGCTTCTCAAACAAAATATAGAGCAGGATGGAAATTCATTCAAAATAGTATCATGTTATTGGTGGAAGAAATTAATGTGTAGATGGAAATACCCCTTTTATGATGCCCCAGATTGCTGGAAATATAAATGGCAGTTCCACGGTAGCCTATTTTTCCCTTCTGCAGCTAATTTTCTATGCCAACCGCTGATGGATCCAAAATAAATGAGAATTAGAGGAGCAAAGTGGTAGAGACCTAGGATTCCTATTCGTACTGGGTCCATTACAAATGAACAAATGTTTATTTTATTTGCCCGTCAAACATTTTAGTCTCTGCACACTGTCCTCCAGAACCAGCTCTGTTGTAGTCAGCGTGTTGTAGTCATCGTGTGGCTGGGGACGTTGGTGTAGAGTTTATTGTTTAGACTCACGGGTCTGTCACTGCGGAGTCGAGACATTTCCAGGTAGCTGTGGATAACCCCCTCAAAGCATGGACCCCCCCCCTCCCTCCCTCCATCCCCAGGGAGAAACCTCCACTCAGTCTAATTATAGCTCCATCCTCTGGCAACTCATACACACAGCCAGCCACACCCCCCGCCCCCACCCCTCTCCCTCGGGACAGGGGGAAACACACATCTCCCAAGGTACTTTGGCACCATGAGATTCACCGGTCTACAACGCCACAAGTCCTGCTGAAGACAAAGAACGAAGAAGAGAAATGAAAGGGGGGGAAATATCATGTTGAAAACATAAGCTTGATGCCTCACAATGTGCAATTAATCAAAAAGGCTCTCTGTAAGGCGGGTTCATTTTTTTCCTCCCAAGACTGTGATAGTGAATGAAAAAGGGGAAGGTGGCTGGTGACACTTGAAATGAGCGCTAGCTAGGCTAACAAAGACATGCTCTGTGTGCAGATGCATTGGACAAACATAATAAAAGCTGAATTACCGTCCATAATAATATTCACCCTATTTCACCCTCTTTCTGCCCATGGCACATGAGTCAGGCTATTGAACGTGTGATTCACAATGGCATCCGCACACAAAGGCTGGCAGTGTTTGAGCCCTCTGTGCTTCGGTGCATGGCATCGTGTGTTACCCGCCGCACCTCGCGCTGGTGCGGTGATGGAGGGGGTTTGGGGCAAAAGGAGAGCCGGGATAGGGGCGGAGGGGGCGGGGGAGCTGTGCCGGGCCGCGCTGGGCCTCATTGACGGACTCAGCTGATCCTCATGTGGACTCCGCCGATGACGCAGAGCAGCTGAGCGCTGGCGCGTCACGCCACCCTTCTGCCTTCACAATGAGCGACTGTGCTGCGGGAGCAACCAGCCCCCCCACCCCTTAAATCCCCCCCCAGCCCCCACCGCCTTCCCACCAGGTGACTCAACATGGCCTCAGCGGCCCGCAGAGCGGCCCCTCTCATCTGTATGGGTGTGTGTGACAGAGTGGAAATTGGGAACGGCAAAGTGGCGGGGGAGAGTCAGCTGCCACAGCACTGGGTCTTCCTCACACAGAACCCTGTGAGAGTGACTCAGCATCTGAGAGGCCTCTCCTATACAGGCCAGCCATTCAGTGTGTAAAAAACCATTCACCACCAGGTCAGCCATTCAGTGTGTAAAACACCATTCACCATCAGGTCAGCCATTCAGTGTGTAAAACACCATTCACCATCAGGTCAGCTATTCAGTGTGTAAAACACCATTCACCACCAGGTCAGCCATTCAGTGTGTAAAACACCATTCACCATCAGGTCAGCCATTCAGTGTGTAAAACACCATTCACCATCAGGTCAGCCATTCAGTGTGTAAAACACCATTCACCATCAGGTCAGCCATTCAGTGTGTAAAACACCATTCACCACCAGGTCAGCCATTCGGTGTTCACCAAGGTCAATTCAGTGTGTAAAACAACCATCAGGTCAGCATTCACACCATTCACCATCAGGTCAGCCATTCGTGTGTAAAACACCATTCACCACCAGGTCAGCCATTCAGTGTGTAAAACACCATTCACCATCAGGTCAGCCATTCAGTGTGTAAAACACCATTCACCACCAGGTCAGCCATTCGGTGTGTAAAACACCATTCACCATCAGGTCAGCCATTCAGTGTGTAAAACACCATTCACCACCAGGTCAGCCATGTAAAACACCATTCACCACCAGGTCAGCCATTCGTGTGTAAAACACCATTCACCATCAGGTCAGCCATTCAGTGTGTAAAACACCATTCACCACCAGGTCAGCCATTCGGTGTGTAAAACACCATTCACCACCAGGTCAGCCATTCAGTGTGTAAAACACCATTCACCACCAGGTCAGCCATTCAGTGTGTATAACACCATTCACCACCAGGTCAGCCATTCAGTATGTAAAACACCATTCACCATCAGGTCAGCCATTCAGTGTGTATAACACCATTCACCATCAGGTCAGCCATTCAGTGTGTAAAACACCATTCACCATCAGGTCAGCCATTCAGTGTGTAAAACACTATTCACCACCAGATCAGCCATTCGGTGTGTAAAGCACCATTCACCATCAGGTCAGCCATTCAGTGTGTAAAACACCATTCACCATCAGGTCAGCCATTCAGTGTGTAAAACACCATTCACCACCAGGTCAGCCATTCAGTGTGTAATATACCATTCACCATCAGGTCAATCACAGTGCTGCAGCACTCCACAGTACAAAGGTAATATGTACATATAAATTTACACTTCAGAAAAAAAATGTAATATGGGTTAAAATGATAATAAAACATCTAGATAAAATATTCCCTCACCTGTTAACCTTTACAGGTAACTGAATTTAATTCTCTAAAAATACTGGGATATAGACCCAACCCCCCAACACACCCACACACACACACACACACACACACACACACACACACACACACACACACAAAGAGAATAACATTAAAACATTGAACACCAAAAAGTAATAACATTAAAATAACCAATAGACTAAAGACTAAAAGAGTGCCTGGTTTAGTCAGACTCTGTAATGGATGCCTCTGAGTACCATTGTGAGAGTGATGGTTGAGAAGGCTGTGACAGGCAGTCTTCCTGAGGAACTGAATGGACTCCAGATCATGAATCCTCAGAATTGCTTTTAGGGAATTTGAGCCTACCTACAGGTCATGACATGCTTCAGCGCCCTCTGGGCTGGGGTTACAGATGACCTCACCTCTCATGAGTTCTAGGGGTCTCTGAGGGATCTTGGTATCCCACGAAATCCTGAATCAGAATTTTAGTACCATATAACAAACCAGAACTACAGCGCTATTCATTAATACTCCACCGACTCTGAAATTATAAAAGTCAGCGTTCACAATTCAACTTATGTGATCACTTATCACGCAAGCCTTAAACCTTCATTTCAGATACCCATAGCTGTGGAAGTCGCACGATTATAAAAGTTCGAAAACTCAGCCCGCTGAAAAAATAACAGGAGCGGCAATTATAATATTTATTATGTGCTAAAGTGGAGAGATTCTGCAGCTGCTCCCTGTGTAAAACAGGAAGACCAAAGCCATGGACAGTAAATCCTGCTCGTTGGACACATGCAAGTATCAATGTAATATAACTGTTTACTTTAAAAAATAAACTATATAATAGTTAAGGCAGTATAACTGCGCTAAAGTGGAAAAACAAATGGAGATAAAATGTGTTTTAGTTAAACTTCATGACTATGTTTAGAATACTGAACTATGGGAAATGCAAACCCATAGTTAATACTAATACATACTAAAATATACAGACAGCAGAAGTATTGTGAATCTATAAATGGTCAGAAACAGCTCGGGTTTTAAGGAGGACTTTTAATTCGATCATTAATCACTTCAATGGCTTTCACTTGTATTTTCCACTGCTGAGAAGAACTCCAGGTTTTGGAAATGAAAAACTATTTTCCCTACAGTGAGTTTCCAAGTTCCCCTGTCCCTCCCCTCGCCTTCCTGCCTGGCTCAGAAAGCAACAGCTCTCAGAGAGTGCACAGCTCAGCTCTCGGCTTTTTCTTTCTTTCATCTACAGGAATTCTTTTCTGCATATTATCATATATATTTTTATATATATATATATATAGTCATACCAAAAGAAGACCAGGAAGTATGAATTGTTATTCAAACTTATATATTTGCCTTGACATTGTCTTGCAAAAGTTTCTAGAATTGATGCTACAATGTACAAATCACTCTTTCTGTCTCTTTTTAAAATTATTTTGAACAACAAACTTTTATTTGTCCCCCTACACATACACAAATTCATAAGATACAATTTCTTAAGCATTTAGTCTGTTGTATACCATAGACACATTGAATAGTATGGCAATATTAAAACCTCATTTATGATTAAAGTGTTAGATCGCTGTTTGACAGCAAATTTCAAGTGTTGGCCACATATGAAATTGTGTTCCCTTTTCTGATATTGTGAGAGTGTGGCTTTCAGAGAGAGAGAGAGAGAGAGAGAGAGAGAGAGAGAGAGAGAGAGAGAGAGAGAGAGAGAGAGCAGAATGACTCATTTCTCTTGGCAACCACAGAAGGTGAAGGTGAAAATAAACTAACGGCGAACATCCATCTACAATGTGCGATCCATAATCGTCACCGTGCTTACTGTACTTGGGGAGAGGTCATCACAAAGCATGGTGTCACAGAGAAATGCTACAGTACTGAAAAATGGCTACAAACATAATAACATTTCTGCATGTAATATGGCGCAATATTCCAACAGCACAGGGACACATATGCAAAATTGCAATCCTTGGTTTAATCTTGCCTACGTCTGTAAATCATACAGCAGGAAAAGTGATAGCCATAATAAAAGAATATCTCTGAGATATTGCTTGAAGATATGGACTTCCTTCAATCACACAGGAAGTTATGCAGTACATGGGCCTAGGAGCACAATGGAATTTCAATATATTCCCTTGTAGGCAACAGCTAATGGACATACTGCAGTTCCAGTGCTGCTCTTGCTGCCTTATCCTTTATTAAAATGGAAAACTGTAATTCTTCAATACTACAGCATGACTGGGTGAAGGCCTGCCATGTGCTTCTGTAAGTGCGCAAGAGCTGCGTTTCTGTGGTGTGTGCTGAGATGAACTGCAAGCAGAGCGTTCAGCGTCCGCTCCCGTCCACGGCGCTGCGGACGCTCTCAGACCGCATATCTGAGCAGGACGAGAGGCTTCCCCCCTCCGAGCCCGCGGAACGATCAGCAGGCGCTGACATAGGGAAAAGCGTCCACGCATAAACCCCCCGAAAATAAAACGAGGGAGCGAACGCTCGGGGGCCGCGGCTGTTACGCCATTGGCTGACGCGGAAACAGCAGGTGCCCTATCACATTAAGTGTGCTCTGAGTTTAGTAAGGATTAGGGCGGCTAGGGCACGGATGTTCCCAGGGAGATCCATTCAAATCCAGGCCATGGATTAGCTCTCTCAGTGTCGCTGCAATATGGGGTCCAGGCGAACAGGGAAAGGGCTGGGCTACGAGAGCAGGAACCTTATCAGGCTGTACCAGAACATCTACGCTGATCCATGACTCAGCTCAGCACAGCCACCTGCTCGAACCGCTCGTCACATACACTCACTTAAAGGATGTTTCCATTTCTCGCGGTGTGGAGCAGAGTTTAGAGTGTAGCGGATGTGTAAATCACGCCGCTAAGCCGCGCGCGGACACAAAGGGTGCAGGGGGCCACTGAGAACGTTCATGGGGGGCAGGCGACCTGGTCCAAATCATGCAGGAACGGACTGATTTAAAACCATATGCTCACGGGAGAACTGCTCATGCACTGCTCTGTCGCTGCTATGTTCTGTCCAATGGCCGCACACGTCTGGCCCGTGTGCGTATGCGTGTGCGTTTGGCCTCCGTGTGCGTATGCGTGCAAACACATTCTCACGCGCTTCCAACAACCAGCTGACGCTTAAAGTGGTTTATGGCTTACTGGAAGTTTTAGTTTTAAATCAAGAGAATGTGTTTAAGAGCAGTTTGAGCCCGTTTCCAGGTTTGTTAAATTCCACCTCAGACAGCATGGCACAAAATGGCCTTTCCTGCAGCTGAAACCCCAATGCAGAGATCATATCTGTGAGGACAGAGCAGCTACATCACTATGAGCAGCATTCTCTGAGAGAGCGCTTTCAGGAGGCTGGGCTCCAGGGTAAGCAGACATATGAGCCCGACATGAAAATATGTGAAAAAGCCTCAGAACCAGCTATCCGCCAGAAAAGTGGAATGACCAACATTACCGCCAAGATTCTGCATAGGGGTCGCGCACTTGCCTTAAAATGACTCCCCTTGAAGCCATTCTGTGCATGCTTCTACAATGAGAGAGAATGCGTTCGGTGGGAAGGGTGAGGAGGATGAGGTTTTCACATGACTACAGTCATGACGCACATCTCTCTCTCTCTCTCTTTCTCCCTCTCTCCCTCTATAGGACCTCTTTTCCTCTTCCTCCTGGCAGACAGGCAGACAGAGACCTGTTTAGCCACAGACAGGGTCTGGAGACAGACTGGGAGATGGTGTTTAACTGAATACTGACAACTATGACTGCATCTCCCTTTAGGGAACCGCTTCACCAAAAAAAGGAGCCCCGAAGTACTTGAGAATATAATTTCATTTACATCGCAAAAACACAGAGTGTGCTGGTGTTGGATAATCGCTTTTTTTTTACTTTCTTTCTGCATTCCTTTCGGCAGTGCCCTTCCTCGCAGAAAGTGTTCGAAATCCTCGTCTGCCCGGCTCGTACCCGCCACCCCCTCCGCCTTTGTGGCCAAGTTTCGCAGCCTATCTGGTCTTTCTCACGTGGTTCTGCCCTCTGTCTCTATCTGCCTTCCCTGACAGCTCCCTGTCTCACACCAGCTGAGCAGACCAATGGCATGCTAGGAGCCGCCTGGCTGCCAACCAATCAGCGCCTAGTTGCTATGTTGGAAGAAGGTCTATATCCTGTCCATGAATTGCTGAACGTCATACCCAATCTTGCAGGAAAAAAAAAGATTATGCGTCACATTCACAAATAAACACAGTTATTGAGGAAGCGTGAAAGATGCGGGGTGGGTGCGTATTTTAATTCATTATTTTTTTTTAATTAAACGCTTCGCCTTGATGAATGTTTTAAATATTTGTTGTAATCAAGCACTTGTGCAGTCGTCAGCGTTGGGTAGTTTTCTCTCTCCGCAAAAGCCTATTTCCTGACCAGGGACGAATGGGAGGCAGTGGCCAGAGAGAGACCGTCTCATCTCGCCGCCATGGCCGCTGGACACAGGCGGCATTGCGCCACTTTGCCCAGACAGAACCCAGTCTCTCCCGGTAACAGCGCCACCTACAGGCCATGTGCGGTCCTACACCACCTCACATTTGCCGTCACATGTCAGCTCCACAGTGACACAGCACAGAGCACCTGCACCAATCACACAGAGAGAGTGGGAAAAAGGAGCCAGAGAGGGGGGGCAATTTGTGCTTGTTGTGTAAAGTGATCGGGAAAATCTGTTCTAACGCGTCCTGCCAGGTCTCAAGAAATGAACCATTGCTCTAACTGGTAACTATGATCGACACAAATACCCATGACCTACAGACTAGTTTTACAGGTTAGGAATATACCCAGCACCCCACACACTAATGCTGCAGATGAGCAATACATTTGAAGATAACCATTGATCCTGGTTCAGTCAAATTTTCGTTTGAATAAAAGAACACCCTGCTGGGTATACGAATGTTCAAAATGTGAAATCACAATTCACTGGAGTCAAATTCACATTCATCATACAGAATTATTCAGCCTATTAGTCTGACTGCTGGGTTGGGCACTACAGTGCTGGAAAAGTGCTACTATTTAAAATAATATTTCAGTCATCTTTTATTTCTAGCTTTTTTTTCACATTTTGTTCTGAACAGTCCCACTTTGGAGGCAAATTCTTTCATTAATCACTGGGTGTATGCACAAATATCTTTGACCAACAGGGAAATTTGGAAAAGCTATTTTTGTATTTTTATCCCCTTGTAAAAATCAAACATGGAGCTGGCAGTTTCACAGGAAGAAAAGTGCTTGGGACCCCCAGCGCACTCATCAGAATTGGTTTAACATTCTTTTTTAAAACTGTATCGCTAACAATGGAAACAATAACCTTGTTTACAATACAAGAGCGATTAGAATCATTTTAAACGCAGCCTTGAGGCAAAGCAATAAAGGTGCCCAGCGTGTTGCTGGTGTACTGCAGCAAAAGCAAAGCGCTCTGTGTGAAACAGGGCTGGATGGACTTGTTCTCATCCATCGGCCTACTATCGAGACGCTCACATGACCGGGCCCAGTGAAGACGGTTTGAGGGTGTAGGTGACATCCCCTCTCAGACACTGAGAGACACAGGGCACCTCCGCTCGGTCTGACGCACCACCCCTGTGAGTCCATTCACAGTAGGGGGCCAGCCACCCACACAAGGGGGGTGCTCATCTCACCTGGCAGAGCCGGCCTCCATCTTTGTCCCATGAAGCGCCCGCGTGGGGTCCTTCATTACCTCTTCTCCCCTCCTGCCAGGCTGTCTCCTACATGACTCTGTCGGGACATTAAGGATTTATGAGAGCTCAGAAATAAAAAGAGGGGAAAGTGAGAAACTCTGTAGGGCTCGTCTCTCGTCTCTGGTTTCTCCCTCCCGTCTGTCCTTTGCCTGTGGACTGTGGCTCAGAGCTTGGCGGGGGAGAACAGGTGCTCCTTTAGGCCTGTGTCTGACTGAACATTGGGATGAAATACATAAGACAGAAATCTTTTCAAGTGATCTTTTTTTGCCTGTTTTACTTTCTTTTTGTCGGTATCAGGCTGAGGGCTGGAGATGTCTGAGTGAGCCGCTCCGCTCAGCAGTGGGGGTCCGCCGCTGAAGTGCATGCTGGGGGCTGAGAGATCCCTCACGGCTCAGAAGTTTCCGGACCAGACGGTGAACTCAAGGTCAGCCGTTGAGAAGGCTGCTCAAGTCTGGGATTGTGTTTTTTTTTTCTTTTCTCCCTCTGGTGCATTTCGATGAATAAATCAACAAACATGATGCTGGATTCTGAAAAAGTACAGTGATGCAGCGAAGAGCGGAGTGCTGGGAGAGATCCGCGGCCACAAGACGGGGCCCAGACGCGGTGGTATGGGACCCAGCCCCTGCTCTGACTGGTCAAGCCGCCGGTCAGGCGCTGAGACCAGAATTCCCTAGGGGGGGGTGGGGTCCGGCACTGTGGGCTGCATGCAGCAGGGGAACCCCCCCCAGCCCCACCCAGGCTCCACCCACAGCTCACCACCAGCAGAACAAAAATACCTCAGGAAATCCACAGTATGGAGCGAGGGAGAGGTAGAGAGAGAGAGGGGGGGGAAGAGAGAGAGAGCGACAGAGTTCAACTTCCCACTGAACCAGAAAAAAGACAGGCCTTTCAGTCTCTCGCCCTGGCTGCCAAGCACCAGTGAGGATTTATATTTCCACAGGAAGTGGGGCTGTTGGTGAGGTGAGTGGACGGCACTCATGCCCAGTGCAGTCAGGTGCCTAAGAACACCTGTCAGGAGCACTGCGTTCCCATTGGATCATCTGCGGCTGTCACTCAGATATCGCCTCCACCCACCCATAACACATCAGTGAGCAGGATGAAAGCACCAGTCACAATGATGTGTGTCTCCCGCTGGTAACAGTGAGAAAGCACTCTGAAATACATGGTCAATATTGACCATTGAGTGACGACAATAAGATCAACATCAATATCAACATAAATAAAAACAGCAATTGTAATGACAGAAAATGCAATAATAATAATAATACATTCTTATAAGTTCTATAATAATACATTCTTTCTGAGTTTCCCTTTATTTATCTCCCAATTCAGAAACAGGGCACAGACAAAAGCTGTTCTGTCGCCTTGTTCTGTACAGGACCATGATTCTGTCCCTGAATTCAGCACCGAACGCTCATAAATTACGTAAAACTTCATTACAGCGTTTCCAATTCTCCGCGTGGCTTACTGATAATTAAATTCCATCTAGGAGAAAGAAAAATTCTGCTGTTTCAACACTTTGCAATATATAATTCATGTTTTACAGAGAGACGAAAAGAAAAAAATACTTTCAAGAGAAATACAATGGCATTAAAAAGGTAGCTATTACAATAAATTTAAACACTGTGCCATTAAGAGCTTATAATAAGGGGACTCCGCGTGCAGCTGGCAGAGATGAAAAAACTATACAATACTATACTGTGCGTGTACCTCTCTCCTATATAAAACCGTAAATTAAGCCAGTTCAAAAGGGTTCCAGAGGAAACTGCAAGTCACAAGGCCATAGAAATCAATGGCTATGAATCAATTAAAAAGCTAATTATTTCAACTTAAGATGCGGGGATCTAAAATTTTCAGGGTTGATGTTTGGGCTGCGGTTTGGTACAAAGGCAGCACTCAGACTACCTACAGAGGATTCGGTAAATAATGTAACTACTGCCAGCGCCTCAGTGTGTCTCACGCCTGATGGGCGTCTTGACTGAGGGCGAGGGCGAGGAGAAGCTGTTATTTCTCTCCTGCTACGATCGCTTCGCTCAGCCGAGATTTTTCCATGGCGGAGCACACGTGTTTCCAATTAAAAGTGAAGTTACTGTGCCTGTAATTGCTACCGAATAATTAGTTCAGGGTGTTGATCGAAAAGCGATGTGGAGTAAGGCGATATTGCGGTATGAAAGCCATGCTGGGCGGATTTGGCTGCTGGGGTCACCGTTTTAAACCTGTCAGAGACACCTTTTCCTGGGCTCCACGCTATCTACGGGTCCCTAGGGGCCCCTATCTTGGCCTCTCTCCAAGAGTAAACCGCTTTAGCGCGCGTTAACCCCAGAGTCCCACAGGTCCTGAGGAATCATGCTTTAATCCCGCTCATCTCTTCAGTTCAGCCTGATTTACTTCATCTGCTGCATACATCAACTCCGTCAATCTGAAGATGCATTGCAGTCAAGGTGTTTACCATGGCAAAGGGTACGATTTCAAAGGCACTACTGCTGACGGCGTCACTCACAAGTTTTACACACACCAGAAAAGTTGGACCAATCTGAACATTTAAACGATTACATTATACAATTCATCTGTGCGTCAATGCACAAAAAATATACTTGTCCTAACAACAAAAGTGGCTCATATTTCTGACACTTAAACCTTTATATGCAAACCGTAAATCCACGTGTTAATCCAGCAATCTTTTTTTTCTACTTGGACTATATTTTTCACGCATTATGCATCTTTGATGGACAGAATATATTCCCAATTAATATTTATATAATATTTGTATTGAGCACTCCTGCACAGTTAAACAACATAAAAGACAAGCTTTAATTCCCCTCCCCTGGCTGTATAAAGTATAATGAGCGATGGACATAATTGCGCAGAGGAGGAGTCTCTGGTGTAGTGTCTGCGCTCACATAAAAGCGGCAGAGACGAGGCTGGATCATAAAACAGGTTACCAGAGTCAGTTAGGGAGGGTCGGAGTTCTGTGCCTAAAGAAAGTTCATTCTGGGTCATCACATTCAAGAGACAATGAAAAAATCTCACTTATCAAAGGCCTTTGTCAGTGTTTTATCTCAAGAACGGCGGCTAGCGTGCTCTATCTTCACCATGGCAACAGCCTCTATCTTACTTTATCATTTTAATTATCCCCTTGGAGACCAAAGCAGTTTGTCGCTAGCTCATTAACAATTCCAGCGGGAAATCGGATAACCCTTACGTCTCCCGCTTTTTTCTCCCCATCATTTCATCCCTGTTTTTTTTTTTTTTTCAAACCGCTCGCAGTCGCAGGCCATCAATCCCGGAGTCAAACTCCGGTCATCGGAATCCTTTGCATCATATGGAATCGACAGTAACTGAGAGCCTTTCAGATCTGAGACTTTCAACTTTGAAAACTCGAAACTATGGAGATTAAGGGGGTGGGTGGGGAGGGGAGAGACATGCTGTATCCTGTTAGAAGTGAAGCCTTAACAGGGAAGTTGGCTGCTGAAATAATACATTAGACTTCTCCAAGTTCACATCCAAAGACATCAAGTTAATAATGGAGAAGATGGGCCAGCCTGCAGCCTCAGCCTGTACTGGGTTCATTATTCGCTCAAAATGGTGCTGATGGTCCTCTCAAGACCAAATTGCTGGCGCACAGATCCTTTCAGCTCTCAGACTGAAATAACACAGCGTCTGCCTTCACACTGCTGTTAGGCACTGAAATTAAACTAAAGAACAGTACGAAGAAGCAGTATGAAAAAATCTTTTCTTTTCGCAATTGAAAAAGGAAGCCGGCTCAAAAAGAACAGCAGAAGTCTCTTGCTAGGTCCCATGAGGCAACCACAACAGGTACAACACTCATCTCCAAAACCCAGAAAAACGAAGACCAGCTTTGAAAATGAATCTGGTCATGAATCATGTCACATGGATCCAGAAGAGTGTGCCAATCTCAGACAACATCCAGGGTTCAGTGAGATTCCACATTACGGTAATATATTACCTTCCTCTCTCTTCTGGTGATGGATAAGGAATTCATGAATTGATTGTCAAATACATGCTCCTTTTTTGTACTAACAATTGTCCTGAAGAAAAGCAATGACAAAGGAGAAAAAATGAGAGCTTTATCGAGCCAAGTGCCTTTATTGCTTATCCAGCAATAAATCTATAGTGCACAAGACAAAATAGTAGTATTCGGCAATCACAAATGGAGCTAAATCCAATACAGTCTGGCTGTCCCACTGAATTTTTAAGAGGGCCATGGAGAGAACATTTTGTAATAAACTCTAAGTTTGAATCTCTTACAAGATATTTTGCCATTTCTGTTCCAACAGATGTGTGCTAGTTTTTTCCAGGGATACCTTTCTGTCATCCCCACACAAGCTCATACATAATTCCTTAGCTACATTCATCTTACATTTTCAATGCACACAATGGGACATTTGAAAACTCTCCAGCAAATTACATCCTGTTTCATTTCTTAAATCTCATTAGTGTACCCTGTAGAACATTAATTTCAGATGTCTTTTTGTATAAAATATATGTATTTTAGGAAAGGCAATTCCTGTATTTACTTATAGTTAAATGACAGTGAATGGATGAGCAGGGAAAGTTCTCCAGTGTGCAATATGTGCTGAATCCTCACTGGACAAAGAAATGAAAAGACTGGAAGCGGAGAGTCATGGGAGGTCTCGGTGGCAGGAAGGATCCCAGCATGGAGAAGGCTACCGAATCATTCATCATGAAAGTTTAATGCCTCTTCTCGGGGCTATGTTAATGACTGCAATTGTTTTCGTGTTTATTTAATGTTTCCATTTGCAGCGGGGTGTCCCTCCCTCTCCGTGTGTTGGCCGGTGCTTTCACGGGCTGAAGAATGGAAGATAAAATGAGAGCAATCTTTCAAAACCACACAGTTTTTCTTCCCCGTGCTGCAGTCTGTAGAATCCTTGGAGTATGTTTTTTTCTGATTGTATGGATAGTCTTTCCTGTCAAGTGCTTTGAGATATACCAGGAGTCTGTCTCATGATCGCTCTCCCGAGACCAGCAAGGTTGATGGAAGAAGCAACAAATGGCGATAGATCCCTTCTCTCTGCAAGGTGGGGGGAAGAAAACCTCTCGATGATGCTTCCTCTCTCTTGTTTAAACACACAGTCTGACTAGGGTCAGTTCTAATTAAAACTACAATTACAACAGCCTTGTGGTTCATGCTCGCAATTACAGCAATGTTTAATTAAAGTACAACCTTAGCTGCCAAGATTATGGCTGCAAGAGGAAGCAATAAACACACATTTTTGTAATTGCCACTAAAGCAAATCCTTCTGCCCTGTGGGTCATTTATCAAGGCCTGAAATATCAAGCAGGACTCCAGTGTAAAAGAAATGCATTGAAACGATTACTTTAATTGGACAGTTAACTGACCCCAGGATAAGTTACTGATCACATCAAGCCGATTGGAATTGAACTGAAAGCTCTCTATTCCTTTAAATTAGGTAAGGACGTGGCTGATTCCCAGAGGGGCGCTGGGCAAGCTGGTGATGTTTGTCCTGGGATCTGACCAACATGGGCACACTGCGCTCACGCACTCTTTACCACTTCCTGTCCCGGGGGACGGGACAGGACGGGGGCATGGGGCGACTGGGGCTGCTGCGCCGGCTGGGGACCAGGTAATCTTCCACAGGAAGAAGCGGACAGCAGGGCATTCTTTCACAGGCAGGAGAGGAAAGCTACTGTTCCCAGTGCTGACCCCAGCGTGTGAAGGGCTCCTGTGTTTCCTCAGCTTGTATAAACATCCTCTGCGTTCATTCACTAACAGAGCGCACACATACTGTAAATGACTCAAAAAACGGCCGCTATTTCACAATGACTCAGAGCAGACCTTCACACACACACACACACACACACACACACACACACACACACACACACACACACACACCGCGGTACACACCTAACATGCACACCCCACATAACAATTTAATAATATCGAATAGTGAAACAACAGATGAAATCAGTTTTTATGGACTTTTTTAAAACTTTCTTAAACATACTTTAAAATCTCCTGCTTGTTAATAAGGGTACAGTATGCTACATCTAACAGTGCGCTGCCAATCATTCTGTAGCTTCAAAAAGAAAAGAGAGACGATGGTTCCTGCCTGTCTGATTCTCGCTGCCAAAATGAATCAGTACCACACAGACAAGAGATGAGTTCAGTGGAAGCACACAGGGTACGTGCAGAATAGATAGCTCTCCTCATTCAGCAAGATGAATGAGCGAAATCAGAACGCCTACCTGGAACCTAGGGGGAAAAATTAGAACAGCACAGCCTCGGCTCTCTCAACATGTTAATTGGAGAACCGCGGCTCAGCTAGACGAAATTGGCTCTCTCCCAAATCCATAGAACATATTAAATCCTGAAAAATGTGAAACGCTAATATGTCGAGATGTTTCGAAAGCCAGGGCTGGATTTATGGCAGCTCTGAGATTTGTGCTTTTCATGGTATAGTTGCGTGTCTACTTCTGATTTCAGAGCTTTCATGCTTCTTCAGAGTCAAGTTTTATTGGGTACGAAAAGCCCAGTGAATTATGGGAATAGTCTGTGAGCCTTTTCACACTAATTGGGACTGCTGTCTCCTTTTTGAGGGCAAAGCGCTAACAGTAAACGTGACTGAAGCATTCTTGACGGTCATTCAAGGTCGTATAAGGTCATAGGCGATGAGCATAGCCAGGCTCTGTGGTTTGTCTCCGCCCCCCCTCCTCTTCTAAGGGGTTAAAGTGGTCAGTTGCCCTGGAAGGCCAATGCCATCCATCAAATTCCAGCCCCCCACTCCGTCTCCTTCACCTGACTTTGGAGCCGGCTGGGGGTTTTTGCAGGCCCCTGGTCGACCCTGTCGTTGTGTGACTTGGCTTTCGTGGCACGCTTCTGGGGGACTCAAACACCCTCGCTGCAGTCAGGGGGTGACTCTGACACCGTGACACTGCACAACCCCCACAGCTACTGCAAACCATTCACATCGTCCACAACAGAGCACTGAACAGGCTTCTACACATTAATACTTAATCATAACACCCAGAGGAATATATAGGAAACTAAGCCGTGTACCTAATTTTTACATTGCCTTCTCATATTTACAGGCAAGCTGCTCTGTTCATATTCTTGGTGCTGCTTGTCTGGATCCATGGACTACATATCCTCTCCCTTGTTTGTCTCTATATCGCTCTAAATTACCTGCCACAATGGCAGGTAGCAAAGCAGATCTGCTAACTACCAGCAGTTGTATAACTGCACAACTATGGCAAATAATGGCTCATTGCTATTGAGGTGGTGCGTGACATGCCACTTTTTCCTATACAACATTCTTAGCCGGAGCAACTGAAACGTTCAGTAGGATGGCTGCAAAGAACAAACACATTCCCGACAGTTTGAAAGAAATACCGTCTACGTTATCATTGAAAAGTTAAAGCTAAACTAACTTGTGGTAGGATGTTGACCATTGAGAAACAAATGGTTTCTTATCAGGTGCCTCACTTCTCCAGTGAAAGCTGATTTAACGTGATATGTCTATATGAGTGGGTGGCAGGGCCTTAGACAAGGCAGTCTTCAAACTGTAATACACACTTAAGCAGGTCCCCTGGAGAGGATTTACCTGCCATCCAGCCACTCCTACAAGGGGCTAAATCCATACGCCTGGCCTTAGGGAGCAGAGATGGCAGATCTCCCGTTCACCTCAGGTAACTGAGGGTGACTGTAGACCAGGTAACCTTACTCCAACATCCTTACCTCAGCTTGCATATGTGTCCTAACATAAACTGAAGCCTTTGTTACCATTTACTGTTTAAATGTCTGAACGAGCAACATCAACATGCACTTTCCTCAGTTGGTCATTCTGGAATTTCAGCTACAGTGGGAGAGATCGTTATTTAAACAAGTTCCTTTCCCATCTGTTCCTTCCATCCATGCTGATCAGAGACAAAGTGCACATTGGTATACATTTTTCATCCCAATTCTAAACTCTGTAGACAATGAAAAGATCGGCTGATTAATAAAAAGCCATGCAAAATAATACAAAACAACAATGACAGGTGAAGAATAAATTGCAGGTGAAGTTTGGCTAGTTATTCTGCTTTGTCTCCTGATCATAGAACCCAGCATCTTTGAAGACAACGCACTCTCAGAGATACACGTAGACCGAGTGACATTTTGATCTCAATTCCTCTTTCCAGCTCATGCCTTGAATGCAAATAATCTCGCACTCCTTCAATAAAGTGCCCCGGCCGCGGTAATTAGCATGCACAGACTAACAGCGGAGAGACACGGACATCGGCTGCACCTGAGACCAGCTCTCCTCAGCCTCCACATACAGGCTGGTCTGCTTTGGCACTTCAAGCCACCACAATAAAAATGATATATCTCATAAAGCTAAGACACGATGAATAATAGATGCACTCTGTGGCAGAATAAATATATATATTAGCGATGAATAATTAATAGATTAATTTCGCATGGTCTTTTGAGATCCTCCCATGGGAAGCATGCCCCACCTAAATGAGCACGCAGTAGTTTGAGAATCTGGGAGGCCGCTTCGTATATCCTTCATGTGTTGACTTACATTGATATATTACACTTGTGAGCATCTCGGAATATTGGAGAAATGGGGCTGGCCTTAATCAGCCCTCTGTCTTAATTATCGGCTACGTGCTTGGCTCGCGGGCAGGTCTCCCGTTAGATACAGAGGCGGGAATGGGTAACGGCTAGCTACAGGGAACGCTGCTTTGACTTCAGGCCAGAAACAAACTCCAGAAACAGTGTTTGCTAGGAAACGGCAGAGGACTAACAGAATTGCCTGAGTGCAATCGCCCAGTAATATCTCCATTATATTCTATATTGGGTGCTGCTGGAGGTCAGCTTACGTGAGTGTAACCAGGATGAAAGTTTAACATGAGGGCTCAGTGATTTTGGGTGGAATGGTCTGTTCTATTTCAAAGCAACGTTGTCTTGACTACACAGCAACACAACAGTGGCATCCTCTTCTTGTTGAGAGGGGGTGTAGGGGGGGTCTTAGGAACAGGCAGAGGAGAGCGCTGGATTATAGTGGGATGTAAGCATAGGAGGGGATTCACACAGATCACAGATCTCAAGACAGAGAGGCGCCCCCCACCAATTTGTCCTTAGTAGGGTTTGCATCAGACTGTCAAACAAAAATCCATTTTTAAACAATGTAATCTTACCTATTCCTATTTCTGTGAGGTTTTTAGTATACTAGCCCACATTTTAATGAGGCAAACACTTGAAGAGAAAAGCTAGTTAGGTTTTTAGACAGCTAGGTAGAATAGCTATCTAGTAAAGGTTAATGATTGCTAGCTAGTCCACACAGAAGTTACACTTAAGTACGTTCAATTTCAGTGAATTACCAGACAATTATAAGGCTAGCAACCAATTGTTATGATGTAATGCTGTGTAGGTAGGTGCCAGCTTGGTGTTTTATTTAAACTCTGTAGATAGACATGGATATAGTTCGGGGCTACTTTGTAGTCATATAGGCTATAAGTAACTAAACAGATGCATGGCTCACAAGAAATAAAGAGAAGTGTGTATATAAGCAGATTTTTGCTGGCTGGAGAAATTTCAAACCTGTAACAGAAACTGTATTAAACTTTATTTAATGAGCAAAGCAAACAATTAGTTACCACGTGAACTTGCTCTGAGTCAGAAAAACAATACGGTGTCTGTCACATTAACGTTTTTATCTGGTATTTCATTAGATGATAGAAATGCATGGCTCCTCATTTCGTCTGTTGGGATTAAGGTTTAAATAGCACAAAGGGGCACAGAAGTCACACGGTGCAGATGGCGAATGGAATTAAAGCATTTATATTGCTAACACATATGAGGCGGAAGGATTTAGGCGCTAAATCGTATCGCGCAATAAGATAATGGAATAAACGTCTTGAGTAGCTGGACCTTTTTAACCTTTTGTTCAAACGTTCTGTAAGTGGATGAGGAGTTCAGACAAGAAGTGCCTGAGATCAGCCATATAAATACCAACGATTTGAGTCGCAAACAGGAGAATTACGCTCACAAAGCTCCCACTCATGCTAATACTTCACACTTAGGTCCTGCATATGTCCAGCAGGGTTTATAAATGGGTCTTCAGCTGAAGATGAAGACGATACAAATTCACACCCAGCTTAACACTGACTGCTAAAATGGACTCAAGTGGCTTGTACTAGACACATTTCTTCAGCAAAAACAATGGCTGCAAGCATTATTATTCTTGTTCAATTTACATAATTTGAGGAATTTAAGTTATTAAACTGACACACTGTTGTGCTGTGGGTTGGTATTACACGGCCGTTCTGTGCTTAAGTGAAATACAACATTGCAACAAGCCACTGCTCATTACAATTAGATACTGTAATATTATTGTACAATAATTACAACATCACACTAAAACAAAGTGAAAACTCAACATGGCATGACTTGAAATGGGTTTTGCAATGTAACTATATTTCCTAAATAGCTAAAAAAATGTATATATAAGTGATCTATTGTTACTGTACATTATTGCAGTTGTAATGTGTGTACGTAATAGTATATAATATGTATAAATATGTATTAACATGGTGATACCTCTGAATGTGCTTTTTGTGTATGTATAAATTCATGTTTCACACTCAGTGAGAAATGCACATATGTAAAAATATTTATCAAATTATTTCTACTTATCCAATTTATACTTCCTCACAATATATAATCTCCTTATAAATTGTAACGATTTAAAGTAAATTGATGTTAAGTTAATAAGATTGTAAATACAGGTGTCTGTATATGTTTGACAACATTTGAAAAAGGTTCTCAAGCCAAAGACTGCAAATTCGCCCCACTTCCCCATTTCAAATAAATAATACAAAATAAATGAATAAATAAGAAATGCTCCCAAGTCTGCACTAGGCCTCACTAAGGATTCTGTAGCCGTGGAATTTGGGGGGGAAACTCAACAGTGGACTTTTATGTAAAGGAGCCCCTCTGGTGATTCTGGTGTTGATTGTGGTTTGTCTTCTGGGCTGAGCGTCCCGGCGCCTGTCTAAAGCTGAAAAGTTCCTCACTGTGCTACAGGCTGCAGAATGGCATTACCCAAACTTAAATGTCAAGATTTCTTCCCAGACAAAAAGTGAATTTGAATCTGGATATGGGGGAAAAAAATTTAAGATGACAAGTGCAGACTCTAGTCAAGACCAATCTTGACTAAGCCTATTTAATGTGGCGATTACTTAAATAAAGACAAGCAGCATTTGGGTGCATTTCATCAACATCCTCATTCAGTGGATGGCTTTATGGCCACTGTGGAAGGGACACCGCACCAATTATGTCATTACCCATTGACGCACTCAATCTGTTTTCTTTTGGACGCACTCAAACCCAACCAAGAACCCGATTCTATGCTTTCTCTCTCCTGTTTTTACCTGAGTTACATTGCTATTTACATTCTTCCAAATATGTTTGCAGTTTAAACACACAGGGTCTCCAGCTTGACTCAATACAATCTTAGCTGGTTTACAATGAATACAGAAAATACTGATGAAATTCACTATTCTTATAATATCTCAACACAGATTTCCTAATAATTCAATAATAACTCCAAGATTTATTTGGACAGATTGTTCCATAATGTAGAATTCAGTATATAGAAAGTCTGTTTTGTTTCATTTGAACATCTATTTTCTGGTTTTACATACATTTACATAATAAGATTAAATATTTTCTTCTAAATTTTTCTTCTTCCTGGGCTGTTACAAAACTGAAGGTGTAAAGTGTTGTTGGAAATTGTTGAGTAAATACACATAAGTTATTACATTCTGATGAATATAACAGGGAATGGATGTCTTTAACCTATTGAAGGGACAGATATACCATAAATAAAGTTGATCCATAATGCCATGGCCCCAAAGAGAAAAAAATTCATAATTATCATAAAAATGGATGGAAGGAAGTCTGTAACATAAAAAAAACAGAATTTGTGTTACATTTCATTGCCAAACTGAATGCAGTTTAAGTTGTACAGTGTTGGACTTTTGGAACAGATGTTGTCACTTCAAAACCCTGCAAACAATGCAGAAAATCCATTAAAAATAACTTATGTGGTATTATTTGTTTAATGTGTGAAAAAGGGTGTATCAGTTCCTTATAAAATAATACTGCAGAACCTTAATTCAGTGCAATTTAAAGGTTGAATTCAGGATTCCATCCCCATTTTAATGGATATTTGGGCACTTTAATGGCCATTTTTAAAAACACTGCATAGTGTTACAATGGGAAAAGTCATGTTATTTTAAGTTGAGAAAACGAATGGATCCGGTTTGTGAAAGAGATGAGTTGGAACGCTCATGTCACTCTAACATCTCCGATGTTAGGTAAAAGCGAGCTTATACTTCTGTAGGACATGTTTTGATGAGGGTGGTGAGTGTAGAGGAAAATCTTCCCTGAAAATCTACACCTGTTGGTGTCAAACTCCAGTTCTGGAGGGCCGCAGTGTCTGCGGGTTTTTGTTTTTTCCTTTCGATTGGCAGCCATTTTAGGCCTTGGAAACCAGGTGTGTGGACTCTTTAGCCAATCAGTGATTTTAATTAATCAATTAAGTGCTAAAACACACCAAAAACCAGCTACCACTGTGGCCCTCCAGGACTGGAGTTTGACACCCTTGATCTACACCATCTCTGTCCTGGCTTCTGATTCTATAGTAAAATCCCCATAACGGATCCTTGCAGATCATGTTGTATCCCCTCCACATCCATCTTCCCCTAGACAGTGAGCATACTGCCTGTAGTCCTTCAGTCTTACCCAACTATTTTATTCTGTATGTTATAAGCACCAAAAACCCTCTTTCATGTGCATTAGCTAGCCTAATGCTACTATACTAAGTTAAGTCATGACATTGAGAGCAAAAGCTACATTTTTGAATGAACGAAGAGCTTCACATTTCCGTGTCAGCACTTCAGTCTAGAGATACAAGGGTATGAGACATCCAGCAAGTTCACAAGAACAAGGGAATGTAAATTAATATGCTTTATGGCTGATGGCGAACTCACTTCTGCTTGCTTTTACGATAAGTCTTAAACCTAAGCATTACAGTCGATACATGTATACAGCTTCTCTAATGGTACAAAACTATTAACAAGAATCGTGCTTATAAATAATAAAATCTTTATAAACGATGTCAAAGTGAACGTTTTTTTATTTAGTTTTGTTTGGAGGAAGTATAAACAATTGAAGTTAATGAGTGCCAAGACTGAAATGTTAAAGGAGAAATACACATTTAAACTGAGAGGACGGTGACTAGAACAGGCTGGTGAGTGGGCATGTTCTATGCTAATGACCCTCCAGAAATCAGTCACAGCCTGGGAAGGAGGAAATGGAATAATGAATCTGATTCAAGTCAGTTTCTACAAGGAAAATTATTTTCTATGGCATGTCATTATGATGAGATTAATGAATTTGTATGATTTAATAAGTCATAATGATGTGATATTACCTCATATACATAACTTAATCATAGTTATTCACAATGAGGGATGCTGGTCCTTTGTGGTACTCTGGGATAGGCAATCCTACTACTAATGTCCCCGAAAAAGTACATGTCTAAGATGTTATGAACAGTAAACAACCTGGAATCCAGTGAAGAGTGCTAAATAAGTAGGCTAAATTTCTGATACCATGAAAATACTAAGACGTAATTATAGCCAGGCTATAAATGCTTTACATATGAATGTAAAGAATCGTCTTCTGCTTTCATTTGTGCATTTGAATGCTTTTCATTCTGCAGTTATGAGAGGTTGGAGAAATCATAGCTGAGCAGAGTAAATATAAATTTAACTTAATGAAAACCCTAAGATCTGTTGAATAGAGGTTCCTTAGCAGTTATTCCTTTGAGTGAGGTGCAAATATCAAGCAAACACGCCTACCATATCAAATTATCAATAACAATAACTGAATAAACACAGAGGAAATACAAATAACACCAAGGGAACACAACACAGGACTGCCCTTTCTAAGGCCACGTCAATATATGAGACAATTGAAAAATATGATTGAGTTCTGTGTTTATAAGCTGTCCCAGGTGTCCAGAAGAAAGACATCCTCGTTGTCATTTAAGATAATTTTACCAGAGATAGTTCTCCACTGTAGACACTTTCCCTCGAGCTGTGATATTCATTTTTGCCCTTGGGGGACCACCAGTTGGTAGGACTTGGTTTTCACATGAACTTCAGCAACCCATTCCAACCCAATATCCAGGTGCGTTTATGGTTTTCGACGCTTAAATGAGAACAACAACCTGTAACAAGCGCTTCATCACATGAAAAGGTGAGTTACACTTAGTGACATTAGTTACCTGCAAATCCAGCTGCTTCGTCCAAATTTTCGTCAGCATTAGAAAACAGGACTGGTCGAGATGTCTCGAATCCCCACCATGTTCTTGTCCATTCTTGTGTTCTTGGTATGCGCTCGATCGCAGTCCTGAATTGGAACTCAGCAGATCTACACACTACACTAGTTTTGGACATTGCAGAAAAATACTTCTCAAACACTTATATTCTGATGTGATGAAAAATGAACAATTTACTGTAAGACCACTCTGTTATCAGTGTATGGTCATTCAGGTTGGGGTCATGGAATTTCAGGACTGACCTGCAAGGTAAAAAGTAAAGAATTTTGACACGGTTAGCCTGTATGATAGGCCTAATTCTTAAGTACCTTCACTTGCGTCTTCAAAGTTTGTGTCTGCATTGAGGCAGGTGATGAAATATTAATCTCATTCACATAGCTCTCATGCTATGGAGGTAGGCTACTGTTTACTGCAACCCTAATTTTAAACCAGTGGTGCTGTAACATCATTTGTAATAGTACGTCCACTCCAGAAGATCTCTGGACGCTGCCCCTAGGCAGGGGAGAGAGCCAGAGAAGCACTTGTGTGTGGAAGAGTGATGATGAATTGTGTTTAATCAAAGCCTTTCCCTCGCTCTCATTTCTAGCCTTCTTTTTTCACAAGCTGCTATGGAGTTGCGGCACAAAAGCACATCAAATATTCTGTATTATCTGTCAAAATAAAGAACTGAACTTCTCGTAAACTGACACATACTTCTGACATGGATTTAAAGTAAATGCGAGTCTGTTTGGAGTTTTCAAGTTCGCACTTCTCCGTTGTTTCGGCATCGAGGTGATGTACTGTATGAAGCCTGGGGAACAATTAACGGGTAAACCTTTACATGCGCGATGTTGTCCTCCGTGCAGTTCATGACGAGAGGGCACATTCTCAGCAATGTGGAAGCATTTCCGAGCAAACCGCTGGGAAACTGAAGGGCTTTTGTTTCCAGTCACATCAAATTTTTCATGGATGGGAGGAAGACGTTTTTGTCTGAATTCTCTGCACTCTAGTTTCTTGGCCGCCCTTCAAACCCCATCCTCTCGCCAGGCATAAGAACCCTCTATGCATAATCCACCCCCCAGCCCGGCCGTGTCTCTCCCTCTGGGACTGCCTCTCTGGAGCCCTGGGGACACAGTCGGGCCGGCCCGTCTCTTCATAAATCAGGCCATGTACTGGGCTGAATATGGTATCGGTCTTCTGGACTAAACAAACGCTGGTCCAGGGAGCTCTCATTTACGTTGTATTTCATGATTTATTTGCTTTGAGGACATTCGTAAAACCAACATTTTCCCGCATTGTATAAAAATGATAGCACAACATACAAGAATAAGTAAACATTTCAACACAGCCTAAAACCTGAGGTGAAGTTAAAATATGTAGGGCTACCACGCTAAAGGCAAAAATAGGATTGTTGTAACGTCATTTGTCAGTACCCAATAAAAATTATTACCAAATACAACACTGCAATTTATACACTCTCCGTTGCAGTGGAAATACTCTGCGCCTGTTCTAACAGTGCAGGAAAGGGTTGATGGCTTGCCACAGTCCACAAGTTCAGTTTGCACAGGCATCAGGCGAGAGAGAAGATTCAACTTCTACAGGCAAACTGTAGGAAACTGTTTGACCAGCAGGGGTCACTGGTGAGTATTGAGACAGACAGCCTAGTCCAATGAATCCCTACCTCTTCCAACCTTGCCAATCCCTACATGAGTCCCTTGGATGATGCTAAAGGTAATTACACATTAACTAGGATGGCTGCAGGCCAAAGTCAGCACTGGAAAGGTGGGGATTTGATATCACAGTCTGGGGTCCATTCACACATTGGGAGAGAGCCTTAGCATTATGAGTCATGGGCTTTTTTATAATTACATTACATTACAGGCATTTAGCTGATGCTTTTACCCAAAGCAACTTACAGTTGATAAGGCTAACCAAGGGTCAATCCCCCTTGGGAGCAATGTGGGGTCAGGGACACAACAGCAACAGTGCTCTCGCTGTGGCTTTAACCACCAAAGTCAGGCTTCCCAGTCATGTACCTTAGCCACTAGACGACAGACTGCCCCAATTACAATGAAGAAGCAGGTTTTTGGGATCTTGTCCCAAAATCTAAAAATGAAACTTCAGAAAGGAATGGAAGAAAGCAATTTAATCTACACGGGAAGTTTTATTGTGGCCACAGTAAGTATGACACACTATATCAGCCATGGTCAGTTTCTTGAACTTTAGAAAATTATATGTATCATAAAAAGATTAACACATCCTTGATTCGTATTATTACAAGTAACAAATGTGGTCTGAAACATAAATACTTTTTATGAATGGCACGTTGTAGGACACTTACACAAAGTGAGTAAAAATACTACTGGGTGCTATCAAAAATATGCCCACTGGGTGGCAGTATTAAATTTGAAGAATAACTAATTAAACATATAAATTGTTGCACACATAACTTATTTGGACTTTGATGAACAAAAACATTAAGCTGTATTTTGAAAAATCTAATATGATTTATCAACTAATTAGCTCCTAATATTTTAGACTGTAATAGATTTTTAGTTTTTCTTCACCAATGTAGCAGTCAATTTGTAAAAATACATTCAACCTGTTATATAATGCATTCAAATCTAGAAAAAAAAAAGATTTGCTCTGAAGTACATTATACTACACAAGAAAATTATACTATACCTTTCTGATAATACCATTGCCAGGGATGATATTTATTTTTATAAATTAGCTTAAAAGTAAACAAGACACACAAAGTTTGTATATTATATCTATAACAGACTAAAAAACAGAAAATATATTTTAATTAATCATCCTCTATTGAGAAAAAAACTGTCTGCAAATAACCTAATCAAACACTGCCCTCCCCTGGCCTGACATTGTAATTGAAAATGGTTAATGTGGGAGGGAAGCATGACGCTCTCTGGAGTGTTTTCACAGCACACTTTGTTATTATAATTAGATATGTATTACATTTTTGTCAGCTATTGACAGTGATAAAGGGGAGCTGCAAATTATCTACCCCATGGGAGTAAAGCTGAAAGTGACATTGCGTGACTTCCACAGGTGCTACACATATCAAAAGAATTGCAAAGCCAGCAAAAATTCATAAAAAATGTCAGTGTATACATTTTTATAAAGTTAGTCATATGAGGAACCCGCATGTACGATCGTTTCATGATCTCTGAAGGCAAGGTTGGCAGTTGTTTATGGCAAAGCTGTCCGAGGGTTTTTTGAAAGACAGATGGAGAATGAGAGGGAAGAAATGAAGAGAGAAAACAACAAAGACAAATGAAATAAATCAAATGAAATAGAAAGTCCTGCACAGAACTTGAACGGAGCAAAGGAATATAAATGAGAGCAGAAGGGTAAGATGTCAGAGGAGAGAGAGAGAGAGAGAGAGAGACAGATTTTCACATCACATACACCGAGTTATGCATTCCTTACATGGAGCCAGTAGCAATCCCGATTTTTCAGTAGCATTCTGCGCAGACGCTATGAATAATTGATCGACCTGCCCCACGCACAAAAACCACTGAAGTTTTCAGCATCAAATTTTGATAGGCTTTCCTTTATTTCCTAATTCCAAGAAGCCAGAAGAGAGCAATTAAGCAGCAGGTACTGGATGGTATGGTGGGATAGTAATGATGTAAGTGAGTGTAATTAATTAATTAGCCTTGCTGGTGAAGAGAGCCGGCTCAATGTTGATCTCACTCCTTGAGGGGTGGCAGCATATGCTGAATGAAGCTGTCTAGGAGATCAGAGAAGACTCGCCTGCTCAGTCTGACTGTTCCAAAAATCAGAGAGAGGGGGTGGGGAGAGAGAGAGAGAGGCACAGGAAGAGTGAGCGAGAAAGGGCATGTGAGGGAAAGAAAGGCAAGAAGGGAAGGATAGGGAGAAAGACCAAGGGGATGGGAGGTTTGCAAGCTGACTTGAGAGGGATGGAGGCGTGCAAAGCACGTTAGGGAAGAGAAGGAGGGATCGCTGGTCCTACAGGCGGACTGAGGAAGAGGAACAGGGGGACAGTGTGTGTGTGTGTGTGTGTGTGTGTGAGCAGGTTTAGTCAGCCACCCTTCCCCAGGGCGACCCGCTGTGCGGACAGGATCCTTTATCTTGGCTGACGTCCCAATCAATCAGGGAGACAGTGATGGAGGCCCGGGTGGCAAACTCCCCTCCCCAAAACACGCGAGACAGCGCAGCTCCTTGTCGCTCCCATCCTTCATCATTAACCCCTTCCTGCCACCCGGCTCCAAACATCCGCACACTGCCAAACAAGGAGCCTGCAGCCAAAGAGGAGGGGAGGGTCTACCTGAGGCCTCTGTAAAGAACCCTAACAACCCCAACAGACAATGAGCACACAAATAAAGAACTCAACTCAATAATCCCTAAATACAATGAAGGGGCACAATATTTTACGATTCACTCATTTAACATACCTTAATTTCACCCCTTTCGAACTGGGACAAAATGACAACACAGGCCTGTAAGAATCGGAGCTAAGACCAGCCACCCAGCCTCAGTTAGCTCTCATAACTGGGGTAATTTCATGTGTTATTAGTCTCACCACACCACCCTCAGCCTCCACACTGTGTGTGAGTACACATATATCAAAGGCAGCTAGGATCATTAAATACCTGGCACCTGGTGTCATGAGATAGCAATTAGAAAGCTGCGTACAATAGCATAGTCTCTTCGTGCCATATGGCTGACTGTCACCAGCGGCCTGGGACGCACCATGTGACAATGAATTATGGGGCTTCTGACATGTCAGTCTGACCCACGACCTACTGTATATCCTACTGTAACAATGTCTCTATGCCGTTGTATTTAAAAGCCTGGGGGAATTCGCTGTGCACCTGCCCTTTTGAGTTCAATTATCAGTGTTTTTAGATGTGCAACAATAGCTAAACGCTAAGCTCCGCCCCTCAGCTAAGATGTTTACGGACCCTCTAACACTGACTGGACAAATGCCGGACAATGGGGTCTTGAGGACTGGACATTTTCGGGAATACTGCTTATTTTTTGAGGATTGGAGGAAGACTTACCCTCATAAAACACACCCACTGCTTATTCCTTACTTCTCTTCTGACCTGGGGGAAGAACATTCATGGCTAGGAGAGAGCAGTCGTTTTCAACAACAAAGAAGACCTCTACCAAGGCACCCCCCCAACAAACTCCACCCCAAACACTCCCTCTTCTTCCAAAGCTATTTGCTCCAGTGTTCCCCAGCACGCTCTCTCCGTCAGTTGTCAGGAATCTTGTTTTCTGCCTGGTGCTCTAATGTGAGCGTGGCGGCTCAGCCTGGTGCTGGAGTGGAATGAGTTTGCCCGGTCATGTAGAGCGGTGTCAGAGAGAGGCGGCGACGGCAATTCATCACCAGAGCGGGGCGGCTGTCAGCCGCTGTCAAGGCGGGGGGCCGGGAGGGGGGCGCAGTCCGTACTGTCAGAGCTGTTCACGGGCCCCTGGGGGACCCCGCTGAGGGAGGGGGTGGTGGGGGGTTCGCCAGGCCCACACACTGACAGGGCCCCAAGACAGGGGGGACCAATTATCCTGTGGCGCGGACCCGGAGCGAGGTGTTAAAATGAGATGGGCCCAGGGTCCGACCCTGCCGTCGCTCCGTAGGCATCCACGTGGCTGTGCGGACGACAGGCCGAGGGGGGTAATAGTACGGCCATTACCACCCGGCTCTCCGCCATGCCGTCGCTTACCCGCACGTCGATTAGGCCTGAAAATGCACTGAAGTGCGTCTGAGACCGTCTCTGGAGCCCATTAGCGACTGTAATCTCAGAGGCTTGGACAAGTGACAAGTTGCTTGATCTGAAGATCTGGCTGTCTCATGTCCATTTAACTTCACGCCCCCACGGCATTAACTCTAAGCCACTTGCCTAAAAAGTACAAGCCAGGCTAAAATCCAGAAATCTCATCCTCTTCACTGACGGTTCAGTGTCACTTTTACTTATGCAAGCTGATACACAACATTTGCAGCATCTCTGCTACAAAGTAAATGAGCCATCCATGAAATATGATAGTATTCATATGGATATTAAGGCATAAAGCGGAATTATATCTGTGCATTTCATCAGATACGATGAAGTTATATCAGCACCTAATTAAACTGAATTTAAGATGGATGCCCTGAAAAAACAAGAGTAACATGAAGTAGCTTCTGTAACGACAAACCAAACTGCATTCAAGCTTACAGAAAATGGTCCTGAGACAGGTAGATGAAGTACAGGATTTAATATGCCTGACGTACACAATCAGAATAGCAAATCATCAGAATATCAGAACTATCTTTCAACCAATGAAAAGCTGTGTAAAACACATAGACCTGCAGGTAAGGTTTAACTTAAAGTCATAGGCATGATCAAGAACAGGAATGGAAACAGAATTTTATTATTTTTTTTTTTACATAAAAACTTTTATTTATAAGGGAAGCGGAACAACAACATGCATTTTTACCACATTAAAAATGAAAAGATATTGCACAGGTTTCACGCTAGCCATTTCTCACACATTGGCCCCCTGACCGTGCCCCTCCCTCTCCTTCTCCTCCTGCAGAGACAAACACACACATACAGCGCACACAGACAGAAGCCCTGTCCTTACTAATCTCACTGCTGTCCCTATATGGCACTCCGGTCTCTACACACAGACACCCCTAACACTGCAAACGAGTATCGGCATTATATACAGTTACGTTTTCTTTTCCCCCCGTTTCACTTTTGTCAAACGGTGGATTAAAAACACGCACTCTATGGCCTGTGATACAGAAAATGGGAGGGTGGATATAGGAACTGGGAAAGGGGGTTTGGTCTGGCAGTTGGCACCCTACAGTAGAGAGGAGGAGGTGGAGAGGACTCTAAATCTGTGAAAAAGAATGGGGCAGGCGCATTGCCCAAAGAACTATACAGACTGTACCCTGGGGGAGGTCTCTCTTTCACATGGACACTGGTTCAACAGTCACTGTATAACTCAAGGGCTATCATTCTAGATTATGGAATCCTGCAAGTAGGAAATGTTTTTTGTCCCCTTGTGCTGTGGATTTTATTTTCTGAAACTAGAATTCCCATCAGGCCTTGTCGCTACTGAACAACAAATATGAACTTGAGAGGGAGCTGCAGAACATGATGCTCAAACCAACAGTCATGCCTAAACACAATACTCTCTCACTCGGCTAAACTAGGTTAAATATAAATACAGCTCACATTATGTACAAATCACAGGTACTCCTCTACCACAATTGTAAACTTTTTTTAAAAACAAGGCTGTTTGTGTGTGTTGGGGCGGGGGTCTCTCAGGACCACACAGTTCCTCTGGAGCTTTGGTCTTCTGAATTGGGAAGGTAGTGGGTCTTTGTCCTGATGATGTTAGGGACACTGGACGTTCTACTAATGGTTGTGCGTTTGTCGAGTTGACGTGCTTTGACCGAGCATAAGCTTATATCACATGCCTATTGGAGCTCATGTAGGAGGGGAAGAAAAAACGATGTTTTAAATGCTTCTTTCAGCTAACCTCTCAAAAAAAAAAAAAAAAAAACTGGTCACACAAACAATGCAACAATAAAGGAGGATGAGGTCATTTTTAACATGTGACCTTACAGCCAATGGGAAACCGCTTTATCCCCTTTCAGGCCGAATGTTCATTAAGTTCTTCACACCGAATGTGTTAATAGCAGTTTCTGGTTAATTAGGTTTGTCCCATATTCAAACATAACAATTTGCCAAATCCACATTTTTCTTGCTGAACGTATTATAAAAGAGGACAAATTAAATAAGCTTGTATTCATATTTATGCTGTTTAGCGACCAATTTCAATGTCATCCATATTGATTAAACAGACCTGCAACTGTAAAGGTAGTAGACATACTGAAATGTATGATCAAACCCATATAAAATGTAAACTGAATGCAAATGTAACTGTAGAAGTTAAAAATTACAGCATTTAGTGCAACTTAAATATTTGACAAGATAAACTGCTTAAACCACTGCAGACAGGAAGACTAGGTTACGCTACTTTACGGTGAGAGGGACCGTAGTGAGTGGAACCAGTGCTAGCATAAATTAGGGGCCTGCAGGCTGGTGAATGCGGTCTCGGCAACTATGAGATGAAATGCAACAGAGACGGTATGATGCTTTATTGACGATTTTCTGCTTCCCTCCCCATGGCTGATTGTTAGTGGTTCCCCTCTTCCTGCACACCAGAGAGCTCAGGTGCAACCCCCACTGTTTAGACCTTCGCTTCCTCCCTTTGCTCAAGCCCAGTGAAACTGGCCAGACCCTCGGGGGCACTGACCCAGGGTGCCCTGTGCTCAGCCTGGCAGAGCGTTTACTCGAGAGAGACGTACCAGATCACACGATAGTGGTGTTCCTCAAGAGCCACAATCTGGACCTCACCAAGGTTCTGACTGGCCTCCCTTTCATTTTAAAGAAGGTATGTGCAAAAGTCCAGCGGATCTCCAAGCACTCTAGTCTAAGAGTGCTGCAAGCTACTGGTGTAGTGACAGAAGCTATTATATTACACACACACACACTCTGAACACAGCAGGATTAAAAAAAAAAAAAAAAAAAAAAACCACAAAGAGACTGTGTATGTGTGCGTGTGTGCCAATATACTGTACAGACACACTCAGTCATTCACCAACACACACATACATACACATGTATAAAGTTTGCTAATCATACAAAATAAAAACCAATCACAGAAGAACACAGCAAGTTGGTCCAGATATAAAACAACAACGAACAAAATGTCAGGAAAAAAAGTGGCCAATAAAAAACAGGGGCTAGAAATAAAGACAACGGTCCTTTCCTTTGGAGGTTCTGAAGTGGCTCTTGGCTGCGGCTTGGCTATAGTCAGGCGTGTGGGTGCTCGGTGGTACCAGCAGCCTGGACTCACATGTTGTAATACCCCCAACTACCACCCTGTTCTGGGGCCTGAATGCTATAGATCTGGGCCCTCCTGCCCTCTGTGGGACTGAGTGAATGATGGTCGGGCTGGAGAGTGTGAAGTTGGGGGTAATTGCGTAGGGAGCAGAGTGATCCCCTACGGGCTATGGGAGCAGAAGCCCACTGCTGAGGTAATGGGCTCCACTCGGTGTAAACACACACACACACACGCAAACACGTGCACACTGCCTTGCTCTGCGCCAGCTCTCCTACGAGCCTGAGAGAGCTCAGGACCAGCGCTCAGTCCCACAGCTTGCTCTTGCTTACAGAGCCGTCACTTCACCTGTCCACCGAGTCTCTTCCCCACACAGAGGGGGTGGTCGTAGCTGAAGGGGACCACATATTCTTTTTCTCTCTCTCTCCCAAGACAGAATAATCTACAACGAGCACAGAAAACGCCTCCACTACTCCAAGGTCAACCACAATCTGTGATATGAAAAGTACTTTGCAAATCACTTTTTTTTGGTTGACTATTTCAGTAAAAAATGTACTACACAAAGATTCTTGAAAGTATATCATGCTGTGAGACTGAACACAGCAGGCAATGGTGACAGCTAGGCTATCTTCCTAACACAATACCGGTTAAAATTCACATACAGTATGGTCTAACTGTGGGACGAGGGCAAATGACGCTGCAACATCTATGCGTTTGTGAGACGTTCTAACATGAAGCACTGCGAACGCTGAAACTCCTGCTAAAAGCTGCTTATTCCCTCACTGTCCAAACTAAGCTTTGCTCTACTTTCTCTGAACTACCAGTGAACGCACTGTGAAACCATGGTAATGGGAAAATGTAATTACAGTGCTTGGTGCGGATGGAACAGTGGCGATACAAGTTTTTTTTAATAAACTTGATGTATTTATACAAATTGCTAAGCATACGCTACTTATTGCTGAGATACATCCTTAGTTTTCCCACAGAAGTTGCTCTGTGGAAAAAAAAACATGCAGATGAATATGAAATATTGTATTCATTAAGGCACAACCAGTTCTATTAGCTAGGAACAGAAGTGGGCTCAGACGTTATTTCCAGAGTGGAGAGTAAATTATAGTATGAAAAGGTCATTAGTGTGAGAAAACTGCTCTCTCTGATCGGACCAGTAAACTCAAGCTGTTTATTTCTAGCCCCGTCTTCTTGCAGAGAGAAACTCTGACGTCACAAGAACAGCAACCGATGACTAAAAAAAAAGAACGGTAACATAGTCCAGATAACATTTGGATATGAAACATAAAACACAAAGAATCTGGAATGGAACAGTTGGGTTTCTCCTCTTTTTTTTAAACAGCTAATACCTCTCAGATTAGTGTACTGTAAAGTTTATTTTGTTTTGTTATTCCAACATGCATTCCTTAATAAAAATCTCAGGCCAGCAGTCTTGTTTGTGTGTGTGTGTGTGTGTGTGTGCATGTGTGTGTGTGTGTGTGTGTGTGTGTGTGTGTGTGTGTGGGGTGACACTGCTACGTTTTCTTGGAGGCTTTGTCCTGTGGTGCAGCTGAGGGTTTGGGTTGGGGCTGGGGCTCCGGCCTCTTTCTCTGCTCGGCCATGTTAGCAGCCTGCGTTCCCGGCCTCTGGCCGGCTCGCACCGGCCCTGCCCTCTCCGCAGCCTCGCAGGCCGACTGGGCGCTGTCTTTGGTTGGCACCGGGCGCTTCCTCTCCACCGCAGGGTCTGAGGCCGTCGGTGGCAGGGCGGGCGGCTCAGTTTTGGAAGGGGGGTGCCTGGGGGAGGACTCTATGGGGCGGGGGGGCTGGGGGCTGGACTGTCTGGGGGGCACAGCTGGGGGAGGGGTGGGGCCAGGGCTTTGGCCAGTCGCTGGCGTTCTCAGCTTGTCCAGGTGAGGTTCCTGCTTCTGCTCCTTGGTCTTTGGGAGGGGCAGGTCGGCCGGCTGCAGCTCTTTGGCTTTTTCGAAAGCCTCCTTAGCGCTTGGGATGCTCAGTTTGACTGGGCCCAGCACACTCTTAGCCACGGTGGCTAGCTGGGACACCACCTTGTCCACTCCACTCTCTGACACAGTGGGAGAAGCAGCGACGCTCATGGCCTGCCTCCTGTTGTCGGCCTCCTTCTTCTCCTTGCTGGTACCTCCCGAGGCAGGGGGTGTGTCTCTCCGGACTGTGGGCGGGGTGCTGATTTTGGGCTCCGCCCCACAGCTAGGCTTTAGGGCTTTGTCCTCGCCCTTAGCCAACGTGCTCTTTCCCCTGGTGTCCAGAAGGCTGGGGATCTTCCAGTCCCCCGAGGGGGCGATGGTTGGGGCCGGGGGTGTGGCCGGCTTTAGGAAGGACTCCTTGCTGACGGAGGTGAAGGCGCTGCCTGGGGTGGGGAAAGTGCAGGGCAGCTTGTTCTGTAGGCCTTGCAGGAGGGGAGTGGTTTTGGCGCCACTTGACACCTCCTGTGTTTTTTTCCCAGCTTCCTCGGCAGCCGAGGTGCTACCGGCTCTCCCGCCCTGAGGGACTGGTGCCACTGTCTGCGCAGACTTCTGCTCCATGCCCACCCCCGCTGCGGGGGTGGGAGTCTGCTGCTGCCTGCCCTGCTGCGCAGCCGAGCCGTAGTTCTGCGCAGCTGGAGAGAGGGACAGGGCGGGGCCTGGCCTGAGAGCGGGGGCGGCCATCACAGAGGTGGGCCGGAGCACGGAGCCCGGCGGGATGAAGGGATCTTCCTCCTTGCTGCTCTTGTGACGGCTGTCGCCCCAGCATCCCAGCCTCCGGCCATCCTGGCTGTCCTCTGAGCCCTCGTCCGTCTCGTCCTCGGATGAGTCCACCTCATGGATAGCGTCCTGCTTCTGCAGGGACTCCCGCCTCTCTGCGCGGTCCTGCCGGATGGCTGACAGCTTGTCCTTCAGCTTACTCTTCCCGGGGGTGAGGCCGAACGGCCCGCCGGCCCCTCCCTCGGGCCCCTCCTGCCGGCCCAGCTTCTGTAGGCTGCCCTTCTGGGCGGGGGCCACGCGGCCCCCCAGGATGCCTTCGCTGGCCGACTCCTGCAGACTCTGCAGGCTGGGGTCTCTCTGCATCATCTCCTTCTTGAATTCGGCGTGCGAGATGTCCAGGCTGTGCTTGCGTGAGGCCACGGGCAGCTTCTTGTCAGTGGCCGACGAGGGCGAGGGCGAGGAGGAGGAGGAGGAGAGCGAGGCCGCCAGCTTCTCGGCCGACTGTACGCGCTTGAGCAGCGGGGAGCGGGGCGGCTCGGCGCTCTTGGGTCGTGAGATCTGGCGCACCAGCGGTGGGGATGAGTGCAGCTTAACAGGGAAGGAGGTGCCCAGGGCGTGGCCGGGCAGCGGGGAGGGTGAGCGCTGGGGGGACGTGCTCTGCGGGGTCGGGGAGGGCGTGCGCGCCAGCGGGGACAGCGGGATATTGCCGGCGGACTTGCGGCGGGGAGAGCGGTACTGCCGCTGGAGCTTGGGGGCTAGGCCGTGGAGGGAGCTGGGCCGAATGTGGCCCGAGCTGGCCGGTGAGTTTGGCACGCTGGAGCTCGGGGAGCTGCTCTGCGACGAGTTACCACCAACTGGAGGAGGAGAAAGACAGGTCGTGAGGTCAAACCACCTCACAGAAACATCTCCACTTCAGCTCTGACATTCAAACACCACTGAACTGCTGCCCATCAGCAGTTTACTAACTCAAAGACAACTACTAAATCTAAGACACCCAATCACATCCAGTCACACCCAAAAACGCCTCTTCCCCCATTAGGACACATGCTTTGGCCCATGGGAAGAGGAGGGGGCGTGTTGCGTACCGGAGTGTGCGGAGTCCGGGGTGGAGCGGTAGCCTTGCGTGGGGGAGCGGGGGGACAGGTTGTGCGTCGGCGACCCGGGGACGCTCTCGCCGGAGGACAGGGAGCGGTTTAGGGAGGACAGACTGCGGCTGGTGTGCAGGAGGGAGGCCTGCTTGGTGATTTTCCGGAACAGGGAGTTCCTCTTCTTCGTGCTGCATGATCACACATACAGAGATCATTCAACATCACATACTGACTCCCCAAATGCAGGCAGTGACGTGTGGTCTTTCGTAAAACATGAAGTGTAAGGGGAATGTGACATGGCTTATGTGGTGAGACGCACCTTGATTCCTGGCCCTCCTTGGTTTTAGTCTTCTTGTTGCGGCGAGCCATTTTGGATTTATAGCTGGACTTCCTGGCAGGGCCCACCTTGATAGAGGTGTTCTCAAAAGGAGTGGCTGAGATGGAGACCTTACTGCCACTCTGAAAGAATGCAAAGACAAAGAAGAATGAATCAGACTGGGGCTCAGGGCACTACCCACACTAGATGAATATATGTCTGCGCTCATATATATTTGAGACTGCATTCATTTGAAAGTAGGAGAGTGTGAATTTATGTATGTCTACATACATGATTGTTTTATAAGATCAGGCATGTACATGTTTCTATGAGGAAGTGCATGCATGTATGTGTGTGTGCATGCGTGCGTGCGTGCGTGCGTGCATGCGTGCGTGCACATGCATTTCCATGTGGTGTAAATGCTTTGTAACTGTATTTATGCAAGTGCATCATATATAAGTGCGTGTATATGTGGGAGTGTGAGCGTACGGGCACGTGTTAATGCATGCATGAGCATACGGGCACGTGTGCGTACCTTGATGATGAGCTCCACCACCTCCGTGTGCACGAGACCATGCACGGGCTCCCCGTTAACGTGGGTGATGAGGTCACCCTCCC
Source organism: Albula goreensis (assembly GCA_022829145.1). Taxonomy (NCBI): domain Eukaryota; kingdom Metazoa; phylum Chordata; class Actinopteri; order Albuliformes; family Albulidae; genus Albula; species Albula goreensis. Next base: position 31,421,995 of record CM040753.1, read on the forward strand.
TCAGCCCTGCCTCATGGGCGGGACCGCCCTCCTCCACATGCTGGCGGGCACAGAGAGATAACAGAGGGTCACTACACAAACCAAATAATTACCATAAAAACCCTTACAGGAGAACACAAGAAAAGTGTAATTTGAATTCATATCCATATAAAACTGTTTTAAAAAATTGGATAAACTGTAAAAACCGTACTAAAATATGGCAGAAATCGAGACACAGGATTTTGGATTTTATTCACCACACCACTGATAAACAAAGCATGAGGAGTGTGTGTTAGTGTGTGTGTTTGGGGGGTTCTGAATAGCAGGAGTAATTCTTCAGGCTCAGGGAGAACACAGTGTAACCGAGTCATTAGCTCTCAGCCCAGTCGAAGCCGGCGGATCATTAGCGATCCCCACACTTTGCTGGAAGCCAATCGCTTCTCCTGTCTGACATCTGAGCGGCTCCATCTTTTCCCATGCAGTGGGCTCTAATCGCTTAAATAGACCCAGAATGCCATAATTTGATTGATCGTAATCTAATTCCCAGTGTATTTCAGGGCTAATGATCCAGTGACGTCAGCGGGGCTTCAAGCCTGAAGATTGTGCCGCTGCGTTGAGTGTGATGTGTTTTCCCAGCACAGGAGGAAGGGCCCTCGACACACTCAAATGACAGAATCAGACAGTGTTCTCCTTCAAAGCCACTGCTGACATTTATATTTATATTTATACGACAATATACTATTCAACAATTCAATTACATTATTCACATTTAATCAGGTTAAACCTGATTAAACCAATCACTTGTGTGTGAAACTACAATCAGATGCTCCAATTTATGAACAAAGAAGCATCACGGTGTGTATCCTGCACCATGCAGGCACCTTTTTTTCTGCACGGTAACAGAGCCATGTCTCTCTCCTATTGGCCTGCGGCTCGGTACTCACCCAGACCATGTGGTGAACGGTGTAGATGTCAGTGTCCCCCATGTAGACGCGGATGGCCCGCAGGGTGAAGCCGTATTTCTTGCCGGCACGGTGGATGACGATAGCGGGTTTGGTGTTGCAGACAGCAGGGGAGAGGTCCCGGCTGGGGGAAGAGTCTCTGGATGAAGGGTTGGAGGAGAGGGAGTGGGGAGACATGGGGCTAGCCAGGGGCGAGGCGCCATGGTGGTCTGGGAGAGAGAGAGAGGGGAGATAATGAGTCACAAAAACGCACACCCAGATGCTACAAATAAACAAAAAGACGATACAGACAAACACATGCACATACAGACACTATACACATAAACACACCCAACATACACAAACACATGCACACACAGACCCTACACAGACAAACAAACAAGGCAAACACACCATACGCACATACCTGCGGGTATCATGAGGGAGAGGGTGGTGGCGGAGGCGGACTTGATGACCTTGTTGAGGGGCCGGGAGGTGTGCTTCTCCATGGACTCTCCGGAGAGCAGGCGGTGGCGGGCGCGGCGGGCCGCCAGGTCGCTGATGGCTTTGGGGGTGGAGCTGTCGGCCCCCTCGGTGCTGCTGCAGCGCGGAGACGAGCGCTCCCACACATCCCCGGAGCTGCCCGCTGTGGAGACGGACGGGATCAGGGCGCATAGTAACGGTGCTGCCCCGTCCTCTGAGGCTACGCTACAGCGGCGCTGTGCGACAGGGCTGTGATCAGATCAGTCTGATTCTGCTTTATAGATATCTGGCTTTTGCCCTGCAGCCTGAAATAAACTCTTAAGCCATCCCATCATGCCAGAGTAAAACCCTCTGAAGGAAAATCTGATCATGCGTTTCAACAGGCTTTTATTATATGTGTAGGATGTAGCCAAAGGCTGGGCAATGTAAAGGGATGAGTGAAGACAAGGGATTAGCCATAGGTAAGTCAAAGAACAGTCAGTGAATGGCACTAGACCAAGAATTTAGTGGGTCTGCTGGATGTAAGAGGGACTGGGATTGGCCGTGGGTGTATCAAAGAAAGGTATTGCCTGGAAAGAGTCAGGCATGGGGTGAGAGAGATAGTGATTGGTTGTGGTGGGTGAAGCCTGGGTGAGAGAGAGATGGTGATTGGCTGACGTGGGTGAAGCCTGAGTAAGAGAGAGATGGTGATTGGTTGATGTGGGTGAAGCCTGGGGTGAGAGAGAGATGGTGATTGGCTGATGTGGGTGAAGCCTGGGGTGAGAGAGAGATGGTGATTGGCTGTGGTGGGCGAAGGCGAGACTCACGGGTCAGGGTGGCTCTGCTCAGCTGGCTGCTGTTGGAGCCGGGGGTGGTGGGCGACTCGTCCAGCTTCAGCTCTCTCTCCACAGGCAGCTCTGGGATGGACAGGGGCAGCTCATCGCCCCTCGGCCCCCGGGCCGCGGGCTGGGGCAGCAGGGCGGGGCTCTTCCTGCTGCCGCCGGCCTCCTCGTCAGCGGAGATGGCGAAGCGGGGCATCTCGATGATGGCCGAGCAGCAGCGCCGGCGCACCGTCAGAGGGGGGCTGGAGTCGCTTTCCGTGTGTGACGACTCGGACACAGATAGCCGCTTCCGTAAGCTGCACAACAAACACACACACAGACACACATACGTGCACACACACACCAGTTGGTTGTCAGGTTAGGTAATAAAACAGATCATCGAAGTAGGGAATTATTTAAGCTCGTGGTCCCCAATCCTGGTCGAACAGAGCGACCTACATGATCTGCTGGCTTTTGATTTCACTTAAAATTCCACGATTAACTGTGACTCAAGAATCCAGGTGAGGTAAGTTACCTGTGTAACCAGCTGCTTAAATGTTTCAGCTGCTGAGTAACAACAGAAACCAGCTCAACCTGCAGATGTTCAAAACCAGGATAGAGGACCAATGGTTTACGCACTACTGAATTAGTATTTAAAAGAACAGTGCTGCATTTTTCATATCGCTGAGAGTAACACATTCAAAGCATAAAGGACGTTAAAACTGGACTCGTTCTCTCTGTACTCTCTTGGCTTCACTGAGGCCCCCTGACTCACATTTCCGGCGATCCCACCATCCAGCTGCGGTCACGTGACTTAAGGCCGCTGAGGCTGTCAAGGCGGTCGCCTCCCTCCTCGCTCAGGCTGCGTTTGGTAGGCGGGGGCGTCCGCTTCTCCTCATGGAGAGACAGGCGCTCCATACTGCTGTACACCTGACAGGAAGAAACGCAGATCATGCATTACTGAAAACACAGCTGAGAATCGGCAATTATGAAAACAAAACAGGAAGGCCTCTTAGAATGTGTCTCAGAGGTAACACGATAACGGATGAATAACTTTTGCAAGGGTGTTCAGGCCAAAAAGTTAAAATACCTTGCTGAATCGTGGCGAGCAAGAAGAGAACTGGCGGATCTCCACATGCTCATCATCGTTGGTGTCCTCTTCCTCCTCAGAGTCCACGTGGTGATAGCGGTCTGAGCGAGCTGGACAGAAGGGAAGAGACACAGATGTGGCCGTTTGATTCCTCACTAGCAGGGACAGGCTATGTCCTAACTAAGCAATGAGTCTAATATGTTATTTTTATACAGAGGTGAAGGGACTCACTGTCGAAGTAGCTGGTGTCGTCCTCAGACTCCAGCTGGGGAATGAATTCAGCCTTCTGCCTCAGCAGGCTGTTCCAGTCCAGGTCTGTAAAGAAGCGGTGCTGCTTCACCTCGAATGCACTGCCTGTAAACACACACACACACGCACACACAAGAGAGAGAGAGGTATTCAGAAATAAGGTCCGGACCAAACCAAAGGAAACAAAGGCCAAGCACAGACCGGCAGGTTACCTGTTCCGAGGCGGTCCAGGGGGTTCTGGCGGAGCAGTTTGGAGATGAGGTCCTGGGCGTCAGGAGGCAGGGCCTCGTCTTCCTCCGGCCAGATGATCTCATCTGTGGGGTGGACAGCAGAGAGGAGCTCTCAGATGGAGCACAGCACAAATCCACACATCAAACTGTCAGCCTGCACTTTCCCCATCTGAATTTCTTCATTATTATGCTAGGATATAGGCATATGATCCTCTTTTCCGTTCAGTCTGTGCCCGTTCCTACTCCAGTCGCTCGTTAAGTGTGTGGTACTGACCGCTGATGACCTGTCCGAACAGCTCCTCCGGTGTGTCCCCGAAGAAGGGTGCGCAGCCCACCAGGAATTCGTACAGGATGACCCCCATGGCCCACCAGTCCACCGGCTTCCCATAGCCCTGCCGCAGGATCACCTCCGGAGCGATGTACTCGGGTGTGCCGCACACCTGTCCACACACACACACACACACACACACACACACACACACACACACACACACACACACACACACACACACAGAGAGGAGTCAGGCTCAAACGCTCCTCTGCACAGCTGGGAGAGGACACGGGTCAAGGACAGGGGGAGCCAGTGGGAGCTGTGGTCAGGGGGAATGGGGCGGGCCATACCTGCTTGTCCAGGAACTCGCGCGCATCCTTCTCGATGTGTCCTTCATAGAGGTTTGTAGTCAGACTCATCAGGCCGATCTTAGAGAGTCCGAAATCTGTCAGTTTGATGTGCCCCATGGAGGTGATGAGCAGACTGGATCAAAGAGAAACACGGTGAGAAACACAGCAGTATAACCAACTTTAGTGTCCATATATGGACCAGCCTACACTATGCAAAACAGACATCTGCAATGCTTTGGTTGTAAAAACAAGCTGCAAAGAACTAATTTCTTTGTAACTAATTACACTGAAACTAAATACTGCTCTCCGTCGGGTAGCGTTTTCATCCTGCTTTCATTCACTAAATTATCATCCTTTTTGGCTGGTTATTTGATATTGTAAGTAATTAATTATTGATCCTCCTAAGTGGTGGCGGGCATATAAAGAGAGGAGAAAGATTGATAAAGAGAGAACAGAATGGTTTTGATTCTGCACTCATACTCTGCGCGGGTGCAGCGGAGGGGAATCTTACTTGTCAGGTTTGAGGTCTCTGTGTACAATGCCGTAGTTGTGCAAGTACTCCAGCGCCAGCACCGTCTCGGCGAAGTACATGCGCGCCATATCGACGGGCAGCGCCCTGATGTTCTTCAGCAGAGTGGCACAGTCCCCACCTGGGCAGGGAAGCCAACAACTTACCAAACCATCTTTCATTACTCCTACCTCACAAACATAAGTAAACACATTCCACCATACACAGGCGTATCCATGTCTCTACATGTTTAGGTTTCATTAACATGATCTTACAAGCAGAGACAGGTAACCCTATAGCCTAGTAGCAAAGGTGCTAGGCCAGGACCCAGAGGGTTGGTGGTTCAAAGCACAGTGTAGCTATACTAAGATCACTGCAGCTGTTCGGCCTTTGGATAATTTAAAGATAATTTAAAAATGTCAGAGATGAAACTGTAGGGCTTTTATAACAACAGTGTCATGTTATATTACATTACATAAAAGACGCTCTTATCCAGAGCGACTTACAAGGCAAAGCTAACCTCATGTAACCTGAGATAAGGCAGATTTAAATGTCTGAATATGTACGATAAAAAGGAAGACTGCTTTGTATTTCCTCTTTAGGGAGGAGCAGAGCTTCCAGTCTCCTGGTTCTGGGGTTGTACTGTACCTTCCACATACTCCATGACCATACACAGGTGTCTGCGGGTCTCGAAGGAGCAGAACATGCTGACCACGAAAGGGTTCTCCGCAAAGGTCAGAATGTCACGCTCCACAAAGGCCTGCTGGATCTGGTTCCGCAGGATCAGGTTCTGCTTGTTGATCTTCTTCATGGCGAAGCGCTGGCGCGTCTCTTTGTGCCGCACCAGGTACACCGCACTGCAAGGAGAAGGCGACCATCAGAACCACATAACGTTTCGGTGCCCAATGTGCAGAGCTGTGCCTCTCTGCTGGGAGAGAAGTACGAAGCACTAGGCAGTCTCACCCATAAGCTCCATTGCTGATCAGCTTGATGTTCTCAAAGTCCTCCTCCCTCGGGGTCTTGGGTTTGGGCTGAACGGGCTGCACTGGCTGTACGCTAGCACCACGACTCTGGAGCAAGGGAAGGGTAGAGGAGGAGACAAAAGTGAGAACCGCACCCACATTCACACTGGTATCCTTCAACTCTTCAGCTCACATCCACACTGATACACATCAGTACTGTAACTCATATCTGTACTGGTCTACATCAGTACTGTAACTCACATCTACACGAGTGTACACCCGTAAAATGTAAATCACATCCACACAGGTATACGTTAGTACTGTAACACACCAACACAGGTTCAGATCAGCACTACAGCAGAGTCCACACTGAAAACCCCACCCTAACTCACATCCACAGAGTCGTCTGTCTCGGGGGTGTCTGGGTTGCCGCTGTCGTAGCTGCTCAGCTGGGCCATTTCTGCAGGGAGACAGACAGGCAACGGGTCAAAGGCCAGCTCTCAGCTAACACCATGGGGGCGTCATGGGTCCATGCCCAGCTAGTGAACATATTGGAGGCTCTACATTTCAGTAAAATCTTTCATATTCTCTGGGATTACTTCGGTTAAGCAACAGCCATGCTGCACTGAAGACATATTTGTAAGTCTGGACAGAGAGTGGGGATAGCATCGTATCCGTGTTTCCTCCAGGGCCATGGTGAGCGGCGCCGGACACTGCATCACTGTGACACACTCACCCTCCAGGGGATCCCTGGTGAGGCCCAGCTGGCTGATGATGTAGCGGGGGATGTCGGACTTGATTCCCTGGCCCTCTTTGGCATGGCCCTCTGCGGCTTCCAGCAAGTGGTAGAACTCCTCTGGATCGAACTCCTGTGGGACACACAAGGCAAGGTAAACAGAGTGCACTCTGAGCCAAGATGGAGCCCGTCCAATGAGCCGCAGCCAGGACCGATAAACTCGCAGCAGTGTTTTCCCATGGCTTCACTCGAATAAAATTTTTCTCTGACGACACACTCAGGGTTTAGCAGCAAAAGGGTCAGAGCACTGAAAACACAAAGTTCAGGGGAAATAGTATGGTTTCAAATCAGGCCAGATTGGGAAGATCGAACTTGAGCTCAGTTAACAAAGAGACAGCTTCTCAGCGGTCCTCCAAGACAAAGGCTTCCAGCCTCCCCTCTCTCTCCTAATTGAGCATCTGCTGCACTTCCATTTGTTAGCAGCCATTCTGCATGGTGTCACTATGCCGCAATTAGTCAAAATTACAGATGAGGGGGCACCCCCCTCTCTCTCTCTCCCAGCCGCGTGCCGGAGGGGGGCCGAAGGAGGGGGGTATAACAAACCACCTCGTGACGAGTGAGAGCATGCATTGTGCGGGGTTGATTGAGAATAAGGACAGCGGGGTGGGGAGGGGGCTGGATACAGGAAGGATAAATAAGGCTCTGCAGAGCAGGCAGCGTGTAGGGCCACAGCAGCTATGATGCTACGCTAACGCGATTAAAACAGCCCCGCTATTACTGAGCTCTCATGCCGTTTGGGTATGTAAATCCTTCCCAGTTCCATTTCAAACACAGCGAGACGTTAGCTGATACGATCTGCTGAGCACAGTCTTGTACACGCACACTGTATAAAAGCTAATTATTTTATGACAAGCAAATCTAGTAGTCTGGCATGTCAATGGAAGAGTGAGTTTTAACCCGCACTTCAGGCCCTGAACATGTACATTAATTGTATGTTGCCTACGTCTCATATTCTGTTGACTCACCACTGATTTGACAGTATACATTGCACAAGCTGGGTACCCCACACATTATCCTTACAAGGACTGAATGACAAATACTGGGTAATCAGGTCCTGACTGTTATCAATAACTGAGCCCCACAACTGATTTAATACTGACTGAATGGCATGTATCCCAAATTGGGCCCCCCAAATGGATAAATAGTGAATGCTCCCCACCCCATCATAATCCCCGCCCCATCGCAAACCCCACCCATCTCTTACCAGACACTCCAGCAGCCGCGCCGGCCGCGCGATGATGATCATCAGCTTCCGGACCAGCTGGGTGACGAAGGTGACCTCCGCGCTCTCCGACCGCTCGTGCGCCTGCCCAAAACAAGAGCACCATCGCAGCAAGGTTACGATGACAACACACTCGGGGTTTAAAACATACACCACCACTGAGAGGCTACTGAGAAAAACCGAGCTTGCAAAATAACTGTCAACTGTTACTGCGTTGAAACAAAGGCAGCTTTGTTTTTCCCGCTCCCCATGTATACACTTCCCACAGTGTCATTTTGACTGATGGCAAGACTAAGGCTGGACTTCAGGGAACCTCACTATACTGAAGATCAAAGCCTTAGAGACCTACATGTCCTTAGAGACCAACATGTCAATCACTATTACTAAAATCTTACTCCTCCAACAGAATAGCCTCTGTTTCTATGACAACAAACATCTTTGGCGGAGAGCAAAGTCCCAGTCTGAAGCAGGGAGGCAGAACAGAGAGTGTAGTCCACACCGAAGTCAATAAATAACCGGAGACGCGAGTCGGAGGTGTTAATAGAAATGTCTCTGAGTGACAGCAATGCCCTGGGGTTGCAATCAGCTGGTGAATAATTGATGAAGGTAATGAAACCTGCAGAGGGGCGCGCCGGCCCCCCAGCCGGGACGGGTGGATGGGTCTGCCACCGTGTGAGTAATGGCCGGTCATGGCGCCCCTGGCTGACCGCGGCTAATTAACCGGTGGGACGGAGCTGACATTTCCACTGAAGGGATGTGCTGAGCTGGCAGCCCGCCCTGGCCAGACCAGGTGTCACAAACCTCCCCTGGATCCCCCCCTCCTGGGCGCCTGCGGGGCTGGACCTGGGGGTCCGGGGGCCGGGGGGAAGAAGTCATGAATACGGAGTGACCTCCTGATGGGGTGGCACAGATTGGCTCCGGTGGGTCCTAATGGTGACACGGCGGGAGCCCCAGACCCCGCGGACTGAGGGGTGGCCTTCAGTGGCAGCCATGGAGGAAAGCTGAGAGCTTAACGAACCCTGCGGTACACAGTGATGGAAATTGGGGAATGGGGGGGGGGGGGGTCGCACTGCATTGCTGCCTCCTGTACCCATGAACATCACCTGCCACCACCAGCCAACATACAGATAAATACTGCTGGATTCCCCCAACGTCAAATAAATATGCCCCAACACTACAATAAAACACAACAACATCAGCATCCAGTGCCACCTTAAAATAACAAACAAAAGAAAGCTCTACAAATGTCATGTTTCTTTTCTAAAACAAACTTCTAAAAATGGAATCCCAAAAAAGTATATGCACTCATCACTCAAATCTCCAAAAAATTTCAAATTTGTATCTCAAAATGATATCTGAAGACATAACATGCGGCAGACCAATCCTGACATAACCACAGTTGTGAATTTCGGAGAAAGCAAGCAGAGGAACTCAACTGGTAAAGCGTCCTGAATGAGGGAGCTCCATCGGTGATGCTCCAAAACATGCTGCAGGATCTCCTCCTCCTCCAGCCTCCTCTGCCACGATACACGCGACATCTTCCCAAAATTACTCCGATCACCGATCACGTTGCCATGCTACGCGCGCCTGTTACAGTCTGAGACACCTGCCGCGACCTTCGCTGGGACCGGCGCCCGATTAGCATTGTCCAGGTGACATCATCCTTGCTCCGGTATTGCAACACCTTGAACAGCTTTCCTTGGTCGCGGTTAATATCGCGCCGCTTAACTGGCTGGAGCCTCGCGCTGTGCAGAATCTAACTGGAGTCACTGGTGGGATCATTTAAACAGCCGCCCACCTGCCCCCCTCCCCCCGCCCCCCAAAACGAAACAGACAACGAAAGCACTCGCCACCCCTCTTCCCTCCCCACGCCCCTCCTCCAGGTTGACTGAAAGACTCATCCGTCACTAACAGAGAGTGCTGGGGCGTGAAATTAAAATCAGGATCCCACCCCCCCCCCCCCCCCTCCTCTCCCTTTCCCTCCCTCCCTCCCTCCCCTCCTGACTCCAGGGATGGGGATGAGGCCAATGGGAGCAATAACGAGGGCTCGGAGGCCCTGGGCGCTGTAATTGAGCTAATACAGACACGCAGAGACTGGGGCTCCTGACTAATAGATATGTGACAGGTCTGAGAGGATCTGTCCCGTGTTGACTCGTGTGTGGAGACGTGTTCATTAGGAATGCTGCTTCCGCCTATGACATCACAGCTTGCTGACACACTGGAGTGATGGAATGGGGACCGCCTGGTCATCCACTGCAGGAATGCAGGAAAAGCCAGACATGTGGCTATGGGTTTATGATTTCAAACGACTCTCTAAAATGTGCAGATTTTACACGGAAAAATCGTGGACAGTTCAGAAAGAGTCAACATCTTAGCTAACCACTGGGTTCAAGAAGCAGAATTGGCAGGAATGTTTTAAATTGACCTAAATCAATACTGACAACAGAAGCAGCATTCTCCCTGTAAGTTGGTATCATCGCTCTTGCAATCATCGCTGTCAGAACACAGTTGATGAGAACATGTGTGACTCACTGTGGTCAATAAAGATCCAACAACGCTTTTCAAAAAAGGAGATATCTTAACCCCGGTGACCAGGTCAACTTCCCACATAAAAGATCCAACTGACACTTTTCAAAACACTACATATCTTAACCCCAGTGACTCAAATTCCCACATAAAACAGGCTTTATAAATCTACCTATCTAATCAGCCCGACATTTGTTAGACTACAAAATACCTGCCCATGTAAATTCCAAAGATTCAAAGAAAATCTGAGTTGACAGTGACTGATCTGACCTACCTGGTTAAATAAAGAACGAAAAAAATAAAGGGACAAAAATGTCGTGCATTAGCACTATTGTGCTGTCCCTGTAAATAGAGGGTGTGTTACATAAGTGTTATGTCCGTCCCTGAGTACTTACATCCTGCAGAAGCTTCTCCAGGTTCTCCTGCAGCTCGTAGAAGTAGCGCGAGGTGATGAGGCCCTCGCGGGATTTGTCCAGGCAGTCCCTGGACAGCTCGATCACCTGGTGGTGGATGAAGCTCAGGACCCCGTCGGCCAGGGGCATCACTTTCTCTGGCGTGGAGGACAACAGGAAGTCCGCCAGGCGCTCCTCCATCTGAGCCGTGGCCTATAAACAGAAAGAGTGTGTAAGAAGGGCATAACTGGTGGTAACACACACCTCTGGTCACATGAGTACAATAACGGTGGACTTAGGTGTGGGTCAACATCAGTGACATCAGCTACAATGCTGTCTTGGCTATTGCCAGTCGGAATTTTGCGAATTTTCCCCTCCTGTTCCACATTTTAAAAAACTCTGTTATTGTAATTCAGATTTCTACGAAAACTGTAGTAATACTGTAAAAGTAGCGAATGACTTGTGGTCATGGAGAGGTTTTAACACTGCTGTTGGGACTCACCTTGGGGAAGCGCTCTTTGTAAACATGGTTCATCATGACGATCTCATGGTCGAAGGAGATGGGCGACCGGCCGGGGCTGCAACACAACAACACAACAACGATCAGGCTGGCTGTTCAACAGGGGGGAGGATACGGTCCAGCGCAGCCCAATTTCACTGCGGCCCCTTCGCCCAGCGCTGCGGCCGCTGACAGATCTCATCTCGAGGACCCGGGGAGAGCTGACCATGCGTGGAGAGGGGTCACTCCCAAAAGCGCGGGGGCGGCATTCGTCAGTGTTAGTAAGGAAGGCAGTTCATGATTCAGTCACACGCACGCCATCTGCTCTCAGAAACCTGGGGACTTTCCTATAGGGGCCTGGGTGATGCGGGAGCACTTTGTCATTTGTTCATATCTGATGCGGAGCTTCAGACGAAGCGGGAAAAGGTCAGCTCCTTACAGGCCTTTGGTCAAGCCTGCCTCCGTCAGCGGTCTGGCTGCATGGGCTTCAGTGGCTGAACTTCACCTGAGCTGTACGTCAAACGTCGTCTCCAGAGCACAGCGAGCCAGGACAACAGCCTTCTGATGGAGTCGAGGGCTGACCTGCAGGCTCTCATTTGCAGAACACAGACGCCGATGTGAGGCATGGAACGAGTAACGAGATGGTGGTGCAACCAGTGTGGGGACCCTGGGTGGAGATTTAGGGAGGGACAGGTGGGGGGTGGGGCTCGATGGCATCATCACTGGAGAGACAGATGTGGCTGTCTGAGTCAGACGGGCTGTGGCGCACACGTGACTGCTGCATGAGGTAATGCATTAGGTCATACCACAACAGCTCGCAAAGACAATTACCCTCCTAATTGACCAGGGGGAGACAGAACGTGACGCATTAAATCAACTTCACGGCCACCGTCACTCATTACAAACACACACACACACACACACACACACACACACACACGGACACACACACGGACACACACGGACACACACACGGACACACACACGGACACACACACGGACACACGCACACTGACTCGCACACACACACGCAGACACACCACACACACGCATGCACGGACACATACACACACACACACACACACACACACACACACACACACACACACACACACGCACACACACACATTGTGCTCACTCTACACATGCCAATCACTGACAGGGTGGGCTGCCAGCAGGGAGACAGTAACAGCCTTCAAAATTGTTCCTTTATGTATTCTGAAAAATCCCTTTAATACGAATAAAAAATTGTAATCAAACGAATGCCACTTTCAGAAAAGGTCAAAAGTGACACAGATTGATTCATTGCCTGGAGCTGCTTCAAAAGATGTCAAATTACAAAAAGATTGATTGCGCCTTCACCTATTAAACTGTTTATGAAATGAACAGAGAGAGATCCAGGCAAGGATTTTGTAGACTGATAAGGCGAGAAATTTCGACAAAGTCTGGAAATTGAATTCGTTTTTGTAGGAAGAGAAAACTCTAATAAAAGTGTCTGAGGCTTTATCCAGGGATTTTGAGTACCCTTAACCTGCAGGTGAGTGGAGGATGGTGTGTATAACAGCAAAGAGATGTTCATTGTCCAACAGAGACCAGTAAAATAAATTCTTTTTTCAGGGTAACACACTGATAAACCATGCCCTTAGCCACTGCAGTAATGTGTGTGTGTGTGTGGCATGTATTGTATATGTTGGTATGTGTATGTGAACAGCGTATGGATGTGTGCAGAGCACCTTTGTCACAGAAAGTGAATGTGTACAACATGTACATGAGAGCTTGTGTGTATGTTGGCACATTTGTGTGCAGTTATTTTTGTGTGTGTGCGTTTGTGCGTATCTGTGAGTCTGAACCTCTCCCTGCTGAGTGACTTTCTCTTCTGTAATGTTCTGAAATTTCCATCCCATTATCAAATATTCATTCAGCAAACAGTACATTTCACACACTGAGTCTCAAAGTCAAACCACGGCCTTTTCGCCGAATGGATTCACCACAGCACGGATGACTTTAAGAGCACAAGGTCTTCCCATGTCTTTTGGGGACCGTAAAATGTCAAAGCAGCCGGTAAAATGTTAACTTCATGTCGTCTTGGGTAAACAGTTTACATGCGTGAGGCTGGCAGCCAGTTAAGAGGATAAATGAAGTGAGTCTGAGAGTCCCTTTCATTAGCTGCCCTGTAAATAACGGAGTGGCCCTGCACACACTGCAACAGCTCCTGCTGCACCGCGGCGGGCCAGACAGGCGGCTGGGGAAATTACCGGCCTAACTGAGTGTGACAGAGGAGTCGGCCGGGCGCGGGGGTGTCGTAAACACACCCCATCTCGGTGCCCCCTGCACTATCAGAACTGCAATTACATGGATAATTGATTCGCTGAGCAGCCCCCCACACTGGCTGATGTGCTGGGGACTGACCATCACCACCGGGGTGGGGGTGGACCGACTCGGGGAGCAGGACGGGCGGATCGGCGCCCTCTGGAGGATGGGAGGTCACCTGCAGGTTGCTGTCCTCCACCTCGTTGTTTTCAGTACACGCCCGTCTGACTACCTCCGCCATGGACACACGGAAAAGCTATCCCTACAGCTTAGCTGCTGCCCCTGACAAACACCTGGCCTCTGTATATATGCACACATGGCATACCATAAGGCCCTCAGTAACTGACAACGGTCTGCACTGGTCTGTTCTGTAACCAGAAGAGTGGCATGTGCCAATAGGAGCCATATGGACAGCAACGAGTGACATATTTCACAGGTTGGAGGTCAAAACCATTGCGGCCAGAGCAGAAAGCAGGCCCCACACTCTCATAAGCAGAAGGGCAGATCTGTGTACCCTCATCTCCAGAGAGGCCCATAGAACAGCAATGAAATTAGCATCTGATCACTTTATTTCGTGCTTCTAATTAGCATGCCCCCCTACCTCTTCCAGCTCTCCTTCCATGAAAGGAGATGCATAATTTCAACCCTGCGATGGTGAATAATCTGCAGAGCTCTGTAAGAAGTGGTAATGACTTCACTCCTCTCTCATATAATATTTATAGATCTAATTCCGAGGCCTGAGACACCAAACTGCCCTCCTGCCGTCTCCATCCGATTGTGAGCGGAGAAAAGCCGGCATCCTTCTTCCAGTTATCTTAATCTGTTACTCTCCCCCCCAACCCCCCTCCCCCGAGGGCAACAGCACCACCCCGGCCCCTCTTCTGCTGGGAAAATAGTGCAGCTAAAAGAAATAGGATGAAGAGAAGGTTCTAGGAGACTCAGTGTGTTTCAAAGTCCCTGGCTAGGACGCTCCAGGTGACTGTATGTACTGCTAGGACAAAGCAGAGATTCGGAGCGGACTATTTTCAGTTAGAGACTCAGAGCTTATACGAAGAGTGTGAAGAGTTTTGCTCGAGTGTTTATAAAAAATCCCAGACACCGCATGAGGACCAGAGTGGGAATGTGAGTGGTCTCTAGCCCCCACTCAAATCAGAAGCATCAAATTATGAGCTCAAAACATAAAAGTGAAAATATCAAAAAAAGCAGAGCCACAGGCAGAGACACTCAGTCAGTCAAACCCTTCAGCCCGACATCAGCGGGATGGATGTGACCTTTCAATCCCTGTCAGGACGGAGGGTGGAGACGTCGCTCCAGTCAGGGGTACATGAAGAGGCACTGAAATGTGTCTGTGTTTGGTCTTTGGTGGGAGTGATGGGTGATGGACACAGTGGGAAGGGGAGGGGAGGTCATCCTGACTCCAGACATTCAGTCTCATACAGCAGGTCCGATAACTTAGGCAACATTTCAGGACTAGGCTTCCTGCAATCTGATTGGTGCCAGCAGATTTCTGATGGTGGATTTGGTTGGCTGGTTGATTGTTTCATGTTCCCTAACTCATTCATGATATTTAACACAAACAGAAACAGGGGCGCTGGTTTGTCAGCGAAGCTGGGCGGAGTCACACTCGATCAGAGAGCGGCGATGAGATAAGAGGGGGCGGAGACTCACCTGAGGCTGCGGGAGCGGGGGCGCATGGCGGGCGAGCGGCGGCCCTCCTCGTCCGTGATGCTCTCCGAGCTGAAGTGCTTGGTGAGGAAGTGCAGCTCGTCGGCCGTGGGCTGGAACGGCAGCTGGTGCAGCTTCTCCTGGGATGAACATGATGACTGTGAGAAGCAGAGAGGGAGGGATTACAAGGGTAGAAGGCGGCGGAGTACGGGGGCGGGGCTGGGCGGGGTCAGGGGGCAGGTGCGTGTGATAGTAACCCTTGTATAGAGAGACTGTGGTCTAGAACTTGGACAGTTCGTCTAAACCCCATACCCTCCATGGTAAGGAGCTTCCTACACTTTGATTATGGCAGAAACCATAGTGCAGAAGAAGAGCTTTCACTCTCTTCCAAAGCCAGCCAGTTTCCACTAGTTGCTGACCACCTAAATCAGGTATGTAACCTACGTATCTTATGTCATTAAAATGACTGAAGCTCTTGGAAGATTCCAACAGCACTGAAACAGTCATCTACAGAATCACGTGAGGCCTTTACTGTCTCACATGCTAAAAAATGTACACAGTGCATAAAGTAGCATTTCAGAGAAACATGTCTCCTGTTTCTCAAAATATGATAAATGTGTAATCCCCTGATTCTTAAAATGCATTAACTGCTTAATCCAGTCTGTTAGAGTCATCAACTTTGTGAGAGGAACTAAAAAAAATCTACAAAGAAGATTATCTTTGATTTCCTCCGAGATTCAGAACACCTGCTAACTGATGTTTATGTGAAAATTCCCTGTTGTGGGTGGGCTGATCGTTACAGCTTTAGTGGAAAAATACATGGGCTTCATTCCACTAATCTAGAGAACATAGAACTACAATCCGTCCTCATTCATTCCGTGTTTGTGACATTAGCATAGCGGTAACTAGGGCATTGGGCCAGTGTGTGGGTCCTCAGCTAGACTACAATCAGTCATTGTGTAAGTCAGCAGTTTTTCCTATACTAAATACATGGGAGTGTGACGACTAGGGCGATCAGAGTACTGGCTTCGAACAGTACAGTGCGGGCTTTGATGAGAGTAATCTGAGAATAATGATGGGTAAGGCTACTCTTGTTCCAGTGGTGAGACAGGTGGCTGGAGATGAGAGTTAAGAGCTCACCGAAACTGTGGAACTGGGCGTGTTGGTGCCGTAGCCGGAGGAGGGCAGGGAGGCCAAAGACCAGCGACGGCCATCTGTCCTGTGAGTCCGAAAGAGAGCAAGAGAGAGAGGAACAGAGGAAGAGGGGGACAGAGACAGAAACAGAGAAAGAGAGGGATAGAGGGAGTGAGAGACGTCAAACAGCCACAGCCTGAGAGATGAGGCACACAGAACTAGCAGAGCAATGGCATCACACTGAACAGGAGAATACAGTGAGGGCAGAGTGAAATGGCACATCGCTAGCAGAGAAGCAAGACTTCTTTGCTTCCACACACCCAGAAAGCACACGCCATATGCAAGTTTTCTTAAATCCTCACATGAAAAAGTAAACACATGAATAAGATCAAAGTCTTTGGCTGCATGGTCACTCCAGAGACAGGGAGTCGCTGGAAGCTAAACGCAACTAAAATTTTTCAAAAAGACGTCCTCTTCTGTAGATATAACCTCTTTCAATCTGGGCTGCATGCTGCAAACTTCAAAACCCTGACTAACAAACTCAACCAGACACTGGCCATAGAGGGGTGGACACACACACACGCACAAACACAAACACAAACACACACACACACACACAGTGTACAGCACACAGACACATGCGATTGCCACAGCAGATGAAGGAGGAACCGGATAATGACACAAAGTCCAGGTACTCCTGAAGAAGGAACCAAACGAGATGAGAGGGCGGAGGACACATGCGGCGAGGGTGCTGTCTGTCCATCACGGAGAGTCAAGGCGCTATATCGATAGCACAAGCAGGAAAGGTGCCCCAAATTAAAACATTCCCAAAGAAAGATTACTGAACAAATGAGCAGAAATCCGTAGATTGAAACGGAATCTGGAATGAGTAATGAATGTAACTTCTAAGGAAAGGAGCAGACTTCTTTAATTTTCCATACTCCTGGAGGATCTACCAATGCATTTGGAAACAAAGGTGTACCACAATTTGCTTTATCCTATAGGAAAATGAACCATGGGCCAATGAGAGTACTGCAAGATTTCAGCAGCTGTAATCTTCCCTCCTGTATTTTAATCAAATTAGTTACTGGGACCGTGATATTTAAGCAGAATCAAAGAGGCGTTGTGAATTTTTCAGAAGCTGCGCAGAGTGGGTTCTGAACCCCCTGAGGCCACGGCTGTGGTAACGGGGCGCAGCGGCAGTGACTAACCTCCTGAATATTAAAACTGTTATCCCTGTTAAATAAGTAATCCGCCCCCCTCCCTCTGACACAAATTCCGCTATGCTGCTCAAAGACGGCCCCGCACGTGTCAGCTTAATGCGCTACTGCGTTTCAATTACGCGCTCCGAGGCAACATCTGATAAAAAGACAAATATGACCGGTGGTAAACAGATGCTGTAAAAAAATGTATATTTCCGGATGGTCAGCCATGCAGGGAGGGGAGAAGAGGAAGTGAGGTCGTGAGGAAAGGATGGGGTGGGAGGGGTTACCTGTCAGCCCTGTGTCCGTGACTGTGTGGGAGAGAGGACAGTGTTAGCACACGTACCCACTCAGCGACCTCAACTATCCCATTTAAACATTACCTCCCTTTACTTCTCTCTCTCTCTCTCTTTCTCTCTCTCAGCTACACACACACATGCACACACATGCACGCACACACACACACAGATGCATGCATGCATATACACACTGTCACATTCATTTAGTCCGTAACAAGCACGGCGGAACCATTTCATTTCTACACTGACAGAAGCGATTAGCATCATTGTCACTGAAGAGCAAGTACACTTCCAACCATCAGGTGGCGCCAGTGCTCCAAAGAACAGGGAGGCTCTCTGTCAGCCTTCATATTTCTAATTTCATTCTGGTCAGAAATAAGGTGCTTTAAAATCCCACACAAAAACCACAATACTTATATCCCTTTCCCATCCATCTGAAATTCTAAAACTTGCAAATCCTTTTAATCTTCATTGGTTTTAATTACCAGTTCACCCTCCATCAACCACAATTAGTATTCATTATTCACAGGCACACAGAGATAAGAAGCTTTCTGATAAGATTGTAGCAAATAAATCCCCTGTAGATTATTAGCTAAGAGTTCCAATTATATTTTTTGAGAGAACTAGATCAGTGTTTTCTAGTATATTGGATGGGAAATTTCACATGCCCAAGGTAAAAGTGGAAGATAGAGACCAGATTCTCTATTCAAGACCTCTTCCCTTTTCTTGGAGAAAGACATTCAGAGCACGGGCATGTCATGTGACCACAACAGCTCAGGTACATGACCCTTTCTTACCTGCGTGCTGGGACGAATGAGAAGTGGGCCGCAGTGTTGGGGGAGAAGTTTCGGGGGCTGTCCAGAGGGCTGCTCCCTGTGGAAGGAGGGAATACAGTCATTAACACCAGCTGAAGTGAACGAGCTGAGGAGAGGAAGTCCACAGTGAGCTCTGGTTCAGAGCGCTACAGAGCATGAGGAAATTAAGATGTGATTGATTTCCCCCACCTCTGTGCCAGCCTTCCCCTCCGTTCATTTACGTTTGCTTGGGACGAACTGCTCCAACGCTCTCTACTTTCCTGCTTCAGTTAAGCTCACATATGCAGCTGCTTTTGGTAACATTGCAAAAACGAAAGAGCAAAAGGTACAGTAGCAAATGAAACAGAAACGGCCGGTAAGCTAACCGCACCGGGCAAATCCAGCTTGTTAATTACCCAAGTCAAGATCTAGGTCCCTGTTCAGGGACAGCGTAAATACCCAGAGTGACCGTATGCCAAAGGGTAAGACTTGAGAATGGCACTGCGGCAGAGGAGGCTTTGACATTCAGACCCGCAGACAGAGACCGGCTCCGCAAATATGCACCGTCTCATCTTTTAACATGGGCCCGTCCAATTACAGCTCCGCACAGACAGCCGCCTCTCAAGTCTCCGCCTCGCAGGATGGCGACTTCTCTGATTCCAACCTAATAAGCATACTGAGGGTGGATGATACCGGAATGAGAATTCTGCGTAAGGAGCTAAAAAAAAAAAAAAAACAAAAAGGCAAATCACCATTGTGCCTTTGGGTGTAGAAATGGCGAGGCTTTTTATTTTAATGACTCCCAGCTGAGATCCAAGGATCGCTGTTGTTTGCCAAGATCGGTTATCAAAAGCAAACTCCTGCAGTATGTGTTTTTCTCAAAGGTGGCAAGCTAGCTGGAATATTTTCCTCATGTATAACAATTTAGCAACACTAATTTGACAGGCAGGTAACGAAACAATATTTTGTTACCCTTTGCTTTGTGTTAATATAATTTGGTGCCGATATAATTTTTCACAGGCAGCCAGCTTGCTAGCTATCAAGATTATGATGAAGTGGAGAAAATGATGAGCCTGCCAGCTACTGAATGACAGCTAAAATCAATTCCACCAGCAGGGTGTTCTACATCCTAACCATTACACTCTGAAAACCGCTCTCACAAATTTATTGCTGGGGACTTCAAAATCATAATAGAAGACAAAGTTATATATTTTTTTGACAGACTGGTTTCGTAATTTTTTTTAACAAAGCATATACTTCATGTAAATTGCAACAACTCAGAGAGATGTCATGCAAAAGAATGCATGAATTTCTGAGAAATCTGTCTCATACCCATGCTGCAGACAAAAACATATTCTTATCTAACACAACAATCCCTGCTTTTTAAATTTTAATCTTTGTCTGTGTCACATAAAATACTTTCTGTTTGGGATTACTGTACACAAGAGTGCTCTCAAAACAAAAACACCACACTAGGGAATGAAGATGAAATACCATTTTCATCAAAGTCTTTTATTTTGTACAGAGTACATTGCTTAATGTGGAAAAAAGCTCAAATGAAAATAAAGTAAATCTGGGAACTTGAGCTCATTAGTAAAAAGCTCCAGTGTTAGTGTGTGAGAGTATGTGTGTGTGTGTGTGTATGTACATGTTATACACAGGCTTAGCCTGCTCCTAAATGCTCCATATAGGAACATGTAATGGATACAGGACCCTGTGGTGTGTGCATGGGCGGGCCCAGCAGCCAGGCCTCCGTGTGCTCTAAGGGGATCCTGAGCCGGCGGAGGTGACGACAGACACTGCTCAGCTACAGCAGTGGGACTACACGGCAGCCTGACCCGTGTTTAATTACACTTTAAAGAAGAACTGCAAAACAGAGGCCCTGTCTGGAAACGGTCTGCCTGCCCACAAAGATGCATGAGCCTGGCGAGGGTGGCGTGTGGCCACTGTTCCATCGTGAACCACACCACAGAGGGGGCCCCGTACGGGGGGTGTAATTAATCACCCCAATCAATCGGGAGGGATGCTGGAGCGCAAAAACTCCGGCTGTGTGGGGAAACACGGCAGGCCTGGGTTAGACATCTCCATATTAATTATGCACTCTCCCCAAGGCTTGCACAGAGCCTTAAATATTAATAAGTGCATAATTCCCTGTCAGAAAGTAAACGCTCCCTCTGCCCGAGTACAACTGTGCGCAGCTGGATCGGGACTCTGCACGCGAGGAGAGAGACCGAATCTGTCAGAAAAACTACATTTAAATGAGGCCCGGGCCTCTGAAGGACTATTAAAAAGCACCAGAACCGCGCTCACACTAGGCAATCGCATGCCGCACGGATCTGGGGAAGGGAGTTATTTTTCATTGAATGGACAAACATTATTCAAATGGGGGATTACTGAAAGCTCAGAGGTGAGACAGTAGCTGAGGGATTAATGGAGCGGATCCGTCTCTCATTACCAGGAGCCACTGGTAAAATACAAGCGCAGGGCGTGCGAGTGTGTGTGCGGGCCAGTGAAGGGGGAGACGGACCGATCAGGAGTGCAGACACGGCTCAGATGGGGATTCATTAATGGCTGTAAAAGCCATCGGCCTCTAGGGGGCGCCAGTGACAACGCGAGTGCTCTGCATGTCGACGATCCACGATGGTCTGATAGAACAACATCCCTCCAATGAATCAGGGAAGTATCTGTACTGCAGGTGTTTTGAGTAATGTTCTGCAGGCTTTCTTGCACATGCTGCTATGCCAAATGGTATGGGTTTTGCTGGGTAGGGGGTTGTGCCGAAACTGCCGTTTGCTAGACAGATCTGAGTGGGAGGTGAGGATTCATGGTCTCTGTAGTCTTTCTGTATGAAGACTACAAGCAGATGAAAGGGTCTGACCCAGATATACCAGGTAGCAGGAGTGGGACACATGCAGTGAAAACACGTGCACAAAATGCAAAAGAGTGCAAATTCCTCCATTCACACCATTTGAGCGTTTGGGGAGAAGGCGTAGGAGAGTTAACATGCAACGCACAGGCCAAACCTGCGCACATATTGATGCGACTGAGAGATCAAACAAAAGGGGCCGACAGTGACCCCCCCGTCCCCCGCCCCCGCGTGTGGACACAGACAGCTACAGTCCGCGCTGACCTTCTCTTTCCATGCGGGCTCCTGGCCCTGTCACACTGCGGGCAGGTGGACCTGCCGCCCCAGCGACCGCCCTCAGCCCAGCTGTCCCCCTCTTCCAATCAGCAGCCAGAGCATCGGCTCAGCAAATACCAGCCTGACCTTTCTGCTCGCGCTCTGCGTGTCAGCCACCGGAGAGGGGGAATTTGCACAGCTCTGCATTTAATTGAGCCTCTTTTTTTGAACAGGAATTAAGCATTTCAGGATTAAACTCTTCTTCACCCTTTCATCACTTCCTCAATTTATACAAGATATAAAAAAATGTGGTATGGGTAAATGAGGAGGGTAGGATGGGATTTTCTGTAGCTGGAGGGAGGAAATGTGAGTGGGGAATGAGACACGGTGTTGATCACAAAGCTGTGGGGGAGATGTGTAAAAACCTCATCAAACCTACTCTGCATCTGAGCTGCTCTCTTACTGTTTTGTGCTCACACTCCATTAGACCAAATTTCAGTGAACTTTGAGTGGTGAAATATGAAAATCCCATCGTTTATTTCTTTGAATATGGGAGAGGGCAGTCAACCGGTTAATTAGAGCAATGTCTAATCATAATGTAGCTGCCTACATATTTTTGTACTCGTACGTGCTCATTCAGAAAGGGCAGTTTATTTCCAAAAGGAATCATAATACTTGTTTGGATATCTTGAGTTGCATTTTCTAACATGTAAGCTAAGCTAGTTATAGCATTTGTGTTTTTGTGGGTCAAGCATACAAAGAGTCAGCAAACAGTGAGCTACTCACAGCTTCGTCCCCCCCCACTTTAAGAACGCTTCATACGCCCCTGGACCAAATCGCCAGTGAGCGGCATGCACTATTGAAGGCCTAAGGTCCGCAGGTAATAAACAGTGCGAAGGTAATAAACAGTGGGGTCCCCTGGCTGAGGTCATTACTGCCGCAGAGATCACGCTTACCTCAGCGAGGCAGGTTAGAGTGTGGGGACTGTGCTGGTCTGGCAGCGGCTGTGCTTTATTGGTGGTTTGCTGGAGATGGAGGAGCGCGGGCTGTAAATTGCGGCTGTGGGGGCAGTGTGGTTTGAGCTCATCAGAGGGGCATTAGCATTCACAGAGGCGTGCACAGCAGCCATTAATAACGGCCTCCCCTCGCAGCCCGCACAGCGGTGGGCAAGGGAAGCAGAGCGGGGCGGCCCGTCCATTCATCTACTCAGGTTCTCCTGTTCCAGAAAACATGACGACGCGTAATGAACTGCGCATTTCCCTCAGCCAGCCTCCCAACAGAAAGGCAGCAGTGACGTTTGAGACTCTGTGGTACGTGTGGCCCTGGGAACTAATGGGTAGGGACCCCAAGGTGGCAAGATTCCGGACGAGCCCCCTCTGCTCATAATGGAACCAGAGGGGCTCTTCCGCCCAGCAAGAGACAGAGCAGATGAGACCAAAAAACAAAACCAGACGGGACCAGATTGGAGGAGATTGTCTTGCTTGTCTGTTCACTCACAATTCCCTGGCAGGGAACATGGATTCATCATGGTCAGGTTGTTTCGGTTTTATTCCCCATAATGGAAAAAAACACACAATAATAAGATGGGTGTTAACTACTGTTAAGTTCCAGCTCTGACACGCTGCTAGCACACCACACCTGCGCTATCAGGTTTTCTTCTCCCTGTGACAGGCACCTCTTGGCATTCTGGTCACTGCTTAAATACATTAGTGGCCCCACACGGCTCCTTGGACAGCAGCACGCCGCAAAACAAATCCGATTTCCCAGCTGGAGCAGTGAGGAGGGGCTACAGGCCGGACCGATCGATAGAACGCTGAGGAGGGGCGGCAGGCCGGACCGATCGATGGGGAGATACGATTCGCTGCAGATGACTAACTGGCTGCTGGGCCCATAATACAGCAGATACTCCGGCCTCATCTGTGCTCTACACAAATCCAGCTCCAGTCCTCACACGCACGCACCCACCCCCACGCTGGAGCTGGGGCACAGTCACAAGGCGGCTCTGTCTTTTTAAGGCCAGGCTCAGGAGCCCTTTTGAGTGGCCGCAGGAGAACAGAACATTATTCACTTCAGGTGCCGACAGGGAAAGGGGAAACAGAAGGCCAGGACAGGAAGGGCACTTCTGTTAGGCGAGCAGACCCATCATGGTGAAGAGGAAGGAGATAATTGGCAGCTGGTATTAAACAACAGGATTTGTTTCTCGTTCCGTCATATAACCCCCTGCCACATCCCCCTATTACAGCGATCTTCTCCAGACCCACGACTTCAGTCAGGCCCCGTAGGGTGGAGGTGGGGGGCTGGACGGACATAGCTGGGACTAATCCGTCATTATTGCCAAGCGTGGCCTCCTGATCACCAGGAATGCGGTGCACAAGCAGGACAGGAGCAGACCGAAATAGCCAGTCTGTCTGACGACAACAGTTGCGTGCTCTCTTGCAGCAGAGACTGCAGGCCCTGCCGGATAAGCGTCCAACGAGATTAGGACACTGCCATAATGACATGGGTGTTTGGGAGCCATTACCTGGTACCAGGGTGCCCTGAGGTCTTTTCTATATATCTGGGTGGGAGTGTGAGTTTTGTTTGGGAGCGCATGGGCACCCAAATGTTCAAAATATTGATGCAGCTCATAGATTCTCCTTTTGTCTCTGGCTGTCAGAAGTGGAACGTTCCCAATCACAGGTGAAAGCCCCACACCTACGATTATGAAAATATGCGCAGTATAATTTCCGTCAGCGTCTGTGTCGCAGCGATGCGTTTTACAAACATAATCTTTCAGTTTGGTTTGAGTAAGTGCTGCCTGTTAAAAAGCAGTCATCTGTGCATTTCAATTACAGAATGAGGAACTGTAATACCGCCTGCTTCAGTCTACGCATCTTCACTTTCCGTGCACTGTCCCTGCCATCAGCTCCCTTTGTTTGACAGGGGGGTGTTGCCCACATTTTTAGCTTGGCCAGCACTATGAGAAATGAGAGTAAAAGAGGTGCAGGGTAGGGGTGGGGTGTCAGAACTGTGACTGAATGCAAGCAAACGGTTTTAAAACTGAAAGTAGTACGATGATTGCACAGTAAATGTTGTGTCTTCACTGTTAACAAGATAATTTGGCCTGCAGTTACCAGTGAACCCAGATTTCATAATCGTGACAGCTGCTACAGCTCACGGACTGTGTATGTATCTCCCCGCTGCTGAATGGCAAGCCACACGCAGACGGGTGGCGGCTTCGCGGGAACATCGCGTCTCCGTCCTGCCGGAGAGGCACTTGAGCCCTGACAGGGGCTGACAGACTCTCAGAGGATGGCGGGGCTCTGCTGTAACGAGCCACGCAGTCTCGGGCCGTAAAAAGGAAGAGCGCTGCCGATGGGGGACACGGCGTTCTGCGAGCGCCGCGGCGGGAGTGGCTGCTCTGTTTGCTCAGCCTGTCAGCACTTTCATGTCAGGCTTTGATGTCACTCCACCAAAAAAGCAGGCAATGATGGCCTTTCAGCGGCCCGCCACTTAAAAGAGGAATTGATTCAGACTGAATCTGTGCTCTGGCTCGCTGCGTGAGAGCAGCATTGCTCTCAGGAGCTGCGTATGAGGGGGAGTGATTAGTACAATCTGTTTTATCAGTATGTAAGCTCAGAAAACCCTGACATTTCCTAATTGGCAATCTTTCGGTTTGTCTCTCTCCGCACCCCTTGTCTGACTCATTCCTCAGCAGATTTTAAAGTTGGCGTGGTTGCCAATGGGTCCATAACTCAGAGCAGCGGAGGAAGAAAGGCGCACCTCTATGGGATACGGTCAATGAAAGGCCCCATGATGCGAAAAAGACGAGACGCGAGCAACCGAAACGATCTGCGCCGCTTCGTTCTTTTTGTGTTGGTGCAGACAAAAGGAAGGGATGGGGAGGGTGAGGAGGGGAGTCGGCTCTCACTGCGGGTGGGGGGGGGGGTGGGGGTGTCGTGTGGTGCTGCAAGCTGTCAGATGTGTTGGGAAACCTGTCAGATTTTATTACTGGCTGCTTCAGGCCTGTGGAGAGTGGGGATGCAGACACCTCAGCGGGTGCAGGGTCATCACCGCTCCCTGCCCCCTCCAGTCTCCCCACTCCACTGAGCAACACTGAACATAACAACAAAACCAACCACAAAAACACTACTACTACTACTACTACTAATACATCTATTTCATTTTGCAATCAAAGTACCATAATATAGTAAAATAGGAACTGCCTCTCCACTCAGTAACAGGAAGCCCCTGAAGCACATGACCAACACCCCTCACATGTTCTCCTCTTTGCTCACTCCAATAAAGGAACCCCGCTCCATTCTCACGCCTGGTCCCTCACCACCATGTTCTGCTCCCTCACTGACCGCTGCCAGTACTGTCACCACACACAAGCATGCACATTCAGCCGGCTCCCACATCTGCTGCCCTCCCTGGGCTGAGCGCTGTCTCATTGCTCCACAACCTCGACCCACAATAACTCCTCTGAGCGGATAAATGACCTGGGTGGTGGGCCGATTCCTCGCTAATATAATCTCGAGTTCCAGACACATCATTTAGGTAATTTAGTCATTTCATGGGTGTGATATCAAGAGCACTAGACTTAGAACCACAGATTCCCAGCTCCAAACCACACGTGAATCACTGCAGTAGTAGCCTTGAGCCAGAGATGCCTCAACGGCTTCAGTGAAATTACAGCCCTTTACATTCAGTATGCGCACTGCATAAACGAACATGTGAAAAATAGTAAGGCTGTGGTTCTGGTATCAACTACTCAATAAAAAACCACGGTCATAACTGATGACAGGTAATATGAAAAGATTAAAGTAATGTTGTACAAAAAAGCTGAAATACCATATGCAGTACTTGGTTTGGAAAGTTTTGGGCTGCAGGATGAGTGGATGGAATCAGAATGCACTGTTCTGTAAGCAGGTTATAAAGAATGAATGTTGTGTTGGAGTGGGGTGCTCTGCCCCTGGACTGCACTGCTGTGTCAGCAAGGCAGACTGTAACATGCCACTGGCACTGTGACCTCTGACCCCCACCTAGGAATGTGTCCATTCGCTCTGCTGACTTGGCAAGCTGCCATCGTGCAGCTCCTCTGGCCTTGTGTGAGGAGGGAAAATGTGAGTCACTACGCACTCTGCTGAGTTTTTCTCACCTCTGTATCTGTGGGTGTCATGTGGCGTTCGCCATGGCAACTCCCATATCGTTGAAAAAAAAAAAAAAAAAAAAACAGAGGAATCTCAGCCTCTGACCAAAAGCTGTTATTGGTGGGCATGTTACAGTGAATGGGCAAAAATGCACAGAAAATTCCTATTTGTGAAGAATCCCAAGCTTGGTCTTTAGGCTGTCTTCATATTTTACAGTTATGCAATTACAAAACAAAGCAGTTCATGCATGTTGTGGCATTCTGTTAAGACTGTGTGGTGTGTGTGTGTGTGTGTGTGTGTGTGGTGTGCATTTTCGTGCAAGCCACTCACCTGGGTGTCCATGTAGTGGTGAGTGTGGGCGGGGCAGGGTGGGAGAGGTGCTGGACGTCACAATCAGACTCTTCCTGTTGCTCGTTCGACAGCTGGAGGGGAGAAAACAGAGCGGCGCGTTAGCGGGAGAGCGGGAACTGCGAGGGATCCACCTCAGCGCCTGCGAGTGACCTGAATAAGACCCGGCCCAAACAGAGACTCCCGAGAGCACCCGGAGGCTCTGTGTGGAGCATTGCTGCGGCATACTAAGGGCTTCGCACAGGCCCAGCGCATGTAACAGCACAGAATCTGGCATCTGAACAGCTAAAGCCTCATTGATTTTCTCTCATGTGGGAAACGCGCTCTCGCCAGCGCAGACTTCAGATGAGCCTCTGTGGTGCGTTTAGCCGGGCTCCGGGCCTGCAGGGGAAACGGGGTCCCAACTGCAGCTCTGCTCTGTGTGGGGGGTGCAGTCTATCCAGGCCTACCTGTCACAGGTCACCTCCAGCCTATAGCCGACCTCCATAACTGCACCATCAGACAGTC
This sequence comes from Albula goreensis, assembly GCA_022829145.1. Lineage (NCBI taxonomy): Eukaryota > Metazoa > Chordata > Actinopteri > Albuliformes > Albulidae > Albula > Albula goreensis. Next base: position 31,449,805 of record CM040753.1, read on the forward strand.
AGGGGGCCAGGAGTAACGACCGAAAATATCTTTTAAAATATCTCCTACTTAGTGCTCCTCGCTGCGGACAGCCAAACAAAACCACTCTCTCCGGCCACACACATGCAACGAGCCTGACAGCGTTCTCCTGAAAGCCAGCGGTTTCTATAATGGCCCATTTCACCCAAATGACTTTTGAGAGGGATGTTCTCGAAATGGGCTCTTCAGTCAGAGGTTTGGAAGAGAGGACCTTGGCGCGCACCAGATAGGCGCACTCGCACGGAAGGGGAAGATCTGCACGTTTCTTACTGTGTATTCCCAGAAGGTGTTCTGTTCGCAAATCCCACAAATAAGGCCTGCAAAAACAGCCTGTGCCAGATAAGATCACCAGGAGATAGGCAAGGCGCGGGTTGATGCTTGCCGAGAGAAGCCGGAAGACATTTTCTGCAGCTAATGAGATTCGCCACACATTACAATGGGGTCAGATCTACCAAAAGGGGGGAAAATAACACAGAGCCTTCAGAAAACATTAGCGTACCTGCCCAGTCACAGAGAGCGGGAAGGGAAATGAAATAATTACACTCAAAGTCTCATTACGGGGGCCTGGCACGGCTCTCAGGCGGACGCCAGATTCGACCGAGCCATTTCGTTATCAGCATCTCTTTTTCCACGGAGGATTAGCGCTCGATCTGTGCGGGATGCTGCCTGCTGAAGCCAACGCAGCCAACTGGCTGCATTCTTCTGCATAACGTGAGCACAGGCTTGTCCTCCTCCAGCAGGGACACGGAGGAGGAGAAACGGTTCCCAAAACCAATGTGTGAAAATGACAGAAAAACAAGTATTGGTGAACTCTAATGAATCTAGTCTTTGGGCTGAGGGACACTGTAAGGGAAAGGAGATACTGGGGTCCCCACATGCTCCAAATACAATGAAGGTCATACTGAATTAGCTTGAATTAGCAGTCGAGAGTTCCAGCTGGGGTAAGAGATGTCAGCTTTGGGTCTGAAGCCACCTGATGTACATATGGACCCAGCAGGATAGCTCTTTCCCCTCTCATTTTTGCCACCAATTAAAAACCTGGAACTCGGGAGGGGGGTGGGGTTACGTTCTTAACTACACGGATATGAGCACACAAAAAAAGAAGCTAAACTAATCTCGTGTGATTGGGGAAAACAGCCGGACGATTAAAAACCCTGAGCCCAGAGAACGGCCACCTGCACAGATGTGTTGGAGTGCTTTGTCGCGCCCGTCTCTGATCTGTCATTCTCCACCACTCCGCCGCCCTTGATTAACAGGCGAATACGGTGAGACTTCATCCCAGCCAGCTCTTTAATATTCCACAATGGCGCTGTTATTTCCTTTATAACCCTGCTACTGAATTCAGCGCGAGTCTCTCTCTGTGGCAGCGGTGACAGCGGCAGAAAGACTGTGTGGGCATGATCACTGCCTTAGATATGGGGGGGGCTGCGTGAGGACTGATCAGTGTGTGTGTGTGTGTGTGTGTGTATCAGAGATAGACAGCAAATGAGAGACTGAGTGTGCACATTTATGACAGAGATTAGGTCTGAGACCTTGCCTTTGTGTGTGTGTGTGTGTGTGTGTGTGTGTGTGTGTGATTGTGTGTGTGTGTGTGTGTGTGTGTGTGTGTGTGTGTGTGTGTGTGTGTGTGTGTGTGTCAGAGACAGGCACAGCAAATGAGAGATTGAGTGTGCACATTTATGACAGAGATTAGAGACCTTGCCTTTGTGTGTATGTGTGTGCATGTGTGTGTGTATGTATGTGCATGCATGACTGTGTGTGAGTGTCTGTTTGTGTGAGAGATATTATAAGTGGCATTGTGTGTCATTTTGTGTTTGTATCAGGGTGCGAGGGGAAATTATGCGAGACTGTGATTATGATTGTGTGTGTGCGTGTGTTTGTGAGAGAGCACCCGTGTGTGTCACTGCGTATCGGACCTACAAGTTCCCCCGACGAACCCTGCCATGTTTACTGCTGCTACTGTCACTCTAAACACACTAAAACCTTAAGACTCTCTCCTGAGTCCGCACACATGGAATGACATGCTGTCCTTTCCTATTTAGGCCTACACACACCATGGCATCCCGACTGACACTGAGGCCTGACGGATTCCACAACAGTGTGCATTACTTCCTGAGTTACTCTCAGCAAGGCAATCGGTTCAGCGCTGGCCAGTGGCTTGATTCACTGTCAAAGGCCATTTCTGAGCGTACTACACTTCGTATCAATCGTAGATAACAGGAAGTAGATAAAAGGAAGTAGTGCCTTTTTTGTCAGAGGTTGGAAAATAAACACAGCAGTGCCAGGAATGTATTAAGCATGCATGTTTTAGCCATGACTGCGATGAGAGAAGTATAATTAAGAAGAGAAGAATCTGTACCACCAAAGAACATGTCCTGCCCACAAAAAGGTGAATAACGAAAGGACAAAAAAGTCTGAAATGTTCGTATAATAATAGCAGCTGTGCGGACTCGTCAGAATGAAATGAAAGTTATGCCTTAATTACTGTAATTGAGAGAGGAATTGTTTTTCATGCAGTCTAATGCCAAAGAATCCAGGATTAATTAGCAGCTGGTTTTCCCCCTGCATTCAGTGTGGTTATTTTCCTAGTCAAACCGCAGAGGTTCTGTTGCTGCAACGGTTGAGAACAAATAACCAAGACGACTTCTTCAGCCTTAGACTCAATTCCAGTCATGTTTGGAAGAGCATATAATACTTGGTTGTAGAGACTGCCAATGTTTCGAATTCAAAATCCTCCATCAGGTGTCAATACAATTACATTTGTAAGCATTTAAATATGTGCTAAAGATGTGTACAAAAAAGGCTGTTGTATTTTTTCAATCCCAAATGATAGCTGGGTCAAAATTAATAACACATATTTTCTTTGACACAAGCTCTTTTCAAGTTTTGTATTTTAATTGTGCACCATCCAAATGTAGATTGAAATATTGGCTGGAACTGAAGAAATCCCAAACGTGAAGCATGCAGGTACTGAGATCACGGGCAAAAGTCATTTTGTAATCATTATCAAAATTCATTACTTTTGACAAAAGCAGCTGCCTACTCTTTAGAATACTGAACAGTTTTGATTGTTCTGGAATTGTTTTAGAAATTGTTTGCAATGGTTTCAATCAGATACCACTGTGCTTCCACGGACTGACAAATGAACTCCATGACATCAGCCCCAAAAATGTGAGTATCTCCAGATGAATGCCTCCCACACACACACACACACACACACAAAATTATGGTTCCTATTTCCACTGACACCCACACGTAGGTGCAGTCTGTCACCGATCAGATATCAGACTATTGCGGTACACAGTACTCATCTGAGCTTTGCACTCATCCAAGGTATGAGAGCTCCTGGTGGCAGAACGCCTGTGGCAGATCCCACTGGCTGCAGATCCCACTGTGATGAATTCAGCACAGTAAGACACCGACACAGCTGCGCGTAGGCCCAGGGGATTGTGGGTGGGTTTACTGGGATGGAATGGAATTCGTCTGGAGGTGGTAGTGTTCATGGGAAAATGACTGCTCGGCCACCAGAGGGACGACCGCATTACCTCACACCAGGACTGCTGGGGAGCGGGTACTTCCTTCCATGACTGTAACAAGCACGGATCCCGTGACAAAGATCCGTAGCACCTTGAGAACCGTCTCGAGGAGAGTAATTCTCTTACATCTGTCAGCGCAAAGCTTCCCTTTGTTCCTGGGTGCAGCTACTGAGCCCCCATGATACTTAAACCAAAACCAGAGAGGAGAGTCAAACTCATCTCCATCGCTGCACCTGGCTCTCCATCCCTGAAAAATCCCATGATGCACTGCACCCTTACTAAATTGATTCACCGCAGGTGTTTCTTTGAACTAGTACAACAGGATTTAAGGGTTTGCTTCAGTAGAACACAAGCCTGGAAACCTTCCAACATGCATATGAACACACGTGCACACAGCACAAATCAAAGAAACATTAGTGGCGTCGACCGCATAGATTTCAACAGACCGTCAAACATTTGGCTACCACTGTGAAGTTTCCAAGGGAATTCGCTTACACACACAGACACAAATGTGCCACTTTTTTCCCCACACGAGGTAAGAAACACACCAGATGCAGCATAACAAACAGCCCAGGTGAAACACGGGGTTATTATTCTCGCATGCTGACACAGTATCAATAATCATCATAATAAACAGCCTGTTGGCCCAAGGCTTACAGTCAATCAGCACTGAGAGCAAATCAGCATAATGACTGTAAACAGATGGGTGGACCCCATTAACATGGGAGCGCTCTAATTACAAACCCACACCTGCTGCTGCTACTTTGTCTCATCCGTTCAGCCACTCATATCAAAGCACTTCTCTCTGAATGGCGACTGCGGGACTCTTCACCTGCTGAATCTACTGTTCACGTTTAATTCAATTAAAAATGATATAAATTAACTTGCATTGATGCACCTTTAATGCACCACTAGGACATACATTTTTTTTTCCTCATATGATGTTTGTTCATTATTTTTAATATTTCGCTTTGTTGGCAGTGTTCGTAATGGCAATGAGTAGTCTTGCCTATAAAATCGTAGCAAGCCAACGAAACATCACGCTCTTATTTAAACTGATTATTTCGGCTCATCACAGTTTTCGGATTTTCAGATTTTTTTTGTCGAAGCACCAATGCATCTTGGGATTTGAAAGGCTGCCCTCTCTGCAAATGAATCATTGATTTTGGATCCTCTTTGAAGAGTCCGCCCAGCAACAACAGTCTCCAAACTAATGCGTTTGGTGTGACTTGAAATATTTCACACAAATAATAAATGATTTCAATTACTTTTTTGGGCTGCGCTTGAAATTGCATGGCATAGACATGCAAGTGACCAAAGTAGCAAGAGCTTTTAGATTGGAGGGTGTAGCAGTCTGTGATTGCTCACTCGATACATGAATGAAATGCGAATCCAGACCATTTTGAGTTAAATTACAGCAATTCAGTGTGCCGGGAATGTGTGCGTTTACTCTGTTCTCTTTTACAACAAGAAGCAGAAGCTGTGCAGGAGATTGCAGGAGATGACCCATTTTCTCAGTTATTTGCTCAGATCTTTCCTGAGAAAACCCAGCCTGCCTTGTCACGCGGTGGTGGTGGGGGGGGGGTCTGGTTGATAAAAACATCCCGCTAACCGCGCGGCCCTGGATCGCTGTTTCAAATACGATCAACCCGACTGTTCTCTGTTCTGCCACGCCTCGAGCAGCCCATCGATACCCGAGCGGTCCTGGCGTGGGAGTCGTCATTCGAAAAGCTCCACGTCGGGCTGAATCGCCGCGGATGAACAAAATCAATCCCTCATCTTCCACCCCCAAGATAAATACCGCTCAGCGCTTTTCTCAGTGCGCCACATCGGAGGGACAAAAGCAGGGTGTCCGTCCCGCTTTTATCCGCCTCTAATAAACACGCTAAAGCCGGAGAGGAAGCCGCCGTTCCGCCGGGCTGATGGGATCGTTACGAGTCCGAGGTGACTTGGCTATTTAGAATCCTGAATGTGACAGGCAGGGAGGATCAATTTAGGAGGCAGTCATTTTGTCATTAGAGGTAGCGGTGAGAGGGGGTGGGTATGTGAGTAGGGGGTACGACATGATGGGGGTGTTATTGGACGGCGCAGCGACTGCACCTCTGAAACACAATCAGCGCTGAATTGTTTTCTCGGTAGATTTGGCTCCGTGGGCCTCCTTTCGGGATCGGCGGAGAGGCCCAGTGATTGCTCAGCCGGAGGACACCTGGGGCCCCTCTGATGGCCGCTTATTTTAGGGGCGCGTGTGCGGCGCGGGACGGGTGACAATAGAGGTGAAACGAGGGAGGGGTAGTTGTGTACAGACAGGATGGGGTCTACAATTTTCAAGAGCTCTGACAGAACAAAACTGTCGGGTGATACCTGTCACTGTGAAGACGAAAGCTTGTAAAATACACGCTGCCCAAAAACAAAGGCTAAAAATAAGCAGGGAGGGTAGAGCAGAAACAAAATACAAAATGTACCTTCGAAAGCTGGGAGGTACACCACTCCCTTCTTCCACCCTCCCAGGTGGTACAGAGCATTTGAGGACACACACACCTCTGACAGGCAGAGTGTGGTGCTCTTGTTCACACTCCAACGTTGTGTAGGAAGTACAGCGTGGATGGTCAGCAAATCCACCAGCCCATACAAGTTCATGACGGGTGGGGACACAGGATGGGGGCTGCTGGCTCAGCGCTTCTGAAAGCGTGAGCGGTGGCGGCTGTCATCTATGACATGAAAGCACCGAGGCCCGATGTGACGGATGGCTAACCCACAACGCATCTCCGTCGAAGCCTGTGGGGGTGAAGGGGACCAGCAGGGCAGCACACTGCTGAGGGGAAACCGCCACGCCTTCCGCACCAGGCCCCCTTCCCCGGGATCACGTCTTCCGTCACGCGTGAGCGCAGGCTAGCTCATAAGAGGACCGCTACTCTGATGTTTTTTTGTGATTATGCGAATGAAATGGAGGGCGCAAACGCTGCTGGAGACTCTCTTAGTGTCCCACTGTGTTTGCTGAGAGCAGCGCTGGCTGGCTAATGGAGGCTCAGTGTGGGCCCTGGCTGATTCACTCGGCTCCACAGTAAGAGATAAGCCCGACCATCTCTGTGCATAAAAGACAAATGAATTTCCCCATGGGGGACAATAAAGTTATGTCTCGATATACTGTATTGCTCTGAACCTATCAGGTGTTATACAGACAGTGTGATAGAGTTGGGTACAGACTTCTACGCCCTGCGAGGATGGGACGATGTGAGAGATGGACAGTCGTTTTGCTATCGCTGGGTAAAGGTGTCACATTGCGTGTGTCTCAGTGCGTTTGAGCTCCATGCCCTTTCCTACAGGAGTTACGCTTCGCTGTGCCAGCGTAGCCCCTGAGTGCGGCCCACGAGGTAAAGGGCGCTGTCACGAGAGGGAGGTTCGGAACGGCGTCGCGCTTTGCCCCCCCCCCCAGCCCCGCCCCCCACCCTCTCAGGACCAAACAGACCCTGAGACTGCAGGGATCCTCACAGCGAGCCTGGCCGCTGCAGTCGTCACGGTTACACCGCGCGCTCGCTGTTGATCCTGACCGACTTAGACAGGTGGCCTGTTCACAGGGATGAGCACTTCCTCTCTCCACAGAGTAGGATTAATAACTCAGCCTGCTTCATCTGCTGAAAGAGGGATGGGGAGAGAGAGAGAGAGAGAGAGAGAGAGAGAGGGAGGAAGAGAGGGAGGGAGACAGAGAGAGTGAGAGAAAGAGAGGGAAGGAGAGAGAGAGAGTGAGAGGAAGAGAGAGGGAGAGGGACAGGAGAAAATAGAAAAAGGAAAAGAGAGCAACACAGGGAGTGAGGGAACAGAAGGAAGATAAAAAAAAGGTGGAGACAGGAGGGGAAAGGGGGATAGAAGAGGGAGAGAGGAGAGAAAAACAGACAGAGAGGGAGAGAGAGTCAGAGAGAGATCAAGAAAGGGAAGGAGGGAACAGAAGGAAGAGACACAGAGGGAAAGGTGGAGACAGGAGGTGAGAAGGAGGATAGAAGAGCGAGAGAGGAGAGGAAAGCAGAGAGGAAGAGAGGGGAGCGGGGGAGGAGGAGGGAGAGATGGAAAAAGAGTGAGGGTGGGGTGCAGAGGGGAGGACAGGCACACACAGAGACTGCCACAGTGACAGTCACGGTACAAACAGTGAGTCAGACACTCAGTGTGAATGCAATCCCTGCCCTGATGAGATTTCTTAATGTTCCAGAACAATCTAATGCCCATTTTTATCCCAGCCCCGTCTCTGCAGCTTCTCTTCAGTGCAGAGGGTAAAAGCTGCAAACTACATGCAAGCTGCCACCAACCTGCAAATGAAGCACCATTTCATCTCGGCAGATTGTGCTGTGGAAGCTCCACCTTCCTGAGACTGGGACTGACACTTCAGCTCTGTGACTGACAGCACAGTCAAAGCCGCACCTGGAGGGCTCTGGACCCTGTTAACCAGGACGTGAACTGCCTGGTATCCCAGAACCCCTATGGGTCAATACGGGCCATGGCTACTCCATCAGTACACCAGCCCCAGAGGCCAGATAAGGCAGCCAGCTCCTCTGCCTTAGTAAATTAAATACATATCTGAGTAAGAGCAGAGACGGGCGCAGGGCCTGGCTCTCCGTGCAGTTTAGATCACAGAGCCCTGACGCCGAGCGGGGCGCGGCAGAGACGGGCCTTGTGGGACTGAACAAATAGCCGCGTAGGTGGCAGGGCTGGAAAATGAGTTCAAACCGCGCTCCCTCCCTCCCTCCTTTCCTCCCTTCTTTCCTCCCTTGTTCTCGCATGCACACGCCCGCGTCAGATCTGCAGAAAGGCACTAATTGACTCAAAAATAGAATTGTCATCGCGTATATGCCCTCAAGGTAAGACTCTGCGGTTGGAGCGAGGCGCTTCACCTGAACTGATCCAACATCCCGAATCATAAATGCTGTGCAACCACAATAACAGTAACAGTGAAAGAGGATGATGTCACTCCGTGTTTCCTAAGCTACAAAGGAGCCTACAGCCAGCTCCGTCTCCCCACAGAACCAGACAGATCTCTGGGAACGGCGGTAGCCAAGGCTACAGTCGCCACCGTGCTGATCACCTGGTTACATCCGACACACTTCGGGCTGGCCCAGGGGCACCAACACAAACAGCGGGCGAGTACCAGGAAGGGGAAACAGGACCCGGAGCACGGCGTGAAACAGCGAGAGGCACCCTCACTGATAAGGGCAGAACGCACGTTCAAAAAAAGCAGCGGAGCTCAGGTGTCTGTCGGTTCGATCCCTTCATGATCCAGCGCAAAATCGATCCCGGGATAATGTGTTTAATCAGCTAAAGCAGGCTAATCCCCCTTTGTTTTCACCATGGCAACCAGCCCCACAGCTCTGGGGATTTACATACACCCTTTAACAGAGAGGATCCGTATGACGGGGCGGACGCCTCTCTTCCAGGAGGACTGATGCGGGTGCACCTTTTGGTATGGCTCTCACTGGGCTGAATAACCGTGTATATTGATGGCAGTCGGCTTTTATCATCAGATCAGAGTAGACACTCCCTACAGAGATAAAAGAACAGTCATCTGTCATTCATGAGCTTCTTCAAAAATTTTGCTAAAATGCCGCATGCTGCAAATGACTGAGCTAATTAGAATCGATTGAATTGACGTGAAATCCAGGAGCAATCCCATTGGCCCAGCCTTGTTTTAAAGTCAGGGCTGAGTGTGGGACGGCAGACGCCACTCACACGAGTGGAGCTGTCCCTCAGCTACAGAAGAGTAGCGTTCAGACCCAGCAGGAGACTGATGGGAGTATGGGTCAGAGCCCTCGCGGTCGGTGGGGGGCGTTGATCAATGCCGCCAACCAGCAGGCCCGTCACCATGGGTTACCGCCGTCTGTTGTAACACAACAGAGCTGGCGGTAAACCTAAATCTGGCCGAGCAGAATCACAACATCGCGTTATGCAAAGAGCAATCCTCATTGATTCGGGTCAGCCGGGTCTTTGGGATTTTCGCATCAGTCTGATGCGCGGCGTTTTTGCAGAGCGTATAATCCTGGCAGCGTAACAAAAGAGACCAGACCCGCCGGCCGAGAGCAAACGTGGCCGACTCACTTCGCCATCAGTTTGTGTGATCTGAGAGCCGCGCCAAAACGCTGCTGATGCCTAAATCATAAACAGATGGGAAACCGCCATCAGTCAAACATTCCCCTCGCCACTGGTGCCACAAAGCAGCATGTTCAGCAAGGTAACTGTATATCTGTAAGCAGGGACGTAGGTAGAAATTCTGGGCCCTGTACACAGACAGGCTCTGAGGGCCCCTCCACTCTTTACAAATAAAAAGTCCCAGATTTTCATGGGCCCTGTATACTCACCACCCTTTTTCCCCATGGTGCTGCACCCCCTGTCTGTAAGGGTGACCATTCAATCATTTCAAAGAAAAATGTTCCATTCCATTCACCACCAAAAGCATTTCCAGCAACGCTTTGTGGCCACATGGAGGGTGCTTCATTGTGCTCTACCTTTTAGGCCCTGTTAGCCAGCACTGGCAGACTTCCATGGCAAATATAAACACGTAGGGGAAAAAAAAAAGTTTGTTGACTGTTGATCATTCCTGTTCACTGCCACCAGCATTCCATTCCGGAATGTTCAGTGATCCAGAACCCAAGCTCCTCCCTCTGTGGGGCAGAGCTGCCTCGCCCTGGCAGGTTCCCCTGCTGTCAGTTAAGAGTGGAGATAAAACCAGCAGAAAGCCCCACGGCAGCAAAACTAAGCTGAGATACACCAAGTGCCCGAGGTCCACAACCAGTTCCTATTTCATGAGGGGGTCACACCCCTGTAGCCTACGCTCGATAACTGTGGCAACCACATGAAGAGGGAAAAGAGACGGGCAGAGCTTGCCATTTTATGGTGTGCAAAAGTAGAGGCTCTAGCAAGCTGAAGCTCCACTGCCTGAAACCTTCCCAGATCCAGTGCGTAAGCGAGAAGTGTTAACAGACTGGAGCTCCACTGCCTGAAAACCTGTGCAGATCCAGTGCGTTAGCGTGAAGTGTTAACTGACTGGAACTCCACTGCCTGACAACCTGTGCAGATCCAGTGCATTAGTGTGAAGTGTTAACTGACTGGAACTCCACTGCCTGACACCCTGCGCAGATCCAGTGCGTTAGCGTGAAGTGTTAACTGACTGAAGCTCCACTGCCTGACACCCTGCACAGATCCAGTGCGTGAGCGTGCAGTGTTAACTGACTGGGGCTCCACTGCCTGACACCCTGCGCAGATCCAGTGCGTTGCGTGAAGTGTTAACTGACTGGGGCTCCACTGCATGACACCCTGCGCAGATCCAGTGCGCTAGCGTGAAGTGTTAACTGACTGGAGCTCCACTGCCTGACACCCTGCACAGATCCAGTGCATTAGTGTGAAGTGCTAACTGACTAGGGCTCCACTGCCTGACACCCTGCGCAGACCCAGTACATTAGTGTGAAGCGTTAACTGACTGGGGCTCCACTGCCTGACACCCTGCAAAGATCCAGTGCGTTGTGTGAAGTGTTAACTGACTGGGGCTCCACTGCCTGACACCCTGCGTAGATCCAGTGCACTAGTGTGAAGTGTTAACTGACTGGGGCTCCACTGCCTGACACCCTGCAAAGATCCAGTGCGTTGCATGAAGTGCTAACTGACTGGGGCTCCACTGCCTGACACCCTGCAAAGATCCAGTGCGTTGCGTGAAGTGTTAACTGACTGGGGCTCCACTGCCTGACACCCTGCGTAGATCCAGTGCGCTAGTGTGAAGTGTTAACTGACTGGGGCTCCACTGCCTGACACCCTGCACAGATCCAGTGCGTGAGCGTGAAGTGCTAACTGACTGGAGCTCCACTGTCTTACACCCTGCACAGATCTAGTGCATTAGCGTGAAGTGTTAACTGACTGTAGCGCTGCTGTCGCTGCTGAGCAGGTCACTGCAGCATAGCCCCTCTGTGTGTACCACAGGGTGAGAGAGAGCTGTGCACAGCTGATAAGTGCAGGCTCCTGTCTGCTGTCTGAAAGCCACTTTTACCTTCTCACACATTCTAACAGCCAGCCAGGCAGAGAGGGAGAGAGATACAGCGCTATCTGATGTTCCCAAAGAAAAAAAAAAACCAAGACGAGTGCTGAGGCATACCCTTGCACACTCACACACCCAAACACACACAAACACGCACGCACACATGCACATACGGACACACACACACCCAGGCACCCAAAGACCTACACAGGAAAGCATACATGCACACACACATACACACACACACACACCCAAGAACATACATAGACACATTCATATGCACAGACACACTCAAGGAAGGAGGTCCACACACATGTACCTAAAAACACAGTCACACACTGTGAACACACTTACACACACACATACCAGCTAGTGTCTGCCTTTTATTTCTCCTCACAGGATGAGCAAATCCAGCTACCTGACCTTCACAGCAAATCAGCTCCAACAGAGCCCACAGAATAAAAGGCACAGAGAGTGGAAAAGAGACAGAGAGGAGGGCAGAGGAAAGTAAAAAGGAGATGAAGAGAGGGGGAGAGAGAGAGAGAGAGGGAGGAGAGGAGCTGTACCTCTTGGAGCGGCGCAGCATGCTTCTCTCAGGCAGGGAGAAATTGGAGAGCACGGTCCAGAAGGAGTCAGACATGGTCGCAGGGCTCTGCCAACATGGCTGTCATGGGCAGACGGAGCGTGAGTGAGCAGGCAGGCAGGCAGGAGGGAAGGGAAGGGAGGACCGTAGCCGGCGAAGATGCTGCTCTCTCTCTGTGATGGTGCTGCCTATCTGAGCAGCCCCTCTGTGCATGCGCTCGCTCGCTCACTCTCTCACACAAACACGGGCACGCAAAGACACACACTAAACTCTGCCTCCCTCCCCTCCCTCTCTCCCCCTCCCTCCCTCCCTCCCTCTTCCACCCCCACCCCTTCCACCGCCTGCTCACACACACTCACACACACAGTCACACACACAGCAGCAGCCTCTCCTTCACAGGGGTGCCCGTTTAAAGGTGCAGCCCAGTTCTGAGAGGGAACAGCCTGTACCCTTATGCCCGTTTGCTTGGCATCTGGGCGTATTTCAGTCCCATCACTCCTGTGCTGCAGGGTTGTGTGTGCCTTGATGTGCTGGGGGCAAAAACCAGGAAGATCGTACCTCCCCCCTGTCCCGCCCTGAACCCCCACGCTCTCATTGGCCAGGTTTTCATCATCAGGGTGATTTGAGGAGAAGGCTGTTGCTGCTGCTGAGGAGGATCGTAATCTGATGTAGAGATGATTTGCTGAAGGTAGTGTCACGGTTTCTATTGTGGCTCAGAGCCTGCCATTCACTATGAACCCTTTGATTTTTTTTGTGTTCCTCTAATCCGGGTGAGATTTGAAGAGAGCAAAATGGACGGTCACCCGGGGTGAGTGTCAGGATGACAACAGCTTAGAGCATGCATGCACAGGCAATACACATACGGACACGCGCATAGATACACCCAGACACACACACTCACACAGCACAAGGGGATAAGATCTGCTGAGGTCAGGGGTGACCAACAATTTGGCTGCAACCACTGCAACCCAAGCCACAGTTGTGCTGATAGCTTCTTTGGTCTAATCGCAAAAATAATTACATTTTTAAACCTTTATTGTGCTGGTATGTAGAATGTGAATGTAGACTGGATTACAGTACGATTAAAAATGAGTTACCAGATGCCATGTCTTACAGATAAACGGAAAATGGCTCGTGAGCTGGCAGCGCTCTCCTATATCCTCAGAGAGCACCTGCCGCTGCTGCCCAACAGCCTCTGTGAACGCAGCGTTCAGATGAAAGAGAAGTGGAACTCCGTGCTGAGTACGGCCTTTAGAGCAGCGTGCCTCGAGAGGTTATCGGAACGTACCTCTTCAGGGCAGATCGGGCTCCTTTGCTTAGCCTGAGGATAACATCTTTCTGCGACAGGAACCGCTATGGGGGCAGCTGTGAAACCCCGACTTCTATGTTACGCGACCCCAGAGATGAAAGCCTTCTGGGTATTTGGAACCCATCGTTGTATCGCTGGCTACGGCTATGGGAGGTGTGGGAATCAGAGCCAGGCTCTGGGGGCAGAAACATGGCCTAAAGCTCACTCACAATGAGGCCTACAAACAGACCATGGAGAGGTGCAGAGAGACGGGGAGAAGGGACAGGCCCTGGTGGATAGCTGTGTGGCGCTGCCTCACGTACGCCGTGGAGTGTCAGCGCGTGAGCATTGAAGGGGTCAGTAGGGCCTTATCTTACCAGCCCACAGAGCAAAGAGCTGAGAGGGATATCAGCATTTGGCCAGCAGCGAGACAGACACACGCTTTCAACTACTCAATCTTCAAACGGCGTCAGGACTCACGTGAGACTGCTGCGAATTGGGTTAGCGGGGCCTGATTACATTACAGCCCCATATGAGCCAACAATACAGGGTGTCTTTCTCTACCCGTGTCATTGGAAAAATGATTACGTGGAGCAAAAAACACTACAGACATTTAGAGCCATAAGGCACAAACCTTGAATTAGTTCTTAATTGGCCAACTCCTTTCTCCTGCACATAGAACCCATTTACACTTCTGCACAAGTCGCACGCACACACAGAATCACACAGGCCCAGCAATGTAACGGCCATCCGTGCTGTCCACTAAGTGATGCTAAGCAACTATGCTAATTATGGGAGATAAGTAGGGACCCCCTAAGACAGGGCGAGGGATGTACATACCTTTATCTCTAATGTGCCATGGTATATTAGCATTAGGGCTAATAAACATGGAGAGAGACCTGTCAGGGAGAAATACTGCATGCCAAAGGAAGTAATTGGGGAAGGAAGTTCTCAGGTTCAATGGAGAATTACTACATCCTGTTAGGGGGAGGAAACAACACCACACAATACTGCCGTCACCACCAGCCCAAGGTCTCCTTCACCACAGAATTCTCCCTGTCACATTAGTCTCTAGGGAAGCCCTGTAACGCACAGAAATGCATGCCTTAGTTATCAAGATGTAACCATATGTCAGTGCTGACTGGCGGCCAGCTGTCAGCCTGTCAGAAGTGAGCTGGAGTGAGACGGGTATATCCGCACCACAGCGGCATTATTGGGATCCATGCTTTATTCATTACGGCCTGAGGTGACCACTGTGGCGTCGCTAACGCGCCGCAGCTGACGGGATGTGTCACAAGCGCGTGCCTCTAATGAGGACAGCTCATTAAGCCTGGGCACACGCAGGGGAAACAGAGGAGGAGGAACCTGAGGTAAACCGATAATGCAGAACCCTCAAAACAACAGGGCCGCTGGCCACCGCACTTTAAAGACGGGCCGAGTGATTCGTGATTCATAGGACATGTGAGGGCGTCTCAGCTGAAGGGCATGTGATGGCCGGGTCATACGAGCGCACGTCACTTTGTCAAAAGCCGCACCTCACTGCACGCTCCGAATCAAAAACAAAACGCTGCCCACATCCCGTCCCCCTGGACCAGGCAGAGTCCAGCCCAGTGAGTGTTTCTGACATGTTTTAGCAGAGGCCCATGCCAGAGGGAGAGTAGACCTTCAAATCCAAGGGGTACTGCCACCCGAAAAGCTGTGAATCAGCATGTCTCAGACTGGGGACAGCAGACAACAGACAGTCACTGTGAGGATGAGGATGCTGAAGGCTGATCTGCTCAGTGAATTTTGCGTTCGGTGCTCCCTCCCCTCCCTCCACTGTGTGTGGTGAGTGGACCGTCTGCGTAAAGCTCTTTCTTCCATTCTGCGTGTCATTACAACAGGATTGTGTCAACAGACTGTGTCACTGCCCCAAGTGAGTGGGACCAAAGTGTGTTACTATGGCAGCACTGGGGGGGGCCTGAGAGTGACACTATAAAAGCAGTGTGTGGCACACAGAGCCGCCACACTAAGGGACGACCCTGCAGCACCTCTGCAGGGGAAACACCTCTGAAGGTTGTTCACCATGACCATGACACTTTTAACTGAACGGCTGCTCAGCGCGAAAGTTCAGCCTGCCTTCACTTGAGTTACTGCATTTACCTGTGCTGCTTCACAAAGCATTGTGGGTAAGGTAAGATAACACACTGCACTAAGTTTGACAAGAAATGATGATGGAGATACAGCATTCAAAAATGTATGCTTTAGTATGATCACACACAGATGAGTTCTATACAAGGACAGTCTTAACAATCTTTATAACTCAGAAACATTGCTGCTGTGTAATGTGAATTTATATAACATATGGCATTTCATATGGCTTTTTTTTTTTTTTTTTTTTTTTAATCTTTCATTTCTTCCCCAGAGTTCACCCAGCAGGTACTGGAGAGACTTACTGCACCTGATATTCCTCTGACTGAAATAAAAAAGCTTTGCATTTTTAATTTCATCCTCTTAAATCACCACGGGTAATATTTGAAGGTGGAACTGTGTGCAAAGAGCCGTGTGTAATTTTTCAGTCCTGCTGTACCAGTACAGACCATTTACACAGCAGGAGGCCACAAAATGACACTGTCTGCATCCGGCCATAGGGAAGAAATGTTAACCCACAATGAGCCCAGCTACAGGGCAGCAGGCACGCTAACCCACACAGCATCTATTTATATTGCAGCAGGCATGCTAACCCACAATATGCCCTACAAGCAGGCATGCACCCAGTGCAGAAGGCAGGCACCCAGTGCAGCAGGTACCAACCCACACTGCACCCAGCAACAGTGTCTTCCACATATTAACCTTGCCCTCACACTACCCCACACTGCAGCAGCACAGGGGAGCACACAGACAGAGGAGCCCTCACATGCTCCAGCTCATCCAGCCCAGCTGGGTACTGCCAGTCTAGCACCACCTGGAGCACAGAGAGCAGCACTGTGGGAAACTGCACTAGGACCCATGCTGTGAGGCTTTCACAGTTCAGCTCCGCTTAAAAAAAAAGAGAGAGTGCGCATAAATCCTGTGCAGCTCAGGGAGGGAGCAACTGAGGTGATTTTTTATGGTGTGCTCTTTGCTCTATGGAGCCATCTGAGCATGAACACCCAGCTGGGCCAAAATAAAGGACACAGGAGGTTAAACCATAGTGCCTCTGTGCAGAGGCTGGTCCTTTAAAAGGAGGGAGGATCACCAAATCCTGGGGCAAATGAGAGGGGAAGAGGGGATGGAGCTGGAGGTGTCTAGCCACCACAGTCTGGCAGTGCTGTGTCTGCATCAGTGGAACGTTCTGGATGGAATCTCAAGAAATCACAAATGCCATCCCTTAGCCTGTCAACTTCCTGTTTGAGAGGGCCAAACAGCCATGACTTGGACGTCCCGTTTTCTCAGCGCACACGGAACCAGACATGACCTGAGCCTGTGTGTAGATAAGACCCCGTTTTAACACATCAGGCTCAAGCCTTAGTGCGGTTCACCAAATGTAGTCTCCGCTAGAACAGAATGACAAGGAAATTTGTTTCCTTCAGCTCCACTGATTTTTCCGTGTGGCAGGTCTATTATTCACTGTGCATGTGAGCTTCCAGACACGCACCTGTTAGCTGGAGAACACCCACAGGCATTAGCATTGCTCAGCCTGCTTAGCAATTAGTGTCATCAGATCAGAGCGCAGCCCTGGATCAAGGCAAACAAGGAGCCCCTGGGATAATTACCCAGAACGCACTGAGCTGACACCACGCTGGTACTTATTAGCTATCTACGGTTAACGCCGCCTGCCCATTTCGCTCACCACTTCCACCAAAATTCAACACCAGTCAGAGTGTTACCAGAGTGCATTGCCTGTTTAGAACGGGCATTAGATAAAGGTTAAGCAAACAGGCAAAGGTGTTTTAATAAGACATAAGGACCGCAGTGGAAGGTTAGAATGTATTAGTTAAGGGGGGTTTTCCCCAAACGCAAGCACACCAGCCTTACCTCCAGTGGAAGGGGTTGATGCTTTGGGAGAGGCCCCGGGGGCTGCAGAGCCCCAGGACAGGGGCAGAAACGGGCCCCTCTAGGCCCCCGGTGGACAGAAAGTGCGGAGCGCCGGGGGAGGAGGTGGGAGACAGCAGCTGCTGGAGGAGGCTGTTGCCATGGCAGCGGTACTGCGCGGCCGGCCAGATTCTACACGGAATCGCGGGGAGGGGAAGAGGGTGAGAGGATGTGAATGAGAGCTGCAGCTGTGGCCTGGACATGATCGCAACAACAACAGCAAGACCAGTTCCTGTAAGTGCAGCCAATCAGCAAGTGGCTCTGCTTCTTTGTTTACACTGCACTCATCAAATAGCCAGCAAGCTGACTACACTACCCAGAGGTCACAGCAAAAGATGAAATGCACTGAGCCACTGTCCACAAATATAACCAGCACACAACACACACCTCACATGCACTGAGTGCACTAAAAGGGAAACCCCTCCCTACCCTGAACTGTCCTCTGGGTCCCTATCTCAGCAGTTAGCAGCTCAGACATGGTCGAAATGGTGCATGCAATGATGTGACTCTTAGTTACAGATATGACTACAGACAATGCCTCTGTGAACAGATGCAGACTTGCCCATCTCCTTTGCCTCTGTGGCACTTCCCTGTCTGTATCGCATACACAAATATAACCTTTGGCTTTAAGCAGGAGCCCTTACAAATTATATTTTACACAAAACACATTTACGGCCAGTTTCCCAGACATGGATTAATCCTAGTCCTAGCCTGAAGGAAAATTTATAAGACTATCTCCAATTAAACGAGTATTACGTTGAGAACAAGGACAAGCCCTGGTCCAGGAAACCATAATCTAAAATTTAAAATCCCAGTTCCCCAAAACAGCACTACAATCAGCTGCGTATTCTTGCACACAGCCCTAGTTACACTGAAGGTAATGGCTCTGTCAGAGATATAAACAGCAGAATCTGGGGTGTGCCGGCGGGTCCTCCATACCCTGATGAACCAACCCTGAGTGAGGGGGCACAAAGTACCAGCTGATCCATGGCACGACTCCAGTGCCATGGTGACAGATATCACACTCCGACATCGGAGGACATTGTGCCCGCAAGCAGCTGCTGTTCCCCACAGCAGAATAATTGACACCAATGTGACACTTCTCCCAGAATCTCATTTAAAGGAATTACATTTTGCGTTCTGTATCCCTGGTTTCTCTCCGCTAGGCTCCACCAACGCCCTGCGCAGGGTCTTTCCATACCGCTTCAGTGACAAACTCCAGCAGAGTGACTATAGAGCTGCCACAGCGGAACACAGTGTATTTCATGGCGTGTATCAGTGTTATAGTAAAACATTTCCCCCGTTGTTGTGATGGGAACAAGGTATTCCTGGAGTCTTCACAGAGAGCGTTCAGAGGCGCGGTATGGGCGAGCTATCAGACAGGTGTGTGACAGCTCATCCAGGTGACAGCTCTGTCAGGTGGGGACGTCCTTGCTCCTGCTCACAGAGGACAGACAGGTCTCTCTCTATTGGGGAGCAGCTGCAGGGGGGTGGGGGATTTTGGGAGGGGGAAGCAGGTGACTAATCACCCACAAACCCAGCTCCTGCTCTGTCAGTGTGTGTGTGAAAGATTAGACAGAGCTCTCTGCTTACGGGCAGAACTGGTATGCCCAGAAAACTGTCTCTGAAGCAGTAGCACTTCCACACACGTTCACTTTGGAAATAAACATATGACCATTATTGGCAATTATGGCCATAATATAATGTAAAGACTAAAAGTAAGTCTAGTCCACACTGCATTAACCTGTGTGTTAACATTAAAAACTACCCCAGATGAATCCACAGTCCACTGCACTAATAATAAATACTTATTGAGCCCATCTATAGTTAACAGCATTGAGCATTACCAGTACACTTTTGATCTAGCCAATTCACAGTGAACTGCTGTGTGCATTAGCATTAAGCTACAATGCACAGTCCACAGTGCACCACTCACTGGTGCCTCACTTGGCTGGTGTGCCGTATGGGTTTGCCCAAAAACCTGGTGCAGGCATTATGTGGAACGGTCTCTCCCTAGAGTTGCCCAGGCAACACAACGTTCCCCTGTCAGCCAATAGAGAAGAGCAGGCGAGGGAGAGGAGAAGGCTGGCTGAGAGCAGAGGAGCCGGGGCAGCTGGGTTGGCTGGTGCTCGTCTGTGCTGTGCGATAGCACTCTCATTCCCACCACCTGCACCGAGGGGGCGAACTCGCTGCTCCCTTCCCCCAATAAAGGATTCCCTCCACTTTTTTTTACTTCCCCATCAGAGGGACACTGGCCGCGAGCTGAGTGTTTCCACAGCGCCAGAGTCAAATTAGATGCCATGTAAGCTGAGCCCCTGCCTGCCTCCGTCAATCACCTGGACCAGATCAAACCCCCCCCCCCCAACCCCCAAACTCTCGGGGCAACACTGCAACACTTCGCACCCCCCCCCCCACCTGACCCCTGGGACTCACATACTCCTGACTGTCAGCATTGGATGGGAGGGCTCTCCAAAACACCTTTGTTTACAAACCTCACTGACACTCCAGTCACACTCTAAAACAGGGGTGCCAAACCAAAGTCCTGAAGGGCTACAAGTGAATGCAGGCTTTCACTTGTTTCCTTTAATCAAGAAGCCAATTTAGCCCTTAGAATTAAGGTGCATGTACTCTGTGGACTCTCCTGTGTGGACAACTGGTGGCTAAAATGTATTCAGCACGCACTACTACACACTATAAGGCACCACGGACTGTGGCCCTCCTGCATTAGAGACTAAAGGCACTGTTGAGAAGCAAACAGCACAAGTCTGTTAGATGGGTTAGCTCATGCGTGGCGACCGTTGACGGTTCTTACTGGATCCGCAGAGCAGGGGCTCCTGGCCTCTCTTTCCTCTTCTTCATGTCTTCAGTGGCAGGCGAGATCACTGCTGCCTGGGGGCCATGCCTGTCGCGTTGACTCAGCCCGCGGATCAGCTACCGCACAGAGAAATGAGCCGCCGAAATGGCTAATCACTCACAAAGCCAAGCTAACCACAGCAGTACTGCCTCAGCCGCTCAAGAGCCCGACTCTCGCTGCACTGAGATGTAAACTGAGTACGTTCCCCCTGACAGCCCGCTGGTGTTCTCTGAGAGCACCGCTAGCATGTACACAGTCATAGGAATGTGAAGCATTCATTACGTTAAGGAGCATCCGACTGTGGAGCGTGTGCCTGTGTGAGCAGCACTCACACTGCGACAACCAAAAAAGCTGCGTTTACACTCACTTCACAGCACTGACCAACACTACAACACACACCAATTACAACTACACACTCATGTGCTCCAAAACAGAAACACTCATAAAAGATATTTTGCTGTTTTAATGAATATGTACAGTCAGTCCTTGTTGGAAGAAAATACTGGCAGAACACAGACAAAAGAGTACAATCAATCTAAAAGTTATCTGATAAACATAAAATTAAGACAAGAAAAACAAAGCAAGACAGACCTACTGGTATGACACAACTCTTGCTTAAGTCTTCATGGACAGTCACAGGTCAGGTAGATAAAGGGCCAGGCATGGGACCTTTTTCAAACTGGTGATCAGTGGCTACAAACCGGACAGTTCCTGAGTTCAAACAACTCTGGAGTGACACAGCAAAGACAGGGAGAACCTACAAGGTGCGGAGAGAGGCAGCCAAGTCATCCCTCTCTCCTGCATATCCTATGTCAGAGACCTGGGGGAGCGAGGAGCAGCTGGGGGTCAGGTCTCACCTCTCACAGTCCACACACAGTCAGCCAGAGCTGCTTGTTTATCTTCCTGTGAGGAGAGCCAATCCGGGAGGCCGAGTTGGCCGTGGAGGCCTGCCCCATTTCAACAGGCACCGCCCTCTGATCACGCATTACACGCCTATCGAGAGATTACCATCGAGAGAAGGCCAGTGTCAAGCTCCAGTGCACAGCCCTTTTATAGGAGTCCTGAGAGGGTGCGTTCGGTCCAGATCGTGTAAGAGTGCAGTGTGAAGATTGCAGCTTACCGTCCACTGCGCCCCATGGCCAGGAGGCGCGGGGCATTCTCCTGATATCACAAAAACCTCAGGGGGGGTGCAGCTGTCGCCCTGCCCCCCTCAATCCCACTCAGCACCACTCAGTTCTGTCCACTACCCCCCCCCCCCCCACCGCCCCTTCCAAGAAATGGAGGAGCATGGATGTACCCCCACTCTTCCCAGCAACCTGCCAGCTATATCTGGCCTATGCACTTTACGACAGCCACTAAACAATAGCCTGGATCAAAGAGCATTCGGTTACAGCAGGGCCAGCGTAGCATCCAGCGCTAATCCCCTGCTGATTACAGCACTGACGCGCACAGCCACAGGCCATGATAATGTAATTAGGGAGAGAAAATCTGCATCTGTGTGTTACATATGACAGTGTGCCATACAAGCTCCTGAGAGAGATGAACATGAAGAGTGAGAATGACTCCCGAATTTAAGTTACTGCTCTCATTCATCGTAATATCCCTCCGAACTTCCTTAATTAGGCTCCTACCCAAAAACTGCCAGCAGGATAAAAGTGAGGCTCAACAGTAATCTGAGAGTAAACTCACCCTGAACCCCTCAGCTCCAAAAATTCCCCCCACCCCCTGCAGGAAAAAACAGGCTATACTCCCCAGCGTACCCCACATTAAAGGGCCTAGCACCAAACATCACTGTACTGCAGCAGGAATTATACACAGAAATAAATACTGTCAACAACCAGGCCGCTTTCAAAGGCTGTGAAAAAGTTGAGATGCAGTGGAAATTGTTTTTGAGGTCAACCACAACGCTTGTAATGGAGTTGAAACTAGGACAGCCCCACTACTGTCGAGTCCTCAGCTGAAACGCTCTACGGTGTTTCTGCGCTACACAGCTGCTCAGCACACTCTGATGACATGGTGCAAGGCTGAAACGGGCTTTTCTGCTAGGCCTATCCATAGAGTGGACCGGTGACCCCTCACCCTTGACCTATGACCCCAACCCCTGTTCGTGCTGAGTGAGAGCTATTCTTAGCAGCAGCAAAACAGATGTCTCACTGTCACAATGAACACACATGCTGCTGCCGGAGGAACATTCAGCATGTTCTGGACATAATCAACCTGAACACTGACCGAACAAACAGGCGGGCTCTTATTCTGCAGCACCCATCAGATCCTGCGCAAACTCATTCAGTATCAAACTCAGCCTTCGACCTGATGATTTTCCAATCTGCTGCTCATCCAGGGAAAATTCTACATAGACACTGGGGTTGCCAGGTGTTTCCTTCAAGACTATTCAGAATGGAAATGGGACAACAGAACTGTTCCCTATACACTCCTCTGCTTGGCACGCACATAGGTATGACCCCTATAACAGAGGGAAGCCACTGGAATGATGTGAAACTGCATTCAACAAAAACACAATGATTAGTGATTTATACAGACAGACAATGAACTGCCCAATAAGGAGCTGCATTCAGTGGGGACCACAGCAACACATTCCAGCCAATCACAATTTCATCAGGCAGTGACACTAACCTGACACACACTCTGCTGTCCAATGATGTTACCCCAGTTAATGCAGAGGTTCTGGGGGTATTCCTCATTACTGCCTGGTCACAATGGACATATAGAGCAGATGCCCATGCCTCTCATTCACAGACTGCCACCCCCTCCCACAGTCACAGTGTATGTGTGCTACCCATGTGTGGAGGTCTGACACAGTAATCAGTGCAGCATGTCACAGACATATGCATACACAATACTGAACATTCCACTTTAAGTGAGTAAGCTTCCATCCTGGAATCCCTGCTGCTGTTCTCTGGTGCAGCGGTGTCCCATAATGCATTGCAAATGAGACTCTATGCAGTTAGCAGCCAAAAAGGTACTGGGGGCAAAAAAAAAAACACCCCGCAAAAGAGAACGGAATCCTATCTCTCTCTCTCTCTCTCTCTCTCACACACACACACACACAAGCCCCGTCTTGTACGACCGACAGCGTGCAAATGCAGGATGAAGGAGGTCCCAGGAAAAAACTCTCACAGCTGAACATTACGCAAGTCAAACTGGAACCACATGTCTTCATGGGCAGACGGTTTGCGGAGAAAGAGCTGCCTAAAGCATGAACTTTCAGACAGTTAAACAGCATGAAAGAGCACCTTCCCTTCCTGGGGACTGGATGCATTATTTTAAATACACAGCAGAGTTACAGGTATTTAGCCTTGTGTCCTTTTAACACTGGGGCAAAGACAACTAACTGACAGCATGAGGTACTTACAAACTGCCTCTTCTCGGAAGACTCAGCTCCTTCTGAAAGAGAAAGCAGAAAGAGTATGTCAGTGATTTCTCATCATTTATGCTTGTGACACCTTTATCTATTATTTTAAAATATCCATCACAAAAAAACAACAAACCATGAAATTGCATGACACACATTCAATTCACACAGTCCATATATAATCCGTTAACATAAAATTGTTGTTCAGGGTGTTTGTAACGGTGCGTGTTGTAATACTGTGAAATATTGTAATAATAAATTAAAAATACACAAGGTGGCGCTGTAAGACTATCAGGAATATAGGTTTGCAACACAAAAGGTGTTTTGCTTATTTGAATGAATCCTGTAATATAAGTTATTACAGATTTACATATTTAAGTGTCACAGTTAAGTGTTATGTTTCCAAAACTGAACAAAATTTTGATAAATGTCTAATAGCCGTGTCGATGCCTTTTTAACAGCATTCTTGTCCTCACAGCTTGCCATTTGTCCCCCATTTAGCGTAACCCAGAGGGATAATGCCATCGAACCAGCCTGTGAGTCAGCAATGATTACAGAAACAACAGCAGTGCGCTTCACTGAAATTAATCATCATTAAAACAAGCAGTGTAGCGGTAAATGTGTCCCAATACATTTAGCGCAATAGCACATCTCAACCACTAATGTTAATATAAACCTGCTGATGCAACTGATGCAGCTGTCACTGTTGGCCACTAGATGGCAGCAGAGTACTATTCTGACATCAGGACTTACAAGGAGCACATGAACCAGCTCTGCTTGGTACTGTCTACATCCTTTTGCAACAGTGTGAGTATGAGGTATACAGAGGGATGGAGAGTATGTCTTTGGGATTTCCAGACTGTAATCAGGGTGAGCCGGTCATAGTCACAGCTGCACTCTCTACAAAGAGGCCATATGTCCAGATACGATTCTACTATTAATGACCCTTTTCTGTTAGGTTTGAAAAAGGAAGGCTGGGGTGGACTGGTGGCCTCACATTATCATGATGATCTGTTATCATAGTATGAGGGGAGGCCTCTCAGGATTCAGCCGCTACACGAATACTCGGGCGTCTGACTTGTTCCTTTTCTGCTTACACAAACGCTGCTGTTTATCTCTGCGTTGGCACGTGCTCACAGAGCAGATGAAGCAAAGCCTTCGCACCGTGATCAGGGCTTACACTCATCTGACCCTTCCCTCCGCGAGTAAATATTTGCGGGAGTGCAGTGCCCTCAGCGGGGGGCCCTGCGGACGCCGTCTGTGAGGCGAGTGGCGGCAGCAGGGGGGTCACGGCAACGGCCTGCTCACGGGCTGAACCGGACAATCCCTTCCATTGCCATTATGCTCCAGCAAACTAACGGCGCTCTACCAACACAAACAAATCAATGGCCACCCCCTCCCACCCCCGACCCCAACCCCATTACGCCTCTCCCCTCTGTTCCATTATGCCGGGCGGAATCCTCCCTGCGGTCCGCATCCCGGAGCGTTTCGTAACGTGCGGAGTCCCACAGGACCATCACTAACGTGGCCTGACCTCGACCCTCCTCCCCTCCGCCTATCAGTTAGCGTGGCCAGTTTATTAATTACTGACAGCCAGTGTCAGGGACCTGACTGCTGTCACTCTCACTCCATTTCCTTCCTCCTCCTCCTCCTCCCCCCCCTCCTTCTCCCCATAAGCCCAGCGCATTAACTGTCCAAAGATGACTAAGCAGCCATTGAAGGGTAGAGATGAATTTTGGAGGCGTACAGTAAGGACTCCCCAGGACATTTTCCATGGCTGAGCGGTGAAGTGAGAAATGCTGCGATAACTGGAAATGGCGACCTTTTAAAAAAATATGTATTTAAGTCCAAACCTTTCCCTGTGCACTTTCTTTAACTGTGGTTAATCACACTTCATTTAGTGTAAGTGATAATGAGCTGCTGAAAAGCAGTTGTGTTCGGTGAGGAAACGTAAAAAGGGAAAGTTCAGCTCTCTGATTGAGTTCTAAGATTTACCTGGGCTAGATTTTCATGACACTGGAAGGAGTGTGTACTAGGGCTGCAACTAACAACTATTTTCACTATCAATTAATCTGTCGATTATTTTCTCGATTAATTGATTACTCGTGTGGTGTATAAAACATCAGAAAACTGTGAAAAATGCCCATTACAGTTTCCTAGATCACAAGGTGACATCATTAAATGTCTTGCTTTGTCTGACCAACAGTCCAAAACCCCAAAATATAACATTTTCTATAATGTGAGACCAAGAAAAGCAGTAAATTCTTACATTTGAGAACAGAGCCATCAAATTTTTGGCATTTTTGCTTCAAAAATGACTTAAGCAATTAATTGATTATCAAAATAGTTGCTGGCTAATTTTCTTTCGATCGACTTACCGATTAATCA
The DNA here is from genome assembly GCA_022829145.1 of Albula goreensis. Taxonomy (NCBI): domain Eukaryota; kingdom Metazoa; phylum Chordata; class Actinopteri; order Albuliformes; family Albulidae; genus Albula; species Albula goreensis. Next base: position 31,475,903 of record CM040753.1, read on the forward strand.
ACTAATCGTTGCAGCTCTAGTGTGTACTCATCATCACCTCCACCTTCTCACAGAGAATATGAGCTCACTCATCCTCTAATGTGAGCACTGAACTGCTTCAGATCTGAAAGATACCTAACTGGACTTATCAACAATATCTATGCCGTATTGTATTAGGATGGCACTGTTATATCATGTTATATATCAATGTTACATTTTAATTGTTAGCTTTAAGCCCTTCTACTACATTTTCATGGTAATAAAGTCATTTAATTCAACCAAACCTACTTACAATGTCACACTGAATTCTATTATGTTATCAGCGCTGCAGTCATGTTATCATAGGCTATGTTTAAGTTCACACCATTCTTTCCATCTATGGCGGTAATTTATTTTCCATGTTACATACTCAGCTGTAGAATTGCTGTGAGAGCTGGCAGTGCTGAAATTCCTGGTATTCAAGCTTCCCCAGCACCTACCATTCAGCTCCTGCTGTGACCCAATCTGGCTCCTGCAAGGACAGCTAAGAGAGGGCTGCATTCTGAGCATGTGCGCACTGCGACTGCTGCTGCATTCTGCCACCGAGCCCACTGCTAATGTTCCACAGTGCTAAAGAGCCCACTGCTAACGTTCCGCACTGTTACAGAGCCCACTGCTAATGTTCCACAGTGCTAAAGAGCCCACTGCTAATGTTCTGCACTGTTACAGAGCCCACTGCTAACAATCCACTATGCTATAGAGCCCACTGCTAATGTTCCACACTGTTACAGAGCCTACTGCTAACAATCCACAATGCTATAGAGCCCACTGCTAACAATCCACTATGCTAATAGAGCCCACTGCTAACGTTCCACACTGTTATAGAACCTGCTAATGTTCCACACTGTTACAGAGCCCAGTGCTAACGTTCCACATAGTTCTACACCATCACAGAGGCACTGCTGCTCTTCCAGGGACAGAACAGAACTGTCGCAGTTCGAGACTGCCACAAAACAATGGCTATGCCACAGACCTTTCCAAACGTATCTTTTTTTAAAAGTGCAAATTAAGCAAAACCCACACTTTTTTAATTAGCAAGTAAACCAATCCAGCAGAGACATGCCTAGAAGCAGAACTGCGCTGATGATTTCCTTTTCATTTTTTTTTTTTACAGTGAATCACGATTTCTGTGTTTCAGAGCAGTCAGATAAGGACTCTTTCTTCAGAATAAAGAAGATAAGCTCAACAAGGCAGTGAACGGAAGGGCCGAATTCAGAAACAGTGCCTCCTCTATGTGTCTGGGAGCGGAAAGAACCCCAAAGTTCAATAGTCCAACATAATGTGACACTGCTATTAGGGGTGCAGACCTTGCCACAGCTGTAGTTACATCATATTCAATATTATTTATTATGTCAGCTGTGGACCGATCGGAAGTACAGCACAATCTTGGCATTTAAATGAAAATAAAATATTAATACAACATATGCGCAAATTTATGTTGCATGATCTCCACATCATGCAACATCATCATGCATCATGTTTTTCTCTTTATTCTTTATTCAAACTGTTGGCGAAGCATTACCCTTTGTTCTTTGTGTAAAAATGTATGTATTAATATAGAATTTCACGGTTGTTTTATATTTTAATTCAGCAAAAAAAAAAAAAAAAGGAGTGACCATCTGGATTTTGACAAGATCCGTAAGAGTATATTTGGACGTAGCAACATCAATTATCCATGGCTTTCAGACCATTCCCAGGAATGGCAGGAATGCGGACCCCGGTAATACCCAGGGATTACTGTACATGAAAATAACATGACGTGAGAACGGGATGAGCAGTGGGATATGGGACAGCGGCATGTGTGAGCGAGATGCTTACGCAGTCTCACTGGGTCTAGAGTTTCCCACACCTTATGAGCCAAAATACAAACCACAGAGGAGAAGCTTACATTCATGTTTTACATAATATCGTAGGCACCAAATTTACTTTGCTGTTTGTTTCTTGTAGAGTGAAGATTTGAGTTTCATTTGGTCCCGATGAAGGAAATCACCACTGACAGTAGATAATGCGGGAGTGGACAAGTTACTATACTCTCACAGAGTATAGCACTATACTCTCACTTCATGGTTAAAGGAAAACAGTTATAGACATACATTCTTTATTCTTTTGTGTCGACACACAAAACACTTGTGAAGAATTCTTATACTTTCTGATCATCTTACATTGCTGGGCAGGTGTATTCTGAATATTAACAATGCCTGAATGACCAATGCTAAAGATAAACTATAATAAAAAACAGGTTAAACCTTAAATAAAATACTTCAGAGCAGATTAGCATATACCCCTTAAAAATGATTATGTTGATAAAACGTCTGACCAACTCAGTGCCTCAGTTTAGCTTCTGAAGCCTGCCTCCCTGCCACCCTGCCCTTAGGGAGACATAACAAGCTAAACACCACTAATACAAAGCGCTGTGGGGGCAGATCCAATCACAGTGTTTGTATATTGATTGACAGCAGCACTATCAAATCAATACTGATCACTCAATGCACAAGGGAGCTCTAAAATATCTGTTCCTTTCCCTAAGAAACTGCACATTAGGGTACTAGATACTTCTCTGAAGGACGCATTGAGAGAATTCTGTACTCAATCTGTAGTCATGTATGTGAGGCCATGATTTACTGGTGTATTTGACTGAACATATGAATTTGAATTCACAGCCACAATATACAACAACAAAGTTCCTCTGGCAGTATGACACTTTTCATAACCTTGTATGGCAAAGACTCTTCAAAGAGTTCTTTTTATACACTGTTCACTATACTGACCATATAGGATAGCAGACCATTTGTGGTTTGACCGCATCACTAAAATTCAGCAAATAGGTCCAGTGGCATTCTCTAGACTATAGAATCTCAAATGTAAAGCAGCTCACAAATTCCCTCTTTCTCCGTTTCAGATTAGGAGAAACAAGGATCACCAGAAGGCCATAGGGGTGCAGCAGGGGTTTCCGCACTGTAACTGATGTCACTGCGACCATATTAGAAGTGCACACAGAACTGCTGTTCACAAACGCACTGACTGACCGGCAGAACCCTGCGGCGCACAGCGGGCTCATGGCCACACAGACAGGCCCGCTAATGTAAATCTAACCTTGTAAATCTGGATCTCCACTCTGCCAAACCGACTGCATTAGGGCAAGAATCCTGGGACACGCTGCACCTGCTTCACTGAGATGGGAAGTTGGGGGGGGGCAATGTGTCTGCTCTTGTTGCCCCTCCTGGGGGTGGAAAGGGGTGGGCGCATCTCCCTCTCAGCCTTGACTGGAGTCAGCTGGAGGGCACAGCTATGAAATTAGCTGGAGTGACAGTTTGGACGAGGCGTGCTTGAAAGCAATCTCTCCAATGGAATACATCAATATTTCTTAAGTCCATCCAGCCTGACAGGGAGCCAAAGTGCAGGGAAATGTAATTAGAGAGATGGGCATAACAGAATGAGGCCTGGGCCATGTGCCGCTCAAATTGAGTCAGAAGACATTTAAGAGGAAGATAATCTTAAGAGAGAGTGTTCTGGACAGCTACAACACACTCCGCCCCCACCTCCCCCCCCCCCCCCATCCTCCCCTGCCTCCAAATTCTAGTCATGCAAACCGCTGCCCTGTTGCAAAAAAGGGATTTCGCCTTATCTTCTTGCACAACACTTGAATTCCACAGCGCAAATGAGGTTACAATTTTAAGCTTGAAATTTGAAAGTAAACAGAACTTCTTCCCAAATTTAAGTAGTTTATCAGGACGCGCTGTTCGCTGACCACGGACTTGACCAGCCACCATGGTGCCTGAGTCTCCTCCCCCTTTGGTACAGGCGTGCTCCGGGGGGCCTCGCGACTGTGACGGGTAGCTGCGGACCCCTGGCCTGGATCTGGACAGGCCGCTGACCGTGGCTGCGTGGCACGGCGGTATGGGAGGGGTATGGTATGTTAGGACATGGTGGCGAGCGCGCGGGCGGCAGGCTGGGGGAGAGACGGCGTCACGATGGCGGGCTGACAGCAGGCAGGGCCGAGCCTCCATCAGTCTGCCTCATTGTGACTGGCAGGCCTGCTGAATTGGAAATTGCAGATGACACTAACTTAATCCCGTCCGTCAGGAGGCAACAGGCGAGGGATTTCAGAGTGCTAAATATGCAAATTTAGCCGCCAGAGCAAACAGGCTGACGGTGCATACTTGTAGCTGCCAGAAAAATTCTCTCCGTTCTTTCGAAACATACACACACACTGCGTAAAAAACCAATCAGCTTCACAGATAAAGAGGCCTTGGGTTTAAAATATGTAAAATCATTTGTCACTGTGTAAATTGTCTCTTTTCTTCCCCATGGCAAAATCATAATTACATGTTCATAACCAGATACAACATGCAATTAACAAGACAGAATAAAAATACCATTTTAATTGCAGCTACATCTTTAATATTCATTAGGCTCAGTATTACTGAGCATATCAATGTGATAACCTAACAGAAACAGAAGCAACACACACGCTGGGACAATATACGATTCCACAACAAAATGCAATATAGAAGGCTCAGTAACTGCAGTGAAGAGGGGTAAATGAGCCAGCTGTACAGAATATTGAACTGTTTTGCAAACTGATGACACAACAAAACGCTTATCACGCTGGGAACCAATTTCCCCTCCTTTCGTCTCGCATGTTCTGTCTTCTGGAGAGTTAACGGGTTACTTCTGCATTCAGGGTACAGGAGGAAAACGGTCAAAGGGAACGATCTGAGGTGTCTGAATCTTTCATTCTGGGATTAAAGGGGACCGTCGATTAAGTAGGCCAATTTGCACCCAGCTCCTATGAAAAAGTCAGCGCAATGCTAGCATATCTAATCAGCAGGGGGATAACGAGCCAATTAGCGGAGACCCAAAGGAGACCCCCACTCTTGTGACAGGCTGGCACGGATGAGGGGGAGGGGTCTGGTGAGGGTGGGCAAAACAGGGGACCCTGGGTGAACACCTACCGTGTATGACACAGAGGTCCAGACAGGACAGCTTCATACACGCTACACAACACCAACCCCAACCCCCTAGCCCTTAAGCATGTAGCAAACCAGGCTGAAACTGTGAGGGTAGGGGTGGGCTAAACACAGCACTGTGGGGAAGGCATCGAGGGACACTTAAGCACCAGAGACTCTATTTTTAGGGTGTTACAGAAGAGTCGGTCCACCTGCGACGGCTGCTTCCGTCAGACTCGGAGTGAAGTGCGATTGAGGCTGACCCGATTAGCAGTCTTAACAGTGGGTGATGGAGGAACCGCACAGGCAATCACACTGCCATGAGCCAGAACTCAATCAAACAACCGATCAATCTTTATTTCTATACAGAGCCAATTACAAAGCCCCTCGCAATGAACATTTTCCAGAGGAAATACTCAAACCGAAAACCAAATTGATTTGGGGGAAAAACTGAAAATGGGTCCCTGACCCCTTAAAAGGCAATCAAGCTTAACTCGAGGAGGAAAAACGTTGGGATTTAAAGCAGAAGATCTCAAAGAACACTGAGAAACCGCCTCCTGAGGAAGGCGCCACAGTTGAAGAATAGCACGCGGGCGCTGCTGTAGCCACTGCTGGCGAAGGCTCCCCTCGCCGCCGGGCCCAGTGGGGGGTCCGCAGAACCAGGAGGCGACGGCACGGCCATGTGCCGCGAAGGCCATTACGATTCCGCACCTCCCCTCGGCAACACATTAAGGCAATAAAACCCCATTAACGGCGAGGCCTGGCAGCCGCGGCGCTCCGCGCACGCCATCAATATCTGCTGCCTTTTAATCAGGGCGGAGAGCAACAGCACACAGTAGCAGTCTGCCTCATCCATTTCAGGCAGTTATGATTAATTGGCCCAGCACTTAAAATAGAACATAGGGATGATCCTATGAAGAAGAGAAGGGGATATTAATTACTGTATTGTTGTACCCGTTTGATCCCCAAACGAAAAAAAAAAGCAGAGACCAATCGGATGACTCAATGATACGGTTTGTTATTGCGGAGGCTAGCGCTAAGATGGAAGGATTAACTTTTGTCCAAACACTACAAAAAAATCTAAACCAATTCCATTCAACGGGCCCTCATGACTCATGCTTGCACGGTTTTATAATGACTGCTTATTTTCCACAAAATACCATCCAGGGCTTGCCACATTTCACCCATTCAACTATAATTCCAGGTCCGTCATTCCTTTAGACCGTAGCTGGGTTGCACTTAGAAGTAGGGCATGTGTAACTGGTGTACTGTGGAGCTTTCAGTTATTTGGGGCGGCTGAATATTTTATGTCAGTGTTTTTTTTCAAGCTACACTGTCTTATATATCTCCTGCTGACTGATTTCCTGGAGCCTGTTGGACAGATGTACTTTAACTCTTGGTTCCGTGAGTGAGGGGCAGCTGCCTGAGGCAGGATGTGAAACTGGGGAGAGTTTGGGGAACCACGGGTGAGCGCTTTGTTTTGCGCTGGACCCGTCTGCACAGTGTCCAGCTGTACCCACAGCTGCAGCTGTGCGGTTTGAGTGTGACCGAATCAGACAGAGCATTACACGGAACAACTGCCATCTGTTGTTGAAGACAAACAAAAAAAGTCAGAAAGTTTCAGGGAAGGCTGGGTCTCTAGCTGGTCCTCATTCATATTGAATGGGCATGTTTAAAGACGGCCCTTGGGTCCTGTGGCTAGATGAGAGGGAAGTAATCACGCACAGCAGCTTGAAAAGAAGTTACACAAGATCCCAGATCACTCTGTGTGAGAATGTGTGTGATCATTCAAGTGCTTGTAGGGACATGCATCTTTTTCTGCATGATCATATATGTGGGCCTGCCTGTGTGCTGTGTGTGTGTGTGTGTGTGTGTGTGTGTGTGTGTGTGTGTGTGTGTGTGTGTGTGTGTGTGTGTGTGAGAGAGAGAGAGAGAGAGAGAGAGAGAGAGAGAGAGAATGTGCGTGAGCATGCATCCGAGCAACACTGATCCTGTCTTTTTACCAACTTTATTAAAAACTATATTAAACAGCAGTACCTTGCGGCAAGGTCATGCTATCTGTCTGCTGTGGTGTCAGTGGTCAAACTAACGGGTACATGCAGTGCACTACAAACAATCTGTTTGTAGACCATACTGTGCAAAACACAGACCAAACAACGCAAAACCACAGCTGCCTGCCTTTCTACCCCATTACGCTGCCCCTTCCTGACAGCGAATCGTATGTCCCTCCATAACACTGTGATGTGACCATGTGACCGTCCAAACCTCACATGCCCACATTCCCAGGGACCGCTAAACCCTAAAGCCATTCAGTACGAAGGGTGCAGGACAGCCAATGAACAACCTGTGAAGATCACAAGCTACTACAGCGGCTAAAGGGATGCAGGGAGCTACTGATTAAATAGCAGCACAGCCATGGGCTGACACAACGGACTGAACACCTGCGAAGACGCATCTGCAATTACACCAACTCCTACCGCAACAGAAACCCCAGCACCGCTCTGTGAAAACTGCATCTCACTCCTGGGTATTCACTATGGGGAAAATAATGGGGATCCGTTTCCCAGACCAGGCCCTCTTGCACACACCTCCATCACACACTCACTGCTATCCACATGAATGCCAGGTCACAAGCATGGGGTCAAACCACTCGTACAATGAAAGCTTCCGGGACCAATTAGAGGGTATTCGAGGGGATCATGGAACACAGTTCCAGGAGAGACATGTGAGGGGATGGAAAGATAGAAAAAAGAACCCAGAACCAAAACAAAAGAAATGGGTAATGCTACCAGTTCTTATGCCATAGTCATGCTTTGTCATGATGTCAGAATTAAATGCCTAAATAAAATAATCAGCAATATCACCATTAGCATACAATTTTCTTCAGCCTGGGTTTCTATCCGCCTTCTAACACTTGCAAGCTCCCATCCATAGCTCTCGCTAAGATGGTGTATCTGACCTGTAGACAGCTGGATTTACTGCTCCGCTAACAAGGCTGCATAGACATGAGGCATCGCAGCACTGCGGCCAATAAGACACATTTGCACCTGCAGGATTGTGCTGGATGGAGACTCCGCAGCTGTGGCTGCGCCGCGCGGTAAATCTGCGGCGATCATCGAAGCGTGTTATTTATGCGCCCTCGTGTCCAAAACGCCGAGCTAATTACCCCCACTATTGTACCCGGTTACCAAAAACGCAGAGCGCTGGCGCTGCTCCCCTGCTCTCTCCCCCTCCGAGTGGAGATAATCTGCGCTGATCAGTCCGCTCATTCACACCAGAATTACACTGGATCGCATCGCTAAGCCCCCCCTGTCCGCGGTCGAAGAAGAAACATAATCCTAATTACAATTTGCACATTCAAATTAAATCTGCATGCTTCGCCGACGTTTTTATGGGTAGATAATGGGAGGAAAAAGCCTGAGCAAGAACTAGAGGGCGTTTTTTTTCCCCTTCCAACAATTAAAAAGGGTAACGGTGTCTATTTCAACACCCTGAGTGGAAAGACAGCTGTTTCATTTACAGAATGGAATTATTTGTGTTGTTAGTCCATAAAACACATGTGCTTGTTGGTTATTTCTTCATGGTCTGGACTTCACTCTCCTCCTATGGAGGTGGCAGTATAAGCACAACACATCCACCACACATGGTCTTACTTTGAGACCATGCCACTAATGCGTAACGTTTCATTTCAGATTCCGGGGAAATGTCTCCTGACAGCAGGAAGAGTATAAGCATCTTTGAAGCCATCTTCAAAGAGGAACGTTGAGAGGATCACTTATAAAAAGATGACGTGAACCTTACATAACCTATCCTGCATATAAATATTTACTACAATTATTATTTCATACAAAATGTTTAAAATGCTTTGAAGTGTGCTGCATTTCAGAACAAAGAAGGCACAAGCAAAAGGATGCAGAAGAATGGAAGGGGGATGGGAAGTAGCAGATAGGAATGGAACAGGGTGTGGGGGTGGAGCACCGTTGTGAAGTGTGAAGTGATGTGAAGTGGGCAGAGCCTAGGAGAAGCTGACCAATACCAGAGCTTGAAAAAAAAATGCATTATCAGATGGCAATGCGCCATAATGAGTCAGATCGGAGGGACAAAACCGAGCCGGGAACCATGACGACAGCGGCGTGGATGGCTTTGATGGATATGTCACAACCCGCCCAGGGGAAGTTCTCATTAATGAGGAATTCCGGGAATTACAGAAAGTGGTCAGCTGGGCGTAGCGGTTCTCATTTCCCTGGCAACCATAGACACATTTTGGCAGCTTGCCAAAACATTTGCGTTCACTTGCAGCTCACTGCTTGAAGAATAATAATAAAAAAAAAAACGGAAAGATTCCTTGATTGTTGGATGCTTCCTGGAATTTATGGATTTCATTTCAGGTTCAACACCCTAGAAATATTTTATATGCCAAAACAGCATGCATTTTCCAAGCTGAATAGGCGACAATGAAATAATGTGAATGAAATATTAATATCCCATTATTAGTAACTCAAATGTGGACAAAGCATTACCATGTGCGTCACCCATTGTTGTGCTTGCACATTCCCTTGTAATTTAGGCACTCAGAGCCAAAGGGTCACTGTATAAGCTATTATAATTGAGACCCTACTACTGAATTAATCCTATATTCTAGTTAAAGATGGTTCAACCCCATTCCTGAACTGCGGACTGTTCAAATGCGTATAATATTCAGACCAACCAGAGCAGTCTGAGCACAGAGTTTTCCCACAGGGGCTAAAACAGTCTGTTTCCTTTGTCTCTGCCACTTCTCCCTCCCCAGCAGTAAAACCCAGTTCATTATCGGGAGTCTGACAGCGACACCTTCTTCCTCGAGTCATCTCAGGTCTTCATCGCTGCGCATTGCGTTGAAATCTTCAATTCGCACCTCCGAGTGTGGCCTACTCCAATCCTCCCAGCACCCTCCCCCGGTCTCCGCCGCCCCCCCACCCCCCCACCGCTACCATCGCCACGCTCTCAAATCCCACGCATCAAAAACAGGAGGAGGAGCTGCTTCCCAGAGTAAACAAACGGCGGCACAGTCCATGAGATTGGAGTGGCAGAGCCTGAAATTATAGCGCTACCCTGGAGGGACAGAGGGAGAGGGAGAGGAGGGAGAGACAGCAAGACAAAGAGAGAGCGAGAGGGAAGGAGCGAGAGACAGAGAGACAAAGGTCTATACACACAAATACATATACATACAAATACACATGTACTTGTGTGTTTGTACATGACTGTGTTATTTAAATACATACGTTTTTTGAATGAAGTACATAGTGTAAGTGTGTAAGTACATATCTTACATTGTTAATATCAGTGTTACTGTGGATTTACGGCTTATGTAAATGATTGCTTCAGCAAAACTATGCTTATGTGTGGTCATGCCAATAAAGCTCATTAAAATTTGAATTTCAGAGAGAGACAGAGTCAGAGACAGACAGAGAGAGAGAGACAGAGAGATGGAAAGAGGGAGAGATCATACTCATTATTCAGAGCGAGGGATAACTGCACGGGGGAGACAGAGGGCCCGTCCCAGAGGAGGAGGGCGTGCGCGGGAGCGATCAAAGTGTTCTCCTGTAGCGCGGGGTACAGCGAGAGGCGCTGAGAGCAATCTTTCATTGTTGCTCCTGATTTGATTAACACCTGCTGTGCGGGATGTTTTGAGAGCGAGAGGGGTGTGCGTAACTCTAACCATCAGGAGGTATGTGAGGGAAATAAGCAAACGCTGCTCCGCATTGAAGACGCCACCAATAACATTCATCAAATCATATTCAAAATATTTAACTCTGCAACGGCAAGGTACGCACTCCCAATTCCACTGAACCTCATTTGTATAAGTTTAGTTTCCTCCTCCCTGCTAAATTTGATTAAATCTGGCCCTGGGCGGTGTAAGGTGGGGGTGTCTAGACTTTGGGATGTCTGATGGTTCGGTTTTCTTCTCAGCTGCAGCGGCCCTTGCCAAACAAGGAGAGGAGAGGGAGGGAGCAGAGAGTATTGAGTAAAATCGATCGCTGGTCCATGTTTTGCATGCGGTGTGGAAGGTGTGTGAGGCTCCAGCAGAGCGGGCGGTCTTGGCTGGGGGCGATGGGCACAGAGCCGTCGAGCACACAGCGGCCAGCCCAGCGGGAGCCTGCGGTGTCCAATATGGCCCACCAGGACGGGCTGGAAAAGCTCAGAGCCGAGCCCCATGTTCAAACAGCATCTCAGGGCTGGAACACTGCTCTGGGATCAGCGATTCCACTCTGAGACACACTGTGAATATTGGCCCTGGTCTGGCCTGAGGCAGCACTACACTGATACCAACCCACCTGCACTCTGCTTTTCTGTTCGGTCCCTGCTCCAGATTTCATACCGAACTGCAGAAGGACGCGTTTGTCTGTCCAAGCCGCACTGACGTGCCGCACTCACTGATTACAACATTAATCAAACAGACGCAAACTTTGATCCCTGTTTACTTTCCACTTTCCTGTCAAAGAGTGGCTCGATTACCTGCCATCTCAAAAGCTTATCTGTGATCAAAGCCAGAAAAATATGACACTGCATAAGAGCGGGGCGATGAGCAATAGCAATTACATTCCGTGACAAGCGTTCAGACAACGAAATGAGAGCTTCTCCAGTAAGGGGTACAGGGGCAGTTTTGATGTTACGGGTCGTCTTCCCCTCCCCGCACTTCTGAGCTCTCTCTGATACCAGCTCCCTCTCCTCCTCCTCCTCCTCCTTGCCCCCCTTTCTCCCTCCACAACAGCGATGAGCTCATACTTGTGTGGCTCTCAATCTGCTCTCACCAAGGATACAGGGTGAGCTCATCGGACCACTGCTAATTCACTTATCCAGCGCGCTGGCAGGGAGGGCGCAGGGGCTGGCAGGGAGGGCGCAGGGGGCAGGCCAGATCAGACAGCACGGCAGGGCATTGGGGCAGTGGGCAGGGGCTGTGGGAGAGCAGTGCCCACTGTTCTGCCCCCCCACATACCCAGGCCCACAGGGTCGCCGGAGGACACTCACGCCCCCAGATAAAAGGCTTGGCTTTGCCTGGCCTGCTTTTGCCCGCTGTAGCTGCTCTCACACTCCTGCACACCACCACAAAGCCGTGAATACAGCAAAGGCAGCGTGAGAAGAGTTACGCTCTCTGGGGAAAAAGTCCCACGTAGCTGCTCTCGCACGGAATGCTATTAGGGTGCACATGTTTACAAATACAGCACTGTAGGGAGATGGACAGGAGCGCATAGAGACTGGTTAACCTGCTATGGCGCCCATATGTGAACAAGCCCAATTAGGCGACACGTTTAGCAAGTGGGAGCTGGAGATGAGTCCTGTTAGCAGGACATGGTTGTGTTTGTTTTCTCGCTCTCCGTCAGGACGGAGCTCGTTAGCCCACACCGCTGACACGTGTCAGCTCGCTCGGCCCGGCGATCCCGTCAGCAGGGCCCGCTGTCTGAGTCACAGCCCTGGGGCCGGCACCAGCACTCATAATACCCCTCAGGGCACAGACGCTGATCTGGGATCAGCTCAGCTTTTCAGCTCAAAATGAATACTGCTGGGATATGGATGGGGGAAACCTGATCCTAGGCCTGCAATCCTGCTCTTAGAAACTTTATGAATGTAGGTCTTGGAGTAGCTGAACCATTAAACTAAGAGGCAACCACAAAAGTCTGCAGGTACTGTGGCCCCCAGAGTACGATTTTAACATCCACTCACGACACTGAGACAGCAATGGTATCAACAGCTGCTCGATATGAAGTGGCTAAGACATAAGCTAATGTGAACTCTCCTGAACTGAAGGAGAAAGTGGGTGAGTTTAGAGCTTAAACTGTGTATTCAAATTGTGAAGAGTGAAAAATACTTTTAAACTTACAGGAATAACATTATTCAGAGAGACTTCCAGCCTTGTGTAAGCAAGGGTATTTAGGTTGCATTCAGCTCTGTGCTGGCCACCTCTGAGAGTTGGTCTTGGTCAACATCATTATGCCCTCAGTCACAAACCCAGAGGACGGGCAGAAGTGAGAAAAGTGGAGCCTTCAGCCATCTGAGAAAGCTGGTGTTATGCTCACCCTATCGGCTGTGAAATGACTGCGATTGGCTAAATCCACCAGCCGCTCCGCCAATCCCCAGAACAAATGCGCAGCTGTTCAAATGTCGCAATGCACAACGGACGATAAACAAATTAGTTCTGCGTTCCCAAGGCAAAAAAAAAAAAAAAAAAAAAAAAAAGAGCGGCAAACATCTTTAAAAATGTATAAGGGTCAGGTTAGGTAAAAGGCGGAGATGAGAATACTGCCATCATCTGCTTCGCTTTCTGCTGGATTAAATCTCAATTTCAATAATGAGCATCAACACAACTGGGAATCATTTGCTGTTCTGGTCTTCGGTGGAGCTGGCTTGTCAGCAGTGAGTGATTGTTCGGGTCTGGTTTCTCTTCTCCATTGTGCTATTGAACTTGAGCCCCCGGAGACTGTGGATTCCTGATAGCAACCACAGCCAGAAAGAACGGCGAGTGAAACCGCATATCATCACTAAACGAAAGATCCGACTTCAATACGCACATCTCAGACATGCAAACATCGCTTTAATTTCAGTGCGAGTTCCCATCCATTTATCATAGAAATACACAGCTGGGAAAATTGTGTCCTGGAAACGAGAGGGCCAAACAGTGACGTGAAAACGGCTCCATCCATAATCGAGTTGGCCGGTTGCGTCCGTGTTCAAATTGGCATTAAACGTGGCAGCGTGATTGGCCACTCATCTGACCGGAAAATTGCCTTAATCCCCCCACCAAAAAGGAGTGCACTGTGTTACGGCAAAACCCGTGAGCGGTGGATTATGGGCCAGACGGACAGCTGAGAGGAAGTGATTTCGTGCTATTGTTCTTTCTCTGGGCGGCCCCCCGTTCAGCACTGGGGGCCGACGCTACCGCCTGAATCCGCCCCGAAAACAGGCCGAGAGCCAGGATCCATGCTAAGCCTCGGTACAACTGATGACACGACAGATAAGGCGGCGGCGCCTCTTTGATTCGGAGCTACGGGTCGTGAGGACTCGCCGCTTCCTGTGGGTCTGCCCGCTTTCAACATGCAAAGCCCAGACTTCCGACTGGAAGCGAACGGACTCTACCTGCTGAGATCAAAGGGGAGGAGGGATGCTGGAGAGGTCACGCCCCACACCCTGCCAGAGAAGGCACACAGCACCACCTCCTTTAAAACACAAAACTCAAACAGAGTACAGTGAAGCCCCCTGGTACCACAGTCTTGCCAATGTTTGGTACACCACCATATGGTGCACTACCCATATTGGCCAGGATTACAAAAAAACATAACAAAAAAAAGGAAAAGACAGACCAAGATAGAGCCATGTGCTAAACCAAGCTGTGAGAGGGAATGTGCAAAAAGCTCTCCGGTAAATGAAAACGGCAAAAGAAATACAGAACAGCAGAGACTGCTGAAACTGCAGACCTCACCAGGGGTAGCTGAGCAATTTCTTTCAACGGAAGCGTGTCTTTCAAGATAAAAAGCAAATCTCAGGTGGTGAGGTAATGCAACATCCCAAGAGCCAGAATGTTGCTTACAACACAAAAAAGCACTTTTTGGGCTCTTGATAAGCAGCAGTTGCTGGTGTGTGTGCTGTGGTAGTAAGTGATTTCCCTGCTCATTAGCTGTGACTATTGATTTTCGAGCGAGACTCGGGTTCTGTGTGCTGAGTGTATCTGTAATCACTGCCTGCATCGAGACAGCCACAGACAACAGCATGTACTGAGAGAGCAGGACCAACCGCTCAGTGAGAGAGCTCAGAATGACTCAACAATATGGGCTTGGGCACTGAGCTGTATTACAACACCGCCTTCGCTCTGGTGAGGTTGCCTCAACAAACAAAGAAAAAGAAAATAAATAACAGAGACTTCCTGCAAGGCCAGTGTCTCCCCTAAATGATAACGTTAGCCTCCGCAGCTGACCACATGTCAGACCTTTTCCACAAGGCACGGTAGGGCAGAGTCCGTAAGCCAAGCTACTGTCGATCGAGCGGTGCTCTGACTCTCTGCATTAGGGCATCTTACCTGGCCGGCCTCACAGGCGGCCGTCTCCACGGAAACGCTCAGAACGCACAGCCGCACTTTTATCCAGCTCACTTGCCGCCGACAGGCGAGGCATCCTCTCTTCTCGTCGAGGTGTACGTGGGAAGCCATCATCGCCACGGTAAACGACGGACCGCACGACATGCGGCGCAACAACAACGCGAGTGCGCACCGGGCATCTCCCTCAGCCTTGTTTTAACAACTATTAATCCTTTAAAGAGAAAAGCAGATTACATTTTTTAAAATTCCTCCATGAATTAGACCTGTTCGCACTGGCCTGGTTAGCACGCCAGGAGATGGGATTACAAATGTTTGCGCAAACTTTGTGCAAAGTTTTCCCATATTCACTGAGCGGTCAATATTATTTTCTAGGCTGAAACCTGCTTGGGTATCTTTACAGAAAAACACTATTCAGGACATCTCCTCAGGGCTTAATTATTTTTAAAGCACACGAGGTACTGAAATGGACATTTCAGTATATCTTCTCCAGGCCGTTCATATTCATTGTAAATAAGAGTATAAATAATACAGAAAATATTGTGGCCTTTTTGGCCAATTCAGATCACAAGTACATGTATAAGGCACCCACTATAAGTTTGACAAGCTTTCTGACAATATTTTAGGAACATCTGGGTTAAAGACTAGGCAATCCACACCACAATTATGGCTAAACAACCATACTGACAACTCCCATAACAGAGTGCCTGCATGCATTGTAAAGCAACATGAAACACCAGCTGTCTATAACTCTACATTCAAATTGATGTGTTGAATCCAAGAGACACTGGTAGCAGACATCCTAAAACATTTTTCCATTCAGACAGATCAAATCTTCTGAAAACTACATCATCGCACTTTGATAAAAATGGCAGTAACTGCAGGAGTCTTTGTTCCCTGACCTGTTTATATTCATTGTGTGGACTGTGAGCCAGATTTTCCAAGTTAATGTTCCACATAAAGGACACATTTTGAGTTATTCTTCAGCATGTTCGTGGTTAATAACCTGCTGCTGTGCGTGACTAAAAGCCAGTGTGGAAGCAGTCATTAGGCACTTAAACCGTTGCCCTCAGGGGTTAAGCTCAAGTCGTGCCCCTCTCTTTTCCACCCCCCCTCCATCCCCGGAGGTACGATCTTACCTCCCTCCCATGCCCGGTATCCAAACTCGTTCAAGCAAAAGAGCAATCTACAAGGCTAACCCGCGAGAAAATCTGTCTCCCGCAGTGGGAAAACGGGAAATAGGAAAGCTCTGATTTTGAACCGCCTGAAGTGCGTGGGCAGACAGGCCGGGCCCCTCGGCTCTCAGAGCTGCCAGCAGCTGAAACAGAATGCCCCAGTACTGACGTCTTCTGATCTCTCTTTGACGTTAAACCGCCATCTTTATATAAAAAAAAGACCCTTAGGTAAAATGAAGATGGCCGTATCTTATGATGGGTGACAGTGTTGCTCCTGCAGATTTCCGTGATTTACTTTGCATGGCATGAGAGGCCATGCAGAGAAAGGGTGATACCAAAGGAAATGATTAACAAGGTGAACTAAGACGAGTCTGCACTTCAGCCAGTGTAGACTGCATGACATAAAATGGGCAATGGGCTGACCACCTTGCCAAGCAGGTACCCTCCCACAATGTCTCCACAAGTGCTTGTGGCCAAAGGCAGCGTCAGAGAACTGGTTCGGTGGAAATGACAACATTCAAAGCAGAATGAAATACAGCTACGCTCAAACCAAGGCAAAGAAAAATATCTGTGCCAGAGATTACAATCCCTCATCTTTTTAACATCTAACAAATGACTAAATGGAGAAAACAGGACACAGGCAGATGCCTCTAATCTCTGGTGCAAAATGCATTACACAAAGGCACTACCATAGTGCTACAATATCGCCCGTCTCTCCAGCAAGGAAAAACATTTGTATCATAGAGATTAAAATCCCACAGTTATGAACACAACTTTAAAGAACATCCACACTGTGACAACCAATCAGATGACTCAGAGGAGAAAGCAGGAGGCATGGCTGGGTAATCTCCGATGCCAAAAGGCATTACACAAACGCACTACCCACAGCACATCAATAAGGCCACAGTCTTTCCAGCTGCTTACAGCGCACAGATCTGCAATTGTCTGGAAACAATCACTTCCACTGAAAATTCACTCCCTCCTCTGATCCCAGATGGCATAAATCAGGCAAGCTTTTCTGGACTGGGTGAGAATATGTGGGTTTTACAGGGCAGGACAGCGTGACCTAATGGTGCCAGCGGTGGGACGTAGCCTCCCTGTCCATCATACACTGTGGTGGGACAAACCGAGCTCCCTTTATAGTTAGTATGAGGGGAAAGGTCATGCCATACCACAGATGAGGAGGCCTGGGTCTGTCTTCTCTTTTTAGAAAATCGCGTTGTTGTGTTGTTCATAATACTGAGCGAGCCTTGAAAACCCTGACGTTCCAAAACACTAAACGACGCTCCCCCGACACGTCCCCTCCAGAGGGCAATTAGTGGTGACAGGGAGTAGCACATTTAGACTAACCGCTGTGTTTTACCACCTCCCATAAACACCGCCCACTCCAGAGGCGTGACAAAGTGCCCACCCTGTAAATATTAAATTCAAAACCTGTTTTTCTCAAACCCATTGAAGATTTTGTCAGTTTTGCTTTCAGAAATATCAAAAATGAAGACCCATCGAGTTATTGTGTGTGTTCACTGCATCTCGAGGAAAGGGGCTTAACACAAGAACAGCGGTTCCCAGTCCCAGGCTGCCAGAAAAACAAAAGATGCAGACACAGGCCCCAGTGTTTGCTGGGATTCCTGGTCGCCCTACTGATCCTCTCTTCCCAGATACGGATCCCCTTCAGCCGCCGGTTAAGTCCGTTCAAACAGGAGCGGAGACCTGCTGGAGCCAGTATGGCCGGCAGCCATTATGGGAGTTAACTCCTACCTCCCTGCAGCTTGAAATCTCTAGGGTGCAGGGTCCAGCCCGGGCCGAGCGAGAGGCTCCCGGGCCCGTTCATTTGTGAGACACTGGTTCCCCCGCTGGACCGCCAAACCTCAGGCCACACGCCATGTCAGAGGATTTAGGGAAACAAAACAAGAAAAACCCCGGTCCAGTGGCCAGACACAACACAGAGCAGCTAGGCTCCACACTATTATGCCTGTCACTGCACACTCTGCACAGGATATCTCCATTCACACAAACACTCATCCCTCCACACATCCTAGGGATCACACTCTGCACCCCGATTCACGGCCAGCATCCACACACACATAGATTATGACCTGGAAGTAATGGGGTTAAAATCTCTGCGCATTCTGGGTATCCCACTGTTTCTGTTTTTAATGGGGTTCAAACTCAGTCTACACTGGGGTTCAGACTCATTCCACACACGAGTTTATGATCTGTGAATAATGGGGTACGAGTGTCTCAGTGCATTTTGGGCTTCCCACTGCTTTTTTTAATTCGCTGGAGTTCATTCTCCCTGCGTTGGAGTTTGTGCTCTCTCTGCACTGTGTTTAATTCTCCATGTTCATCCTGGTGATCACTCTGCCTGTACTGGGGCCACTGCATTCTGATGGCTGGAGCAGGGTTCACCCCCTTTTTAGAGCCCCGTTCACCCCAGTGGTTGTGGTGATAACACCAGTATTTTCTGCAATCAGATGAACATGACGTCAACACACAGCACTCACGGCCTGAAAATAAGTCATTAGCGGTTAGCATTTGTTATTGTTAGCTTTGTTACTGTAGCCATGCAGACAGCACATGTTTTGCTCATCATTCTGCTTTGCGATGCTGTGTTCAAGATGTGGATATGTCTTCTGAAATGAACTGAAATCCAGATTCAGTTACTTTTCAGTACTCAACCAAAGCAGAGAGCAACATGTATGAGAAAGTGCCCACAATATCTGTATTTACAGGTTGCAAAGGCAGTGCAAACATGAGCTCACAAGGTTATTTCTATAGGTATGACAGGGGTATGTCTATACTGGAGTTCACAGTGTTCTTGCCATCAACTTCCACAAATTCTTAGTGGGCTATTCATTTTGTGACTTAAACCCCAGGGGAATACGAGATCACATAGCACATCTTCTCAAATATCATCGCTCTTTCTACAGGGTTTTTCCCCCAGACACTGCTCTCATTTTCGGGTCAGGTTCTCTCAGGCTGACGTCACCTAAAAGTAACACAACACCGTACATATAAGCAGGGTAACCAGATATTCTGTGACAGCACCATAGCTCATGTCTACATCCCTCAAACACTGAATCACCTTTGTTACTGTATATATACATCATAAAACCTCTCGTCATGGATTCTGCCTGGAGCGGTATGGCGATACATACCACGGACTCTTATACAAACGACTCGAGCGGTGAACTGGTGGGGCTGCTGGGGGTGTTTTTAAGAAACTGAATGCAGCTTAACAGGATAGTTGCTTGTTAATTGCATCAGACAGGTCTTCCTGTCCCAGCAGGGGAAGGGGGGGAGGGAAGCTGACCTGACAGAGGCCTTCAGTGGGGGCTGGCCACAGCACAAGCCCCCCACAGCACCTGGATCAAACGCCGGATGTGTTTTGATACACGGCAGCCTATTGCTGAGTATGGATTACTACCCTCTACTCAGATAAACAATATAGCTTCTATCGGTACTTATCTATGCTGAGATACTCAGCTGAAAGGGACGGGAGCAACTGGTTTCAGTGGAGGTGCTGGATGCAGTTCCACTCTGACAAGCGTCCTCATTGTCACACTCAATCCTGCTCCTCCCTGTCTGACTAGACCCTATAGACAAAGCGCTCACACTTCTTCGCTTCGTACTATTGGTTTCTAACCTACCCCGTGTCACAGTGGAACAATAGGGCACAGAAAGAGCTATGGTTTCAGTTCCAGTTCAATGTCCCGGAGCGGAAACGGCCTCTTCCGTATTTACTACAGGTGTCTCTGGCTTCGCTACGGTCCCGTCTGCGTTTCGTTTTCAGAGGGGATGACACGAGTACTCGCTCACTACTGGAGACCCTTTTAAGGTTAAACGCTATAACGCAACGCAGAGAACGGAAGATGAAAGAGCGGCCTCACGCGCGGTGAAGGGAAGCACATAATTACTTTCATAAGCGGCTTATGAAAGTAGAGGAGCCGTGTAGCGGGGCCCCGCTCTGAGTTAACATAAACAGCTGTCTGAATAGAACAAAGGTGCTTCCTTTGTACAGCGGTCTGCTGTGAGTCTGTGCAGGCTGCCTGGATCGGGGGTGCCCGAGGCTCCGTCGGTGGCCCTTACCTGCAGGCCCCTGCGTCTCAGGATGCTGGAGTCGTCCATGCTGCCTGCCGGAGCGTCTCTTCGGCCCTGAGCGTTGAGATAAAGCGGGTTGCCCCCTGTGCAAGCGGACACTTGTCAGCTGGTTGAGTGCGGGGGCTCTGAGGGGGTACCGTGTGCCATTAAGAACTCTCTACTGAGGCACAGTTACTGTCCGCCTTTCGGCAAGCTGGATACCCCAAAGAAAAACCCTAAAAAGGGCCTGGGTATTTAGTTCAAAGCAGGCAGAAGAGAGGCCACTTCAGCTCCACTTTTTCTCATCTGCGCCTTCAGGATTCTGCTTGGGTTCATTTCTGTGTATCGCCGTCCATGGGAGAAAAAAAAAAAAAAAACTGTAAACCTGAAAACTGGGACAAAATTCGTTTGTTATTAATTAGCCCTCCTGCAGAGATGAAATGCGCTTTGTGCTCAGAGTCTCTTGTTTTGCTTCATTAGTTTGAGATTGCTTTCCTGCTCCAGGGACATACGCCTCCGTGTCCTGAGGTGGGGTGCTTCTCCCAGAATCCCGCCACCTGCCTTCCTCCTCACCGTCAACACCGGGAGAGCGAGGCCTCGCCGCGTTTCACATAGGTTACAAACGAGGCCCGCTGCTTTGTGTCTCTTTCGGCTCACAGAAACAAAAAGCCCCTAAAAGTGGAAATGGCTGCTACTTGAAGTGGGCCCCTGGGTAGGGTGGGTGCAGCTCCCCCTTCTCTCTCGCTGCCTCTCTCTCTCTCTGTGCATGTGAGAGGCTACAGGGGAGGTTGTGGAGACTGTGTGAGCTCCAGCCTGACTGAGTGTCTCCCTCCCTCTCTCTCTCTCCCTCCCTCGCTCGCTCCGTCCGTCCGTGGCCAGTGTCAAGCGGCAGCTGCACGTGTGTTCCAGAGCTCGGCCCACTCAGCACTTCTCCCATTCATCCAGTGTGAGCAGAGACCGCCCCCCTTCCCACACGCACTGAGCGCGCTCATACAGCACCGCTCCCCGCGGCTCACAGCCTCCTGCCTCCACCGTCCTTTCCCTGAGTTTGCCTCCTCTCCACCTCTCCTTCACTCTAACACAGCCAGTCAGTTCCTGCAGGCCCTGTTTCCACTGAGACTCCAGTCACAGCATAACTCATCAGTGATTTGCTAAGGAAAACAATGAATAAGTCTGTGCCTTAAGACAATAGCACAGGGAAGGGGGGGATCTTATTTTCACTCTGAGAGTGAATGCCTTCAGTGAGAAGTCACATGGTCCCGTGCTGAATATGGAGTGCAGATTGGCAGTCCATCCAGAGCCTTTTCCTCCAAAGAAACACAAACTGCAGGAGCTGGCATGTGCTGTGTTTTCCCTGAGCGTGTGCGTCTGCGCTGGGCGTCCCGGGGCAGAGGCGGCCAAACGCCTGCGAGAGGGCAGAGAGAGGCCAAGTGTCCACACGCTTAGAGGAAGTCTCTGGGTTTTCTTTTTTCCTGGTTTGTTTTCTGAAATCGTGGGCGGCTGCCCAAAAAAAATAAGAAAACAAAGACAGAAAAAGTACCAAAAAGGATAAAAGCACAAACTCAGAGAGGAAGGTGAAAAACGGGCGGTCCGGCAGCCCTGCAGCGAGCGACAGGCAGAAAGAGGGGCCCCCCTGGTCGATCTTAGCACTTCATAACAGGTGCTGAGAGGAGCTGCTGGCACATTCAGACCGTCACCGACTCAGCTCCTGTCCTCTCTGCGGGGCTCCTCCGCTGATCTGATCCTCACTGTCGGTACAAAGACACGCTCGCGAGCGAAACCCGGCAGCGCAAACGGGGACGCGGGAACGGCGGCGGCGATGAGTGGCGCTCACACTGCTATTCTTCCTCTCCTCTCCCGCTATCCGCTGACATGACAACGGTGGTGTGAACGAGGAGCCGCCCAGGATGCAGCACAAAAGGCGGCGCGCTTCTCCTCCTGCCTCCCCCTCTCTCTCTCACTCCCCCTCTCTCTCTCTCCCTCTCTCCGCTGGGCTCTCACAGCAGCCAGCCAAAGCAGGTACACTGTGAGACCAGCTGGTGTTTGGATGCTGCTCCTCTTTTCCCCTCTTCTTCCCTTTTTGTTTCTCCTCACATGCCTCTTTTCTCTTGCCTCTACCAGGATGAAGCTTGCAACAGAGTGCTGCTCTCCCTCTCTCCAGTCAGCAGAGCCCCCACCGCTAGCCGGCCAATCAGACACCAGCAAGGCGGTAATGCACTTACATAAAATGAATGGGAGAGCCGGAAGGCCCCTCCCCTTGCTCTGTCACTGCCAATGTTCCCTCCTCCTTTTACTTTCATTACAGTACAGGCTCATTGCAGGAAACCGGTTATCCCACCCTCCCCTCAAAACACCCCCCCAATCCTGTCTCACACACACACAGACACTCACAAATTAATACATGCACACTTACCCATACACATACATTTCCCACTGATAAACCATACATACTGTGTGGCCAGTCCCATCTTATTACATTACAATGAATTAATCATGAATCCGCTGATGAGAGACCAAGCTACTTAATTATTTAGCACCAATATTTGAACAAAGTCACTCGCTACACTATGGTTAACATCGCTTCTGCAACTCTCCCTTTCAACTGATCCACTTTTGAGTTAATTAGGTTTTTTTATATACAGCTACCTACAACCTCTGCATGAGAAAATTACTGGCAGATTAAATATCCTTTCAGCTCAACTGAGCACGATGAATTTTTCCTCAGTCACTATGTGAACAGTGCGGTTCTGCAGGTTTTTTCCCTCACTGTTCATTTGCTTTGTTCTTGGTTCTCACATGGGAGCATGGGTGTGTGTGTGTGTGTGTGTGTGTGTGTGTGTGGGGGTCATGGTTCCCTGTCTCCCACCTCCCTCTAGATGCCATGGGCTACAGAGAATGCCACTCTGTCCCCACCCAGGTCGCTGATAGTAGTCCCGTTACAAATCTACTGAGCACCTGAGAAGAATTAAGCAAGGAAATGAATGAACAAAACCTTGCTCCAACATGGCACTGTGTCTAGTGTGGGGGGGGGGATGATTTTGCTATGAAATGCAAAATGTGCCAGCCATGTCAGCACACAGCCAGAGGGACACTTGTTTGTCTGCAGCTCCACAACCTTAGGGAGCCAGCTTAATGATGAAACCTTGGTGTGAGAGGTGTGAGGGGAGCAGGGCTGGGGGTGGAGGAAGTGGGTCATAGGGATGCTAGAATTTTGAGAACACACTATGAGGAATCATTGACATGGCATGTGAAATTACACACTGCGAGGGCAAGTCAGAAAGGAAGGCAGTGAGAGAGAGAGAGGGAGAGAGAGAGACCCCAGGCGCTCCACTTTCCACTACCCCCAACATGGAGGTTTAATTAAAAAAACATGGCCCTCTCTGTTCTACTACTGTACTTTATTAGGAGAGGTTAATTAAATTGGTTGTCAGCCTCGATAGCTGAGGGTTTTGTCAAGGCCAGCATTTTCGCTTTCTGCTCAACTGAAGGGGCGTGTTTCCACCCCCGCCACCGCCCGTTCTATTGCAGGCTGTTGTAAGACTCACTGTGCATTTGAACAGAATGTTCCAGTCCCAACTGGGCTGTGTCCTGTACAGTATGCTAAGGTCGAACAGTGAGCTGCAGGAGCAGCCGCAGTGACCTCCCTGGTGTTGGTCAGCAGGCCCGCAGACACACAGGGCGCCCAATCACATGACCAGATTCAGGTCTCAGTTCCCCGACACAGTCACTTTCTTGACCTCTTGGTTCCATTTATGATTGGTTCCAGGAGAGAATGTATTTGATTGGTTCATCTGGTTCATTTTTTCCATGGACCCACACTATATGGGATTCATCAGAGGTACCTGACCATTGCATACGATTGACCATTTCTGAACATTACGAACTGACGATTTGTGGTGAAGCACATCTGTGAAAGTAGGTCCAGAATTGAGAAATCAGCTCAGCTCATAGATATTCATTGTTATTCATTCAAATGAGGCTACGCTGAACCAAAGTCAGGTCCAGGCGAAGGCACAAACATGAAAAAAGACAGGCCCCCATGCCCATCCCCACACCATGTGGTGTCTTCCAGAGCCCAGCGCTGTGTGGATTCTCACTCCAAAACTGAAGGCTGTGGGTCAGACAGCAGGGTCCACAGAAACCCAAACCCAATTCCTCAACAACAACAAAAAAATGTTCCATTCTATAACCAGTCACTGCTTGTCGTCGGCGGTCGCACACCCACTCTTTAAAACTGGATTCCTTTCGCATTCTGACCGGCCTGTGACTGTAGCATCTGCTCGTAAAAATATCTGCAATTCCCCCCGACCATTAACAAGGCCATCTGAAAGAGCTCCCGCGTACTCGGCGAGAAGAAACAAGCGGCATCCCAGAAACGTATATTTAGTAACCGGGCTGTCTGATTTATGCGCCTGGGTCCTCATGAATACAGATAACCGCTACTGTACGTCCTGGTGCTAGTCATACTATTCATTGCAGTCGATGTAGTCAACGTTTTATGTTGCTGCTTAGCCAGGGTGCTTAACTGCAGGGGAGAGATTTACTGCCCACCAAACCCCCCTCCACTGCCTCCCTCCCCTACCCTACCCTCAGCTAGCAGGAGACACAACACTGGGGAATAAGGGAAGGATGATGAGATGCTAATGAAATAACAGAGACAGTCCCATTACCGATGCTTAATTCATCAACTGACAAGGTACGTTTGTCAATTTCCCTGAGTACATTTTCCATGAACTGATAATACTTTTACTTAAGTGAAGCGTTTGCGTACCCTACCAAGGTCTTTCCATTCCTCTACTTCCCCTCCAAAGGTAATGTCATACCCCCGTAAGAGTACTGTAGCATGGGGGCCGCCTCCAAAAGGGACTTACACCCCCCTTAAAACACACTGAGTCTGTTAAAGCTGAAGCCTAAGCTGAAGCTGTTGTTTTAAAAGTCGAAGAAAAGGAGAATTTTAAAGGTCCAGTCATCGCTTTCCCAGCCCCGTCTGCAGAAACGGCCCGAGTACCCACGGTGCTAGGTCCGGTGCTTTACGTGCTCATTTGTTTTCGAGGCCGTCTCGGGGCATGATGGGAAGGCGCGTCATCCATACCTGCACAGGCCAGTGCACACCCTGCGCACACCCTACCCCGTGCCAGGCCAGGGAGAGCAAAGTTCCCTCCGCCTTTCAGCAGCCAGCTAATGCGAGACAGAAGAGTGATAACAGTAATCCCAATCGCAGTAACGGGGGAGTGGGGGGCACCTCTACGGCACTTATAACAAATTTATGACTGAATCGACATGCAAAACGTTCACCCCAGGGAGGTGCGGAGCAGGAAATAAATTGGCTGTTACCATGAAGAAGCAAATACAATTCAAAGCCCCGTTTTTTTTTTTTTTTTTTTTTTTTTTGGCAAGGCAGAAAATATTCGAAGCCATCTGAAGGTTCACCCCACAGTGCATTATCTACCCAGTTAGTGCTCTGCTTCCACTCCCGAGACGGTAAGACAGACGAAGCAAAGCCATTAATTAGTCATGAGAATATTTAATGGACTGACTTTTTCCTGATGTTAACACACATCCTTTACGTTCTTGTCACAGCATGGAGAGGAAGGGTGTAAATATTTGATTAGAAAAAAAAATCCTGCAGAAGGCCTTGATATCCAAGCTGCACAGCTCGGGACCGGTGTAAAAATGCTAATTTAATCAGAGTGTTCGAGTCTTCTTCACTTCCTTAGTGCTGGGAAGCACACTCTTGCACAGACAGCTGTGTTCGTCTGTTTAGAGTTTCATAGCCTGCAGCTTATCTAATACTAATGTTCCTGCAGCGAGCAATGCAGAAACACTGGAAATTCAGCACTTTCAATTAGAATTTGGCATTCAAGTGTGTGTGTGTGTGTGTGTGTGTGTGTAAGACCCAGGAGGGTTTCATTGCCGCACCTCGAGCGCAATGAAGCACATCATTGCTATTGATAACACAGGGTGAGATCTGCAGCTACTCCAATCAAAGGCAGACACGTTTTAGCATCAAACCTCCATTAACGAGCGTGTGAAGTGCCACCGTCTGCCCAAGCAACGGCTCGTCTTCATTTAAATACAGGACAGCTAACAGTAAAAGAAAACAGACACTACAGAAAAATACAATCAGTGATGGGCAAACCACAGAGAAAAAAGGAGGTTATGGATTCTTTTCAAAATGAAAGAAAAAAAGGACAGGGAGATGAAAGGATGAGCAGTGCGAGCGCAAGCAGCCGAACCTGAACGCGTTCCTTTAAACAGCTGAGAGGAGCGGTGCTATTTGACACAGGCATGGATGAATGAGCCAATAACCACCAGTCAGACCTGCAGTACATCAACACATCCATGCAGGAACTGTTACACACACTGTTACGCACACACGCGCGCACACACGCACGCGCACACACGCACACACACACACTACAGAACACACTTCAATGAAATCCAAAAGTAATCACTCCGAACTTCAAGCTTCACACTTTACAGAGTAAAATGGGTGAAACGAAACATACAAAGCCACACAGGAAAGAGGAACCTGCACTGTGACACACAAGACTGCAAATTCATGGTCTAACCTGCACTAGCTCACATTGAGCTAGCTGTACTTAACCTTACCCTTAAATTCCTCTAGATAAGACTGAGTGCTGTCAGATTTGGATTATCAACATGATGCTCTGACAGGTGATAACCGTTGGTCCTGGTGCACAATAACTTTGACAAGCAGCAAAGGATGTGAAGGAGTGCAGCCTTTTTCTTATTGCCAATTCTCTCCTCATTCAGCTACCGCTGGGGCCAGCAGGTTTGGGCTTTAGCAGGTAATATAGCGAGGCCTTTATCAGCCTGGGCACAGTTACAGGCTGGGAAGAGACAGACAGGGGAGAGCCGAATTACAGCAGACAGCCCATGCAAGGACAAGGTAGCTGATAAGGAAATGCTGAGTAGGCTCTGCAAAGCTGTAACACCATAAGAGCCGAGGGTCCCCAAAAAACCCAAATTAATGTCCCTCTCGCCGAGCCGGGATGGAGGTTGGTATCTCCATGAACATTCCCGCAGCCCCTGCCGACGGGCCACGGGCGAACTGGTAATTGAACCGTGGAGGAACCGGCGGAGGGCATTAGCATCGATCTTTAATGCGCCGGCCCTCTCTCGGAGCCTGCCCCGTAATCGGTCCCAGTCCGTGAAATCAAAGAATCCCATTTTACATCATTACCGTCCAACTGCGAGCGTGTGTTTGGAGGAACGGTCGCACGCTGCACAATAATTACTCCGCCGGTTATTTTGAAGGTAAGCTCCCGTTTCAGACATCAGTAATGACTTGTGCTCGGTTTCTTTTGTCCTTGCGCTACGCGATAATCTACCACTGAGGGCTGAAGACGGCTACTGTGTGACGAGTGTTGAACAGGAAGTCACGGGTGAGATCCTCCGGAAAGCCTCAGAAATGCTGCAAGGCTCCATCTGCTAATTCATAAAACCAACAACTAGGACAGCCCCGCCCCATGCCTGCACTCCCAAAACACGAGAGGAGGGAAAGTATCTCCTCAGCCACATCACTCACACTGAATATAAGGACAATGGCTGTTTTTTAATAAACTAGATCAGCGCTAGTATAAATGTGACAACAGAGTATGCCTTCATCAAGGTAATGTCCTTCCACAGGTGTCAGGCTGACGGTTGGAGCAGTTACTCTACCCGCATATAACGTGCAGTTACATGTGACTGCACTTTGCACTGCTAAGAGGTTGAGTGCTATAGAAGAATGTAGCCCTGATTAGCACTGCTGCTCCTAACAGACAGGAAGCTTTGTTTTCCTGCATCTAGGGAAAAAATGCTGTATTCACCAGGATGAAACCAAACATAGCACAGAACAGAGAGGTTCAGACGAGGCTCATAGAAGCCTGAGGCACGGCCTTCAGCCCCCACTTTCCGCGGCTCTATCATCGCGGACAGCTGTGGAGACCGGCCCCTCTCAAACACGGCGCTACTGACGGAGGCGGACAGAGCCATGAAAAGGGAGTGTCAGAAGTAGCTCACTGTTGCGCGGCCCCTTCTCTTCCTTCCCGGGACTACGTGCCCCCGCTGTTAGCACGAAAACAACCAAACATCGCTTCCTCACCCTGCTCCCGGCCAGCCACGGACCCCTGGTCTCCCCCTGCCACTCCGCGATCATGACGCTCCTGCTGGCTTGTGGGAACCCGTCTCTCCTCCACGACACACTATCCAGATGGCGATCAGGAAGGGGTGACCCCCCAGTTCCTAGTTATAGAACTGCTGCCACAGTCTACTGGGAGAGAGTCTCCCGACTTCACCCCTCTGAAGACATCCGTCTGCTCTTTCACTGAAGTGCAGTAAGTAGGGCAGGGACACAGATTCCTGGCATGGAGAGATGAGTTTGGAGAACTCACCTAATTACACTGCCCCAGCCCTTCCCCAAAATAGAATAATGCACTAATTCACTTGGCCCGCAAACAGGGGAATAACCAACCTCACTGACTTTCAGCTGCCATGCGGAGCAGAGAGGAAATCAGCCAATCTGCAGCTGACTGGGAGGCGAGGGGACAGAACACCTCCGAGGAAGGGACTGTGAGTTCATGACATGAGTACAAACCTATGGGACTGTCATTTAAGATGGGTGAAATGTAGCCATTTTCGTTGTTGAGAAACGACAATGGCAAGTCAATGCAGACTCTACGGCCTTCATCAAATGCTGGCAGATCTTTACAAAAATTATACATGTAAAAATGATTTCTCAAGACATTCAAAGTACCACTGAAGGACATTAAAACCATGATCACAAAATACATAACACTGAATGAGCAGGATATTTGACAGTATCCAAGTTCTGATACTGTCAGAATAAAAGCAGATTCAATACAGCTTGGGGTTGGACATGCAAAGTGAAATAAATGACCAGACTATTGGATATTTTACCAAACACATGCCAGATTGGGCTCTGAAGGTAGGTTTAGAAGAAAAATGGAGAAAGATGTTGGACATATGGTCAGATGGTTAAAAGTCTTGGTAAACTGAAGTGTAAAAAATGGCAGGAACTGAAAAATCACTCCAGCTACAGAGTGTGCATGATTCTCTGTTGGCACTCAGGAGATCGTTCTATAAACCTGGAGAAACATTCAAAAGAATGAGTAAGTCGACTTTACAGGGGTCAAGGAAAGAACCAAGCCTTTCAGAGACTAACAATCTCCCTAATCAATCGGGGGGACTGAGAACAGTGAATAGTGAGGAGCAGAACAGAAGGGGAAAAACCGGGTTTATTGAATGTCCAGTGATTTGCGTGGTGGGGCGGGAGATTGAGAAGCGGGCGAGCTGAGGAGAATGAATTCAATTTTCCTTCCCTAATCAGTGAGGGCTTTCCGATACAGTCTAACCGGATTACCTCAACCGCACTGTGGGGGCTGCAGCATCTCTGGCCTGAGAGATACACTGCACAGGAAACATCTGTGTAACCCTGCAGTCTTTTCAACTGTAAATCAATTAGCCGATGCTCGGAGATCGACAGCTATTGCTCCCCTAAAGATGCAGCTAAACAAATCTGTTTCCATGCTTCACAAATACAGTCCATGTAGCTATCGATTTCCACCCGGCATCACAGCACATCTAATGAAATACAGCAGCGAGACTATGACATTTTCATCCTGTTATGTTATTCAATATTACGAAAGAATATCAGGTTTGCAAGCAAATAATATGGTAAATACTCCTACCATATCACAGCTCTGACACATTCAAATGTCACTGTGCTGGCCTTTCCGGAAGGTTTCATCTCGCGATGAAGCTACAAAGCTCTCAAATCCTTACAAGCACCCACAACGTATCGTTTCATCACAGGAATAGTCAGACTAAAAGGAAACAGTGGCTCAACAAAAGCCTTTTATTTTGAAGCAAACATTCACTCGGTGAAAACTGAATTCCTTTCTATAACAAATGTAGGGAAGGCAGAATTTGCTCCCTTCCTTCCTTTCATAATTGAATTTGCCGTTAATCTCTGACGATGCACACTTTTGTCTGTCACGTTGAAGCCTTTTTACACCTTGGCCAAGCCTGACCTAGTGCTAAATAAGGCGTGGGATTACTGTTGCTATCAAGCAAAAATACATACAAATTGCAATTAAAGGTTGCTGAGAGGGAACGGGTGACCCTGAAACCAGATGGTAATGAGTAAACTGACAGAGCTAACAAAACCATTCAATCGCCCCTTAATCCAGCTCCACAAACACAGGTTCAGTGCAGATTGGCTGTTTTCCCCCCTCAAAGCCATCTGACTCACTCCGTACAGACAGTATTTTGAAGGTCATCTCTTATCACAAACACACAATCATATTTATCTCTAACTGAATAGAGTGCAGGCACATATATTGGATTTTATTTTCGCTGATTTTTGTTGCTGAACAATGAATGTTGCCTACATGGATCTGGCTGTACTGTCCTACTCCTTTCCGCTCCACTCTGCCAGGTGACGTCAGGGTTCTTTTCTGCCGTGTCTCTCCATCTCTTTGTTGGCACCTCCATGGACACTTTCCACTGGCCGGCTGCTAAGGATCTATTTTTACCTCATCCTCCTCAGCTTGCACTATGAGACCTATGCACTTCGACCTTACCTCCCTGAGATTTTTGTTCTTACAGGTCAGCTCCTCCCCGTTCTAAAGTCATGGCGTCAGCTACATCCCATAATGTAGCCCACCTGCACTTGTGGTGTCCTCTCTTTCCTGTCCTCTCGGCCAGTCTGCCTCTCTGAGCCTGTCCCACATTTTCTGCTCAAAGCAACGGCTTCTACCCCAACTTCAGCTTCAGCTTCAGTCCTCTATATGTTGCTTTTCCATTGTTCTGATTGTTTACAAACCTCGTCCTGGCCAAAACCCAGCACCTGTTTTTCCTTGTATTTTGTTTAGCCCCAGTCTCTTCATAACCACCTAAAGAACACAACCTGATCAGAATCTGTGTTGTCATGTTATTGTATGCAGTAAAAA
The DNA here is from genome assembly GCA_022829145.1 of Albula goreensis. NCBI lineage: Eukaryota > Metazoa > Chordata > Actinopteri > Albuliformes > Albulidae > Albula > Albula goreensis. The sequence continues at coordinate 31,507,167 of CM040753.1, forward strand.
TGAGAATCCAGTGTTGTGTGTATTGCTGGTGATCTCATTCAGATGGTCCACCCATCTTGGTGTGCTCAGGTAACTGACTCTCAGTTAAGTGCTGTGCTTTATCCTAGCTGAGGTGTGGTTCATGTTCTGATGTAAAACAGTCGCTGTTCTGAGCCTGCCAAATATGCGTGGTGGCTGTTAATACCTTGCGCCTTAACTGTAAAGCATTTTGAGATGAAAAGCTGAAAAGCTCTGTATGAAAGCAATTAATAATTATTATTATTAGTTGTAGAAGTAGTAAAATATCATTATTATTATGATACACTACAGTCTACAGTACACAGGTTCTGCAGGTTACTTGCAATGCCTTTGCCGTGGGTGGAAGGGTTTCGGCCATCAGGGTACATCCAGTTCACATTTTAACATTTCATCAAAGAACCATGAACTCCTTAGGTCAGCTACAAAGCTCTCCTGGAAAAAAGTAGCTCCACGATAAAATGACATACGGGGAAAAAAAACGCCCAAGAGCGACAAAATGGAGAGAAGTGTTTGCAGATCAAAACAATGGACTCCCTTTGTGTACAAGGACACAGAATTAATGCATATTTGAAATAGTGACACTTTCTTAGGGATTCTGACACATGCATTTTCAAGGTCTAGAGACGCACACCATGCTCCATATTTTCTTCAAAGCCTAGAATCTGTTTTACAATAAGGATGTCATCCTCTGATCTTCTATCCTATATCAATGCAATCTGCAATTTGTTGATCTTCACAACCTGTCTGAAGTTGCTCAGTGCGTTGTCTAGGACTAGTTTGGTTCTTTGCTAATTCATGGTCTGTGATAGTCAAAGTCTTGCATATGGACAGACGCCAAGGAACTCTTTCAGTCATTTGACCTCCTTTCTTCCTGTCGGCTTACAGTCCAATAAACCAGACTTGTGGTGATGCAAACAGTAAGCATGTGAGATTGCTTTAGAATGTTTGAACATTTATTAGCTCTATATTGAATAATCAGTGATTCATTTGTGGATTATCTGGGTCAGAGCAGTTTTTTATAGCAGTTCGGAAAGTAACGGTAACAGACATCTAACCAATGCATTGTGTGAATTTGACACCACCTATTTTTTTAAAAATAAACACAGCAGCAATGCCTCACAGTAATAATCTCTGGTCCCACCCTCTGTTTTCACCATTCTGACATGAGCCCTTTTGTTCTCGGGACAACGCTCTCTGACCCATGATTTCTAAACCCTCCTTGAATGCTCCTGTCTCTCCTCCAACCTCCATTCCAGGTTTCTTCACCATGGCCTGCTGAAGTCCATGTAAGTTGAAACATTGCTTGTTCACAAATGAACCACTGGAAGCATTGAAATCGCACATTCTTTTCCTCTACGTGCCTTATTTTTTCACCCCGCACCTGCACGTACAACTACAAATGCGTATGCATGTATTATCCTTTTATGCCTGCCCCCCCCACATCACCCCTGTACCCACCCTGATACTGCATAGACCATCCCCTCCTCTGACACCCCACCAACAGCCAGCATCAGGTCTCTTGTTCTCTTTGTATCAGTACGCATTAAAATGAACCAATGGGGGGGACTGATGAGGTAGAACATTTCCATGTGAGAGAGACCGAGGGACCCGCAGCAGCTCAGCCAGGTGCGGTATAGTATCAGTGTGAATTACTGACAGGCACACACATCAAAGGGAAGGGACTTATGGGAGCCATAAGAGGATCCAGCAGGATGCCTAAACGCATAAACACAGGACAGCTACGCACTCAAAAACACGTGGAAGACTACAGGCTACAGGCACAGATTGACAAAATGGGACTGAAGGCAGCCACATTGTAGCATAGGAAGAAGTAAGTGGTAGTAATCACAGTGTTAAGTGCGTGACAGACAAAAATGAACACGCCACCTCTTTCACCATAACATGATGCCAGGATTTGCATGAAGGCAGGCAGACACAAAGGCAACCTCAAACTCCACCCTTTCCCTGATCCACTGTGTGGTGCTTGCATACTCTGGGCCCTCAGACACAGCAGAGCCGCCCTGGGGCTCCTGTGAAATCCCTCGTTAGCTAATTACACCTCCGCATCCAGGCTTGGGGCTGGGGATTCATGGCCACCTTGCAGTACGGAGTTGAAATGCTGTGCTAGGGTCTGCTGCAGTGCAGAGACAGAGAACTGCCCAGAGTCACATGGATATGATAGAACATACAGCATGGCTTGATTATGTGTCTGAATGCATTCAGAAAAGGTCATTAAATAATAGTTCTATTGTCTGATGATTGAGAATATTTTAACCTACAGTATGGCTAGGGAGACTTGGACTGGCTTATATTGTTATAATGAAAACAATGCCACCCCATTCTTGCTATAGATGCTTTTTTGGCACGTCACGCACTGGAAGACTGCAGAGCACGTCCGGGCCCCACGTTCAAACGAGCGGCACCCAAACCACCAGCTCCCGACCGTGGCATTCACCAGCCGCACGTACGTACGCAGACGGGCACGGGAAGGCACCGAAGCTCGCTCGCCACATTCATTGCCAAGGTCTGTCTATCAATCTAGTAAACAATGGCTTTCCACTAATGCCACAGAAACAATTACTTCCCTGGCTGCGGTGTCTGTGAGCGTAAACACAGGCAGGGCTTTATTCAAGGAGAGCAGACATACAGTCCTTATCAGTCTACCGCACGGTCTGTAGTAAGACAGCCCGTGGCATTCAGAGTGAATAACAGATTTGTGATGGAAGTACTGCCTTCTAATGTCTGTGTGCACATCGCTAAGTGTTTCCCAGGCTCAGCGGGGGGGGAAATCATCCTGGCAGAGATTGGCCCCCCCAGTTAAGAGCGTCAGTGTGAAACAAATCCAATAATTATTAATGATAAGGAGAAAAATTGATCCCACACCCTTAGCATATGATGCATCAGCGGTAACGTAATGCACGGCTAGTCAAACGATCTTTTAAAAACATACAGGTGAAGGAAGGTAATAAAATCTTGCGAACAGAGCGGTGATCGATATTGGCGTGGATGGTGAGGGCTGTCGGCCGTGGGCCGGATTCAGAGACTGCGGCGGTGGGCAGCGGCGGCCCGAAGCTAAAAGGGATGGGACGCTACTCCGCGCTAACGGTGATCTGCTCTGAACATGAGATGAGTGGTCAGAAGGGTCCACGTCCCCCTGAGAGAAGTGGGTGGGTGGGGAGGGGGAGAGATCATGTTCTGGATGCATCTGCAAATTTCAAGCTGACTCGGCCAGCCTTTTTGCTGCATACATGTAAAACAGCCGTGGGTAAGAGGGGAAAACAGACAAAAAAAAAAAAACCCAACATTTCAAATTGCTGTGTGAAACGGGGACGCCCTCCTGGACCAGAGTGCATCTGGCTCTGCCGCCACCCCTCAGCAAAGAGGGACGGCCACTCGGCTGACCTCATCCTTTTAATGTGATTGATGGCGGACATTATGGCCAGCGCAGAGAACGGCTAACTAGGCCAACCCGAGGGATAAATCAAGAAACCGAAAAATGCCGTCATACCATTAGAAGCTTAATGCAAGGGCTGCTAATTAAAGCCCATTCATTTAGCGTGGGGATGGGGACAGGAAGGCGTATGGGGTGCACTTACCAGGATGCAGGCACTCTCTGCGTCCCAATTTTACCGTCAGTGACGGTGAACAGGCAGGGAAATGTCCAGCACTTTTTATGCCTCCTGTTCCATGAATAGCAAGCCTTCATACATTACTGTGCATTGTGGGTCCCTGCAATTTACCCAACAAGGCCCACACTCATTAAAATGAGTGGGAAGCGCATGCTAATGTTTTGCATCCGTAATCACAAATGCGAACATGTGAGTGTGCCATGCGGCAGGCGAAGCGCTGATACTGGGGACCTCCGAGACCTCCTTCACCCTGCCACTACAACGCACAATTTAGGGACCAGCCTAATCTGGCTGACAGAAGCCCATTTCAGCAAAAGCATTTCAGGGGGGTGTTTCTCTCATAGATGGAGCCCAATTAGTCTCAACCTGGACTCTCATCTCTGTCCACGTGTAGGAGTGAGTGTAGGTGTCACAACAGCACAAAACACAGTGTATCCTGTAGCTAGGTTTCTCCTTTTTGTTTTTCACTGGAATAATTTCAATTTGGGGAAACGTTCTGAGACTTAAAGGGGCATTTCTCTTTGGAAACACTTCAGTCTTTTGAGGAACCTGGAAAAGGTACCTCAAATACAAACCACATTGATACAGGATACAGATCATCAACGGGGTTCACGTACAAGCTAGAGGCAGGCTTTCAAGGTTGTTTGGTGACATGAATGGGAAGTTAGTACGAGGCCAAAACGGACAGAAACATTGGCTCGGTTCCTCAAGAAGACAGAAAATGATTCTTATGTTCACGAAGCCACACCACAGGTAAGGAAACTATAAAACTAAGGTGGTACCACAGTGAAATGCCCTTTTCATACTTCAGATCCCTAGGGCTGTCAGATATATGCGGACATCAGACACCAATCGGACAAGACATCTTGTTCCTCCATTTAAAAGAAATGAAGACACTGTATAACCTGTGGAGAATAATAATGACACCCTATAACCGCATCACAGTAGAGGCAGATAAGATCAAACAAGCTGATAAAAGAGAAAATGGCACATTTCCGTACGTGCGAATTAGAAACGTCACGCTGTCCTCCATCTGGGAGACGATGAGACGGAGGTTAGCCTTGAGGTTTCACAGTCTCTATGTTCCACGGTATTTACAGGGAGAGCCGAGGAGACGTGCAGTATAAACAAAAGGCTCATCCAAAACTAGCTTAAGGGAACAAACACAGAATCGAGTTGAAACAGCAGCCTGGGTCATCTAGAGTCCACTCAGCTAGAGTACAAGCTCTCTGAACTACACAACACAAAAGTAAAGCAGTTGGAGAAGAGAAACTAGGGGCTTCTTTGTACTTACCGAACAACCAGAGTTTTCATGAGTTACCCAGTTGCAGGAGAATTTACCTACTGTATTCCTGTACTGTGTACATCAATCTATTTACACAAGTCACATCTGTGACACTTTCAAATCACAACCATGTGACCATGAAAGTCATGACCTTTGACCTTATGGATTATTACTTCACTAGCTCTTCTCTCAAAGTGTAAGATATGACAGGGATGTCTGAGGTTACAAACAGTAAATAACTCAATCGGCGACATCCCCCATAGTACATTATAATCATGATGGCGAAAGCAGTTTTATTCTCACTGGTGGACAAAATGTAATTGGATCAATGATATATGAAACCGTTAGCCTGGTATAGGAGCTGGTCATAGATATTTACTCTTACATTAAAAGTTGGCTTTGCAGCACAGTATATGGATATGCACTGAAAACTCACACTTTAAATCACAGTGCAGAGAGAGCTTTCTGAAGGCTGAAGGCATCTGTTGCAGACAGGCAGGGAGGATAGCAGTTAATTACCTTTCGACAATTAACTGCACGGCTAATTGTTGCCTGGTTAACTGAATTTACCGCCGTATCCAATCAATCACCAGAGCAATCAAAGTCAATTGATACCAAGAAGCAGGGGTCAGTGGAGACAGGCCAAGGAGAGGGGAGGGGGTGGGGCGAGAGGGGACAGGGTGGGTGGCACAGCTGGCTGGAGGGGGCAGTGATATGTTTACTTCCTGTTCGGTTGACATGATACAAAGTCCCTGTTGTTGTGTGGTCGTCAGCTCCCAGCTTCAAGAACACAGATTGTGGCAAAGGTTGAAAAGTCATACGATGGCTCCATATCAGCTCACATGGGACCAGATACCACGCTGAGACTTGGACTACAGCTAGATTCAGCAGTTTAAAAAAAAAAAAAAAAACAAAATGTCAGCTGAATTACGCTCAGCGTAGGACGCCAAGGTGAAAAGCTGCATTAGATCTGCTATGCTCTGCACTACTGCACAGTTATGAATTTAAAACAAGCGTAAATTACAAAAAGCAGACAAGCACTGCTGTTTACTCCGCTGCTCTGTCCAAGATTAAACTCAAGAAGGAATGCCTATAGCGGTAGCGCTTGAGCACCTCAAGCTCCAAAACTAATTATTTATGAGAAAAGAAATTCACCCGCACCCCCATTTCATTTTACACATATTAAATACCAGCCACCGCAATTTCAGTATAAAGGAATGTAATCTGAAAGCTGTGGGGAGAGTGTTACCAGAACAAAACCACCTGCAGTGACAGCTTTCATAGAACAAACAAAACAGTATTATATTATCAAAACCGCAGCTGTTGATTTGCTTTTGTTCCTCGGATCTGCACATTTATCTGAGGTTTCCAAACCTCCGACGAGCCGGTGTTTGCAAACACACAAGGCATAAAATAAATGGGTATGGAGGCCTCCGGAAAATGCCCTGTGGAACCTGGCAAACTCTGCCTGTCCTTTTCACTCCGCCAACCCCCGCCTCTGAAACAGGAGGAAAACATAACGCAGAATGAGCATGTCCTTGATTGTGACTGACAGCAGAATCCTTTAAAGACTGGGGCAGGGGAATAACAACAGAGAATCAATTCACAAAGAGAAAACATACATTCTTAGCACCCCCTGACGGTTGCCAAGGAAACCCTGTTTGTCTTTTGTCGCTGTCCGCATGTCGTGCAGAAATAGATATGATCTGCCTCACTCCTTGGAAACCAGTTGGAGTGGAATGTAGGTGTGACAACGTGGCCATGTGTTCAAGTAGCCAGTAAACAGACTGGAGGATTAGTCACTTAGAAAGGGGTGGGCAGCTTGGTTCCTTCGTCTATGTGGAGGAAGAGAGGCTGTTGAAGATGACAGGTTAAAGTACCCAGTCAGCTGTGTTTGTTAGTGTTTCCCAGATGTCTCACTCATTGGTTAAGGTTACCAACTGGTCATGTGACAGTGAGAGCATCTCCAGACCACTCACTTCCATTTTCATCCCCGCTGCATGTTGTTCTGTGGGTGAGATGGACCATCACCCCTGTAGGACTAGGAGTCCGGAGTGTATTGAGTCTTAGCGGAAAGGTGGTGCCCGTTCGAGCCGACTCGGGGGAAGGCTCGGGAAGTAGGTCACGACGGACGTGACCAGGGAGGCATGTCGTGAATCTTTTATCGGTGTCAAAACTGAGAGCATGAGGGACTGAGCAGATGATGAGACCCTGTTTTCATTACGCAGAGTGCTGAAGTGTCACATTTGCGCCTTCTGTGTTGGGTTTGGGCTGAAATAAAGTACAATAAAAAAACAAAAATGTGAAATAAAGGCACTGCACACCACCGCAGGGAGCAGACGGACAGTGGAAGAGGTAGAACAAAGAGAGCGAGCTCACGCCTGTTGAATTTCGCACAGAAGGAAGGGGGAGCAGTGGTGTAGCAGTACACTGCCTCCAGGCTCCAGGCGTCTTCCTCATCTCATCTCTCTTGTCCTCCCCCTCGCTTTCTTACCAGAAGGCCCTCGCTCCACATGGTTCACAGGCGTGGGGAGAGGGCTTTTGATTTATGTTATTCTATAGCAGATGGGCAGCGGTCTTCCCAAAGTGGGGAGGAGGTGCAGTTGTGCTGCCCGTAGGTGTGCCCCCTACCCTGGCGGGGTCCCCCCCCTTTGGGTAGTGGCTCCTCCAGCTCCAGCCAGCCGGCCTCAGCATTATCCCACATGCCCCCCAGCTTCCCCAGCTATGGGCAGATGGGTACTAACTGTGCCAGCCAATGAGCTATCAGGTGAGCAGGCCGGCCCCCATCACATGAAGCTTGTCCCCCAGAGCTCTTTCACAGCACGCTGCAGAGAAAGTAGGCATGCTCCATACCACAGGGCGAAGATATGCTTCTTTATTCACAAAGAGTGCACTGTTCAACCTGACCTGAGGTCAACACCCTGGGTACTGTAGACACAACACTTTTATACTTTATGTTTACTAATGGAAGAGAATGGAAAACACTGACTTTTGTAAGCATTGTTAGTACTTACATCCAGTTAAATGAAGATAATTTTCTCCCACAGGATGTTTGGCAGTTGTAAGGACTACACTGTGTTGCTTTGCAAAGTTCCCAGCTGATAATACACTTTCACAGAATCCCCAACTTTGGTGCTGTTATGCAAGCAAACTGAAAAGTGCTGTGTGCAAAAGCCTAGGGTCCCAGGCAATGTGAAGGTAGCACTGACTGAGACCTAATGGCTGTTCATTTCAAGCCCTGCAACCACATAAGCAATAACCCTCTCCACATTCCTCCCCAGCCAGCACCTGTAATTACACCCTGCCCTTCGACAGTGCGAACATTCCGCCCGATGCACTGAGTCGACTGGTGCGTGGTCAAATCTCTTGTCTAGACCAAAGCTGGTGGTATTCCGGAACTCACTTTGTTTATACTCAGTGTGAAAACAAAGAGCACAGCAGTAAGGATTTTTCAAGACTAAACGGAGGGTCATAACCATTAGACCCTGCCCTACCACGAGTCGGTCTTAATGGAACTTGTATACACGATATAGTTATAGCCCTTGCAGTCAACAGCGACCATCTCACATAACTGCGGCTGATCGCTCTGGGCGATTACTGGTCTGGAAAAAGAACAAGTCAGGGTCTGTGTTTAAGGCCGCAGATTAGGAAGCAGACTACAGACAGGAAGTGGGTGAGACCTTCTTATATCTGGGTCACACCTGAGAGCGTGCGTGGCATAACATAAATGAGACACATTAATCCCTTATTCTCCAGATCTATGGCTACGAGAGAGACGCTGGAGCCGGAGGCACTGATTGATGTGTGCGAGGAGAGGTGGGTCAGGGTCAACGCTGCTCCAGACCGTCTGCTGTCATGTCCTACCCACGCTGCACCTTCTTCAGCATGGACACTCTAGAACTGAGGAGTGGATCTTAAATTCCTCCAGCAGGAGTGATCTCAGCTGGGGGCATTGTGTCCTCTGAACGCACTCACCCTCATCACAGTCAACTAAACATTACGGCACCTACTGTACAACGGACAGGAAGCCAAACAGAACACACATTCCACTGTACGAATGCAAAAGGCATGTGCTTGGGTGAGGTGGATTAACCACTCCCCATCTAAGTGCCAGCTCATCCAATCAAAAAAATGTTTACTGATGATGTCATAATGGAGGGACAAGAATGTGGAAGCCACATTTTATACATCACAGTTGCTATTGACTTGTGAAAACTAACTGAGCTCAGTTAGCTGTCTAGCCTGCTTTCTCTCCCATAGGGCAAGCCACAATGCTCAAGCACGTCAACCACATCATGTTCTTCCTTTATGAGAGCCATCTTCAAAGGGCGATGGCAGAGCTAACAGGTTAGCTTTCCTTGTGGAAAAACTAAAGCATTTCAGCAGAAATCTTCATCTTGATTTCTTAATTTCCTTATAGTGGAAAGGGGGGGTGGGGGGTAAAAAGGGGAGACCGCTAACCACATCAGTCAATTATTTCCGAAAAATGAGTCGCCCGGAGCCATGAATAATGTTGTGCTTTGTTTTCAATCCGCTGTTCCAAATGTGCAGTGATCTTGAGCAGACGCCTTTCATTTTTCATATGCATGTAATTGCTATCTGGACCCAGCCAAGCAGGGACCCACCGAGGGAGAGGAATGAGATACAGGGAGATGCAGAACAGAACTGCAAAAAATGAGAAATTAATTATATTTATATAAATACGGTTTAAATAAACCCAGTTTCTTTTGGGGATACGTGCTGCTGTAAACTTTTCATTTGGAAAAAAATCTATTAGATTTAGAATTCATTTTATTTTCTAAATAAATTTTATGCAAGGAATGTAAAATATTTTTAAGCATTTGCCAATGAAAGCCAATTTTTCAGTCAGCATGAAGGCATTTTAAGGGGTTATATTCAGTCAGAATAGAGTCAAAATGAATTATATAGTACAGAGATACAGAAGTTAGGTCTGAGCAGGCATTTCCATCAACAATTATTAAAGATTAAAAACCGCCAGCATGTGAATGACTGGATGGCTGAAGACACAAAGATCAGTATCAAGGAACTATAGCTGAACTAAAAGATAAATCATGAAAAGAAAGAATGAAACCCATGCTATATTAAAAAGGAACTGACCATAAGCGTTCACTGCATTTTGCTTGGTAATACAGTCTGCATTCCACCGCACATTCCTGCAAGGCTTTTGATTTTCATGGGAATATATCAAAAGAAAAAAAGAGTAGAGGAGAGAAAAAAAAACCTAGAGGATGTTCATCTGTGGCATAACAATGAGGGTGAAAATATGCAGGATGGCAAAGGTGATACAGAGTCTGGCTACACCGAGCCAAATTTCAATAGATAATCAGGAGGGAGAGAGAGAAGGAGAGAGAGAGAGAGAGAGAGAGGAGGTCAGTCTAGACACATGGCTCTGAGCCTGCAGAATTCTCCGGCCCCCTTTGACCTCACCTGGGAGAGACAAAATGGAGGTGCAGCCAGACACCTGAAGCACAGCAGAGGAACTCAGAGAAAACAGCCTATCATTTACTGCGGTACGGATGCACCCGAGTCTGTTCGAACATGTGTGGTGGCATTGCGAGAAAACAGGAAACATGTAAAACTGGAGACGGTTGGTTGTCTTGTATAAACCATAGGGCTGACTGCATTCGAGCTTCTAATATAGTTTGTGTATGTAATATAGTCTGTAGTTTTTCGATCGGTATGTGGCACAAGATTGCAGACTCAATGGAAACCCCAATGGAAACATGGGTATTAAGTAAAACGGTAGTCTCCTCACTCAAAAAAAGATTCAAATTCATGCTTCAAATGCTTCTAAAAGCTAATTAATTTCATTATAAAATATTAGGTAAATACCCTAATTACCTCCAGAGCAGTTACATCTTAATGAGCGTTTTGGTCCTGCTCAGTATCTGCGTCACTGCACTGTTCACATAAACATCAAAAGGGAGAAAAATAATGAATATTCAAAAGATGTCATATTGTTTTCCACATTCTGAGATTGGTTTAATTTACAGACGCACAGTCCTTAATTTGCATAGTGTAGGCTTTCTGCACAAAAACAGCAGGCTCTCCTATATAAAACGGTGCACCACAGACCTATTCAGGGAAAGTAGGCCAGCAGTGCGCTAATTTTCAAATAGCATGGAAAAACCACGCTGTGCCAAACACGCTAGCAATAAGGTATCTTTGGTTGGTTTTATTTTGAACGCTCCATTCCAAACTCCCTGTTTTTCTCTGATATGGAAATGTCAAATACACGACCATAAAAAAAGTGCTGAAGGAGCAAATACCGCCAACCACTTCATTTGCCAAACATGATTTACTCCCTTCTCAAGATGGTTAAATTATTGGGGGAGAAAATTTTGCAAAGGGAGCGCAAGAATTACACAAGAGCTGAGTGTAATCACTCCAGGCTGAATATTGAACTTTGCCTGAGCATGATAAGTGTTTATGCCACGATTACACGTGTATTAAAGTTTTTAATCAAGTTGATGTAGTGCTGACGGTGAAGGGCACGTCGGTGGGTCCCGCAGTCGTGCCGCTGCAGCCGCTGGAGCCCCTCCTCTTGCGTAACCGAGGCTTGTGCCAGATCACTGCGGTGGAAGAAATGCTGAACCGGCCCGACCCGGCTGTTCTCCCGCACGCCGCCGTCCGCCCCACTTTTCCCGCCGCAGTGGATCTGCCGCGCTTGAGACGGTTTGAGCTGTGACGCGGAGGCCCAAATAAACCGCTGAGCGCGGCCTGTATCGGGGCTGGGGCAGGCTCTCAGTGGAGCTGCCTACAAGGTGACTACTGTCTGAGCACTGCCTTCTGGTCCTGAATTATGAATGCCGCCAGTCCAGACTCAGGCGGTGGGCCAAACGAAGGCCACTTGAAATAAGCAGAAACAAAAACTGTTTTTAATTTTTTTTGATGTTGCCCTGGGTATTGAGGGAACGCGTGAGTCACCGGGGCTATGACGGCAGCGCAAACCCAGTCACAGAGTTGTGCAGGCCCACAGCCCAGCCTCCATTTCCAGGACCGAAAGGGTTAGCTCATCCAAATTACCCCTTATACAGCTGTTTTCAATTCACAGGGACCAGGAGCTATGCAGCTGAGGGTCCTTTAAAGTAATTATTTATCATGCTCTCATACATATTTAACAAAGAACACAGTGAGCTCTTCAGAGAGGAATGGTCTATGACCGCAAAAGGTGAACAGCAGAGGCATATAAAAAGTTTTCAGCTCCTTTGATACGCAACTTTGATTTCAGCGTCTCCGACAGGAAGGGCCATGCTCTTGCTCTTACAGAAATGCCATTTTAATGCAGACATTATAAGCGCCTGTAAGGTCTAGGATTACAGACTTTATGGTTGATGTGCTTTATAGTTCTTCGCCGCCGCTATCTCAGGGCGCTCCGGCACTTTCCGTGATGGTGCGTTTCACGTGGTTAGGCAGAGCGCCGGCGAGACGCCGCTGTGTTATTGTTTCGTATTTTGTCGTCGCGCCTTCATGCGTCTCACGAATCAAGAGCGGGGCAGCGTCAATCATTAAACCTTACGCTGTTTCCAATCTGCCGAAAAAACCCCCGGTGGGGAGAGATGGCGCAATAGACGAAAGCAGCTGTCACCGAAACCAACGTCTTTCTTTCTCTTTCTCTCGCTCTTCCTTCCTTCCCAACCGCCATCCACAGTCTCCGACTCTCATCTACTTCCTACACTTTCCCCACAAAAAAATGGAAGCCATGCAATCAAAAGGGAAATCCTTTGTGCGCCATCTACAGAGAAGTAAGCCAGTTTAATGCAACAGAGTTTCGTGCATGAATGTATGTGTGAGTATGTGCTGTGAGAGGTTTTGTTTAGTTGCATGCATGCGATTTTGGCCGCACCACCCAATTTCCTTAAGTAACGCCAAAACCCAGCATCCTTAATTGCTTTCTCCTTCCTTTTGGAAGCAGATGTACTCTTCAAACCAAATGAACAGGGCTGACAAAGGACTCACGACTGAATGCCCAAGTAATGCATTCACCAATCCTTTGAAACAGACCCCATACACAGCACTAGAAATAATAGCATGAATAAATACGCTGAAAAACCGAATTGGGAGAGGAGGAAAAAAAAAAAAAAAAACCTCCTCACTTCATTTAGAAGTGCTTGACCTTTCCAGCACTCAGCCGTCTACCGTATACCGGAGACATAAAAAATTTGCAAGAGAAAAAGGATGCTAATTCACAAGTGAGTTAAAAGAGAGGCGGCGATTTTTTCTGATTATGAAGCATTTCAAAAGCGCTGCTGGTCTCCTGTGGCTGGCTGGATGTATTTTAATGATGAAGCGAAAAATATATATTCTGAGACGGAACAATAGCGTTCCCTTCAGCATTTACTCCTACTCCTGCTAAGAGTTTTTTGTCTGTGCAAATGCAAATCGTATGTAAATTTCACAGTATGCTAATGGCTGTATACACCCGCCCCACCCGCCCACCCCCCACATCACTCCAGAGATGAGTTTTACATTTCAATAACAGTTAAACATTTGAACTTTAATTTCCCCAAATAGGCTCTAAAAATGGAGCACCACTCCGGCTGTTCAGATAATTCTGAGACAAATATGACAGCTCCCCCCAACCGCCCCCCACTCCCCCTCGTTCCTGCAGTCAGGCCTGACTGGCTTTCATCAGATCAACGATGCAACATCAGCCCCGAGATCCATCCAGTCTTACACACTCTACAGTAAACTAGTGCGCATTCGTGATATGTAGTGTTCCCACAGAATTCACTAAACAGCGACTCTCACCAGTCGGGAGAGTGGGCCCTCAGGGTTCGCCCTGCCACAGCTTTCGTTGTTTTGTATTCCTCTTGCTCCTATCAGTTTGCACATTCAGGTGTGCGCATGTTTTGTGTGCAAAGAGAATGTACAGAATGTGCAATGTAGAGCACACAGGTGAGAAGCGAGCTCTCATTCATGTCTTCCATTCCTTGCCTCTAGGGCCTGACTGTACTGTGCTAAATGAGCGTGCGTGTGTGTGTGTGTGTGTGGGTCCTGCCAAGCTGACTGCTCTGCCGCACTCTAAGCGCAAACAGCAGCTGTTGAAATGGCCTTACTGCTTCACAATGACATTTTAGTGAGGGTGTTTCTATTATCCGTATGCACCTCTAAGGTCCCTGCTACGGGGACGTGGGAAGGTGGGAAGAGCCACCTGCTCCAGCACAGAGGCTCTCTCCTTCACTGAGAGCAGCTAGTACCCTCCAGCCTCAGTGTGTGCCCCAGCTATGGTGCTTTCCCACTATGCTATCACCAGGCTAGCGCATCCACTATCCAGCCTCGGTTTAATGAAGCTGTGAAAGAACAAACAGTTAGCGCTGCGCTCTGTCCACAAACATAGCCCCAGCTTTCATATCAGAAGGACAGTCTTAGTGCAGTTTTGTTGCGACACATTAACTGACTGGACCGCGAGGGTGTCTTGAGTGTGTCGGATCCCGTCACTGTTTACTCTGCGGCCACTGACGTAAAACCACTTACCTAGAAACAAAATCCCTCAAATTCTAAGAAAAATTCACGAATCAGAAATGGAGACAGCAAAGCCTGAGCATATTATAGACAAGACAGATTCCGTATAACGATATCTGCAGGTTTAGTGAGTAAACAGAGTAAGTAGGTGGGATCTCACACAGTGGAGAGTGAAGGTCCTGTAGGCCTCACATGTGCCAGTGTGGTGATATATATTCATTTCTCAAAGCAAAAGACTCAGCACTTCCAAACGGGTTTATGGATATGGGTGAGCACATCTCAGGAGCTGTATGTGAAAAGTTAATGAGAAACAACAGTGAATAGTCGTATTCCCGTGAGTGTTTATATCTACAAAGATCCTCTTCCCTTCAGTCGTTGAATAGGTCATCTTTCTATGCCTGGTTAAAGTGGCTTACATAAGAGGGCAGATTGCTTTACATTAGACGGACATCTGAAGACAAAGGGAAAAAGAGTACTTATCTATACTCACGACCATTATGCGCCTTCTATTGCATACATGGTCGGCCTCATAATGTTACGTAATAATTCATACATTTACCACATTACTGTTTGTTTCTTTGTGCATATGCAGTTTACATTTTACCACTGTGCAACTGGTCAATATTACACACAGTCATAATTACACCATTGCAGGTGTGAAAATGTTGGCAATAAATAATCGCTGAAACTATCACATTTGTAAATCACTATGCTTCAGAAGAGCTTCAGTCAGGTTTAAACTCTATACATTCATGCCCCATGGTATAATGTGGTTGCAGATATAAACCCAGAGGCAATGCTGCCATCTAGTGGTAGAGACAACGGACATGCACTGCAATCAGCATATCAAAATTACAGAGGGAACCTGAATAATTATTCAACAGAATTACTCCGCATGAAAGCCATACCGTCTGATTACGGAATTAAAACAAGCTTTCTAAAAGCAATAGCAGATTTAAATCTGCTAGTGAAGCGTTAAACAGCAAGAGATCACATGACATCTGAGCACAGTGTTCTGTAGAAAGACACCATGCTTTCTCTCTCTCAGCACTTGGTCCCTTTGCATGTCTATTGTGCCTACTAGCATTTAAATCGACTTGTACAGATGAACAGGATATGTGCCTGAAATAACTATGACCAGTCGAGACTGACATTGTTCAAACAACATTCGTGTTTTGTACCTCAGCTGTAATAAGGGTTGAAATTGAAGAAAAAAACAACAGAATGTGTGATCACTGCCTTGCTACTCATATTTTTGTTTGCCAAAACCTTTCGGTATGCCTAGCTATTCAGTAAAGCAACGTCATTGTTTTGGTAGGATTGACCTTGTTTGATTTGTAGCATTTGTTAAGTAATTTCCATGACCGATGCAACCTTATTCTTTGTCCAAGTGCAACAAATTGATTTGTGATTTTTAACAACACTGAGAACGCCTGAGCTGCAGTACCAGATGCATCCAGCTAGTGGCACTGTTGTATCAGAATCCATGGCAGTGATATGGAGCAGCGTTGTAAATGATTTTCATATGTCAGTCAGTACAGACATGAGTCATGGCACTCATGATCATACACTTCTGCTCCAGTTATCACCGTGGTGCCCTGTATCCCATAATGCCGGGCAGCTGGCTGAATCTACCCCCACAGCTCAAAGCGGTTTAGTGCTCTCACTGCCTCACCTCTGCTTCCTTTAACTTACGACATGGGCAAAGAGCACCGGTCTGCAAAAATCCAATCCAGACATGGTCGTTTTTCTCACGTCATAATTACTGCCTGCTGTACTCCGAGGAGGAAACCCGCGCTCAGTTAATTGGGCCTCCTTGTGGAAAGTTACGTTTTCCAACACTTTCCCCATTTGAGGGATTTTTTTCCCCTTTGATTTACAGAAACGTTCACACATGGACATTTTAGAGCAACTTGTCACGCTCAGCTTGTAGCTTATTTTCAGTCTGTAGTATTCATATGGATAGAATAGACACAGCCTGCATGTATTACGAGTACTAATGAAAGAGGTTTGCTCAGTTAATGGCAAACCCAGACCATATTCAACAAGCCTGACTGGCTGAAACATAAGCTGGCATTAATGCCAGCTCAGGGTTTGGCCATTCACACCAGTGCTGGGAGACACTTGGACTTATCATTCACAGCGTCTCTCCCAGCTTTCAAGATGCCCCCGATCATGCTAAGGGCCTACAGGTCAAGAGTTAAATATAGGACACAGCTTGACTGGACCGCTTTTCCTGCGGCAGCATTCCTATGACACACCATGTGGGTCTTATGCAACAGTACATGTCCTTCCATGTCACTGATACCATCATCTGTGTATGAATGATGTTTAAGGCGGTCGGGGCCTTGCGGAGGTATGTGCTGTGTCATTTACTCCAGGAACAGATGTTATTTCGCATCTGCACTGACATGCATGGGGCAAGCATGTGTGTGCTTGTGTGGATGAGCGTATGGGACGCGTCTGGCGCATTATGTAAGCGTTTATGGACATGGCTGTGTATGAGTTCTGGGTACTGTGAGAACTGTATATCGTGTAGGGCCCGTCTGTTTTTGCACAGTGGGTGTGAGGAGCAGTAAAGGGAGTAGCGGTGGGCGGGGCTGGACTCACCAGGCCGGCTGTCAGGGAGGGTGCTGATTGGCCCAGGGACTGGTTCCTCATGCGCACCATGTTGTTGGGCTCCCCTGTCTGCTGCCATGCCAGCTGGCTGACCCCACTGTGCATGCTGCTGGAGAGGGGCAGGAGCTGTTTCCCTGGGGGGGAACAAAGAGCGCCAAGGTCAACCGCTGTCTTTCTCCCACACACACACACACACACACACACACACATACACACACACACACACACACACACACATACACACATACACACACACACACAGCCGTACGCATGCATGCACGCACACGCGCGCTTCAGCTCATAATTTTATGGATGACTGCCAGACGAATGAATACAATTACAATAACAAATGTAAAAAGCTCCCGCTGCAGGCTCTGCGGATGCTATCTCAAATCTGCCAGGAACAGCCGGCACAATCTACTGATGGAAGGGGAATGAATGGATGACTGCCACACGCCAAGGTGAAAGCACAGTCCGCAGCTACCCAAAATGCACTTCCACCCCCGACGGAGGGACTTACGGCAGAACGGGCTGAACTCGTTCGTTTGAAAACACAGAGAATCCATTAATCATTTAAAGCCCCATATTTAGGACTCTATTTCATATAAACTGCACTTCAAAGCCCCTGGAGACCTCTAGCAGTAACAGGCACCTAAGATAGCGATTAGCTGAGTCTGATGGGGCTGCTGTGAGCGCAGCCCCTATGGCTGTACCCAGGCTGTGATTTAGCACACTGAACCCGTTTTCCTGAACCTATGGGGGTATGCCGGCCATAGGCGCATTTAGCGCTGAGGGTGTGTGGAGCCAAGCGAGTGTCCGCACACACTGCGCCAACAGCGCTGCGCGTGCACACACATCGTCTTTTAAAGTCCAATATTAAGGACTCCGTTTCATATAAACAGGACCTCAAAGCCACTGGAGACCGCTGGCAGTAATGGGTGCCTAAGATTCTGGTGGGGCTGCTGTGAGCCCAGACCCTATGGCTGTACCCATGGCCCCTATGGCTGTGATTTAGCACACTGAGGCCTGGCACTGTGCCCACAGCGCTGTGCCCTGCCCTCTCTACCCTCCTGCTGTGCACAGAGCTACTTTCACCTTGTGTGAATCCAGGCGATGGTGTACAAACATACATGTGTCTCCCTGCCAGTCTAACTCCGTGCATGGTCACTCTGTGCACAGTATATGTGTATGCATGAGTTTTAGTGTGTGCGAGCATGTGTGTACGCTGTTGACAAGGTATGCTTACTTATATGGGTGCAAATGTATGTGTATACAAAGCATGGGTATGTGTATGTTAGTATGCATGACAGGAAGCGTGCATACATGAGCAGTAATGAGAGAGAGAGTGTGTGTGTGCGCGTGTGTGTGAGTGAGTGAGAGAAATAGAGAGAGTGTGTGTGTGTGTGTGTGTGTGTGTGTGTGTGTGTGTGTGTGTGTGTGTGTGTGTGTGTGGCTCCCAGCTCACCGGTCAGCCCACTGGCCATGCTGCTCCGGCGAGCACGGCTGTCATCCTGGCTCAGCTGTCGGTGCAGCTTGGTCTTCCCCGCCGAGGGCGACAGGTCCGGGTTACTGAGCTTCCGAAACAGCAGGGGAGGGGGAGCCGCAAACTCCTTCTGCAAGAGGAGAGAGGCACGTTTACACACACACACACACACACACACACACACTGGCCTGGACCGATCCCCCCCTCACCACACGACCACCACAGAACAAGACTCTAACACAGTACCCTGGAGTCAAGACATGACAAGCAACCAGATACACAAGCATGCAGGACGCCCGCCAAGGCAAAGCCATAAAACACTGGACAGACCGCCAACAGACACCCGATCCACAGTAACACAACCACAACACAAGCTCCCTCAGCACCAGATCAAACACGACCCAGGCGGCCCTGGGATTCTCATATGCTGAGGCTACATTACCACCGGTGGAGGAGCGGCCAGGCAAGGCCCCACTTTCCACCAAATCCCACAATCCATCACTGCACCTCCTCTGCCAGCGCTTCTATACTGCCAACCACTTGGCCATGACTGCTGCTGGCCAATGAAATCCATCATACCGGCGTCTCCCTCTCTCTACACATGAACCACTGACACCGCAAGGTCTTGCTTCTTCCTGGCGCCCATCTTCCAGGACAGATGATCTTCTGGGCTGGAAAGCCCACTTAATCTGTTCCAAACGCACGGCTTCTCCTTTCCTACTCCAAGGCAACATCTGGCGGTGCGGAAATCGAACACATCTGGCGATCCCACGTCACAACGCGGCGCGGTATGACACCACACCACACCCCACACATATTAAGGTTTTCCATACGGACGCTTCCGCAGTTGATCCAGGCAGCGCCACAGAACAAACTGATCCCAGCACAACAAACCCCAACGCAACATAAGACAACAAAACACAGAGCCACAGAACAAACTGATCCCAGGGCACCAAAACCCAATGCAACAAAACGCTGCACTTCACAACCAACGTTGTTGGATCCTGTCACCATCTATTCACAGAACCTACCATGAGCAGAGATCGACCCAATTTTGACACCCAGGAAAGTGTGTATTTTTTTGCATACCTTGCGCATATTAGAGCAGAACCGCAGGTGTCCGTTCTGTCTAACGCCCGTACATTCCACAGATGTCCACCTGCCGCGGCTCAGACAGTCCAGACGCATAGCGAGGCAGGTCTGAACAGAGTGGAGGCTAAGGGCCGTGCACAGGAGGCAGGCAGCGCCGTTAATCAGCTTGGGATCTGCTGCACTTGCAGACGCACGTGACAGACAGACCTTCGGCCCGCTGGGCCCGGCCCAGGGGAACAGGGCCCGAGGGGTGAACGGGCATCAGCGAGGCCAATCAGGGCCAGCCCTCCTCTAGGGTCAGGGGACGAGGGGACGTGACCTCACTTACTGAACGGGTGGGTGACGGGGAAAGCCCTGGGGTACATTCTTCCTCAGGTACTAATCGCTTCACTCAAGACCCCAACAGAACGGGCAGTTCCATGCACTCCACATGGAGAGGACGCAATCTCGTTAGGTTAAACCTCCATCGCATGCTGTATTGGCAGCCTTTGATGAGTTACATGGCAGACAAATCTCATCATTGACCCTGCTACTGCTCAAGCCAATCACCACGTCCTGCGCAGCTTTTTCCCTGGTAATGAGTGCCATCAGTAAAGTGATCTCAAACTGAGAGGCAAGAGGTCTGACACACACTGAGATTACATTTGATATTTATGTATATATGTGATGGAGAATTTACAAGTGAAATTACAAGTAATATTGAGACATACAGAAGATGTATTGGCTCAGTGTTATACAGCACTGCCTCCAGCTCCACCCCTTCCCGAGTCTGCTTGCAGCTCGTGGCTTGGGGCCGACTTTGCGTTTTCAGATGTTATGGTGGCGGTCTCGTAGCTGGTCTCGGGCACTGGGGGGGGGGGGCTGTGGTTTCGGTTTCCGCAGTGCCTTTCTGCTGCCCGTCTCTGCTTTCCCCAAACCCTTGTGCTGAACAGGCAGACTGCAGCGCTGAGACGGGGGAGGGGCACTCCACTGCAGCCCAGACCCACTCTGCGGTCTCAGTGCAGCGCAGAATGACAACCAAAATGTTTTTAAAAAACTTATACCAAAAACCGAGCAAACAAGCACCTCTTCCCGGGGGAAAGGAGCTGAGGGACAGATACGCTGGGAGCAGAGCGGGCCTGACTCTGCCCTTGGATTGGCAGATCAGGGCTGTCACCCGGCAGCCGTGTGGGACAAAGCCAGCCTGTCACATCTGCGGCCCGGTGCTAATCCAGCACAGACACGTGTATTCAGAGAGAGACAGACAGAGAGGGCATGCATTAAGGCACACACTGTTCACCCCCTGGTCCTGCACTCCTGTGTATGTGCGCGTTTATTGATTAAGAACCTCCACAACACACACACACACACACACACACACACACACACACACCCCTTTATCCTCCAGCCCTACATTGCAGTCCTCAAAGCATTACACAAATCAGACACTGAAGCACACATATTAGACACTCTCACTCACTGCCTTGTATTTAATTCCTTTTAATGGGTGTGACACTTACGGACCCCTCAATATTTACAGTCCTTAAAAATGGGGATATAATAATTAATGTCCTTTACATCCCTCAGCCTTTCTAGGCTCGGTAATTGCTTTTTGAAGTAACAACGCAGAAAAATAATCACACTTTTGCATGCTAAATTAGCCGCTCTGATGAGCGCGGATGTCCCCGTGCGGGAGTGATTAAGAGGTGTGCTGCCAGCCGCCGGGATGAAACGAACAGCTAATCCCAGCGAGGGAGAGGGCTCCACAGAACGAGCTGCGGTTCTCTAACATGTCTGCGCTGATGGGACAGGGAAACACTGGCTCTTACAGAGGACCACACAGAACCCCACAACACATACACAAATAACCGCTACCCTGACACTGGCCATGTGAACACGTGTGTTTGACTTCATCCTTTATTTTCTTAGAGCTGATAAGGATTCGTTGAGGTCTGCCATTATTTTTAACTGCGACAGCAGGTCAGTCCCGCTTTCAGAATTTTCTAAAAGGAAAACCCAACAGAGCATACATCAATGTATTGACACATTCAGGTCGTTCGTTCTTGTTCTTCCACATGTCACAATAGCATTTAACGCACGTCAAATGTACGGACACAAATTGTGCTTGTTTAATAGTTGTTTGATTACATGCTATAAAATATACAAGACCGCTTGCTGATCAAAGCAAAAACGCAGGGGAGACGTATCTCAAACACAGCAGCCATGTGAATGGAGGCTGGGCAGTGGAATCCATCACAGCGCAGGCTGTAGCCTTTGATTAGCATACGCTCTGCATATTTAAACTGCAAGGCCAGCAATAAGGCTGGGGCTGAAGCACCTCCTAAATCACCAGTTTCAGATTAAATGAAGGTAGACCCCACCCCCACCCCCCACTGTAATGAGGCGTTATTTACTCAGAGCTCGTCCCGCGACAGTGCCGTCTCTGCCACACGGGGGGTGTGTGTGTGTGTGTGTGTGTGTGTGTGTGTGTGTGCATCCCCCCCAATCCATCATGCCTGTCAGGGGCGTTAAAACCTGCACGCCTCCTCCTGCTCGGCGCTCCCCCTGGGGGAGCCGGGCCCAGACTGATTTACGTCCCCCGTACATACCAATTACGCGCACCCCGGCGCTCGCAGGGGCCCACTCCGGCGGCCCTCCCCCCCACACACCTAACTCTGATGCAGGCTAGCTGCAGCTTGCATAGGGCTCCCTCACTGGGACCCCCACTCAACGCCACAACATACACCCCCACCACTCCAATTCAGTCTCAGTGCACACCTGGGCATCCATCAAGTTTCGGATGAGGTAATGTCACTCCCAGTGGTCATTGAAGATTCGGTAGTGGTTCTCTTCCCTGTTTTGCCTTCCTACTTTGAGTCCCCACATCGCCACTGAAAAACTGAAACTAGTTCTCAAACAAACAGGATAAAATAAGTACACAGAGAACAGCCGAGGCTCCACGTGTGGTCTAACACTAAGCAGGTCAGCTTGCCCTGGCAGCAGAGGTACAGTGTGCGCCGGGTTGGATCAGTAAACAGTGCTGCCGCTCGGTGGCCCGGCTCCAGGCCTCGTGTGTGACTACTCGCGCCGCACTACTGTGTGACCGGCCTCCTGTTTGCACAGGCGAGGTGTGCCTAATGCAGCCGCTCCAAAGTTCACAGCCCAAGATAAACATATAAAAGGGAACAGTGCTGTTGTGAGGGCTTTGTCATTAAAACACACTCCCCACTAAGAGGTTTACAGGGCTGAGGTTGGGTGGGGGGGGTCTATCTGTCAGGTCAGGATTTGGCTTCTTGTCTGAAACACTGCGATAGAAAAACTGGAAAATGGTCATCGAGCTGCTGTGCACCAAGAGCTGAGAAATGATGGTTCTTTGTCTTCTTGCTCTGCAGCAAACGCAAGACTCCCTTGCAAATCCTGCCCTTTGTTTTCAGGAGATCCGTTTACAACCACTTCCTGTCCACCCCTCTCCATTCATCCCCAGTGCATCGTTGAATGCCCCTGGCTGGAGAGACATCTTCAGTCTTCCTGAGTTTCTTGCTCTGACAGCTTGTAAATGGATTAGACTCCCCTGCACCAGGCTATACCTATCCCATCAGCCCTCAGCTCCTCTTACGTGCTGTCTTTGTATTCTCTGAGAGAGGAAAATCACCACTTCCTCTACAATTGTGGGGGAAATTAATCTCTAAGCGGGCTGGCAGTGAGTCCTGAGGGCGTCTGAACCCCCATGCCTTCCTCCAGGGCGCTGTGCACCAGCTGCGTCACACTGGGTCAGCCGACTCACCCAACCCAAATGGTGAAGCAGTGGGGGGGGGGGGGTGGCTGTGGCTGTGAGAGGTGTGCACTGGGGACCCTCCCAAGGCACCCAATCACAGGACAGCGCCTGTGTGACAAAATGACACAGTGGAAGATGTGGGGAGAGCCGCCCAGCAGCTGCGAAGGGGCTGAGGTAAGTGTTTCTCCAGGACCCGAGCGGCGCATCGGCACCCCGGAGCCCTGCAGCACATCCTTCCTGACAGCTGGACCGGCGGCACTCCACTGGGAGATTTACCACAGGCCTCTCCGCACAGAAACCAGCTGCAAATCACTCCACCGGAGAGGAGTGTGCGTGCGTTGGCCCTTCTGCAGAAAATCACACGCTTCGGTGAATGCGAGGGTGCCTTTGCGAGCGATCAAAAAGAGTGAGTGAGATATAGCTGTGTCCGCATGCATTCATGTCTGAGAGGAAGTTTGCATGTGCGTGAGTGAGTCCACATACAGTCATGTGTTTCAGAACGTGTGTGTGGGTGTGTGTGTGTGTGGGTTTTCCCTAAATCCGTCTGCTGGAGATGTATTCCAGATGTGCTGTAGGTGTGCAGAAGTTAGGTGTAAGCAAAAAATGAGTGATTGGTTTGGGAATGGGGAGGACAAGTGTTCTCATTGCTGGGATCTGAGGGGATTTTTGGGTTGGAAGAGGAGAGAGGAAGGGCAGGATGGGAGCTCCACCAAAACCTTCCTCTTCTGCAGTTTGTAGGATGTCTCCGGTGTGAGCTTGAGCAACAGCGCTGTGTTGATCTCCCATTCGGACAGCGTCCTGAAGCCCACCGGACTGCAGCAGCGTAATGTGACTGACACAGACTGTCAGAGCTGAGCTTCTGCGCAGCACACTGCGGCTGCCTCCAGGGAGACTGTTACATAACCCCCGATCACAGCGTAACCCGAGCCAGCTAGCCCCCCCCCCAGCTCCAACCTCCACCCCCAGTGCAGAGCATGGCCAAAAAAATCCCACACTTGTTTATGACCGATTTTTATTCCCTGTTAAGACTTTTCATATCAAATTTACAGGATTGTCCCGTAGCTGCAATGGCCTACAGCAATTTGGGAGAGCACAGAGAAACACACTGTCCCCCAGATGGTGCCCGCTGCCTCTTTCTGCTCTGCAGTTCACCAGCTGAGCTGGGCAGCCACTGCACTGGAGGAGAAAGCTTTATGAGCAGAAAGAACAGAGGAGTTATGCTTGTAATGATACCATCTGAAACCTTCCCACTCCAGCCAATGCTAGGGCCAGCTATGCATCAGTCCACAGGACTTTCCATTCAGGAATAAAGAGTGTCTATCATAGTACCATAGGACTACAGCAAAGGGGTAT
This sequence comes from Albula goreensis, assembly GCA_022829145.1. NCBI lineage: Eukaryota > Metazoa > Chordata > Actinopteri > Albuliformes > Albulidae > Albula > Albula goreensis. The sequence goes on from CM040753.1 coordinate 31,531,886, forward strand.
CAAATTCAAGTCCTGGGGGATAGGGAACTTGATTTATATCACTAAATAGGATAAACAGGTTGTGTTTAAAGGCATTACCTAAATACATTTGTAGTGTAAAACTATAGTCCAGGAACCTCATTGATACCTCTCTGGGAAGCTTCAGATCCCACAGATGTGGACTATGTTAATGTGTGTGTGTGTGTGTGTGTGTGTGTGTGTGTGTGTGTGTGTGAGAACAAGCGTGGGTATCCTTCAGTATCTTGCAAATGAGGTTTGCAGTCCCGCCTGCAGTGTGTGGGGAGGTTCACCAAACCCCAGTGTGTCTGTAGATCTGATTAAGGGGGATTTAGCAGGTATTCAAACCCAGCAGAAATCCGGACGGCCTGCAGCTGATAATCCCGCTGGGTGGTAAAAACCATGAGACCCCCGCTACGCCCTCGCACTACGCCCTCGCGCTGATCCCGCAGCCCCAGCCCAAATCCACCACATATGGGACAGCATCTTTAGCGGCTAGATCCCCACGGATTAGTAAAATTAAGAAATAAATAAGCATGCTGAGTATCCCACATATCCACAGGCAGCAGTGGAGAGTGTTCAGACAAGCACTTATTAATATTACTATGCCGGGGGTGGATAGGGGTGGGGGCATATATCATGTTGGCTCTGCCTTTTACAGCAGGGTCCCCGCTGGCCCATTCAGAGATGTGAACACCCCTCGCCCTTCCTCTTCAGTTAAGAACACGCTCTCACTGTTCTGTGTCTATGGCAGCTGTTCCCTGCCCTGGGGTAAGGACCCCATTTACACACATCACACTTTAATCCATTTCCATATTTAAAAAAGAAGTTTAAACAGGCCCAGCACACCCTCTAACATTCTTTTCTTTTCCACTCATATTAATTTGGATGGAATCTTCAGGATTTTGAGAGAGGATTCTCATTATGAGCAAGACATGTAAGGAACCATATACATATCTTTCCCCTCAACACGATTTTGGGCTGAATGCATTTGACAGTGGTGTGTGTCGGACGTTTACAGCCAGACGGAGCTCCTCTGAAAGGCGCACATAATCATTCTGTCTGTAGCAGCGTGTCCGCTCGCTGGCCTAGCCGCCCCTGCTCTGTGTAATCTGCCTGGCACAGCTGTGAGGGAGTGAGCGCGCTCCCCACCCTGACCCTGTGAGGCCCCGGCTCTGTGACACCCTGCCCTGGCCCTAGGAGGCCCCGCCCAGCCTTGTGAGGCCTCAGTTCTGCCACACCGCACCAGGGAGGAGGGGGGAGGAATCGAGGGCCCCGGCGAGATGCAATATGCGGAACTATCTGAAGGCATGATAGGGGGGAGGGGCACAGTGCAACCAGCTGGGTCTCTCAGCACCCTCAAACGCCTCAGGCAGGAGGAAGAGAGAGGGGGAGACAGACAGAATGGATCAGAGGAAGAAAAACAGCTAGGGACCGAGAGCAGATATCTTTCTCCGGTTCATTCAGCAGGAAGCAGGGCCACAATCAGTGCCTCAGCCCAGGAAAGTCCCACTCAGGATGGGACACACAGGAGGATTAAACCCATAAGCACCACCGCACCCTGCAAGCAATGCTCAGCTGGTCACAACAATTTCTCTATGTAGGATCTGATCGAGTTATTACAGAGTACAGTAAACTGGCCTCATCCGTGACAGTGTTTTCATAATATGTACTGAAATGAAAGGTGCCCGTCATATTGGAGTCTGAGTTTGATATGGGTTAGAATAGAGCTGGGTGAACGGACACAGGTGCTGAAAGCAGACGGATGGTGGAGCAGAGAAGGGCCAGTGTTCCTCCTGCCCTACAGCATGGGGGTTACAGCCCAGCCCTTTCACAGCTGATCTGGATGGAGATTACCGGAACCCGTGGCCGGGTCCCATCAGTATCCCAGGCTGCCCCCATCCCACAGTGGCTGACAGCCGTGGCCTTTGGGCCGGTAATGAAAGGCAAAGTTCAGAGGCAGCCTGGAGCCGGCCGCTCCGCTCCGCTGTCCAGCGTGACTAATGACTTCATTACAGAGGGAACCTCTGGCTACCGCATGCATCGGAGGCTGTATCCAAGGCAGCCTGGCATAAGGTACTGTCAGCTGAGGACTCTGGGGGGCGGGGCTTTGCACCCAACACTGTGGAAAACATCCTTCGGTCCTTGCTACCTTCTCACAGCTAAATGTCCGGTGCTAATACGAGAACAATATGTACCTACGCTGTCAGTGTGAAATGAACACTGGACATTTTGCTGTGTTCCAACCTGAAAACACTGAGTGTCTCTGCCATCATTTTGTACTGTCTCAACCCACTGATGGGTGGGGGCAGGTCATTTGTTTTTGCGCTATATCATGTGGGAGGACATTTGACCGTTTCTCTTTCGGCGTTCATGCAGTCACGCACCATCCCCACTTACATCACCACTCTGCTGTTTCCTCTGGGCGGCCAGCTGTCAAGAAACTGCTTTTGACATCAAGTGGGGGGGAGATTTATACTGACAGGACACACAAAACAAGAGCCAGAACGAGGCCAACAGGCAACAAGCACTCGGACTGGTCTCCCGGGCCATTTTTGGGCATGAGGCCCATGTACATTCGAAGAGTCACAGAAATAAAAAAAAAATAAGGGCCTCACACTAGGAAAAGATCTGCTTTAACATCCTTGCAATGTCAAAATAATGGGAGAAGGGGGAGCGTGACCTGTGCTCAATTCATCCAATCACGTGACCGTCTTATCCTCACAATCAAAGCAGGTAATGAATGAGCAAGCGCTAGCAAATGAGATAAGATTGTTCACTCTGGACTCGCGGCCCTCCTCCATCAGACTCTGACAACGTCTCTGCGAGGCTCTCATTAACCCCCCACCACCCAGACACTCCCATCACTGTGCCATCAGCTCTAAACAGAATGGGCCGCCCCCATCAAACCCGCCGCTGCCTGCTGAACCCAGACGGCACAAAATTACCATTTAAAGCCATCTCAGAAAAGAACATTACGGCGGGGAAATTAGTTTAATGGCGCGCTCCGCGCGGCGCTGGGCCGAGAGATAAGGTTTATTTATGCGGCACCGCTCTCTCAAATGCACTTCACGAGGCAGCCATTGTCACGTCTCTTAAGGACAATTCAGCATGATGGGGCTGCGATTTCTTCTACCGCTTTATGCTAACAATGCCCTGTTCCCAGCCTAAAATATCTGTAATTTCTCCAACAAGGTAACTAACATAAACACAGCACCTGCTTATGATCCGATATGACGGTTTTTTATTCCTATGCATGTCAACATGGGAAAATAGTGGGCGCAAATGGCCAATTTTGGTTATGAACAAAAAATAAATAAGAAATAAATAAAAAATGGCTCAAAAAAAGAAGTTGAGGTTTGAGGAGCAGCACCTATGGGGATGTGTCTCCCATCCCGAGAGTACCTGGCTGGTATTGAAGAGTAATATTGACCCAACCCTAAGGCTGTGATGTATCTGTGATTCAGATGGGGCATTGGGGCCGTGCAGTGAATCAGTGGTGTGGTTCTGCAGGGATGAATTCAGACACCTCCGGGCCTTGTTCTCTCTCCCGGGTCCAGACCCTACATGAAGGCGAAGCTGAAACCGCACATATGTCTGCACTGCTTCCACAGCACGCGGCCCCTCAGGCCAGCACTGAGCCGCTCTCACGCCGTAGGAACTTCAAAGCAGACCGACCGAGAGCTTCAGCACCAGGATGACCTACTCAGATGAGCCCATGCTCAGATACAACCACTCCCGGCCTCCAGTCCCTGGTATGTAACATGGAGCCAGACCAGCACAATGGGCCCTGAGCTATAGCGAAAATAAGAGTGGTTTGAGGAATGGGAGGGTGATTTATAACACGCGGTGAATAGCGCCGGATGCCGAGGCCGCTGGTTGAGGCCACGGTGATTGTTGCCTTGGCAGTGGAATTGAGTGCATTAGGTCGGCCCCCTCGAGGGACGGTGGTTAGGGCTCCACTCAGGAATGTGTGAGAGTAAAGACCCGAGACTGATTAAACAAACATCCACAGTAATCGTAGTCAGAATCCTCTTCACCCGGCCTAATTGAAAAGCTTGGCCGTAAAATTGGATTTTTTTTTTTTTTTTTTTTTTTTTACAAACACTGATTAACATAAACCACATCACATTTACCAATCTACAGACATTTACAGCACAACATACCAATCAATGTGTGTGCTTTACTGTAGGACACACTATTAGGTCTGAAGTTTTTTCTAACCAAAGCAGGCCCAACAATCTGAAGAGAGTTTTTACATCTGCAACCATCCAGCCCCTAAAATCTCAAAAATGTGAAGCAGCTTAAACAGTGGCCTTTACCTCTCGGCTGCTATAACGTTGTTCAAGAAAGTGTTTTTTCTTTTTTTTCTTCATCAAAAAAGCCCTTGCTTCTTTTCACACTGCAGGTGCACCACCAATCACACACTGCCTGTGCTATTGGAGGATTATGCCGATGCAGCCACAGGCCAGTGAGGCTGGGATTTAAACATCAAACCTCAGCGCTCCCTGCGAGCCACTCAGAGGCCCCCAAGAAAGTTAAATTAAGAGCAAAATGACAAGGTCAAACTTCTCACAATCATGGAAACGACTGATTCACCATTTTCCCACTCTCTCGACCTCCCTGTCCCTCAGCTTCCACAGCCCATTTTGGAAAGCATCTCAAGAGTAGTGAGAAAGGCAGACCCAGTCCAACAACAGCAGTACTATTACGGTAGACAATACCCTCAGACCCTTTATGAACGCTGGCACAGGTGTCACATTAGGCAGAGCCCAAAAAGCCCTGAGGAGGACGGAGAACCCTGCTGCAAAAACGCTGATTGCTGTCACTCTCTCTGATCATCAAAAGACAGAGGTCTGAGAGGGAGGCGAGTCTCCATAAGACGTCAGTCCAAAGTGAGAGGGGGGCAGAAAGGGGCCCGGACACTGTGAAGAAAGGACACAGGGTGACCCCCGGCCCCGCTCTTCCCTCCTCAGTCAGCAGCGGAGGGTGGGGGCGGGAAACGGCCCTAAGCTCCCATTGCCCCCACAGGCCGGCCCAGTTCGGGCCTCGCCCCAAGCTATACCGCAGCTGAGCGAAGCAGAGCAGGGCTCACTGCGGCTTGTCCAGATTTACTGCCCGTTTACTCAGCTTTCCTTCAGAGGCAGCTAGGATTACACTGCATTACCCCGGGGCTTTCCCAGCTCACGACAGAGAGCTGGGCTCGCTCCAGCTATCTGCATCTGCCCTCAATCACATCTCAGCATCTCTGCGCCACGTCCTTACTCCAGCACACCATCACAAAAACTAATGACTTCTTTCAAATCCCCCATTCACAATTATCACATAATCCGCCTTTTTAGGAAAGCAGCAATGATGTACAGCGTGTTTTAAGCACCGTTTTATGACAACCCAGTTCAAGCCGTAATGCACCACCGAAAATGTGTTTTTTGGCGTCAAGCGAGCTTCGGTTCAGCAGACTGGGCTCCAACAGAAACGCAGTTAAACGCACTTGGGCTCCAGCCCTGGCCTTCTCAGCCAAAGCTGATTAATGTTTTCTCTAATGCATTGTTTCCCCCCCCCAGCCTTGATTAAGTCTCGCTCACAGTTTTAGACACTTATTTCTTTCTTCCCCTCTTGGTGGGGGGCATAAGATCATCAGAGAACCCTTGCCCAGTAATACATTTCATTCTGACAGATGCTAATGAGACTCTACAAAATAACTGCTTTACACAGACGACCAGCAGGTCTGCGCCTGCAGGGGTCCTAAAGTAAAGGTTACCGAAAACACACAAGTCATTAGTGCAGGGGAAAAACCTGACATTAGCAGGGGAGCTATGATCAGGGCCATGGGTGTTTGCTTTTTGGATGCCAGCCTCTTCACCTCTACGCAGAGCACATTCTCTGACTCCGATGTCTTGGACGTTCTTTGCACAAAGCCAAGCTGCAGAGGGGAAAATGGGAACTGGGTCGAGGTGTCCGGGTGAAGCGGAAAAGAAGTCCCATATGAATGCTTTGAATTCAGCCAGAACCCAAACAGAAGGGGTGCCATTAAACCAGAAAACAAACTAACACTGCTAGTCAAGCGCATACTCACACAGGCTCACACACAATGCATTCACATGCCATATACACTACGCGTGCTCTCTGTCTCTCTCTCTCACTCAAACACACACACACACACACACACACACACACACAAACCCCCTCTCTCTCTCCCTCTCTCTCACACACACACACACACACGTACACACACACAGTCTCTCACACACACACACGCACACACACAGCCTCTCAGCTGTGTGCCTAAATTCCCATTCACAGCAGTGCTACGTTGACATAACCCTACCTCTTGGCCCAAACTCCTCCGTTTACACTCGCTATGACAAAACACATTCCTGCCCTCTAAGACAATTTCCTCCCCGAGACCTTCGTCTTTGCACTAGGAGCTTCAATTAGAACAAGAAAAAAAAGTGTGACTCTTTGTAAGACGTTGTTACGCCAGATAGAGGAAAATGAGGCCTCCTGTTTCAAATCTAGTGGGTCCCTGTGAACTGTGATGTCACTGGGGTGGCCCGATTCCAGAAGGTTGAATACATGATGGCTCTGGTTTGATTAGCGGCAGCACAGCTCCAGTTAAGGCAATGAGGGACTCGCAGCCCTCAGTGAGTGAGGACCACAAAGAACAGTGAGGCGTGGAGGGGACAGCATGCATTTCATTTCACCCCACATTCACTAAATTAGGGCGGAGACGTGTGAAATGTCAAATCGTGTTTATGTGCTACTCAGGAGATAAATCTGATTACGTGCTCATGTACTATAACAACCTGGAGAAGGCATTGCAAAACAGATTTGGAAGTGTGGGAGGGATGAAACCCAGGAGAGGACAGGATAGAACACAGGTCTTCTCCCTGTCTGATGCAGTCAGGTTACAAACTGCCTGCAGAACAAAGGAGATTACCCAGCTGTGAGGCGGCTTGCGCAATGCAGGGTTTAAGAAGCGGCCCGTGTCTCTGCAGCAGCGGTCTCTGAGCAGAGTCTGTGCTGCAGTCTGAATCGATACGTCCCTAAACACGCCAGCCCTGCAGCTATCAGCCGAGCACGAGGGCACCTGCGTCCTGCCTGAGAGGACTCCTCACAGACTCCTGCCTCATACACAACACACACTCTCACACACGGCAGTCTCCACAAACACACACTTAGATACATACACACACACAACCTTAAAAACACACACTCCACCTACATCCAGACATACACATGCAGACACAGGCACACACACCACATCCCCCAACACTGAAAAACACACACACCCCACTTACATCTACAGACACACATACACATAAAACATAGACTCACATGCAAACACACACTTCCCACCTACATCCAGACAGACACACCTCACATAGACACACACACACACAGCCATGGCATGGTTACCAGGGTCACGCCATCCATCATCGAGTCAGAGCACCGGGCCAATCAGGGTCTCCCACAGTGCAGATGTCTACAAAAACACTGACAACAGGAACACAAGAGCAAGCCCCCCGTCTGCAGAGCGGGGGAGAGCCGGCCCGCAGGCTCAGCAGGGGGCCATGAAGGTCAATCACACCTCACACCAGCGCTCATTACCCCAGGTAATGGAAAAATCACCTGCCTCCTACCGCACACTCACATACAACTGCCGCTCCTGACATGTGACATGGTGGCAACATTAACCCAGGGTGCAGCATGTTAAAACGCCCTGCCGTTTCAAACAGTAAAACAAAGAGCTAACCGCACAAGAAAGCCAATCAAATCCTTCACTCATCGGTTCCCCTTGAACTACCATTCGTTTATCCGAGCGCGTCCCAAATGTACCGAGCACACATACCAGCAAGGTCAGATTATGGACATTAATAATGGTGAATATCAGCAAAGATATAAATATGATTAAGTGAGAATGATAACTGCCTCAAAATCTAAAACAGGTTTAATTCAATATAGATTAAGCGATGGCGAAAAGCAGAGAGCCTTTAATCCCAGGGTGTTCATTGTAATTACAGAGAGCAGGATCAGGACTGGCTTTGATCTGCTGCTGGTTTTAATTACCAGGTCCTGATTTACACTCTGGGCACGCAATCACATTTAGGGTAGAAACGGTCATATTCTGACAAACGCGTGCGACGGAAGGAAAGGGATTTGGAGACTGTATGGACAAATGACACCACAGAGTCGGCCCGAGCAGAGTCATTCTGTCCCTGGAAATTATTTTTTAAAAAACACACGCACGCACACACACAAATGAGCTCAGACACCAGCGTTAATGCTCAAGATCACACTACGCTTCGAATTTAACTGTCGAACCGGGGGACGAGCCACATTCTCAGCTGTAAAGAGTTTCCCCCATTACGGAATTGCATGGAAACATTTACCTCCGAGCTAATCAGCTACCAGCAGTGTGAATATTTCTCCAGTCCAGCAAACTGGGTATTGTACCCTCTCAAATGCACGAAATCATTTTCCCCTTAACATGCAGCAAAGACTACAGTTTTTTCTCCTTCCCAAATACCCGGTTCCCTTGGCTACTTGCAAATTACACGTTTGAGGAATACGGTAAGAAAGGGCTGCATGAGCGAGATGAACAGGTGACTGAGTTTTCCACATGTTCATTGTGATTCCTTTGTGCGGGACCCTGTGGTGAAATAAACCACAACTGAAGGGGGGTTGGGCGCTCCTCACTCAGACACAACAGCAGAAAACCTTCAGCACAAATGTATCTCCCCCAGCGTTAGCTCAACATACGCCTGAAGAGCATATGCTCCCCCCATTCCCCTGTTCCTCTCCCTCTGTAAAAGCTAGTACAGCTTCCTCCTGCGAGCCCTCCACAGAGATTCACACAGACACAAAGGTGGTTCCTGCACTGGCAGAAAAACATACGTTAGCCTAGCCTCGAAAAATAAGACAACGTCAAGGCATTTTCATTACTGTTCTTGTTCATCATCCAAAAAAATCAAGAAAAATGTATAACTGGTTTGAAGATTAGCTTTAGCTAGTATTAGCAGGGGACATCCATGTTAAAAAACATCCATGATCTTATCACACCCTCCTGAGGGACTACAGTCCCCAGGGTCCTCAGTAATTACTGAATACTTAACAGCTTTGGGCCAGAGGGAGTGTCTGGATGAAATGTAAGGAATACATTAGGAAAATAACAACTGTAATTCTGCCCCCATAGAGACCATTTCATTTTCATAAAAGCTTTTATTTTTCAAAAACTAAGCAGTGGCCTGATTAAAATACGAATAAAACATAAAAATTCCAACATTTATATTCTTCTGTACACATGATTAGCACTGAACCTTCCTGAAATTAACAAACAGGACAGTTTGTAACAGTCATTTCTGAATGTACAAGATGGATGATGTTTACCATTTGCGGTTGTCCGTGACGGGTACATACACGACGTGTACTTAAGATGTGCACCTGGGCTGTTTGACAAGAGATCCTGCTGCTTGATCAACTGTTACCTCATCTAAACAAATATTTAACAGTTTAAAGGAAGTAGCCTGTTTGACAATAAGGCGGCAATAATCAACAAAGGATGCAACATCTTTGAATATGAGAGTGAATATTTCAGTGTTCCACAAGAGCTCAACTCCCAATGCATAACCCACATATTTCTACAGTTGCAGATAACAACGATGTGACAACCTTCGGCCTCAGCTCAGCTGCGGTCGCTCCATTCACAAGTTTATTGAGCGTTCTCTACCACCGGTCACTGCAGACAACTGTCAGAAGCGGACTTTCCCCTTCCTGTGAGGGAGCGATCAAATATATGCCAACATATGCTATATCCATGTGGCCACGCTCATCTTCTCTCTGAGCTCCTCCGCTACAGTGATACAGCCGCAGACTGACTGTCTGAATGTCAGTTTGCAAATCACTGCTGTTATCACAGGATGACACAAAAAAATGAGGGGTGGGGACTGCAGGATAACTGTGGAGGAGCTCTGACAAAATCTGTGACATTGGCGATTTAGAGAGGAGGATTACATGCAGGGATGTCAGTTGTGCTCGGGCTCAGACGGAAAAGCTGCTGTGGTAATACTGGCCCAGTGCAAACTGCACTCTCATTAGAGTCGCAACACAGGCTCCTGGAGTCAGTCTGAATGTGAAGATGAACGTGGCACAGCGTTCGTGACCCAGACACAGGCCCAGACGGACATGCCCACTCAGCTGGACTGAAGCTGTGGGCTGACAAGACATTTAAAGAACCGAATCTGGCGCTTCCTGTCATCTGCTGACTCCGCCCACTGATGACATCACACACTCATCGCTGAACAGCCCATCAGTAACCCATCAGCGTTGTGATGATCACCAGGGCCTCATCTCCTCGCTGCCAAGGAAACGAAACCTGCATTTTTTTTTTGACACACAGACTGAATTGTGCTTCTTTATGCAAATACCAGCACTGTCTGTGAATGCAGAAACCAAAACGTCGAAAATCGGCTTACGACAAGTTGTAGGAATGGAACTTGTTCGTAAGTCGAGGACCCCCTGTATTTCATTTTTGCAAGGAGAGGACAAAGAAACTCTAGATGATGATAATTAACACAAAGGACAGCAGGAGGACTTCATCTACTGTACTGTTGTGTCATTGATTAATCAATAAACTGTGAGAATTAAGTTACAGTGGACATCTTGTTTTGTGATAGAACTGCAGGGTACACCTTCACCATACCATGTCACTGGACCCTTGTAACTCCAGCTATACATGATTGCACACTTCTGTACCAATGGACTGGAGCCAGTTTTAGGATCTACCATGTATGCAACCAAATCTAGTTTTCTGTCATTGTAGTATTAGAATGCAACATCAAATTTGTACCAAAAACAGGAGCTTGACTTAAAGGATTAATTTCATTCAAAAAAAATTATTTTCATATTGCTGCATCAACCAAAGATATACATAACAGATTAAAACCTTTATATGCGTCATACATGAAACTAGGACAGAATTGTATGAAACACTGACAAGGCAAACACGATTTCCACACTTCCTCTTTTTCTCCAAACTGCAATTTATGTTTTTTTTCCCTGAACCATGGGGCAGGAAAGAAAGAAATGCATTATGGGTTACAGTCTCAGCAAGATGAACAGTAAGGGAAATATAACTTCCTTCGCAGAGAAATATCCGCTTGTAAATTGTAGCTTGAGTAATTATTATATGTTGAACGAAAGGCATACTGTTGCTTTCTTACAATATGAATAAATGGCAACAAAATTGTTGAGTTACTATGACCTTAGTTTTCACCTTCGTGAGCACATCTATCCTAAAGCTACAAACACCTCAGACCATTAAACTCTCAATAAAATTTCCTGGCCCCAAAAACATGGGACAAAAACAATTCACAAAGAGAAGACAAGCTTTCTCAGAGGGTAAGGCAGCTGTTTGGGATGTGTACAGTCGCAGTTCCTTCCAAAAGCTGATTTCAGATCCCTGAGCAGTAATCTGCACAGTATCTGTGATTAGAGGCAATGGAACAAACACGCTGGACGTGCCTGCTGCCAGAGGAAGCAGGATGTTGTTGTTTTTCCGACAGTAAAGCTCCCTCTTGTCGGCAGCCCAAGGGTTAACGAGCACAGTCTGGCACTGCTGCAGCCGCTGCAGCCCTGGGACGGACACATACTCGAACGTTTACATAGACTCTCCGCGCATCTCCTTATGTCCATGAGTCACACAGGCTGAGGGGGAGAGGATAGAGAGGCATTTGGCACAGGGGCCGCCCTGTCCCGTCTCCCGGCGCGGGCTGGCAGCCGTAACTCGACATCGCATCAAGGCTTCGGGAAAAACCTGCTTCCCGAAAAAAGGCTTCTGCTCCTGTCTCAACCTTGGGACTGCCCTGGCAGCCGACAAATAGGAAATACAGACCTACGCACGCGAAGGACAGGGCTCACGTTCGTACAGTCAAAACAGCGACTCTGACCCAGCCAGGAATATGGGCCTGAGCAGGACCTGGGGGGTCCTGTGGGGCAGGAGAACCAGCTGCTCCCCCCTCCTCCATGCCCCGGACCCTGGAACAGGCTACTGACATCCTGCAAGCTAACACACAAGCACAGGCTAAACAGTGAAACACCTCAGAGATACGATACAAAATTAGGGGTTTTATTACAAAATTATAGCTTTTTCATTTATGGATGGATGGTATTTTTTCTGCAGTCTTCAAACACTGGAATTGCCGTTTATCACTCAGGTTCTGCTGTGCACTATTTATGCCCCAGTCTAAGCTGTGAATGTAAGAGGCCAGTGAGTTAAAGTATTGGTCTGTCCGCCTTGTTGTCACCTGAATTTTAGAGATCATTCTAATCGAACTCCTCACAAGTGCTGTAGCCTGTGAAGTGTAATGTCAAGTTTGGCTGTGGATGTCTGCAGAGGGCAGTCATGTCACTGAGACGGCTGGGTCTCCATGCTCTTGCTGGAGGGGAGGTACCTGAGGAATGGAATGTACGCTACACCTGGAACAGCACTCGCTGTTGCTAGGGTATGTGACCCTTATTGCAGGTTGAACAGGCCACATTCCACGTACCACCACCCCATGGACCTAAAACCCTCATGTAATGGCCAAAACTGATGCACTGCACTAAGGTGTGGTGAACCCTTTCACTGCGAGGGGAAATTAGATCTGCAGTGGCATTTTGCTGCTTCGCGCAGACGCACTAAAATGGCTGAGCTGTGCTTCATTTGTCAGTCTGCATTTAAATCTCACATTTCTGCATTGCTTGCCTTCCGCACTTCTCAGTTTCAAATTCCTGTACCATGATTTTTTTTCCTTTCCTTTCTGCTGTCTTGCCTATATATCATGTCCCATCCCCTCCGGCTCAGCTTGCAGAGAAGGTGGGCAAAAACGGCAGTGGTTTCATAAATGGGGGCACTCCATCAGCTCCACCCCGAACCTCCATCAGCTGCCAGAACAAGGGGAGGAGCTAACACAGCCTGAGGGGAACCTCCCACCTCTGCTGGGTGGAGCCAGGCTGTCCCCGAGCGAGAGACCAATCAAAAAATGTCACCTGTACCCTACCACTGACATTACATTCCCCCCAGATATAACAGTAAATTACCCACAATGCTGTGCAGTGGGCCAACAGGCAGAATGAAAAAGATTCCCATGTTACTTAAATGCATTTTGGGTGAGAAGAACTTGCAGAACTGTTTTATCCATTTATTTTCAGAGTACCACTTAAAAAGGACCGATTTTCTCAGCTTTTTTATAGAAGCCAATGTCAGTGCTGCTCTCACACTTAAATCATGTAATTTATCAGGAACTTCTTTTTTTAGACCAAGATAAGCTCTGCATTACAGAAACTGCTGTTTATACTTTCTCGTATCAAAAGGTTGCGACGCCCAGATTACAGCACTTTGGAAGTAGGTTTGTTTTTCCAAGCAAACAAAACCCAGAAGACATCTTTTTAATCCTGACTATTTGTAGCAATAATACATGCAGCACAGCGACTTTGAATACACTTAACGTAACCTCTGACTATAATGAAGAGGCTGAGCAAAGCTCTCGTCTCTGCTGAAGCAAGCATAAAAATGAGTGTGGGACCACAAGCTGCGGACAGAGAACAGTGAGCTGCTTTCAGACGAAGGCGGTTGTGAATGTGAGCGCACTTCCCACTATGAATGCTGGGAATTCTTCCTTTATAATGTCCCCGGGCGACAACAGGTGGAACCTCGGTCAATTGAATCATATCCATCAGAATCTACATTTCTACCCCTCTCTGAACCTGTAAAACACATCCTTCCAGACTGGCAAACAATTACCTGGAGGACTGTTTGTTATCATCAAACACCAAATACTCAAATACAGCATCCTGAATGGACACCCAAACACATACAATAGAGCTGCTTTTGTTCAACATATGGAATCATTTCAAATGAACATACTTTTCACCCTCAATTTTCTTTATTCTCCAGTAGCAAACTATAGGTGAACCCGTTCCCTGTAACCATTTCCACCAATCCAAGAGGACTCAGACTTCCACTATCTCATCAGTCCTCTGACAGGTGTGTGGCCAAGCACTGTTTGTGCAACCAAAGCAGCTGCAGACGCAGACCACAGAGGCCAGATGGAGCAGAGGAGTTGCTCTGTTGTGCAATGGGAGACGGCAACCGCGCATCGCCATGGAGCCTCCTGGCTGGAGTCAGCACTGGCAAACAGTCAGTACTCCAGACCACAGTTCGAGTCACGCTGGGAGTCTTCACCTCCTTCAGCTGCGCGCATCCCCCTCCACCCTCAGTACCGGCAGACAGGGGGCGCTATTCCGTGACCTCGGGCCGATCCGGGTGCTTGGGTCTCGCGCGCACTCAGCCGTTGCTCCAGATTTATGGGACCGGAGAGGCGATTATACCTCCATCAGCCTGTCTTTACGGCTGCTCTCCACCTCCACAGCTGTGCATCCCTCCTTCATTTCCCTCCCAGGGCCCTTTAAAGGGGCATCACAGCGGGTTGGGGACAATGCGCGCGATTCTCCCGGGCATCCGAGTCTGGCAGCTCTGAGGCTGCAGCTGGAAGGGGGGAGGAAGGCTTTCATTCAGGATCATTAGTCCTCAGTCTCTCAGGCCCACTACAAGGCCAACAGCGAGCACAACATCACCATTATGCTAACGTCTCGGCTCCACGTTACCTTCCTTCCAGCTCTGTTTCGGTAATAACCAAGTGAAAATGCATGGATAATGAGTATCAGCGCTCTCTGCCTTAGATTACCCACAACCCTGAAGACAGTACTGTAGCTGCCTGTGCTAAACGCAGCATCACAAGCTAAAATATGGCCAATGCTGTCCAGTCCACAAATGTTTAATGACGTGCGCTAGCTGTGCCAAAGACAGATCAATCACTTATACAGTGCTTATTCAAACATGGTTTGGGACAAGCTGAGGAATTCTTTTACCGTGATCAAATCTCTCTCTCATAATGGCATCCATCTGTAGTTCAGAGAACCTCAACATATCTTGTAAGAGTATCTCTCAACAAATGTTTGTATCATTTGTCTCTTGAAGTTATAAACTTTTATGAATAACAAATCATCCACTTTCTGGATCTTTTGGCAGCGTGCGAACAACAGGAATTTCAGACAAATTTTCCCTCTCTGTTCAGTCTTGTCCTACAGCCAAAATAAATTATGTAATCATGTCAGAGAGTTTATTTCATTGGGTAACAGGGAAATACTGTAGGTGCTTATACAACTCTGATTGAAAAGAATGTCAACATAAAAGAAATAGTTCAAGCCTGGCTAAGACATGCATTACTTCAGCTGTCCTTTGGAACATGTTAATTGTACCAATTATGGCTTTACAAACATATCAATAGGTCACTCCTCAAACTACCACACCTATGATTTCAACACAAGGGTGCCAGCACTCCTACCATTGAACCAAAGCTTCCTGAGTCATTGATTTTCAGAATGCATGAAATTACCATTAACTACAGTGGATTCAATTCTGTGAACTATTCAGAACACTGAAGAGCTGATATTGATGTTAAGGGCTCATATATAACACTGACTGGACCATTGTTTTCCCAGCCAAGTGTTCCCTGTGACGTTTGATCTTTGACCTCCAGCCTCCTATAGTGTGTGAGACATCGCTCAAGAGCTCCATAATGACCCCTCAGAGGAGCGCGCCGCTGCAGCCAACACCGCTGTGTCCGCCTTCAGAGCGTTTCCATGGCGCCCCGAAGGAGGCCCAGTGCCCGGACTGCGAGCCAGAAAACCCGGTCACGCCTGCGCCTCGGGAGGGTTTACATTCAGTCGTTTCCACCAACGGAAAAGCCAGGCAAGCGCCTCTAGATTTCTCATCCCCGCGGCCGCCCAATCATCTCGCAGCCCGGGCTAATTGGCTTCCTGAAGGAGGCTCCGTGTTACTGTTGTCTGGCAATAGTGCACAAAAACAAACCCCGAGATCACGGCAGCGCTAATCACAAACACAATGCGGAGGGACTGGTCGGGAGTCAAACTAGCTGACTGCATTTCGCACTCGTTTGGGTATTACATCACAGCTACGTGCCATTTGCATTCCTAGCATTTATCACATTAATCTCTCGCTGCAGCCGGTGGACCTGCCCTGCGCCGCATTAGACAGGCTACTGTATTGCAGCGGGTATGAAAATGCAACAACGATCAATGCCTTTAACTAAACAGTGAGCAGGAAGTCAACAAGCAGGAATGCAAAATAATTTAAATGTGCATTAGGGCAAGGTAAAGTTCATCTTTTTGTTTCCTTGAAGGGAACAATGTAAACAGCAGGCTTCTGTTCACTGGGCCAACCCACAGAAGACACACCTGCTAGCTGTGGCCACATCCTCCATGACATCACCATAGGTACCCATCCTGTGTAACCACAGGGAGTCCAGGCCATAGTCACAGACATGCAGATTGCACTATGAATCAAGAGGCACAAACACTCACACTAAGACGACATATTGAATACATCTGCATTTTAATATTCAGTTTTCCAACAACACATTTTCATATTACCCAATCCTGCCTTTATCCACTCCAAGCCCAGCAACTTCGGTCCTTTGTATGCAATTAACAGCTTCACAGAGAATTCAATTCACTCTTACTCTCAGGTGGACAACTGAAAGAGAATGGTCTTCCCTTAACTAATAGATGGTTCCTAGTCTCCATCATGAATATCATGAGAAACTAAAACAGAATTTTCTGTCATTTTTTTATTATAATTATTAAATGCTGATACAAAAACTACCATTGTCACTCATTCCAGGAATCAAAGACTTCGACACACAGAATTACTGAAATAAGCACAACCACAAAGACGCAGACACAAGGAAGAGAAAAACACAAGGCGGTCAGTGTAAACTCCCGATGGGCTCTCATTACAGGAGACAAGCCTGACTACACAAAACAATGCAATACGGAGACACCGCATTTTAAGGCACTAATCCGGTTAGAAAAATGTCTGAGATATTTTCCGTAGCAGAACACTGTCCATACTGTCCTCACACTATTCAGAGACCAAAGCGCAATCCAGCTATTATGCATCAAACAGATACAATAATCAGGAAATAAAAGACACCAAAGAATTCAAGTGGCCCAGTTTAAGTGGGCGTGTGACACTGACTGAGAAGTCATTGATTTAAACACTGGACATTGTGTGGATAAGTCTGTCGAATGTGTCTAGTGAAACTAGATCTTAGAGACAGAACTTATCCTTCCAGTATCGACGACCAATACTTGTGGTGACAGTCCTACTTGAGGAAACAAAGGACTGTTTACAGTAGCTGTCTTTTAAAAGGAAACAGCATTTCAGGATGCTTATCATGTGTGCATACACTTTGTTTAAGTGTGAAACTTCTATTACTTCCCATGACATTTCATAGCTATCCTGCGATTACAGTTGCAATGTTTTGGTTCTAGGGACTGCACAGGCTTTCTTTTAAAGACAGCCATTTCATTTACAAACCATCTGACAGACAAAGTCAGATTAAATATAATTAAACATGACTGAAGTAGATCTGCTTTAGCTAAGTATGTTCACTGTTAAGTGATACTGAGTATCCAAGCATGACGCAGACAAATGATACAGTGCTAGCAGTAACAGAGGAAGGTGTGCTCCTGGCCTACCAAAATTTATTCCACAATGAAGCGTCATTTTATCGAACAGGGGTAAAGAAGGGTTCTCTCTATGTCGGTGGAAGAGAGATGCAGCCCTCCAGCCCACCTACATAGAGAGAAAGGCTGTTTTGGTGGTTTCCTTTCAATCAGCTCTGGTAGCTGCCTATTTAGGCCTTGAAAGCAACGTGTGCGGACTCTTCAGCTGGACTGAAGCAGGACTGAAGTTGTGCAACCATATTCGAAGTGAAAGCATGGCTTGCACATCCATGTACTAAGGTGAGGTGATGCTAGCACACTGGTTTGTGGCTCAGGTGAACATAACACCTCAGGCCAAAGCCCACAGTCAACCTAGCACTTCAGTGCACGACTGACACAATGAAAACAGTGACTGCAGTTTCCTCTGTAATATAGAGCAATAGCAGCACGTACTGCGAAAGAGACAGATAAGAGACTGTGTTGGGAAACAAGACTGAATCTGAATTCAGCCGGTCGAGATATAGAAGGGCTGCAGGGCTTAAAGCGAGCCCATTGGCTCTGCTCAGGATTGTGTTTCTCAGGCCGTGGGGAACACCAGACAAAACAACTGTACCCCAAACTTTCCCCGGAAAAACAATTACAACTCAGCTCTACAGCACCTGCCTCCGTGTTGTGTACACGATACAAAAGAAATAAGAGTCAGTGAGCCGCACACTTTCACCTTGCAAAACAAACCATGTGGTCTATCAGATATCTGTCTTAAACTCGACATTATGTCAACCATGGCCTTCGGTTTCAATGGCAACTTAACTGTTTTTATCAGGACCGCGCGAGTACCACCAGCTTTGTTTAATGGAGGAGTGGAGAACATAAACAGGACTCCCGCAAATAAATCACGCATTCGTAGCTAGAATGGAACTGAAGGTGACAAGAGAGGAAATTATTGCAAATGAGATTACAATTCGCCATTCAAAGCCTGCCATCCTGGCATGCTGCCTAAATTGCTCATAGAGAACAATACTACGTCTATTCAGAAAATAGAATTACATCATGCTGATATTGTAGCTATGAAGCAGCCTGGTTTCAATGAAACACCGGTTTGAGCTCCATTCTCTTCTTAAGCTCCCACTGAACTTACCTGATATATTAGTTTTGCTGCATCTCAACTATTAATCTCAGTCAAGATACTTAGTCAAGATAGAAATAGTGCTGTAGCAAAGATGTGTATGAGTATCACATGCTGACACTGTTAGTGAAAAAATCTCAATCAATGAACTGACCATAGTACTAACCATGTATAGAAACCTGTAGAAACACCATGGTCAAACTGCAACAGCATTCTTATAAGTAGGCCTATACATGAAGCACACAACAGAAAGCGAGTGAAAAGTGAAGACACCATCCAGGGGAACAGCATAGCAGAATGTGCTGGAGGCCAGAGCACATCTTAAAGAGAGTTAGACGCTAGGCTAGTTCAGACCTGGGAAGGGCAGGTCGAGCAGAAGATGATTCCTCCGCCCACCACCACATATACGTCACCCTGTGTGTTGGTGCATGTGCTCCCGTGGCGGAGTGCACACGGCAAGCCGATTAGGGGGTCACATTAGCAGGGGCTGTGTCACACTCTGTCCTCCGCACTGCTGCCTAGAGCACCTTCGGACTGATGACAGACCAGCAATGTGCTGCTTGTGCCAGGATTTGCCATCTGCATCTCAAGGTGCAGCCCGCAAAAATGCAGCCCAGCTTTAAGGACAACGCCTTTGGATTCTTCTTTTCAATACGTGATCTGATAGCTGAACATTCTCTGTGTGCCTAGCAAGGCTAGCTCTATCTCTCACCAACTCCTGCACTTCCAGTGTCTCTCCTCAGTTCCTTTGCAATAATAGACTGAACCTTTATCAGATGTCACGCTACAGTGCAAGTATGACTTGCCTGAGGGAGGAGACGGATGAGGTAATGCAGCACAAGTTATGTCCTATGGCACACTTAAGTGCAATTCATTCTTCTATTTGCATAAAAAAAACGCTGGGTCCAATCCAAACACAGCCTACATACAGACACACACGCCACAATTAGTCTTCTTTCAAAACTTAACACAGCCACATTTAACTGCCTACTGACCACAGATGGGAAAAGTTCTTACCACACCACCTCATACCTCATTGTCATAAACCTTTACACATTAAACATAGGATGTTTCTTCGTTAAAGCATAACATCAATATCGCAACTTTGTCTTAACACAGAACCAAAGCTCAAAGCCTTTTTCATCCAAGTTCATTCTGAGGGTAAATGGAGGAACAATTATCGCTAGACAAGACCCTTCAAAAGTGTTTTTTTTTTTTTTTTTTTTTTTAAGTACACGTGTTTCGGAAGTAATGTGGACTGTTTTGAATAAACGTCGCATTTCTGCAGTGAGAGATGGTTACAATACTTCTGTTTTAATAATGTTGAAATACCTCCGAATAGTAAAATTACGCCTTTCAATCGCCCTTGAAAAGATCAAGGGAAATTTGATCTACCCGTAGCAAAGACATTATCTGAGTGTCATATGAAATGCCGTCGCTTTCATATTGGGTATTCATTTTTAAAACTGCGCTATTATGCTTAAACTGATTTTTTAACGACCGCAAAACAGATGAGAAGCTCTGAAATCTAAGGATGCGCACAATATGCAGGGTAATTCACATCCAAACACAGAAATGCAGAATCTAGTTACATACTCAAATAATTATTCAGAAACAGACGAAACTGGAACCTAAACGTCAGAATACATGAATCTACACAATCATTGTGCTTTTTGAGCTACATTTAGAGCTTATGTCATGCAGGCTACAATTAACGAGACATTAACTCACGACATTGCTTTATATCTACCGATTTAAATACCTCAGCCTATATAATTTGTATCAATTTCAGGTACTGACAATTGACTCCACTATGATGGGGAGGCTGTGGAAACAGTTGTCACTGTTAGCTACTGTTAAGATTGCTTCAAGTAACAATGACACTAACAGAATCCCTCGCTTAGTGGTTCGTCAAATTGTAACAAATCCTTAAAATGTTGCGTTGGTAAAAAAAAAAATGCAATTTAGTTGTAACTCTTCTGAAGTTAACCGTGTGGCGGGCTTCATTCTAGCTACCTGAGACTAGCAAGCAAGCTAACTATAACGTTACTGTGAACTCACCGCATCCTTTTCATCGGTCCCACTTCCTCGCTGATCCGAATTGCAGAATTTTCGTTTGATTTTATTTTCAGTCCTCTTCATTTTTTCAATTTGTAGTTTAAACTAACAAAAGCACCTTGCTTAAGTTACGCTGAATGCAGCAGTCGGGCAATTCGTTACTGGTAAAATACTTGAATGTAGCTAGCAAGCTAGCAAATAAACTGAAGTTAAATTGCATTGGTATTCGGCTAGCGAAAGATAATTCGGGATACCTTTATCTATGCTGTTGTAACTATACTAAATAAAATGATAGACTGCTAGCTAGCCAACAACAGCAACCAACCAACCAACATTTTGCAAGATGTTCTTGTGATGAGGATGCAAGCCTGTTTAGCAAGCAGCAGACAGGCTAGCTAGATTCTGCTCGTATTTCAACACAAATTAATTGCCAGTAATGAAAATAAACGTAACGTTTGCATTTCTTGAGTCTTCCAGCTGACTCACTAAGCAGCTGCCTCTCTAAATCCAAGTTTCAGACCATAATCAAATGCCTTAACGTTAGCGACTTCACTGCTATCGCTACAGCTGAATAATGAACGTCTAGGACTACACGTCGTTAGCAAGCTACAAAGTTAATGCTAGCTAGCCATCTGGTTTAACGTAGTTGGCTATCATAGCCAGCTCCAGTACAATTTTGTCAGTTTTATATCCCTTTCGTTTAGCTATGACATTTTTTAAAGTGCCTCTTCTTCCAGCTGTAATCGATACAGATCGAACAAAAACGTCACGGGAAGCAAAGAAAGAATTTCCTGCCAAAAACCGCTTCGCTCCTCAATGCGAAATATACTTTTCATTTAATCTTCCCCCGCAAGTGCGCCCTCGTTCTAGCCGCCAAACCCAACGTAAGCTAGCCGGCTAATGCTAACTTCAACTGTTCGTTCAGCTACACACGAGTCACTGTCATTGTCACATGTCATTTCTTTTGGCAGGTGTCCCCCTAAATTTGCGAAACTGGATTAGTACGAAACGTAATTTAGATAAAGCACAGAATCATATCCTGCAGGTAGACAATTTGTTATGTCAATATACAGCGCCCTGTCTCAGTGGTTCTAGGCTTCCAAATTGCTTTTGAGGCAGCTGTTAGCTACTTCAGTCTGAAGATGCATTCACCAGTACAAGGGAATACCGATTAACTTCCCTGATCTCTGAATTTCTTATTAAGGCGGCGGCCATATTGTTGAACGACATATAACTTCGTGGTGCTAAAGTTAATTTCTGAAAATGAACATCTGATCTGGGGTGTCTTAAATTAAGTGCAAGTTAATTCATAGTCAGCAGTTGAGAGAGGCTCCAAGAATGACACTCTCGCATCGTCGCAATACTGACTGGCGGGCATACTGCCATAATGTTACGTTTTGTTGTATATAGCTATATGCAGCGTGGCAGATAGTCTGTATGATCTGTCTCATTGCTGCCACACCGTGGTTAGAAATGAAAGAAGAATGATTCTGCAAAATACAATTTTTCATGAAAATGGACTTCGTATAGTCTACATAATTATGTAAGTGATGCCGACTTTGTGACTGAGGAGCTTTAGATTATTCTTCCGAATAATAGAGCAAATTAGTATTCAACTGGTAACTGCACAAATCTTGGTGTTCGAATATAAATGAATGTGTCTTGCTGCTCGTTTGACCATTTTTATGACAACCAACAGTCAACATTTTACCCTTGCTATGTAAGAATATTTTCTCCAGTCATACTCAAAGTCAATTCACCAAATCCTCCATTACGACATTTTATGTATGGTATGCTGGTTAAAGAGATGGCTTTGTAATCTGTGTTACAACACCAATCATATCTTCATGATCGTTCTTTTGTCTGAGTTAAACAACAGGATGGGGTTACGTTTAAATGTGGTTATCGCCACTCTTTTTCCTGTGTACTTTAACTGATCTGGTGTCTCAAACCAAACTGGTCATAGAATAGCACATGAAAAAGAATGATGTAGTCAAAAAATGTAACAAGGTGTGTTTCCATGTTATGTTATGTTATGTTACATTATGATGTTTCAGAATGAGAACCCTCCCCTCACTCTGTATCTCTCCCTCTCTCTTCTCTCTCTATCTGGTGTCAATATTAGTTCAAGTGTATTACTGGGAAGGGTTACACTTTTCAATACATTTTACTGTCGTGAGAGGACAAAGTCTGCAGTTGTATCGATTTTGTGAGAATATAAGGATCCAGAACATTCAGGAGAATTTCAAATCTGACAGTAACCGATTATCATCCTCAAAACTACTCCATCCAGGTGAGTTGTATTCTCTGTGTATCAAGACAATGGAATTACACAAAATTATAACTTGCATCTATCAAATATGCGGTTTTTCCTTAAACAAAACAAATTTTAAATTTCACATCTACTTATTTTGGCTTTTATCTACATATTCTGTGATACATACTTCTAAATGCTCAGATTATTGTCTGACATAATTCCTTGTCTTTTTCTTTCTCACATTGATGTTTGATTGTGGGATAAATTAATTTGCAAATATATAAATATAAAAACATTCAATGTAAGTAAAATCATTGTTAAGATTTAATTTATTATGACATTTCTAATGTACTTGGTAGCAGTACATTAGAAATGTCAAAGTAAATTATCTGCATTGGGTATTCAAATCACATCTGAAATCGGCTCCTCAAAAAAAAATGTTTCCTTTCTGTCTGTCTGTCTGTCCGTCCGTCCGTCCAGTTTTACGTGTTTCATCAGTGGTTCACATGCGTGTGCTCCTGGCGCTGGTGGGGGCTGTGCTCCTCGTGGACTTATCATTGGGTTATAAGGATGGCTGTCTGGCAGGGAGGGGTCAGAAAAATTCCCCTGGCCCAGAGACATCCATGAAAGAATGTGAACTGTACTCTAAGTGTGAGTATACAGTACTAGTGAGTACAATGCTTTAACTGCAAATATTATAGTGATTTATCAATGCCAGTTTTATTGCGAGTAAAAGTATTGGGGATACCAAAAGAAAAAATAAATGTATTTCTGTCATGTTTTTGAAGTTGCTCTCGATTGTATTGAAATGAACATAGTAACATATATTTTTTTGGTGAATCATATAAATATGTAGGTTAAAAAACGTTGGTTAAATTGGTAGAATCTAGTATGATGTCTCAGATGAAAGAATGTTGAAAAACTATGAGAGGTATGCATGGAATGGTAAAATATAAAGCAACCATGTCTGTCAAAGCATCCTGCTGCTTCAGTAACTTCACCGAAGAGCTTGTTTCTCCGGTGACGAAAGTGGAAAGCACTCATTGGGATCTATGTCAGCAGCTTAGTCCCAGGTAAGTGTTAAAAACATGTTTACCACTCAGTATTTCAATCAACAATGCTGCGTTATTTAATGCAAAAGGCTGGTGGTGAATTGTCAGGGTAGCTTGCCAATCAATATCTTACACAAGCATCCTTCAGCTTCACACTGCATAGTGCATGTGTGCCAAGGAACTTTTCCCCACAGAAAATATTACTGGTTCATGTTACTCATATACAGTAATTCACATTGTTGGTTGGTAGGGTTTTGATTTAATTCAGTTAATTGGATCAGATCGATATTGCCTATATGATAAAACCAGGGAACCAAAATGTTTGGTTGAATGAATTTTACACACAAGCAAACAGCTATCATCAGGTGATATACAAGTGCTTATGACTATGCAGCTAATTCTCGTCTTTCCCAGAACTGACATTTTTCACAGAAGAAATATAACTGCCTCCACCTGGGATCTTTTGTGATTGATTTTCAGCCAAATGTATATGGGACCATGTGCCTTGTGTTTAGGTGTGAGGACTATATGAAAAAGGTGGAATGCTTCTACCAGTGCTCTCCACATGCAGTTCACTGGATGAACCCCAATTATCCTGCTGGCTTCCTACATGTCCCAATCTGTGAGAGCTTCTGTGACAGCTGGTAACATATACCCCTGCCTCTCCACTGACATCTCTGCAGCACACCAGTAGCATGCCTCTATTCTAGCAGTCAACCATTAAAATCAATGGGCCAAAGTTCACAAAAGCAATGCAAGCAGGTAGCTGCAAGCAGCATATCCATTTAAAGGTCAATATTAAGAGCAATGTTATGACCCATTGTCAGAACTGAGTCCCAAAGCCAAGCATATCATTGGCCATTACACTGGTTATTCTCTGAATCACAATATATGCACAATTGTGACCCCTCTGGTCAATCAGTTACTTGCGCGCTTATTTCCTGAACTGCTATCTTTTAGCATCTATCGTTCTTTGCTTATATTTTGAAGCTAAAACAATCTGGACTTGGCAACACAGGTTTTCACAAGTGTATACTTCCCAAAATCTGCAAAAGATGTAGCTGAAGGGTGACTTTACAATTAAATATGGGCATTCTAACTAGAGGAATGAAGAAAATGGGGAAAAGTTGTTTCAACAGCTTTTTATCGAGGTATTACATTGTCTTTTTATTTCTCCCTGAACCATTAGGTTTGATGCTTGCAAGGACGACCTGACCTGTGCCAAAAATTGGCTCAGTGACTTCAAATGGGACAGTGATGGCAACCACTGTCAACAGGATTGTGTGCCATTTAGCGAAGTATGTTTTTTCCTTCTAAACCTTCAGTCCACGTACAGCTATTCTAATAAGAACACAGAGAGTATAATTTTCAGGATGCAACGCTATCATTACTATCAAATTACTATCATTGGTAACAAAAGCTTAGTAGGGGGAAGGCACTTTAAGGTATGACATTAGCTTCATAGTATCCCTTACAAGGGGATGATCTACAGTATGTCACCATGTTGATCTGGGCATCACATTTAATTTTTTTTTTCATCTCATTGATCTAGATGTATGCCAATGGGACAGACCTGTGCCAGTCCATGTGGGGTTCCTCCTTCATGCCAAGCTCTTCAGAGGGCCGCTGTTTAGAGATGGATAACCAGGAGAACACGGTCGTGTCCCAGATCTTGTGCCCGAGTTCCAGGTCGCACAGAACCAATTTCAGGAATGGGAAACCCTGCCACCGCTCAGCGCTGAGTCCAGATCAGATTTCCCCTGATGCAGACATTCCCTCTCTGATGGAGCATCTGGATGACCTCATCAATACAGGCCTCAGCTTCCTGAAATCTGATTGGTCTAGTAAGATTTCTGACAGTGGTGTGTATTGGTTTAAGCAATTTATAATTTCAAGCACTCACACTGTTATGGGATTCTTCAATATTGGAGAGTGACCATTTGTATATTAGCAAAGCACACCTTCAAAGGTTGCACAGAGGTGTACCATATTGGAGTGAGTAATTTGTCAGGCATGTAGTTACGAGTGGGGCTACTGAGAAGTAGAAGAATAGGAGGAGTAAGGAGCAGTTTACCTCTGACACAAGCAACAACACAGAGAAACACTACCAGACCTCTACAGTCATCGTTACAATACTGTTGACCTGCCTTTCATATGTTCCAACTGGTAACGTATTCAACTGACATGATGGATAGGCACCAATTAATGTAACATATAATAAACAAGATGTACAGAAACATGTCTTGTCATTGGTTATTTCCATTTCATCATGCAGATGCTGGACAATGTGTCATGTAATATCTACAAAGATTTCTTATCCTATAAATATTTCCTGATCCTTGACATATATGAAAGGAGCACTTCACAAATACAATCGGACAGTTTCAAAGATTGAATGAAAACTTAAATCAAATCTCAGTCTTGATCTTTTAATAATCTTGCAGGTCATTGAATAGCCCATTGATTTTTTCATTTGAATTACAGACACATATATGGTCTCTGTGGTCAAATATGCAAGTTTAAAAAGTCAAATTTCCAAAATAATCTATGTATATTTGCCATACAAAGTAATTTGACTGGCAACTCAATCCCTGGAACTCCCTTCCCATTCTGAATCCCACAATTGTTGGAGTTCTCAATCAATCTGTCTATAAATAAAAGTTGATAAATAAATACAATAATACATCTTTTTTTTTTTTCAAAATAGCATTGGAATATTTTCTATGTGGACATTGCACCAATGAGTTGATCTCATGTTCTTAAAACTGGAGACCAAAGAATTTAAACAATGCCAAGAATTTTTTGACTCCAAAGTTCATTCAGGGTAGCAATGAAAATAAAAACACATTTAAGATAAGTTTGACTGCCTGAAGAATGAGAAGTATAATTAACAGCTATTTAATGAAGTCTGTGAGAATTTTGGCCTGTAGATGGCACTGTAGACCTTTCTTTGATTTGTTCAGTCGTACTGCGCCAATCCTTTAAAACAAATAAAAATAAGAACGTCTCAATTTTGGTCCTTCTTTCAGCAATGCAATTTGATAACATTTTTGAACCCTTAATACTTTATCACTGAAACACATAAAGCCATGACGTTTTCAGCACTGGAACAATGGATTTTATAATTGTATATAATGACAATAAATAAACTAAACATGCAACCTTTTTATCAATTTGTGTTGATACTGTGGAATACAATATTTGGTGATTGCAAGTCAAAACAAGACCTGTGTTCCATTTTTTACCTTATTTGTCCATAGACACTTGCTCCAAAACTCTTGAGGACCATCCAGGTGCTTACTGGAAAACTTGACATAGCCATTCATGTTCCTTGTGAGCTGTGGTTTCTGCCTTCCAACTCTGCAACATAGTCATAATCACTGGCTGACCTTAGCTGAGCCAAGAGCTGCCTGAAAATTCCTGGATGTTGCTCTAGACTCCGTTGAGATTTCCTGGATGATTTTCACACCTTGCTTTTGGAGAGATTTTGGCTGGATGGAAGATTCACTACCGGTCCAACTTTTCTCCACTTGGAAAATACAGCTAAGTATGTCACAATGGAACACCAGCGCCTTAGAAATGGAAGCCTTTTTCAGGCTGATATCTTTCCGAAGGTCTTTGGACAATATTGGTTTAAATTGTGGGGTGGTGTGCTTACCGTCAGAATGAAATGCCAAAGGTTGGTCAAGCTCACACTGTGAACATCTGGCACAAACAAATTACCATGATTATCATTTTAATTGGATTCAGATAGCCAGGGGTGCAATAACTTTTTCCCACATCCAGTATTGCAGATTTGTTTAACTTACCCACCAAACAAATTAAATTAGCAGTAAAGCTTTTGTCATTTTCTCTCTCAGGAATCAGATATGCTGCTGCTACGGATGTGTGTATGAAAGCGAATGTAGGCAAATTAATCTTGCAAAAAATGTACAGCATACATAGAACTTTATGTCCTGATCACAAAGAAGCAGTAGGTAACACCAGGTAATCCTATGTTTCATAAGTCTCACTGGTATGCAACTCTTGAAACATGGACCAGATGTCTATGTTATTGTCAAGTTAGATGGCTAAGTTAATAGAATAAGTTTACAAGCCAGAAAATGCATGGTCATGTGTGCAGTGTTGATGTTATGTATGTACATAAAGCTTGTATGAATTGTTCCTGGTTTCTTTCTTTTTTTTTTGTTCTATGTATGCCGACAAGGGAAGCCTAAGGTGTTCTAATCTTGCTGGTCAAAATCATATTCAATTCCATGAATAAAAGATTGTGCAAACCATGTCGGGCGTTGAACATGTTGGTGTGGCTGAGTCAGAGATTTTATTGATAAGGTGGTTGGATAGCATGGTAGGAACATCCTATAATGATATACTTCATTATTAACACCATTGTGTGAAATAACACTTCATCTACATTTTCCCCAAAGAACAGTGCTGGAAAACGTCACTTTTCTGAACATTTTGAGCTAGTTGGGTTTGACTTAGCCTCACCTCTGTGCATTATATAGATCTGGATGTATGCTGGTTAAGTATCCCCAAAAGTTATAAAGTCATACTCAGTCTATTGCCAGCTCTACAGCTGTATGTGCGCGTCCTCTGGGAACACATTTTTAACTTTGTAGAACAAATAAAACATTAGCGGCTACAGTAAGAGCTAACACTTTAAACCGAACGCTTCTGAAAACGTCTTTCTACCGTTGCATTTCTCAGATGAAAAGAAAACAACAGTAGGTTTTGTGGATCATGCAGGAAAGCTGTTGAAACTAGCACTACGACCTGGCTAACTCTGTACCTTGTCAATTGATGCTTTTGCAGAACAAATACCCTGCTTTAGTGTACCCTTCATTTTGTCCGGTTGAAAACCGATCAACATTGCACGTAGTTCCGCAGTCAGAGTGAAATTTCACCTACAGTTTGAAATGGATCTATCATTATTGTGATCTTCGACAAAATGTCAAATAAATCCTTAATTGCACATGAATGGGAAACCGATGTCACAATGTTTTGATGTTGCTGTTTCTTTGTAATGAAAATATGTATTTGACGAGACTCACTCCTCAAGATGGTTTTTATTACACTCAGTCCCTTGGTCAGTTTACAAGATCCCTTGAACTGAACCTAATATTTTCCTTAAATACATTTCAACACAAGGCTGTGATACTCATTATCATTTACTTTGTACAATAACTCATCGCCTTTCAGCAAATGTTGCACTTTCAGTGACCTGGTGTATACACTCATAGCATTTAGAACCCTATTTATTTTACTGGTCAGTCCACAATTTAAACAATTACAAAACTATTGTTAAATCAATATGATCACTATTAGTCATCTGAGAACTGATCTGCACGATCTAAAAATCCTGGAACATGAATATGAGAAATTCACTCTTCATGACACGCGTGGTAATGGATTACATAACGTTGCTCCTTTAAGGGTTTTTGCTTGCTCAGCAATGAAAACGTGATTGAAACAATCGCCAAACCATAGTCTCTATAATTAAGACCTTGACTGGCTGAAATCAGGCGTGACAATCACGTTTTTATTGGGACTGGTTCAGGAGCAGAATTATGATGCTCTTGAACCAGCCCCTTTTTGGTGGGACTGGACACCCACACAATTTACTAATTTAGGGCTAGCTAACTCCAGTTTTGGAAGGCTGGTGCGCACGCATGTTCTTAATGTGTTACAATAGCAATTTAAGCACTTCAATGTTTTACTTAATTGCTTGCCGCCAACCTTGCCTTCGTTGTTTAAGTTGCTGAAAGAAAACCACAAATGCCTGCAGACGTTGTGGCCCTCCAGGACTGAAGTTGCGTAGTCCTGGACTAAATATTCTCCGAAATAAAGGTATCAAATAATCCAAGTGCAAATTATTTAATTGCATGGACGTTAAGGAGACTATATTATTTAATTGTTTTAATAAAGATGTTAAAACGACCCCCTGTGTGGATAAAATACTGTCAATGTATTTCTGTACCCATAAATTCTAGATGGTTCGAGTTTTGCATTGACACTGTAATTATGATTATTAATATGTGCCCATGCAGTTGCAAGATTTTATATTATGAAGAGAAAGCATCGGTGGATTTTAAAATGAAACTCAATATTAGCGATAACAATGCGGATAAATTATAACACGTGACACTTGCGGTTGTTGTGACGCCTCGATCTTGCTCTGCCATTGATTAGCGCGTCTGGAAACAGTAGTCAGGAACAAGGCAGATCGACTGGAGAGTCGCAGCGAACGCGTTCTCAAAACCCAAACAAATAATATCTACGAGCCAAGCACGACCTAACGAAGGACTTTTGTCACAGTTGGAAGATCAAGGTGTATTATGTGCATTCACACATCGGATTATACATTCATTAATACATATATCCTTCACTCAACGGATCACAGAGGTATGTGTGCATCGAGATACTTAGCTTGCTAGCTAGCTAGCTATCGAAGTGTAGACAGTAAAGGTTGGTAGCCATTTTGGAACGGTAGAGCTAGGTGGCTAGTATGTTGTTCAGTCGTAAGATAGCAAGCTAACGTTAACATCAAGGTATGTTTACTTAGACATAACCTCATACGCATTCATACCGCATACATTTAATCTGGCATCTGTATAATACTGAATGTAAATTTTAAAATATATAGCGGTGGCATCGAGAACAGTAGTAATATTTTGTAGGGGCGGCTAGCTATCTGGTGTTTATATTTTTGTGCCACCAACACTGAATGGCCTATGTCGAGACCTGACGTTGGTATAGATTATATCTGCTGACGTTAACTATAACTAGTATTTTATTCGTTGTTTACATTTAATTTAAGCATCTAACGGTTACATCATTGTAACGGCCGCTATTTTCAAATTAACTTGTTGAGAAATGAGATAGCTAACTACAGATAGCCTACGAAATTTGTAGTCTGTAAATGTTAGGTAACGTGAACATTTGCTGCTAGCTATCGCCTCAGCTTTACAGCTAACTATACAAAGTTAGCTAATTCACTGTCATGCAGTTTAACAGCTTGCTAAGGAGATAATTAACTTTATCATACTAATGTTATAACGCTTGCAGGTCAAGTTGTACTAAATGGCATTACTGGCCGAGAGCTCTATAGATCCACTTTGTCACTACGATTCCATATCGCTAGATTCCTCACTTATCTGCACAAGTATCTAGATTGATTGCTAACTGTGGATACAGTTCCTGAATTACCAGGAGAATAACTTTCTTTTTCAACGTTATTTCCAGTGGCTCTGCCGTGCTGTGAAGTACATGGCTGTTTGCGTATGCTGTGCTTTGTTGAAGCCAGTAAAGTAGTTAGCATTAACTACATGGTCTAAATCTCACTGTGCAAGGTGGTTAAGGTTTTATGGTATCTTGTAGGGTAAACCTGGATAGTTGCAATGATTTAGGTAGCATTGTTGTCCTTTCGGAAGAAGTGTCGTGGTGTCTGGATGAAATTGATTGCAATTTCATGTATGTTAGACCATAAACGTTGATTCTGCAATGTATTTTTGAAAGACAGAGTTCTTTTATAGAAGTTGTGGTTTCAGTTAATCTACTGCACTTCCTGGTGCCACTAACAATTTTAAAGAGCTCAACCGTGGTCAGGGAATATGGCAAGAATATTGACTTAAAATATAGTTTTCACCAAACTGAAAAAAAAAATCTGCAATTATAAGGTTGAGCGCGTTATGCCCCCATTACAGTCTGAGACAATGTAGATGTTGACATGATGGATAACTTCACAAGGTTTTATTTCTTCCCCCTAATTTTTGAAATTAGAGCAAACATTAGTTTGTCGCATGTTAATTCGTATATGCATTCAAATGAATTTTAAAATATATGTTTGGTTCTTTCATGTTAGGACTCCACTGGGTGCATTTTCATGAAAATATAATAAAGTATGTTGTCTTTTAATTACAGATTGTGATAATCGTAACGGTCTTGACTGTAATTGGAACTTCCCTTTTTACTTAAATAACAATTGAGAGAGTAGTTAAGACTGAATGTATGTTTTGCTTATTTATCTTCGGTATCATTAGGCTTTTTGGCCTTGTGGACCAGAGAATTCTTCTTGTTCTGACATGAGTTACACCTGGAATACACAGTATATATTTTTAGCTATAGTATTGATGCGAATATCGACATATGGGTTTTAATATATAAATGCAAGCAATTTATGAAGTTTCTTTTGCTCTCAATTGGCTATTTTACAACATTGCCAACATAACAACATTTCTGAAAAGGAACGGTCCTTTTTGGATGATTAGAATGTTAGAAGTTTAAGGTGGCAATGGTTGCCATTTATAGAAATAGATACAGTTGTTTAGGAACATATGGACTAGTATGGTTGTAAAATTCTGTATTTTTTAAATGGGAAAATTTCCAGATGAGTAGATGGGGAGTTTATGGAAATTTGGTGGGTTTTTTGGCCATTTATATTCTTGTTACACCTTTCAGATATACTCTACCCTGTAAATAAAAAAAAATCAAGCTTGTAACAGATTTTTAAGTACTTTGTAGCTTTGATTTTCTGTAGTTTCTCTTTACGCTGTTAATGAGCAAAAAGAATTTTTGATGTGAAATGTTCACCTGAAATTCCCCTTTATCCAAGCAATTTCAAGAGTACACTAGTTGATCAGGGGAATTGTTTTCATTTGAAATTAGGCTGTAACATTAAGGTCTTCCGTTACCTGGAAGTATGTGTATAACTTGGTTGACGATTTACACTCGTAAGGATACCCAGTTAAACAGATGACCACATTCCCAGCTCCAAAATCCTCATATTCATATTCTGCATTTTCTGACTTCTTAAACAGGTAAGGTTGTAGACCTTGAAGCAATGCAGAGGAATACAAAGTTGAGCTAGGTACATTGAACTGTACAGTTCTCATTAAAAAAAAAAGGAAGGAACAGGAAGGAAGGTTTTTCTTTTTTGCTTATATATTGCATTATATAATATATAAGCATTATATATTTTAATGCTTACATGTTGATCTGTACATCCAAAATGCTGCAACTTTTCTTGGAAAGGGTTGGAATTGATCAGAAGCCCCCCCCCCACTTGCAACCCTGTGGATGAGTAGCTTTTTGTACTGAGGACAATATGCCTAATTAAACATTTATAGCATTTTTGCCTGTTGGATGATTGTAGGGATTTTCCAAGTAATTTTGAGGGTTCTTTCATTCAGTTTGCAAGCTGGGGAATTTAGATGAGTGGTTCTCAGACTGACTCCTGGGGGACTCCTGTGTATGCTGGTTTTCACCATAACCGCATTTTAACAAGCTGTTAACTGTTCTAAATTAGACAGTTTTAATGTGGTGAGGAATGATTTACCTTCTTTAGCCATGGAACAGGACCATATGTCATATTCCAGGACCGATAAACTGTCGGATAATTGAATGCTTTATTTTATTATGCTGTAAAGAAATGTGTTTTATATATAAAATATATTTTAATTGATTAAATTATACACAGTTATGTGGTGGCTGGAGTCGGTGAAAGTGTGGACTGAACACTAAACCCATGTGTTAGAAATTGTAGAATTCACAAGAAAAGCAATGAGCAAAATCTGCATTATATATAAAATGAATTTAAGGAAAAAATTATTGTAGACCTTAAGGCGTTCAACAATTTTAACAAGTGATTGGCAGAAACAAAAACCAGCATACACAGGGGGCCCCAAGGTCTGACTTGGAGAACTACTGATTTAGGTGACTATAAATCGTTAGCTGTAGACCAGTAACCAGCTAAAGAGCAGTTTTCATAAATTGGTGAAAGCTTTGTTTGGCATGTTGTGAAACAAAGTTCTATAGCACAAAAAGGGCAGCTGTTTTCAGAAATGAGCTCTGTACATCATTGTGTTGAACCACATGTCTGTTGCATGTAATGTATATTTAGTGTCTATGCTGAAGCCACAGAAAAAGCAAAAGACTGAATTGTAATGTGATTGTTGTGGTTGAAATCACTGGATGTTATTAAGTTATTGTTTGGAGAGTTGGATTTTGACATACTTTTTTTTTCTCGCTGGTTTTAGAGATTTCAGCTGTTGGAAGTAAGCGTCAGGACAGCTTTGGAAAGAACACCACCGGAGGAGGAAATATTTCTTTTTTATCGGATATCTGTGTAACGTCAAGGTTTTCATAGAAACCATCCTGAAAGTCGAAAAAACTGAACATGAGACATAGCTGCCATTTGCTGCATTTAAGCTAGAGAATCGACTACAGAACAAACTTCAGTGTGTTCTGAATGTCATTCATTTTACGAGTTATTAGTTATTGAAGCCTTCAGTTTCCATGTTTAACAAAGGAGCAACCTGTGTTGTAACACACTTGAAATCCTGCGTGCAATAGTCTTTTTAAAGCATTCTGACAAAAGCTGAGGAAGCCAACTTTTGCACCAGACGAAGCTCAACTCCTGCACTGCATTGGTGCTGTAACTAGTTTTGGGGGGTTTGAATTGGGACATAGTGCATTTTCAAAAAGAAATCCGCTTTATCTTTAGCATGTGTTGATTTGGAAGGCAGACCCCCCCCTCCTACACATACGCACATCATGTTTTAAGACGTTCGAGTTCAGCGGCTGTGAAACAAAACAAGATGCTAGTTAGTTTATAACAGTGAGTACCGGCAGGTGTTGTGATGTGACCATTAAGCTAGCTCCCTCTTTTCACCCTGTTGTAACTGGTAGGCTGTTTTAATGAGGTGAACTTTGGTTTTCGCCCGTTTTTCTGAACAGCAGTCCTGTGGTCACTGCCCCCATTTTTTGCGTGCATGTGTATGGGCAGGCTTTAAAATGAGCTGGTAGGGGTGGAGTTAGAGTGTCAAAGCTGGCACCCCGTGCTGCTTCCAGAGTTTCAGGAGAAGAGCCAGGCAACTCCTCCAGAGAGCGGCAGACACTATCTAACAGACAGGGCTTGTCACCCAGGCAACCGTACCACGGACTTCTTCTCGGCTCTTTACTCTGTGAATGAGAGGAGAGCTGGTCTGGAGAAAACTCTTGCTTCACACGCAAAAATACATGTTTTGAACCTCTGAACACCTCCTGGGAAGTCATTCAGGGGTCAGTCATCCAGCTTACCGCCAGCATCCCTGTCATCAAGCACCAGATTGTTCCACACCCCCCACCCAGTTTACGGCAGGTCCCGCCCATGTGAAAGGAGGCTGCTGGGTCACCATAGAGCTGTATCGCCTCTCCTCCTGTGCACCACATCATCCTGGAACTCCTGAACTGGCCTCTCGCCGGGGGCTGTGTTGTCCTGGGGCCTCAGACCGTTTGTGTCACAGATCCTAGCCTGGTAGCTTTGGACGAGAGACACAAGCACCGGGCCCTTACACTAGGAGAGGGAGCCAGCGGACCTCAGAGCTCACAACTCTGGGTAAGAACCCCTCTCCCATCTCCATATTCCAACTGTGATATGCCTGCAGCCCTAATAGTTTTGCCTTATCCTCTGTTGGTGATGGAAATTATATTTTGTACTGAAATGC
Organism: Albula goreensis; assembly: GCA_022829145.1. NCBI lineage: Eukaryota > Metazoa > Chordata > Actinopteri > Albuliformes > Albulidae > Albula > Albula goreensis. The sequence continues at coordinate 31,567,433 of CM040753.1, forward strand.
AGTAGCAGATTGCACTTTGTAGTCTGTGTCAGTTGCACCTTTCTCATTACCACATAAAGAAACTTTAAGCCATGACCACTTTCACTGAGCTTCCCAAATGGAGCAGAGCTATAAAGTCATGCATGGTCACAGCCACAGCTACTACAGAAATGGCCCATATTGGTTTGCACTTTGAAAGTAGTCCTGTGCCCTGATCCCATCCCACAGCCATGCATCTGCAAAGAGTAATTAAATAAAGTTCCTGGAATGGCTCGAAGTACATCTCTAGTTAGCATGCTGCCTTAAATTTCTGCGCTCTAAATATAGTGCCATCTTTCATGTACTGCGCTCTGTCAGATCCTGGCCATGAGGTTTGATGCCTCAATCCACTGACTGGAGACACTGGACCTAAATGGCGCAGCATGACTTTGTTCCTGCCTGGCTTAACTTCTCAACGCCCCAACCCGCCAAGGTGAGCCAACCCTGGGGAGCCCCGTGAAGCTCAGTTTACCAGGCCTGGTGTTTCTGAGGTCACTGAAGCCTGCTCTGATGTCATGTAGCCCACAGGCCAGATCAAGCATCACAGCTTCATATATTTTGTCAATACTTATTTGTTATTTTTTATTTCCCTTAGCTGAGGGATTTCAAAAAATGCACATAAATAACATGCATTCCACAGTCAGATGAGTTCCCAGACAAGTAACACTTTGATTTTCTGTAACACGCTGTGATTCAGATGAATTACAGCATATTAGGGAACAGTGATGCTGTATGATTCCTTTGAAAGAGGTTTTATGTTTAACCGATTATTTGATAGACATACAGCTGGAATGAGTGAGGTCCTTGTGTGAACACCTGGTTATTGCAGCTAAACCATTTGTAGTGCATGAGTTCAAAACAAAAATGAGTTCAAAGATAAAAGAGTATGATATTGAGCCAAAATTGCATTATTTGAAACACGTTTTCAGCAGCTTTGGTTAATCAGGATATTGACACGTGCTGCCCTCTTTACTTTACAGCAGTGCTGTCAGGCCTTTTCACTTCTGTGTTGTATGGAGATTGCTTTGCTGTCATTTGTCATATACCAAGCAGAGAGCTGACAGTGTCCCTTCAGAGTGTAGACAGTTCTGTATTTTCAGGGACTTGAGGAGGATATTGAATGTAAATGCTGTTATTTTTCAGCTGCCTGGCAAAGGGAAAACTTTAGACAGGATTTATTCTGAATTTTAATTCACATGGGCAGCAGAGCCTTGTGGTTTGTCCTCAGTTATATGGTGTCTCGATTGATTCTAGTGCAAGATAATAACTCCGTTATGACAGCAGTGTACAATTGCTGTAGTTTCGTGCATAAGTTAGTAGGTACAGTTTGCCTGACAGTAGGACAGCATTAATGAAGTACACTCCTGTCTTCCCCACTCAGTCCCCTGCAGCAAGCTTTGAGAAACATGGAGAGCACTTTCCCCGCGGAGACGGCAAGCCGAGCGTGAACCGGCGACGTCACAACTCCTCCGATGGCTTCTTTAACAACGACCCCCTCCGAGCCCCAGCAGGTAGAGTCCCCAGCCCCTCCCATCAGAACAGGGAGTAACAGCAATACACAGGACACACTTCTGTGGTCCATGCTTCTTCTACAAGCACACAAGTGTGGGAATCTAAACAGAAAAGCCCCGTATTAGCCTGTTTGCCTGTGAATGAGATGTGGGAACTGTTGCTTCTTTAGACCCAAGAGCTCATGTTGGATTTATGCTACCTATTTATATACTGCTGTGTGAAAATATCCACTTCTGTTGTTCATGGCTCTAAATGTTTTATTTTTATAGAGGGGCGGACATGTGGAATGTGTTTGTTTGGATGTAGTCTCAAAACCCAGACGGTCAGATGGAGATCTCAAGAGATCTCGAGACACTCTCACCTTCCTGTCTGGGAACAGCACTTACTGTAGCAGCAACTGCTACACAAGGGACAAAGCATCTCAGACACTCTTTAGCACCTCAGTGGGTGGCACACAAGTGTGTGACATGATAGACACAGGCCGTCCTCTTTTGAGTATTTATTTATGCTTGAACTGCGTCCCTCACCTTCTACTTAAGTTAATGTAATTGGTGAGAAAATATTGGCTAGGTGTTGAAAACCAATGGGGTTTATCATTATCAATTGCATTGTTTGTACCACCGTCATAGCAGAAAAATGAAAGCCGGGCACAGAGGCCTAGTTTCAATGTGGGATGTTAGAACTACATGCTGACTTACCCCACTCCCTTCTGGTCTCCAGGTGACGGGTGGGCGCAGCCGCTGCTCCTGCGACACGACTCTGTGGACTCTGGCGTATCGAAGGGAAGCCACGGCGGACTGGTCAGCGGCCCGGGCTGGAAGGAGGCATCCACCTGGCACGGGGCGCCATGGGGCCCGGAGAGCACGGGGCCCCACCATCACCACCACGGCCGTCACCAGAAACGAGGGGGAGGGGACCGGGACCGGGACAGGCAGGGGGGGCACCGGCAGCGGAACGGCAACTTCCACCCTCGCAAGGGTGCCCCCTTCCAGGACAAGTTCTCTGATGAGGAACGCAAGGAGGACAAGCTGAAGTTTGTCGAAGAGGATTTTGTAAGTACCCCTGTCTCTACACAGTCTTTAGGTTGTTTTAGGCTGTCATCATTTTGACACAAGTGAGAGAAAGCCTGTTAAAGTAAAACTTAAGTCTTTGGAACAGGAGAGTTGCAATTACAGTTGAACCTCAGAAATGCACAAGCTTTCGGGATGGATGTCTTTTTAATTCTGTAACTACATCCATATATTTGCAGTTGACAATTATAAATATATATGTATACATTTGTGTTAATATGTCAGAGATACTGCAAGCCATTGACTAAGATAAGCACTTGGTGGTTTATTTTTTTCCTTATTAATAGTGCCTGTCTTGTTTTGCTTTTCCATTGGCTAGCCAAGTTTTAACCTCTAAACAGATTTTTTTAGCCCCTGAATGAAATCTGACTGGCGGAACTTTAGGACAACTATTTGCATTTGCGTTCTTATTTTGCATTCTTCAAGCTGCAATGCAAAGACTTGTCCCTTTGTCTGGCTGCTTTTGAGTTAATCTCTTCCTGTTGTAACCAAACAGTACAGAGATTGAAAGTACAAAAGGAGTAATTATAAAGTTATAATCAGGTGTATACTGTCTTTGGCTGACAGGTATTTGTGTAACTCTGAAATTGTACTGTAGCTTCTTATCATTGTCCATGGCTGTGTATTGTGGATGACCGGATGAGGCTCCAGGATCACAGCTTTTAACCTTAGTGTTACATCAGGAAATTTAGAAGTGCATACTGGCTGAATTTTTGTGCGTGTAATTGAAATTTGTGTGATTTTGTGTATTTTTTGCACAGCCTTCCCTTAACCCAGAAGCAAATGGAAAGCCAGTTAGCCAGACCCGGGCTGTGGGGGCTCCTGCAGGAGTGTGGGGTGAGAGCCGATCCCTTTTTTTACTGTCAGCACACTCACAAGACATTTTCACTGAACTGTGATTGTCAGACCTCTGTACCACATGACTGAGGCAAACAGGGATGTCTGTCTCCACAGAGAACCCCCCCAGCGCAAAGCAGGCAGTGTCTAAGATGCTGGTCATTAAGAAAGTTTCGAAAGAAGACCCCTGCGCGGCATTCTCGGCGGGATTCGCCAGCACGGGCCCCCTCCCTGCCAATGGCACCAAAGTCCCCATCACTGGACCCAGCGTTTACAAGAATCTGGTGCCCAAACCAGCCGCAGCCCCCAGCAAGGTAGGAGGCAATTATACCTCCAGCAGTGCTGGTGTAGGTCATCCATCATCTGCACTGTGAGTCTCAGTCTTCCAGGACATCAGTCAATATGATTCATTTTTTAACTAATCTAATTCCTTGCTATTAGGAAAAAAATCTCTGGAATTCCTTAACCTGGTCCTGGTTAGTGGCCTCCACTGATAAAATCATCTGAGTTACTGATTTTCTTGTGGATAGTTCTTCTAAGAGTCTGTCTTGGTCCCCAACAGTCTGGTCCATGGAAACCCAGTGGAAGGGAAACAAAATCGGGTTTCCATTTCTCAGGCCGGGACTCTGCCTTCACCAGCCCCATCTCCGTGACCAAACCCTTGACCCCAGTCAGCAGCACCCCCCTCACTGCCCCCAAGGAGGTGAGGCAGCCCCCTGGCTGCAGCTGCAGAGATACGAGTCTAGGGCTAGTCCATTGCTGATGCTTTGCTCACACACAGAAAAGAAGCTTACAGAGCTGAGGAACCAATGCTAGCTAGGCTAGTATTCTCCAGATCATAATTAAAGGAAGCACATGAAGTTGAGTAGCTGATGTGAAAACTGGTTTGTTTGAACTGGAATGTGTTTGGTAATGATCAATTAGTCCCAGTGGTCTTCATATGCAGACAGTGGAGACCTTAAGCATGAAATCCAGAAAGCTTTTGCTGATTCCGTTCAAAGACTCTTCTTAATTACCCCATGGGTTCTTGTCTCCTTCGCCAGCCTCCCTCCAGCACCACCCCACCCATCGATATCACACCTCCTCGCCTCAAACTAATGCGCCGCAGCACCGACCGAAAGAGCGAGTTCCTGCGGGCCCTGAAGGACGAGCGGAATGGCGAGGTGACCACCTGCCACAGCCCTGGAACCCTGGGAGAGGTGAGGAGGGTGCCTGTGACCCCCCCCACCCCCTGATGCTCTGAAGCGTGAGGTACCCCATTTACATCAGATTTACTGACCCCTTTTGTCCCCTCTCTACCCCCTCTTCCCAGGGTGACAGTGGTACCCCAGAGCCCAAGGAGTACAGCGAGGGCCTCTGCCATGAGAACGGCATCTCTCATTCCCTCAGCGACTCGGACACTGAACATCTGTCCAGCTCCTTGGAAGCTGAACACAGGTGATGGGGCACACACATCTATAAACACAGCTACAGGGGCAAGTGTAAAACTGGCATTTGTTCAAACAACTACATTTTTAGCTGTTACCTGTACCAGTTTAATTATTTTGAATAAATAAGATTGAGCCTGAGTTACTGCACAAATGAAGTTCAAGTAAGCCGCCAAAAATATCTACGCTCAATCCCAAAAGTGAACATTGCTCTCTGATTGACACCCACTCTCGCTGATAGGTTACTGAAGGCCATGGGCTGGCAGGAATATCCAGAGAATGATGACAACTTCCTGCCCCTGACAGAAGATGAACTGAAAGAATTTCAAGCGAAAACTGAGCAGGTAATGGATGACGTATTGTATTACAACCTTCCATTTGTGTTCAAAGTACCTTGAATGAAGCAGTTAAGCCCTGAGATGGAAAGTACTGAGGTTTTGCTACAGGGGAGAATCGGGAAAGTGCTTTCAACAAAAACCTGTGTGTCTTTGCACTCACGTGACCGAACAGTGTGTGGTTTGACTGTATTCCGTTTGTGTATGTTCCAGCTGAAGAAGAACGGATTCGGGAGGAACGGGGTGCTGCTGAAGCCGCGGGGCGGGGCTCTGCAGTTCGCCCACTGGAGAAGCACTGTGGACAGGGGCCTGGATGAGGGCTCCGAGTCAGAGACCAGCAGCAGTAGCCAGACCTCCGATGACGACGATACCTAACGTGGCTTTAACAGATTTCTCTCTCTCTTTCTTTTCTGTCATTTTCTTTTGTTCTAGTACTCATTTTGTTTCCATGCACAAGGGAAAACAATCATATCCCAGAGAAAGAGGAAATTCCAACTTGTGTAACATTAACTTTTGTTTTTGTTACATTTTTTTTTTCCTTTCGATCCATAGTGGTCCCTTTTTCCCCTCGTCTCATGGAAATACTCATCAAAGAAGGGCAATGCGCATTCAGTCTAACTGAAGAAACAAACTAATCCATTACATAATAATTACATTAATATAAGTGAAAATCACTTGAGTTCCTTACAGACTAAAATGTTTTTATTTTTAATGGCTTTGACATTCTTGACATGGAAAACTATTCATAGCGGTAGTGTTGAGATGATACAATCATTATGAGTAATCGATATTAATGTTACTCCAAGGCCCTTGTGGAAATTGTTGTAGCGTGGTCACTCCTGTTGCAGGGCTGTTTGTCTATGGTAGAATGCACACATGCAAGGAAAATGAGCCCCCATCGCTGGCTGTGTAGTGAAGGATGGCAGCTATCGAATGAAACATCAGTGTCAGGAGGCCCGGAAACATCGTGAACTTTTGAATTTGAATATGCCGTTCTCACTGTTTGGTAATCCTCAGTGTTTCCTAGCGACGCTACTTCTCGGGAGTGTGGTTAGCTTTAGTCAGGGTCATTTTATCACCCATTGAGCGCACTCTCATAGTTTGCCCTGTGACCTTTTGTCTATCATTGTTTGACAGTTGTGGTTTTCATCATTATATTTTCCTCAGAGTAATTTAGGAGATTTCACTACTCATCTAGTTTAAATCTTAACTGTAGACACAGGGTACAGGTGGAAAGATGTTCTTGTACTCTTGAGTGTTACGATGTAGACATGTGATATGAAAAACAGACTTGGTGGACACTTTGCTGCCAGCACTGCTTTTGGCTTGAGCACAGTACATCACGAGAGGAGTATCAACCAGGACTTAAGGTTCAATTTTTCCCTTAAAAAGATAGAGCTTTACTTTGCATGAATGTAGCCAAGAAGGGCTGACAAAAATAAATATTGGAAATGCTGTTATCCCACGGCAATTCAGTCTTAAAAATTCTGGTTTATCTTTTAAAATATTGTATTCAGGTGATAAATGATGAAAAAAAAAATCAATTTCAACTTCAATACCAAAGAAAGAGGCAACAAATGGTAAAAGTTTGCCTAACAGCATTGGTGACGGAGTTGGATTTGATTTGCAGGTGAGCCAACCTTTTTAAGGACTGGAGGTAAGGACGGGTCATTATTCTCAGGCAATCAGGGATGTTGTAATTGGGAAAGTTGCAGGGAGAAGCCATTTACTGTTGGGGCCTGTCAAAACTGGCACGTAGTACGCCACACATGCTAACTTAATCTGTTCTGCGATTTTTCAATCATTAAAAAAAAGTTCTGAGTTCTAAAGTTAAGAATGACTTCAGTGATCTTGAGACTCCAAATGATTCCTGCAGCTGAAATTGAGGTGCAGCTCCATTCTAATCCTACTTCATGAGGGACTGCCGTTTTAAATTATGCTTACAACCAGACTTTTTTGTACTTTCCTTTTTTTGCTGAAAGGGTATAAAAGGCTTTATCACACATCTAAGTTTGTTTTGTTTTATTTTGGTACAGCTGTAAAAATTCCACTTAAGTAGGCTTTTTTTTCTTTTGCATTATTTTGTTCCTGCAACCTTGATATTCAGGGTGGATTGTAAAATATAAAAAATGAAAAATTGTGAGTTTTCAAAAAAAATTATTTTGATAACATTATTTACAGATTTGAAAGACAAAAGGGTCTCATGTATGGAGTTATCTGTATGAGGTAGAAAAAACTACTGCATCTAAAAAGTGAAAAAAATTGTAATAAATATTTTGCATCAGTTTGCCAGACAAGTCTCTGTGTGTCTGTTTTTTTTTCTTCTTCAGACCCTACTTCAGTCTACTTTTTCAGATACCCTGTTTGTATTACACAAAAACACAAACGTCATATTAGGGGTTCACGGGTCTGGTCCCTGAATGCTGGCTTTGGAAATTTGGAGACAAGGTTTTGGACTCACCCAATCATTTACTTAAATGACTCATAAGTGCTGAAATGCAGTCACACTAACTTCAGGACTGGAGATGTGCACCTCTGTGCTACACTACAAAAGAGTCAGTGAATGCCATGTGGCCCTGAGGAACAGCCCACCATGCCTATATCAACCCTAACAACCTGACCATTAACAAATTTTAAAAAATGGTGTGTAGGCAGGCATCTGAAATGTCTGATCTTACCCCCCACCAATGTCATTTTGGACATGTAGGGTCTCCTGGCAAAGGTCTTATCAGTCAGAAAACTGCCCCTATGTAAGTATAATCATGTTATTTCTGTTACTAATACGCACCAATAATGTAATGGGGATGCGTTTTTGTTAAACCAACCTCTCAAAATGCAAGGCATATTTTAGTGTGTTCTCTTCGATTAAATTTGTAGTTCACGTGTACATCCGTACTTGCAAGTGCCTTGCATATTTTTCATCACCTTAAGTGTCAGTATTTGTAATGCTGTGTACGTAGGTACACGTAAACGTTCTGGATACTGTTTGTTTCTTTCCCTCCAATCCTTAACCGTCCCCACCCTATAGCTACAGTGATAGCTTCCTTGGAGTCGGACTTAGTGACCGTAACCAACAAACAGGAGAGTCAACTAAATGGATTCGGCTTGGCAGGGACATTAACGGCAAAAAAAACCCTCTAGACAATTAAATCGTTTACATAATCTTGGTAATAAAGGTTTTTGAGGATAATATCCACAGAATGATGTTGCTCCAAAGTAATCGTCGTTTGGTTTACAGATTGTGATGAATTTTCTACTTCTGAGCATAATCGTGGTGTCTTTGAAATTCCAGGATTAACAACCCCCAGAAAAACGATAAAAATGGAGGTGTTGGGGGAATATAAATGTAGAAACTGCGACATGGCATTCCGGTCACTGGCACTTTTGGACAAGCACAGAGAACACTTCTGTATCGGCAGTGACATTGGGGACCCCCTCCTTTTAAAGCGGGGACAGATGGAGTTCTTGGAACATGACGGCAGCTTTTGGAAGGGAGGGCCAAAGAAGGCCGAAACTCCTAATTTTGTAAAGGTGGGCAAAGTCACGATATCATTTTTTTTTCCTTAGAAAAGAGGAGTTACATGATCCTATGAATTGTATTCTTCCGTTTGCTTTAATCATTTCAGTTTTGTAGCGCAAGTTTTTGTAGTAGAGGTGACAAGAAAAGACCACGAACCCATAGAAATAGCATAATTCACCATTCACACACATAGTTAGCCAGTCAAATTGTTTTAAAGAATAAATTATGAACTTCTTTACAGGAGATTGTTGATGCTCGATTTTTTTTTTTTTTTTGTTAGTCTGAGTGTAGTAACTAGCTAGTCAAATTTGAAACAATGGAAACATTGTTGCTGTTCTGAGTAGACTGCAATTACATTCAATATTAAACTGCTAACTGCTTAGCAGTTCCATATTTCTTTGTTATAACATTCCAAGTGTTTCAATAGATAAACTTAAGAATTCAAATTTCAGGACATGCCAGTACAATTAATGACCACATTATGTAATATATTGACATTACCCTTCTGTATTATCCATGATTATTCACTTTAAAGGATTTTAATTGTTGCACGAGTTTGGCTGGAAACCAACGGTTTACCGAAACAGTCAGTTTCAAAGTGGGCAGTTTTCAAATGGCTTAGTACTTCCAATATATTTACATAAATGAAGTTTCTGCAACAGATAACCGAACATATGCGTTAGTTAGCATTATGTGACTTTGGACCACGCCTGACTTTTACTCACCGTTACAGCGAGGAGACCAGAGGAATGAGCTGACTCGGCTGAAGAGATGGCGGGAACAGGCAGGTGATGGGGACTGGCATTCTGGGAAGGAGGAGGACCCAGGCCCCAGTGTGTCAGACAGCCTTGCCTTGAGGAAGCTCACAAACGAGGTGAGTTAAGTTAGGGCTGCTGAATTCTGTTCAGTGCAACCAGACAGCTGCTGCTAAATCAGGCTTCTCTTTAAAGTGACCGGTTATTAATGATTGCTTAGAAAAATAGTGCCCTTACATCAAATGAATGCCTATGCCATTGTATTGTTTTCTGTCAGTTTCACAAGCTCAGGATGTCAATCGAGGAGAGCATGCCCAACCTTCCCACATGGGCCACTGAGGTGACTTCCAAAACCCTGTGTGTCTTCATCATATAACACAACTAAAATGGCCCCTTTTCTCATATGCAATCTGATATAGAAAGAGTATGTAATACATGTATGGATAGAGAGGATACTTATATGGAGAGGGCAGGGTAAATGTGGCCCGAGAAGAAGAAGTTAATGATGATCTGTGCTCGGATGCGTTTGGAGCACAGGTCCCACGGGGGTCTGAGGAGCCAAGCCCCAGGAGGCAGTGGGAGCATGGCGAGAGGGTGAGGGAGGTGGCGGAGAGACACGAACGACAGCTAGCGGAGATACAGGCGCACAACCGTCAACTGGAGAAGGAGAGGGAGGGTAAGTCCCCCAACATCCACCCACAGGACATTGTCTACACTGTGATGGAAGGATGGACCCATGAGTCTGCGGTGTAGCATATCTGGACGATGTCCTCGAATCAAAAGCAGGCGCGTTCTGTTTGATGACGATCCAAACAGGTCTGTCAACTGTGCCTGTCTCCTGTTTCCTCCCTACACCCAGTTCGATTTTTCCAGCAAATTCCCATGCCTACATAGTGTACCCCTCTGCGTGTCTGCGGAGAGCAACAGAGCATGTGCGTATGTGCGATCATGTAATTGTCTCTATGTGTGTGAACGAGAGCTCATGTTGGTGCTGTCACCTGCGTTTGGGTGGCAGAGATCGGGCGAAAGCTGGCAGAGCTGGTGGGACTGGGCAACACAGCTAACCTGGAGAAGATGCTGCTGGAGCTTCAGGAGCAGGAGGACAGGAACGAGGAGGCGCTGGAGCATATCAAAGGCCAAATCCAGACCCTGCATCACCTGCAGGGGTGAGACAAGGGGCTGGGGGTGGGAGTGGAGGCAGGAAGCAAAGAGCATAACTACAAATAAAGGAGAAAGGACATTTTTGCATGAGTACCAAGACCTGATACATTGTACTACGATCTGATTCATTGTCCCAGCAGTGTGTCGTGACAAAAAGACAGTTAACATCCCTTTGTGGATGCTATTTAGTTGCCCTAGTTACCCTCGTATTCACATTTGCCATTAAGATGTGTTCTGGATATTTGCATTTTATTTACTGCTTTATTCTAAGTGAGTATGGAAAAGAAGGGAAGTGATAGGTTTAACTCTGAGTGAGAATGGAAAGAAGGGAAGTGATAGGTTTAACTCTGCCGTGCTCCTTCCATCAGACCCAAAGAAGCCAGTGCCCACCCTGAGTCTCCCAGGCCTGAGCCACACGAGGACAGGAAGATGCAAAACCTGACCTTCGACCTCATTTCCTTTGAGGACGGTC